>JAQFVV010006394.1:1491205-2227432 GCA_028023455.1 Epiperipatus broadwayi | reverse complement strand
ACTTGGCATTAATATCATAATGAATAATATTATACTCTTCATAACTCTTTGCAAAATGCTGTTTACTTAAGGAGTACAATGCTCACAAGCGGAGGGTCTACGATATCGAAAACAAACTCCGGATCAGAGATACAAAAGAAAACAGAATAATCTTCAGCAAAGATATCTATTTTTCGCAAATGATGTTGTCCGGAATCAATGGTGAAAATGGAAACCTGCAAACCAAACAAGCGCCAGAAAACCTCCACACAGAACAAAACAAGAGCAGAAACACATCTTACAAGCTTTAAGAGAGCTCAATAAAATTGCAGCTTTCTTTTGAGCTAAGAAAATAGCTATGACGTAATAATGTATATCTCTTTATTATTTAATAAAACAATTACAATTTTATTTATTCTATATTTTTATAGTCTTAAATAAAGCATTACTTGTACAATTTTTTAATATATTATTAATAATTAAGTTTAATTAAAAATATATATATGTTTGATTTGACAGAAAAAAATGTTATTTGTACGTCAAGATATTATATCAACTAATAGTTTTAATTAAAAATAGACAGTGGTTCAAATTGCTTTAAAAAGATTTCTCTTGGATTATACATCTATATTCAACAGCTTTCTTTTTTGTTTTATGCAGTAAATAGTTTTAGTCTTTGGTCATTTGATAGTCTATTTGAGTTTCATATCATTAACGTTAATAATTCGTAGATTTTACAATGGAATGACGATTCTAATAATAGACCAAAAAAAAATCCTAAAAGAAATATACACAATAAATAATGCATTACTTATAAAATATAAGATAAACATCTAAATACATTTATATATTTGTCATAACTTTATTCTTAGTTCTGATTATTTGATAACTGGTAATGCTGGCTTAAATTTATTGGGGCTCATTTTATTTCTGTGTGACTATTATCTATTTTTTGGAGGATTAGATCGATTTTGATTAATTGATAAATACATACAGCTAATGTGATATATTCTTTATACGTGATGCCCTCTCTCTAAAAAACACATGATAGGTGGCAGCACTGCCGTCTAAACTCTGAAATATATCAAATAGTTATGGTTTTTCCGCATATTGATGGAGGTTTTGGAGTCTGCTTCATCTGATTCTGCATATTTGTTTGATTTTTGATATTCAAATTACATGGAGTTATTGAAGAATTAGAGATTGTAGCACTTATGAACATGCAATATATTCACCCCCAAAAAACAACGTTATTGTCAATGTTAATGTCGGTTTCAGAATCATAGCATTATTGAAGCTCTTTGAGACTTTTGTCAGTTGTTGATCTTACCTGGTTTCTTCTCCATATTTTGAAAGTGATTTTGCTCAATGAAACTGGCATACTTGATGGTTTTCTTGATTGATTGCACTAAATGTGAGAATGACTGAAAATGAATTTTTACTTAGTACATGATTCCATTACAAAAAGTGGATCTCAAGCGAGTGTTCACTTTCAATCTTATTGGGCTACTCTCAATGTTGTTAACAGAAAAATAATGTTCATTGTTTTTTGCAGCTAAGCATTGGATCTGATATATGTCAATGATATAGTAAACATGATATGCATTTTGAATTTTCCTCATTGTTGTTTATAAAATAGGTTGATGATTGATTCTCTTGCTTTGATTTGATAAATGTCTTGATGCACATTTTTCACTATGTGCCCATATTTGCAACAACCCAAGTATTTTAGTTTCGATATGTTGATGTAACAGTCTTGAAAGGTGGTTGTTTCTTTCAAAGTGTAGGCAAAGACAGTTGATGCTAAAATGCCACAATATTTAGGCAATTATCTCAATGACTTCTGCTGTCAATGCATTTGCTTTGAACTATGATTTTGTGTATTTATATTAAATATGTGGACTGGTGTTGATCGCATTTATGAAACTTTTGTCATAACTTCTCAGAATTGTCTCTTGATGGTTCTAGTGCTATATCCTTGTTTATGATATTTTAAAAGCTTAAACTTTCTTGATTGGCAAACCATAACTCATCTCTGACAGAATTGTTTTTGATGTCTCAAATGGACTGCACTCATAGGAAAACATTGTCATGCAAGATCCTGACTCATATGAAGTCTTGTATTTACAATCTCCTAAATCAACATGTACACTTCCAAATGGATGTAAACTCATAAAATTTAAGCTTGGTTGAAGCAATTTGATATTTTGATATAAATTGGTATTGAATAAGAACATTTTTATTGAATGCCAAATATTCTCCTGTAGAGTCCATTAAGTCAGTGTAGATTTTGTTCTGCCAAAATGTATACCGTTTCAAATGTTTTACATTAACTGAATTTAGCAGCAACTTAGGCAATATGATTGATCATTTTTGATAAACTGCACCTCCATGTAATTTTCAAGTCAATGTTTAGGATTGTGAAAAGTTTCTGTCATGAAGCCAAAATTGTCAAAATTAGGAAGCAATGGTTGGTTTAAAGCTGAACCAGGTTGACCTGCAACTTTCCCTATGATAATATGAACTGGTTGTGGCAGTAGAATTTGCAATAATTTGTTTGAATATTTGCTGGTTGCCACAAAATTTGTGAAAATTGTTGTGCATTAATGTTGGTTGAAAATTCGAATGATTAGGCTATTTTTACAAGAAAAGAAAAAAAATAGAAGTTAGCACTGAAAAACTGCAGTTGAACTTAGATCTCAGTAATAAATGTTCTCATCGAAGTTTCTGGTGAACAATAGTTAGTGTTGATAGTTTATTGCCCAGTCTGAATATTTTCCATGTTTCACATACACAATTCACTAAACATTTATCTCACCACCCAATTGATGAGGCTATAATTATTTCTTGGAGAATTAGATTGAATTTATGTATTGTGACAAATATACCAATAAATATAAACAGCCAGACTGATTTATCTTTAAGATTGAAAATTCTAGCTCTAGAAAAAGATGATAGGTGGCAGCAGACCAGAACAGTGGCTGGCATTAAATAAAGCAATTGAAAATGAAGAGCTTGGGATATTAGCAGTAGTGGAAACTCATCTAAGAAAAGAAATACCTATTTTGGAAGATGTGCTATGGCAGGGTATAAACAGAAAAGAAAAAAGGGGTGGTTGTATAGGTGTTATATCAGAAGAAAATTTAAATACTGTTGAATGTCATGAGCATTTGTGGTTTGAAATAAGGTTAGGTAGACAAGAATGGATGGTGGCTGTAGTGTATATAGCCACTGGAGATAGTCAAACTGTAATGGAGTGGAACAGTAGTATATATGAATGCCTAGTTAAGGATATACAGAGTTTTAAAGAAAAAAGGAAGAGAATAATGGTTATAGGGGATATGAATGGGCATATTGAAGAAATTGATGATGTAGATAATAAGAATGGTCAGTTTTTGAAGGAATTTTGTCAAAGAGTAAATTTGAGCATAGGGAATTTATCAAATATTTATGAGGGACAATACACATGGTCTAGAAATAATATATTTCACACAATAGATTATGTATTGGTAGAGAAAGAGGGAATGAATAAAATACAGAAAATTAAGGTGTTTGATAATGAAAAGAGAGTATGTAATAGTGATCATAATTTTATTGTAATAGAAATGGTTAGTAATGTGATGGAGGATAGATATAAAGGTAGAAACAATAGTGAAAGATGTGGATGGAGAGTGAATGATAAGAATAAGTTGGAAGAGTATAAAATAAAAGTTGAAGAAACCATGGAGCAGTTGGTTGGGGGTGAGTATAAGGACTGGTGTGGTGAAATAGAAAAAGTGGGAAATAGGGTTTTAGTTGAGAATATGCAGAAGAATAAAAGTAATAAAAAAATGAGAGTTAGTAAAAGTGTAAAAGAGAGGAAAGAAGCATGCAGAGAATATAAGTGTGCTATTAAGAACAAAGAAAGTGAAAATGATATTAATGCTAAATGGGGAAAGTACTTAGAAAAGAAGAAGTTGGCTAAAATGGATAATTATAGAGAGAGGATGAAGTTAAATAGTAAATTGTTGGAGGATATTAATAAAAGTGGAAGAGATGGGAGTAAAAAAAATTGGAATTACATTAAAAGAAGAAATGTAGGGGAAAGAGAGATAGTATTAATAGATGATGAGGGAATAGAGTGTAGCTTTAGAGAAGAGGTAGAGAGAATCTTAAATAGTATGTAATCGATATAGAAAAGATGTTAGATGTGAAGGAATTAGTGATAGAAAACATGAAAGCAGTTAGTAATGGGAATATTAAGGTTCACAAAAAATGAACTGAATAAGACATGGAAGAGATTGAAAAGTGGAAAGGTGAGAGGTTTAGATGGATGGGCAGCAGAGATGGTAATGAATTTAGGGCATAGAGCAAAAGCAAAGTTATTATCATGTTTTAATAAGATGGCACAGAAGAGAGTTTTTTTGGGTAGTTGGAGTAATACAAGAATAAGATTATTATTTAAAGGAAAGGGTAAGGATCATAGAAAGTTAAATAATTATAGACCGATAGTGGTAACATCAGTTTTATATAAAGTTTTCTCATATATGGTAGCTGGAAGAGTTGTAAAATGGATGGAAGAAAATAATGTAGTGGGGGAAATGCAAGGAGGTTTTAGGTCAGATAGGCATATAGGAGATAGTTTGTTTGTAGTTACACAACTTATGGAGATGAGTAGGAATTCAGGTAGATCGTTATATATGAGTTTTATAGATATAGAGAAAGCATATGATAGAGTAAATAGAAATAGATTATGGGTAAGGTTAGCAAATTTGGGAATGGATGAAGCTTTAGTAAATATTATTAAGAAATTATATGAAAATAATTATTATACTTACCAATTAGGGGATATAGAATCAGTTAAAGTTAAAAATGGGGTGGGATTAAGGCAAGGATGCCCTATGTCACCTATTTTGTTTTTGTTGTTTTTGAGTGAAATGGAGAAAGCAATAGAAAGATTAGGAAGAGGGGTAGAGATACCATTAATAGGTGGCAAGGGAGTATATACTTTGTTGGGTCTTCTTTTTGCGGATATCTTTTTGTGTGCAGAAAGAAGAGAAGATATGGAAATTATGTTGAGGACATGTGCAAGGGTGGGTAAAGAGATGGGGTTTAAATTTAATGGAGAAAAACCAAATATAATGCTGGTTAACACTGGAGAGAGATGTAGAATTTTTATTGGGGGATATAAAGTTACGTGTGATGGGTAGATATAGGTATTTGGGAATCATCTTATGTAATCAGGAAAATTGCTTGGATGAATGGGAGAAAAAATTGGTAAATGAAGCAAAGAAAAGAAAGGGTTTGGTAAAAAAATTAACAGTATTTTCATATAATAAATATGATGTAGCTAGAATTGTATGGAAGGGAGTTGCAGTAGCAGGGTTAACATATGGTAATGATGCATTATGTGTTAGTAAAAGGGTTTTAGATTATTTAGAGAAAGTACAAAGGGAAGTAGGAAGACATGCATTAGATGCAGAGATGTGGACAGCAAAGGAGGCAATTCAAGGAGAAATGGGATGGTCAAGTTTTTATATGAGAGATGCAAAAAGTAAAATGAAAATGTTTGGTAGGTTGCACTTTATGGATAATAAAAGAATAGCCAAAATAGTGTTTAATTGGGTTATGAGTAAAGGGCAGGTAACAAGATGGGTGAGAAAGGTAATGCGGTATGCAAAAGATTTGGATAAAGAATTTATATCAGTATACTTGTATAAAAGATGGGATGATTGTGTTAGGAGGATTGTTGAGTGTTATAGTGGTAAGGAATGGGATAAAAGAATAGAAGCATTAATAAAAAATAGGGAGTTGGAGAGATGGAGAACTAGTATGGAGGGTAAGAAGAGTTTAAATATATATAGAAGTAAACGGAACATTGGATGTGAGTTAATTTATGATAATAGTAAGGAAAGTAGTTTATTGTTTAAGGCTCGAATGGGATCTTTAGCAACAAGAGAATATACATGTAAATGGAAAACTATGGGTGATTTAGTGTGCAAATTGTGTAAGGAAGGTATAGAAAATATTAGGCATCTGTTGATTTAATGTAAATGCTTGAAAGCAGAAAGGGTACAGATAATGAAGTTATGGGAGAATAGGTATGAACAAAGTGACTATACAGAAAGTGAGTTATTAGTTTTTATGCTGGGTTTGCGAAAAGATAAGGGGGATTTAGATATAAAGGCCATAGAGTTGACAAAGATTATGTTGTGGAAATGGGATGGGGCAGAATATGGGAAGACTTAGAGTGGGGAATGGAAACTAAAGTGGCTAACAGGTTTATCTGGGCATAATTGCTGAGATATTCTTGACTTCGTTTAAGGAGAAGCCAAAGTACATCACATCACATCAGCGATTTAAATAATTAATCTGATGAGATTTGTAAGATTTATTAGGAGAAATGTTAAAAAAAAAATATAAACTAATGACTGTCAGTAGGCAAGAGTTTAAAGTTTGATTTTCTTGATTTTTCTGCAAAAAAGCAATAATTAATTACATACATTTACTAATAATAAGTGGTTGGATAGATTTGTGGACTACTGAAAAAAGTTTTATGATTGCAACGCAACAAAGTAAACATTTACTTTCAAAAAACCAAAAAAAAAAAATAATTTTTATATCAAGCATTGGGGGGGGAGAGGGGAAGACCCCCTCCTTCCAACATTTTTTGGGGGTTGGGGGGTTTTTTTCTTTAATATAAAAAAAAAAAAAAAGTATGAGACATATTAGTTTGTTAATTAAAATAGCACATTCTTTGTATGGGTGCGTGGTAGCTTGTGTGTGAGAGATATGTTGTATAAGTTTACAAATAGGTTCAAAAGAGTGTAAAATCAGTTATAAATTGTAAATACACACAATACATGAATTAAAATTAAAATTTTTTATTAAATAAAAAACAATAATAGTACAATGTAAGTAGAAACACATTTTTTAATAAATAAAACAGTAATAGATTTCAAAACTTAAAACAACTATTTAAAATATTATACTATTTAGAAGTGAAGTCCTACTAATGATGTAAAATAAATTCTCTCAATAGGGTTTTGACTTCTTACAATAACAAGATGAATGATTTGCAAATCCAACCAGTATCAACGAAAGTTGAATAAATTTGTGGTTATTCAGTTTAGATTAGACAACTTCTTTTAATACAAAATATTAAATGGTTGTCGCTGCAGGAAAATCTAATGGATTTTCTTTTTTAAGTGAAGATTTATAAATATTCTGGGTTATCAGGAATCTAAGCCAACCAAATCTATGCGCTGCTCAAAGAAAGCGCTTTTAATCACTAAGGTCGAAGCTTAAGGATTCCAGATAAAGCAAATTTTAGTGATTGCTTCATTAGTCAGTATAAAAAAGTAGAAAAACTCCAATAGTGCTTCTAAAACCATCTCGTGTTTGGTTATGTAATGGTGGTACACATTCTGTCTACCGTTCAAATCCATCGTGAAAATAAGTGTCTTAACACTGTAAAAGTGTCCAAATTCTGATATTTAAGTCTACAAATTAGATATAGGATTAATTAAATCCTTTAGCGTCATGATCGGTAAAAGTGACTCAGTTCAGGATAAGTAATATAAAAGTCTCTCTTTTATGATAAAACCAAATTTTTTTAGTCGCCATATTGATATAAATACAGCTGACTTATAAACTGATTTTTCTTAATTGGCATTAATATCATAATGAATAATATTATACTCTTCATAACTCTTTGCAAAATGCTGTTTACTTAAGGAGTACAATGCTCACAAGCGGAGGGTCTACGATATCGAAAACAAACTCCGGATCAGAGACACAAAAGAAAACAGAGTAATCTTCAGCAAAGATATCTACCTTTCGCAAATGATGTTGTCCGGAATCAATGGTGAAAACGGAAACTGGCAAACCAAACAAGCGCCAGAAAACCCGCACACAGAACAAAACAACAGAAGAAACACATCTTACAAGCTTTAAGAGAGCTCAATAAAATTGCAGCTTTCTTTTGAGCTAAGAAAATAGCTATGACGTAATAATGTATATATCTCTTTATTATTTAATAAAACAATTACAATTTTATTTATTCTATATTTTTATAGTCTTAAATAAAGCATTACTTGTACAATTTTTTAATATATTATTAATAATTAAGTTTAATTAAAAATATATATATGTTTGATTTGACAGAAAAAAATGTTATTTGTACGTCAAGATATTATATCAACTAATAATTTTAATTAAAAATAGACAGTGGTTCAAATTGCTTTAAAAAGATTTCTCTTGGATTATACATCTATATTCAACAGCTTTCTTTTTTGTTTTATGCAGTAATTAGTTTTAGTCTTTGGTCATTTGATAGACTATTTGTAATTGAGTTTCATATCATTAACGTTAATAATTCGTAGATTTTACAATGGAATGTCGATTCTAATAATAGACCAAAAAAAAATCCTAAAAGAAATATACAAAATAAATAATGCATTACTTATAAGTTATAAGATAAACATCTAAATACATTTATATATTTGTCATAACTTGATTCTTAGTTCTGATTATTTGATAACTGGTAATGCTGGCTTAAATTTATTAGAGCTCATTTTATTTCTACTATTATCTATTTTTTGGAGGATTAAATCGATTTTGATTAATTGATAAATACATACAGCTAATGTGTTATATTCTTTATACGTGATGCCCTCTCTCTAAAAAACACATGATAGGTGGCAGCACTGCCGTCTAAACTCTGAAATATATCAAATAGTTATGGTTTTTCTGCATATTGATGGCGGTTTTGGAGTCTGCTTCATCTGATTCTGCATATTTGTTTGATTTTTGATATTCAAATTACATGGAGTTATTGAAGAATTAGAGATTGTAGCACTTATGAACATGCAATATATTCACCCCCCAAAAACAACGTTATTGTCAATGTTAATGTCGGTTTCAGAATCATAGCATTATTGAAGCTCTTTGAGACTTTTGTCAGTTGTTGATCTTACCTGGTTTCTTCTCCATATTTTGAAAGTGATTTTGCTCAATGAAACTGGCATACTTGATGGTTTTCTTGATTGATTGCACTAAATGTGAGAATGGCTGAAAATGAATTTTTACTTAGTACATGATTCCATTACAAAAAGAGGATCTCAAGCGAGTGTTCACTTTCAATGTTGTTAACAGAAAAATAATGTTCATTGTTTTTTGCAGCTAAGCATTGGATCTGATATATGTCAATGATATAGTAAACATGATATGCATTTTGAATTTTCCTCATTGTTGTTTATAAAATAGGTTGATGATTGATTCTCTTGCTTTGATTTGATAAATGTTTTGATGCACATTTTTCACTATGTGCCCATATTTGCAACAACCCAAGTATTTTAGTTTCGATATGTTGATGTAACAGTCTTGAAAGGTGGTTGTTTCTTTCAAAGTGTAGGCAAAGACAGTTCATGCTAAAATGCCACAATACTTAGGCAATTATCTCAATGACTTCTGCTGTCAATGCATTTGCTTTGAACAATGATTTTGTGCATTTATCTTAAATATGTGGTCTGGTGTTGATCACATTTATGAAACTTTTGGCATAACTTCTCAGAATTGTCCCTTGATGGTTCTAGTGCTATATTCTTGTTTATGATATTTTAAAAGCTTAATCTTTCTTGATTGCAAACCATAAGTCATCTCTGAGATAATTGTTTTTGATGTCTCAAATGGCTTGCACTCATAGAAAAACATTGTCATGCAAGATCCTGACTCATATGAAGTTTTGTATTTACAATCTCCTAAATCAACATGTAACACTTCCATAAAATTTAAGCTTGGTTGAAGCAATTTGATATTTTGATATAAATTGGTATTGAATAAGAACATTTTTATTGAATCCCAAATATTCTCCTGTAGAGTCCATTGAGTGAGTGTAGATTTTGTTCTTTCAAAATGTGTACCGTTTCAAATGTTTTACATTAACTGAATTTAGAAGCAACTTAGGCAATATGATTGATTATTTTTGATCAACTGCACCTCCATGCGATTTTCAAGTCAATGTTTAGGATGTTTAGAATTGTGAAAAGTTTCTGTCATGAAGCCAAAATTGTCAAAATTAGGAAGCAATGATTGGTATAAAGCTGAACCAGGTTGACCTGCAACTTTCCCTATGATAATATGAACTGGTTGTGGCAGTAGAATTTGCAATAATTTGTTTGAATATTTGCTGGTTGCCACAAAATTTGTGAAAATTGTTGTGCATTAATGTTGCTTGAAAATTTGAATGATTAGGCTATTTTTACAAGAAAATAAAAAAAATAGAAGTTATTTCACTGAAAAACTGCAGTTAAACTTAGATCTCAGTAATAAATGTTCTCATCGAAGTTTCTGGTGAACAATAGTTAGTGTTGATAGTTTATTGCCCAGTCTGAATATTTTCCATGTTGCACATACACAATTCACTAAACATTTACCTCACCACCCAATTGATGAGGCTATAATTATTTCTTGGAGAATTAGATTGAATTTATGTATGGTGACAAATATACCAACAAATATAAACAGCCAGACTGATTTATCTTTAAGATTGAAAATTCTAGCTCTAGAAAAAGATGATAGGTGGCAGCAGACCAGAACAGTGGCTGGCATTAAATAAAGCAATTGAAAATGAAGAGCTTGGGATATTAGCAGTAGTGGAAACTCATCTAAGAAAAGAAATACCTATTTTGGAAGATGTGCTATGGCAGGGTATAAACAGAAAAGAAAAAAGGGGTGGTTGTATAGGTGTTATATCAGAAGAAAATTTAAATACTGTTGAATGTCATGAGCAGTGGTGGTTTGAAATAAGGTTAGGTAGACAAGAATGGATGGTGGTTGTAGTGTATATAATGACTGGAGATAGTCAAATTGTAATGGAGTGGAACAGGAGTATATATGAATGTCTAGTTAGGATATACAGAGTTTTAAAGAAAAAAGGAAGAGAATAATGGTTATAGGGATATGAATGGACGTATTGAAGAAATTGATGATTTAGATAATATGAATGGTCAGCTTTTGAAGGAATTTTGTCAAAAAGTAAATTTGAGCATAGGCAATTTATCAAATATGTATGAGGGACAATACATATGGTCTAGAAATATTGTATTTTACACAATAGATTATGTATTGGTAGAGAAAGAGGGAATGAATAAAATACGTAAAATTAAAGTGTTTAATAATGAAAAGAGAGTATGTAATTGCGATCATAACTTTATTGTAATAGAAATCGTTAGTAATGTGATGGAGGATAGAAATAAAGGTAGAAACAATAGTGAAAGACGTGGATGGAGATTGAATGATAAGAATAAATTGGAAGAGTATAAAATAAAAGTTGAAGAAACCATGGAGCAGTTGGTTGGGGGTGAGTATAAGGACTGGTGTGGTGAAATAGAAAAAGTGGGAAATAGGGTTTTAGTTGAGAATATGTAGAAGAATAAAAGTAATAAAAAATGAGAGTTAGTAAAACTGTAAAAGAGGAAAGAAACATGCAGAGAATATAAGTGTGCTCTTAGGAACAAAGAAAGTTCAAACGATATTAATACTAAATGGGAAAAGTACTTAGGAAAGAAGAAGTTGGCTAAAATGTATAATTATAGAGAAAGGATGAAGTTAAATAGCAAATTGTTAAAGATATATAAAAGTGGAGGAGATGGGAGTAAACAATTTTAGAATTACATTAAAAGAAGAAATGTAAAGGAAAGGGAGATAGTATTAATAGATGATGAGGGAATAGAGTGTAGCTTTAGAGAAGACGTAGAGAGAATCTTAAATAGTATGTAACTGATATAGAAAAGATGTTAGATGTGAAGGAATTATGATAGAAAACATGAAAGCAGTTAGTAATGGGAATATTAAGGTTCACAAAAAATGAACTGAATGAGGCAGGGAAAAGATTGAAAACTGGAAAGGTGAGTGGTTTAGATGGGTGGGCAGCAGAGATGGTAATGAATTTATGGCATAGAGCAAAAGCAACGTTATTATCATGTTTTAATAAGATTGCACAAAAGATAAATTTTTTGGATAGTTGGAGTAATACAAGAATAAAAATATTATTTAAAGGAAAGGGTAAGGATCACAGAAAGTCAAATAATTATAGACCGATAGTGGTAACATTAGTTTTATATAACGTTTTCTCATATATGGTAGCTGGAAAAGTTGTAAAATGGATGGAAGAAATTAATGCAGTGGGGGAAATGCAAGGAGGTTTTAGGTCAGAAAGGCATATAGGAGATAGTTTGTTTGTAGTTACACAACTTATGGAGATGAGTAGGAATTCAGGTAGATCGTTATATATGGGTTTTATAGATATAGAGAAAGCATATGATAAAGTAAATCAAAATAGATTATGGGTAAGGTTAGCCAATTTGGGAATGGATGAAGCTTTAGTAAATATTATTAAGAAATTATACGAAAATAATTATTATATTTACCAACTAGCATACATAGAATGAGTTAAAGTTAAAAATTGGGTGGGATTAAGGCAAGAATACCCTATGTCACCTATTTTGTTTTTGTTGTTTTTGAGTAAAATGGAAAAAGCAATAGAAAGATTAGGAAGCGGGGTAGAGATACCATTAATAGGTGGCAAGGGAGTATATACTTTGTTGGGTCTTCTTTTTGTGGATATCTTTTTGTGTGCAGAAAGAAGAGAAGATATGGAAATTATGTTGAGGACATGTGCAAGGGTGGGTAAAGAGATGGGGTTTAACTTTAATGGAGAAAAACCAAATATAATGATGGTTAACACTGGAGAAAGAGATGTAGAATTTTTATTGAGGGATCTAAAGTTAAGTGTGGTGGATAGATATAGGTATTTGGGAATCATCTTATGTAATCAGGAAAATTTTTTGGATGAATTGGAGAAAAAATTGGTAAATGAAGCAAAGAAAAGAAAGGGTTTGGTAAAAAAACTAACAGTATCTTCATATAATAAATATGATGTGGCTAGAATTGTATGGAAGGGAGTTGCAGTAGCAAGGTTAACATATGGTAATAATGCATTATGAGTTAGTAAAAGGGTTTTATATTATTTAGAGAAAGTACAAAGGGAAGTAGGAAGACATGCATGAGATGCAGAGATGTGGGCAGCAAATGAGGCAATTCAAGGAGAAATGGGATGGTCAAGTGTTTATATGAGAGATACAAAAAGTAAAAGGAAAATGTTTGGTAGGTTGCACTTTATGGATAGTAAAAGAATAGCCAAAATAGTGTTTAATTGGGTTATGAGTAAAGGGCCGGTAACAAGATGAGTGAGAAAGGTAATGCGGTATGCAAAAGAATTGGATAAAGAATTTATATCAGTATACTTGTATAAAAGATGGGATGATTGTGTTAGGAGGATTGTTGAGGGTTATAGTGGTAAGGAATGGGATAAAAGACTAGCATTAATACAAAATAGGGAGTTGGAGAAATAGAGAACTAGTATGGAGGGTAAGAAGAGTTTAAATATATAAAGAAGTAAACGGAATATTGGATGTGAGTTAGTTTAAGATAATAGTAAGGAAAGTAGTTTATTGTTTAAGGCTCGAACGGGATCTTTAGTAACAAAAGAATATGCATGTAAATGGAAAACTCTTGGTGATTTAGTGTGCAAATTGTGTAAGGAAGGTATAGAAAATATTAGGCATCTGTTGATTTAATGCAAATGCTTGAAAGCAGAAAGGGTACAGATAATGAAGTTATGGGGGAATAGGTATGAACAAAGTGACTATACATAAAGTGAGTTATAAGTTTTTATGGTTGGTTTGCGAATAGATAAGGGGGTTTTAGATATAAAGGTCATAGAGTTGATGAAGATTATGTTGTGGAAATGGGATGGGGCAGAATATGGGAAGACTTAGAGTGGGGAATGGAAACTAAAGTGGTTAACAGGTTTATCTGGGCATAATTGCCGAGATATTCTTGACTTCGTTTAATGAGAAGCCTCAGTACATCACATCACATCGGCGATTTAAATAATTAATCTGCATGAGATTCACCTGTCACAGATTTATCTATGATGAAATGTTAAACAAAAACAATAATCATCTAAACTAATCGACTGTTAGTAGGCAAGAGTTTAAAGTTTGATTTTTCTTGATTTTTCTGCAAAAAAGCAATAATTAATTGCATAGATTTACTAATGATAAGTGGTTGGATTGATTTGTGGACTACTGGAAAAAGTTTTATGATTGCAACGCAACAAAGTAAACATTTACTTTCAAGTATGAGACATATTAGATGTATATATCAAAATTTGGGGGTGGAGAGGACAGCATCTCTCCTTTCAAAAAATTTTTTGGGGTTTTTGGTTTTCTTAAAGTATGAGACATATTGGTTTGTTAATTAAAATAGCACATTCTTTGTATGGGTGTGTGGTAGCTGTATGTGAGAGATATGTTGTATAAGTTTACAAATAGGTTCAAAAGAGTATAAAATCAGTTATAAATTGTAAATAGACACAATACATGAATTAAAATTAAAAAATTTTATTAAATAAAAAACAATAATAGTACAATGTAAGTAGAAACACATTTTTTAATAAATAAAACAGTAATAGATTTCAAAACTTAAAACAACTATTTAAAATATTATTCTATTTAGAAGTGAAGTCTTACTAATGATGTAAAATAAATTCTCTCAATTGGGTTTTGACTTCTTACAATAACAAGATGAATGATTTGCAAATCCAACCAGTATCAACGAAAGTTGAATAAATTTGTGGTTATTCAGTTTAGATTAGACAACTTCTGTTAATACAAAATATTAAATGGTTGTCAGTGCAGCAAAATCTAATGGATTTTCTTTTTTAAGTGAAGATTTATAAATATTCTGGGTTATCAGGAATCTAAGCCAACCAAATCTATGCGCTGCTCAAAGAAATTGCTTTTAATGACTAAGGTCGAAACTTAAGAATTCCAGATAAAGCAAATTTTAGTGATTGCTACATTAGTCAGTATAAAAAAGTAGAAAAACTTCAATAGTGCTTCTAAAACCATCTCGTGCTTGGTTATGTGATGATGGTACACATTCTTTCTATCGTTCAAATTCATCGTAAAAATAAGGGTCTTAATACTGTAAAAGTGTCCAAATTCTGATATTTAAGTCTATAAATTAGGTATAGGATTAATTAAATTTTTTAGCGTCATGATCGGTAAAAGTGACTCAGTTCAGGATAAGTAATATAAAAGTCTCTCTTTTATGATAAAACCAAATTTTTTTTTGTCGCCATATTGATATAAATGTAGCTGACTTATAAACTGATTTTTTTTAATTGGCATTAATATCATAATGAATAATATTATACTCTTCATAACTCTTTGCAAAATGCTGTTTTCTTAAGGAGTACAATGCTCTTAAGTGGAGCATCCACGATATCGAACACAAACTCCGGATCAGAGGACAAAAGAACATAGATTAATCTTCAGCAAAGATATCTACCTTTTGCAAATGATGTTGTTCGGAATCAATGGTGAAAACGGAAACCCGCAAACCAAACAAGCGCCAGAAAACCCGCACACAGAACAAAACAACAGAAGAAACACATCTTACAAGCTGTAAGAGAGCTCAATATAATTGCAGCTTTCTTTTGAGCTAAGAAAATAGCTATGATGTCATAATATATATATCTTTATTATTTAATAAAACAATTACAATTTTATTTATTCTATATTTTTATAGTCTTAAATAAAGCATTACTTTTACAATTTTTTAATATATTGTTAATAATTAAGTATAATTAAAAAATATATGTTTGCTTTGACTGAAAAAAATGTTATTTGTCCATCAAGATATTATATCAACTAATAGTTTTAATTAAAAATAGACAAGGTTCAAATTGCTTTAAAAAGATTTCTTTTGGATTATACATCTATATTCAACAGCATTCTTTTTTGTTTTATGCAGTAAATAGTTTTATTCTGGTCATTTGATAGACTATTTGTAATTGAGTTTCATATCATTAACGTTAATACCTCTTATATTTTACAATGAAATGACGATTCTAATAGTAGAGTAAAAAAATATTTAAATACTGTTAAATATCATGAGCGTTTGCAGTTTGAAATAAGATTGGGTATACAAGAATGGATGGTGGCTGTAGTGCCTATAGCCACTGGAGATAGTCAAACTGTAATGGAGTGGAACAGTAGTATATATGAATGCCTAGTTAAGGATATACAGAGTTTTAAAGAAAAGGGGAAGAGGATAATGATTATAGGGAATATGAATGGATATGTTAAAGAAATTGATTATGTAAATAATAAGAATGGTTAGTTTTTGAATGAATTTTGTCAAAGAGTAAATTTGACCATTGGGAATTTATCAAATATGTATGAGGGACAATATCCATGGTCTAGGAATAATGTATTTTACACAATAGATGTATAGGTAGAGAAAGAGGGAATGAATAAAATATAGAAAATTAAGGTGTTTGATAATGAAGAGAGAGTATGTAATAGTGATCATAACTTTATTGTAATAGAAAATGTTTTAGTAATGTGATGGAGGATAGAAATAAAGGTAGCAACAATAGTGAAAGGTGTGGATGGAGAGTGAATGATAAGAATAAGTTGGAAGAGTATAAAATAAAAGTTGAAGAAACCATGGAGCAGTTGGTTGGGGGTGAGTATATGGACTGGTGTGGTGAAATAGAAAAAGTGGCAAATAGGGTTTTAGTTGAAAATTTGCAGAAGAATAAAAGTAATAAAAAAATGAGAGTTAGTAAAAGTGTAAAAGAGAGGAAAGAAGCATGCAGTGAATATAAGTGTGCTATTATGAACAAAGAAAGTGTAAACGATATTAATGCTAAATGGAAAAAGCACTTAGAAAAGAAGAAGTTGGCTAAAATGGATATTTATAGAGAGAGGATGAAGTTAAATAGTAAATTGTTGGAGGATATTAATAAAAGAGGATGAGATGGGAGTAAAAAATTTTGGAAATACATTAAAAGGACAAATATAGGGAAAAGAGAAATAGTATTAATAGATGACGAGGGAATAGAGTATAGCTCTAGAGAAGAGATAGAAAGAATCTTAAATAGATATGTAATGGATATAGAAAAGATGTTAGATGTGAAGGAATTAGTGATAGAAAACATGACAACAGTTAGTAATGGGAATATTAGGTTCACAAAAAATGAACTGAATAAGGCAGAGAAAAGATTGAAAAGTGGAAAGGTGAGAAGTTTAGATGGATGGGCAGCAGAGATGTAATGAATATGGGGCATAGAGCAAAAACAAATTTATCATGTTTTAATAAATTCGCACAGGTGAGAGTTTTTTCGGGTAGTTGGAGTAATACAAAAATAAGATTATTATTTAAAGGAAAGTGTAAGGATCATAGAAAGTTAAATAATTATAGACCAGTAGTGGTAACATCAGTTTTATATAATGTTTTCTCATATATGGTAGCTGGAAGAGTTGTAAAATGGATGGAAGAGAATAATGTAGTGGGTGAAATGCAAGGAGGTTTTAGGTCAAAGAGGTGTATAGGAGATAGTTTGTTTGTCATTACATAACTTATGGAGATGAGTAGAAATTCAGATAGATCGTTATATATGAGTTTTATAGATATAAAGAAAGCATATGATAGAGTAAATAGAAATAGATTATGGGTAAGGTTAGCAAATTTGGGAATGGATAAAGCTTTAGTAATTATTATTAAGAAATTATATGAAAATAATTATTATACTTATCACTTAGGGATATAGAATCAGTGAAAGTTAAAAATGGGTTGGGATTAAGGCAAGGATCTTCTATGTCACCTATTTTGTTTTTGTTGTTTTTGAGTGAAATGGAGAAAGCAATAGAAAGCCTAGGAAGAAGGGTAGAGATAACGTTAATAGGTGGCAAGGAAGTATATACTTTGTCAGGTTTTTTTTTGTGGGTGATATCTTTTTGTGTGCAGAAAGAAGAGAAGATATGGAAATTATGTTGAGGACATGTTCAAGGGTGTGTAAAGAGATGGGGATTAAATTTAGTGAAGAAAAATCAAGTATAATGATGGTTAATAGTGGGGAAAGAGAAGATGTAGAATTTTTATTGGGGGATATAAAGTTGTGGTGGATAGATATAGGTATTTGGGAATCATCTTATGTAATCAGAAAAATTGTTTTCATGAATGGGGTAAAAAATTGGTAACTGAAGCAAAGAAAAAAAGGGTTTGGTAAAGAAACTAACAGTATTTTTATATAATAAATATGATGTAGCTAGAATTCTATGGAAGGGAGTTGCTGTAGCAGGGTTAACATATGGTAATGATGTATTATGTGTTAGTAAAAAAAGTTTTAAATTATTTAGAGAACGTACAAAGGGAAGTAGGAAGACATGCATTAGATGCAGAGATGTGGACAGCAAATGAGGCAGTTCAAGGAGAAATGGGATGGTCACGTTTATATATGAGAGATGCAAAAAGTAAAATGAAAATGTTTGGTAGGTTGCAGTTTATGGATAGTAAAAGAATAGCCAAAATAGTGTTTAATTGGGTTATGAGTAAAGGGCAGGTAACAAGATAGGTGAGAAAGGTAATGTGGTATGCATAAGATTTCGATAAAGAATTTATATCAGTATACTTGTATAAAATGTGGGATGATTGTGTTAGGAGAATTGTTGAGTGTTATAATGGTATGGAATGGTATAAAAGAATAGAAACTTTAATAACAAAATAGAAAGTTGGAGAGACGGAGAACTAGTATGAATGGTAAGAAGAGTTTAAATATATATGGAAGTAAATGGAATATTGGATGCAAGTTAATTTATGATAATGGTAAGGAAAGTAGTTTATTTATATTTTTATACTGGACTATTTCCATCATCTAATATGTGTGTTGAATGTCTTTACAAAATTTTAATTTTAGTTAAATACTCCAAATGCATTCAACTGTTAGTAATATCACTGCAAACAGGTTAGTATATGCACCGACTGTTAGTAATATCACAGCAAACAAATGTTAATAATATCGCAGGAAACAGCTTAATATATGCACAACGTTTGAGAGGTATTTTTCCTTTTATCTTCAGGTGTTGCTGGCCTGACCAGTGACAGTATTAGCATGGTATTTGAGCCTGGGTCCTTAGATTTTTGATTATTGAATTTTAAGGTAACACTCTAACCAACTGAGCCATTCTGTCAAAGGCAACAGTATGTAGTAATTTCATATACTTATCTATAAGGTTCCTCCTGATTTTTCCCCTTTTTTCTCAGAGCAAAGTTGATTAGTGGTTTCCATACATTATGTATAGTCACACTAGGTTGGATTATGGGATTTTTTGCCATTGTCATGTGAGCAGCTTCTTTAAATTTTTTCTTTGTACCTTTTCTTCTTTATCCAATATTTTTGTATTTTCCCAATCGAACGTATGTTCATTGGTCCATACATGGTCTGTTACCTTAGACACATCTGTTTTCTCTCTTCTACTCTAAGGACCCAGGTTTGAATCTCATGCTAGTGTTGTCACTTTCAAGCCAGCAACACCTGAAGAAGACGGGAAAAATACCTTTCTAAATGTTTTCTGTGATATTACTAACAGTTAGTGCATATACTAACCTGTTTGCTGTGATATTACTAACAGTTGGTGCATATACTAACCTGTTTGCAGTGATATGACTAACAGTTGAATGCCTTTGAAATATTTAACTAAAATTAAACTTTTCTAAAGACATTCAACACACATATTAGATGACGAAACAGTCCAATATAAAAATACAGCTAGAACACAATCATCACAAACCTTTAGAAAAACAGAAAGTAGATTATTGTTTAAGGCTCGAATGGGATCTTTAGTAACAAAAGAATATACATGTAAATGGAAAGTTATGGGTGATTTAGTGTGCAAATTGTGTAAGGAAGGTATAGAAAATATTAGGTATCTGTTTATTGAATGTAAATGCTTGAAAGCAAAAAAGGTACAGATAATGAAGTTATGGGAGAATAGGTATGAACAAAGTGACTA
This sequence comes from Epiperipatus broadwayi, assembly GCA_028023455.1. Classification (NCBI taxonomy): domain Eukaryota; kingdom Metazoa; phylum Onychophora; class Udeonychophora; order Euonychophora; family Peripatidae; genus Epiperipatus; species Epiperipatus broadwayi. The sequence continues at coordinate 2,207,543 of JAQFVV010006394.1, read as the reverse complement.
TACAGAAAGTGAGTTATTAGTTTTTATGCTGGGTTTGCGAAAAGATAAGGGGGATTTAGATTTAGAGGTCATAGAGTTGATAAAGATTATGTTGTGGAAATGGGATGGGGCAGAATATGGGAAGACTTAGATTGGGGAATGGAAAATTCTAGACTTCATTTAAGGAGAAGTCACAGTACACCACACCACATCACCATCATAAGCTTTAAAGGGCAAAGGGCAATTTGCAAATTTTGGGATGGATTGTTTATGTAATGTTAGTAGAGATAAAAAAAAAAGGTTTACAGTTTTAAAAACAACTTCATTAATTAGAGATATATTACTAAAAATAAAATAGAATTTGTTATTATAAATGTTTTTTTACATGAGAAAAAAATAAAATATTTTTTACATTACTCTATTAAAGTCAGAAATTTGAGTTTCTTTTAACTCATATATGACAATATTAAATAGTGCTATCACACTTACAATATAAAGCTGTACAATTAATATCAATTGGTCAATACTTCTCATAATCATAGTCAATTGTGACTCATTCGTTGAAATCATTCAATCAGTATAATATGCAAACTCTGTGCAAATGAGTCAAATAGACCATCTTTTTGATATAGCAAAACATGCTTCTTTACGATTTTGACAAATGAGTCAGAACTGGCTATGATTATGAGAAGTACAGTTTTTCGAAAGCGCTCAGCCATTTTAATTGACTAATTGATATTAATTATACAGCTTTACGTTGTAAGGGTGAGAGCACTTTAATATTATCATAATTTGGATAAGCGTAAAGTCGTAAATCTACAAATTATTATTTAACTCATATAATAACTTTGTTGTTTTTAAAATAGTGGAATTGCAACATTCACTATATTTTGTTTCAAGCCCTACCCCCCCACACACACACACGCTGTACATAGCATATTATAGCTCATATTTTGCTGCTAAACTTACAATAAAATACATATTATATATTGAACTATAAATACACAGTTTTTCACCATGCATATGTATAACATAGGCACTTTTTGTAGGTATATAGAATTCATATATAAATTAAAATAATTGTATAAAGAAAATGGAAAAAAAATTCAATTTAATTCAAATTCATGTATTCTACAGGGATAGATAAAAAGTATAATATTAATATCATTTATGTTCTTTATTATTTTTACAATGCTTTTTTACAACTGCTATTGATGGTTTCGAGCGCCCCTGCAATCTTCTTCAGAACTATAATAAACACAGTACAAATATACAAATACAAATATACATGAACATATAATTTTACATTTTATATATTCTATTCTGCCTTATAATCATTATTTAGATACCCACATATATCTTTATATACCTCTCTATATAATTGTTACCTTCTTATATATTATACATTTTAATTTTTTTTATATTCTATATTTATCAATCAATACTTCCTATAGACATACTCTTTTATTTCATTAATTTTTTATTTTATCCTTATTAATTTTTAGAAAAAAAATAATAAGAATAAAATAAAAAATAAATGAAATAAAAATAATATATATATGATTATAGAAAGAATTCATTGATAAATATAGAATATAAAAATGATTAAAATATATAATCTATAAAAAGGCAATACTTACATAGTAAGTTATATAAACATATATGTTGGTATATAAATAATGATGATAAGTTAGAATATAAATATATATAAGATGTAAAATTACATGTTCATGCTTATTTGTATTCAAGTATTTGTCTTGTGTTTATTATAGTTCTGAAGAAAATTGCTGGAGCACCCGAAACCATCAATAGCAGTTGTAAAAAAGCATTGTAAAAATAATAAAGAATATAAATGATATTAATTTTATATCGATTTAACAAAGCATTAAGAAAGATACTTTACAATTAAAAAGCCTAATTAATTACAGAACACAATATTAAAAATAAACACAGATAAAAAAGTAAAACAAAAATATTATTATATATAAGAATACAAAAATATGTTAATCATCATCATTTTTAATCATGCAGAATGAATGTCTATTCAAGTTTAATTCATCTTCTCCATCTCTAGCCTCTCTTCTCCACCTCACCCCAGCATACTTATTTATTTTATCCATCTCATTTTGGTCTCTTTCTAGGTCTTTTAGAATCTCTTGCAATCTGGTTTATGATTTCAACTGTTTGTCTTCTATCATTTCTTTTTGCAATATGTCCAACCCAACTCCATTTCAGTCTATAAATCTTTTAATAGTGTCAGTAACGTCTGTATGTTCTCTTACCCATCTCCATCTTTCCACACTTCATTGAGTAGTCTGAAGTCTCTGTATTGTTCTTCTCTTAAGTGCCCAAATCTCAGATCCATGAGTAAGGATTGGTAAAATACATTTCTTAAAATCTTCCTTTTCAAACATAAACATATTTCCTGATTATGTTCACCCCTTCAAAATGGAATTAATTAATGTAGTATTTGAGAGAGATTAGTCCTTTCTTTGTAAGAACAGCTTAAAATCAGATGCCAACAGCTTAAAATTAGATGCTAGCATTATATTTAAATAATATGCTAAGCTTGATGTGGACTTAAGTATTTCACCAAATTTAATTCTCCAACCAATTACCAAATATCAAATTATTTTTTTAATTTTTATTAAATTATGAGATAAACTTTTTTATTTATAATTTATAGACAGCTAGTTTAAACTATCATTCAATATTTAAGAATAATTAACTTTTTTTTCTTGTGTGTCATAGCATTAGCCGGGAAGCAAACTCACTAACCTGTGACAACTACTTGTAAAGTAGCTGTCACTGACCCCTCGACCACCAATGGTTGACGGAGAGCAATTTACTTGAGAAGTAAATATGGAAACATGGGTGAATTTTTTAAAAAGAATTAATAGCAACTAATACTATCAAGGTTTGACATTTATCTCCCACACAATATCTATAATTATTTTCAATAGTACAAAAAAAAGCAAAAGATAAAAGAAAAAAAATCAAACAACAATAAGAAGAAGAGGAAAAAATTGCATAATTGATAAAAGATAAAGTCAAATAATTCAAACAAATATTTGCAGTTTCTTTTTACATTTAGAAAGACCATCATTAATTAATTAATATTAATTGAATAAGATAATGGTAATTTTATTACAGTTGATTCAAGTCTTGGTATCTTTTTTTTTATTTTATTTTTTTTTTGCATTGATGTCTTAACTTATGGACAGTCTTGTATTAGATGAGCTCCTCAGTTTTTTCTGAGAGTCAGGAGCAATTTTCTTGGAAGTTGTCTGAAGATAATTATCACAGGAGTGCATGTTCTATGTAGCCCATGGGTGATTGTTCAGCAATAGACCAGGTATGGGTGTATTTAATTGATCAGAGTAACCTTTCTCTAATGATCATTACATAGGCAAACAGTGAAGATGACAGATGTCCCACAGGTTTTTAGCCAATCAGTTAAGATATCTTCAACTTGCATTTTAATGCTTTCATAGTTTTAGTAAATGGTAACTAGCTTTTTAAGGTTCTGTATCAGCTACTTTGCAGATTATCGATGTTGCTGCACCCATACTTCCAGTAGTCCCAGGTTGCTTAGTTGTCTTGCTAGCAATCAGCTTCTTATACAACAGAAAAATGGAAGGAGAGATAAAATTAGCTTGAGTCAGTCCTATATACATTATCTAATCTATCATCATTACTTTTCTCTAAACATTATGTGATTTTAATCTGCAATTGTAATTATTTCCAGGCCACCATCTGCTTAATGTTTTTCAATTTCATAATGTTGCTTAACTATACTTTCTCTCTTTCATTTTTGTTATAAAATAATTTAAAATTAAATTTAATATACATTTCATATTTTTAAGTTTTCCTAGGTCTTAATAGTATGTAGAATATAAAATATATACATATCTAACAGTAAAATGCATACTTTACACTTAAAATCTTTTTATTTTTTATTTTTTTATTTGCACTTTTGACTTAGTGATATTCTTTCTCAGTTTTATCCATTATATTATTTCCCCTTCTTAATATTTTATTACAACTTTAGTCAATTTGTGGATACAGAATATATCAAACATTAACATCAGTAATCAATAAAAAGTATTTTGTTGTTAATTAATAAAACTTTATTCCTCTGAAATATATATAATAATATTTTAATTCAATGTCTGTATTTCTTCAAATCAATATACATAATCTTATAATTGAATATTCTCTAAATACAGTAATTAGACATATGTAAAGTATAACTTTTAAAAATGTTAGCCACTTAGAAGCACTTTCAACTATCCTCATAGTCTTTGTCAACTAACACTTTGAAAGGCTAACCTTTCCATAATTCTGTGATCTTAATGTTAGCTGCCTGACTGTTAATTAAGTCTTGTTTACATATTAGCATAGTTTCCTTTTGTTATTTTTTTCAATTTGGAAAAAAAGAAATAAAAAGAAAAGAGGAAATGTAGGTATATTAATATTTAATTTTTTTAACATGGATGAACCCGCAAAATATGGCTTATATATATATATATTTAAATACATGTATATTATCTGTAGTAAACTTAATGTAATTATAAGAGATGTAATTATAAGAGATTTGAGCATTTCATCCTTGGATTTTCAATGATATGTGTGGCTGAAGAGTTGAAGAGTGGAGAGATTGAAACTTGTTCATTAAAGTTTGAAGATTTGCTATCTTAATATAAACAGAGCATTGATTGTATATATGTGTGAGAGATGGTGATCTGGACCATCTTATAATTGCTGGTTCAGCACAAAATATTAATATTGGAGATCAAGTATCTTTTTCACATGTGTGTGGTCATGTGTATCAGTTGTATATGATGGGTTGGATAGCTGTAAGGTGCTTGAAAGTCTGAGTTCAAGTCTTGCATATATATATATATATATATATATAGATATATATATATATATATATATATATGCTATCACAGGTAGTTAAATATTTATACATAATATAGTGAAAAGAAATTACTCCTTACATATGATCTATTGATTGCCACACACTCTCCTGATGTTGAAAGCATTAAGTGGTCAATCTATGTTTAGAGTTTATTCTTTAAATAATCATTTATTGATCATGTGTAAATTAAGCTTGAACTTATTATGAACCTGATTTTTAAATTGGCAAATTACTTGCACAATATTAATTTACATATCACAGGTAAGACAGTTTCACATTTTTAACCACGTGTGACATTGAATCTTATTAGTTGGAATGTGAGTAATAATTAATAATATAGCACTAATATAGTTATTTTATGTACGTGTAATATAGTAGAAAGAACTACACTTTCTGCATGCGCTATAGAATTGGCATGCACTCCCCCTATCAATAAATGTTTTAAAAGCATGGATGGCTCACCTATGATTAGAGCTCATTCTTTAAAAAAAACTAACATTTATTGATCTTGCCCAAATTAGGACTTGAATATATTACGAATCTGATTTTTAAATTAGAAAATTACATGCCCAAGATCAGTTTATATAACACAAGGAAGAGAAAGTTTCTCATTTTTTACTTCCACGTATGTGTATAAATCACCATATTATCAATTATTACATATATACCAAATAATAAGAATCATTTAAAAGTGAGAAATTTTCCATTTTCTGTGATATACAAATTGAACATGTGCAAATAATTTGCCAATTTAAAAATCAGGCTCATAATAAGTTCAAACCTTGATTTAGACATGGTCAATAAATACTAGTTTATGTTAAGAATAATCTCTAAGTCTAGGTGGTCCTATATTTTAAAAGATTTATTGATGGGGGAGTGTGTCACAATTCTGTAGCACAGGTGTAAAAAGTAGTTTCTTTCCCATTATTTTGCATATATATAGAATCACTATATTATTAACCATTCTTAAATACTTGTATGTAAATTCACTCATAGATTTATACAGATAGTAGTTTAGGTTGATATGATTTCTTTTTTATATCTGCTTTCAATCTGCATGGATCTATATTGCAATGGTATTTAGACTATATCAAGTATGTTTGTTACATTAACACTGGTTGCTTTCTACTAGACTGTAATTCTACTATATGGATTACTTTAAATACAATCTTTTACCTGATATATGATTGGTCAGCTATTATCTGGCTTTATTAATTATAATTTGATTACCTAGTTTATGAGTATTTATAATCAGATAATTGTTTTTTTTCCCCAAATTTGTCTTAAACAAAGCAAAACTCTCCATACAGTAGTGCCACCCTGTGCCAACCAGAGTAATCAATGGATGCCAGAAGGCTTGTGCATAAAATCCCTATCTAATGCCTACTCATCCAATATCCCCAAACTAGTTTCTGGCTTGTGGCCATTGTCAGTGAGGAGCCTTGGATCTGAGGGCACTGCACCTAGATCTTAGGATCTAATGCAACCCTTCAGCAGCCACTTTTTAACTCTACTTAACTATGAGAATAAAATTGAAAACACAATAATATTTTCAATCTAAGCTCAATAGTTTATATAGTCATTAGGGTCTGAACTCAGTTCAGCACCTATACATTTTGGTGTCTTTGGTTCTTTAACAACCATAGACACCATTATCCATTAGGCAGGATTGGTGTTAAACCACTAAACATCACATGATCACCATCTCTTATATTAGCACATAATTGTTATTAAACAAGGCAAAACTCTCCATACAGTAGTGCCACCCTGTGCCAACCAGAGTAATCAATGGATGCCAGAAGGCTTGTGCATAAAATCCCTATCTAATACCTACTCATCCAATATCCCCAGACTAGTTTATGTGCTAGTATAAGAGATGGTGATCGTGTGATGTTTAGTGGTTTATAATGTCTTCTTTGTTGATAAAATGTTCTACTTCCTATTTGTAAAGTATTACTTGCATTAATTAATTTTTGTAAATCATTTAAGTATGCAAATTATACACAATTTTAATTATACATTTACTATATTTATTTGACATTCCAAATTGCATCTATTCAAATTTAAAGTATTAGCCAACATCAAGTTAAAAATTGACCATCGATAGTTTCCTCGCCATAGCTGAATTCTCAATTACAACGAAAAAATTGTATTATTTTCCATGCTACCATATATACATTAGTTGTATGAATAAAAACACCTGGTAGCGGTGTATGACTCTCAAAATGCACTTATGCCAAGTCAACGTTTTCCTTCGACACTGTTGGTTCAGTTTGCAATGTTTTTGGTGGGTCATTTCCTTTTTTTAGATGTCTTTATTTATGTGATAAAGAATATGTGGCAAAATGTAAAGTTACAAGGATATTTAAGACATTACTATAAAAAAAAACAAATGGAACAGAATTCAATCAATGCAAATATTTGTATTTACTAATAATGTCTGGGCTGAAAATGATATAATAATTTCTAACCTAAAAATGTATTGGTAGTAATGCTTAAGGCATGTATCTAGGGATGGTGGTGTAAGAATTGTGAGAGCAGGAATTTTGGAATCTTCAGATGAAATTGTAGCATATGTATAAATAAATATATTATCTAAATAAAGAAAATATAATTCAATATAAATAATACTAACAACAACAACTCATAAACTAAGAAAAGCTTGTTTAATAATGTTAAATGTGTCAACACAATTAGCATGCTTTCAACTAACTAGTGGTCATATTCATAGCAATAATTACCCAAGAGTATTGCTATATTTATAGAAGAACCACAAAAGTGGTGATTTACATAAATTTGATTATAAGGTTTAAATGAATTTATTTAAATGAGCCACCTTTTTGACGGGGAGAAACGGGAAAATACATAAATAAAAAGTTTAATATTTCAATTAAAGGACTGATTTTTATCAAAAATTATTATATTTATTATAAATTAATACACTATACAGGCTTAAACCTGCATATATATATATGCAGGATTCGAACTCAGACTTTCACACGACCCTCAATTCTCCATGCCATCTCATATTGTTTAACCACCTGATCACACACATGTTGAAAAGATAAATAATCACCAATATACATATTTCATGCTAGACCAGCAATCATCAGTTGGTCCAGATTACTATCTCCACATATATATACAATCAGTGCTCGGCTTTATATTAAAATAGCCAATCTTCCTACTTTAATGGACAGGCTTCAAACTACTCCAACTCACAACTCTTCAGCATTACATTTCATTGAAAAGCTGATGATGGAATATTCAAAGCCCATGTTAGTGTCAATGTTGTCATCCTACCCATGATAACATTAAGTCATTCCGACCCCTCATGTATAGGAGAATAATCCATTTTTATGTACATATTGCGAGGGATGGACAGACCTTTGACGCACTATGTTTCAATATGTAAATTAATACCCTATACATAAGGAATTATTGGTGATTGATTTTAAAAGGTTCTTTTTAAAAAGAATGTTAATCTTTAGGAATTTTTAGCTATGCAAATGATCTTAACGTTTAAGTTTTGCTGTAATTTCTAATGAAAACCAGTCGTCTGGTTGAAATATTAAATCAGCTGTGTAGAGAAGTAATTGTGTTTCGTTTTTATCTATATATATATATATTATGATAACATTTTACAGTCCCAACGCATATTCTATATTATCTGTAATTATAAAAGAAATTGTAAACAAATTATTAAGCATTTCTAAGCTTATATTTGTATATTTTACTTTATATAAGTATTTAATCCAACACATACTTAGCAGAACAATTTCAAAATGAAAATTGTATAATTAAATTGAGGTTTAACAATTTTGTAAGGTTTGACGGATGAAGGATAATAGAACTAAATTCCTAGATTAAAATATAAGCGTATCTACTATTGTTTGAAATGTATTTAAATAAGCGCATCATTTATTTATTTAAAATAAATCATAAATCTACTTTCTAGCCGACATTTTTTCATTTTTTTTTTTTTTTTTAAATCTTAAAAGTTGTCTAAAGTAAAGTTTTTGCTGATTCTGCTACCATCTATCTGTCAAAACTTAAATGAAAAATAATTTTTTTAAAATTTTCCGTTTTTAAAAGTTATAATCAAATTTGTCTTAGTGTTATTAAAATATATGAACAGAAGAACGAATCTAGAAATATGCTAGTTATTACAAATAAAAAAATTACAATAACTTATTTATTTTATTTTATTATTTGCTAAATATGCGTTATTATAAATTTGCGTGTTTCTTTTTAATTATAACTCAATTTCGTTTTATCAAATTAACAAAAGTTTTTTTTTAAAAAAAAGGAGGATAATTTCAATTGGAAAATTGACATTTATTATTACAATCATTCATAGATGGTTCTGGCATCGCTGTAAGAACTATAACTGTGTTTTGGTGGAAGGTATTAGACACTATTTCTACAGAATGTGCTATCCATTATTAAATCAAATTTAAACTAGTTGTGTGTCATCCATAGGGTCATTATATAACCAAAGCCATGATTTATGAGTCTCAAAGATTCTTAGAGTTTTGATCAATGGTTTTTTCAATTTAATTTTAAGTCTGAAAAATAAATGTAGTTTGAATGCAAAGAAATGTATTTCTCAAACAGATGATATCTAATTTCACTTCCTTTTCTTTGCAATCCATTACGCGAAAAGATTTTATGATTCAGCTATAGCAACCTTTCTGTTGTACATATAACTTCGATTATAAATCTGAATAACCTTGAACATTTTTTCAACAGGCTCTGTATTTTATGTTTTTGGATAACAAATCCAGCTAACCACCTAGTATTGATCAGTAAATGGGTATCTAGCTATGCTTAGCTAGCAAATAAACCAAGTATGGACACTATTCAAACCATCATTACTTGACAATTGACTAGTCAGATGAATACTGACTTTTTTCTTCACTGTTCATATTTGAGGAACTGTTGATGAGGCCTTTATCTGAGTGGTCTACTTAAAAGCTGTTTAGCTTTATTATATCTTTTGCTTATGTAAGTGTTGCATAATAGGTAAAGTTAAAGACAATTTTTTGTGTAAACTTAAAAATCATGGCTGTAGTTATGCGTATGTATTTTTGTTATCAGCCTATATCTCAACAATTTTATTGTGGTTGAGGACCTTGTAACTTAATAACATCTTGAGCCTCAAAAAAATGGAAGGTTGGTGATGCTAAAGAATATATATTTGTGAAATGCATTTGTAGTCTTGAACATCGAAAATAAATTTCAGCATGAGTTCAAGATTAGTTTATATATATATATATATGTATTGTAATGGGCACAGACGACATTACATTGTTTTTTTATTATTTAACATGAAAAAAAATAAAAGTTCGCAATTAAAAACATCTTTTTTAAGAATTAAAAATTAATTCTATCTTAAACTTGTATATATATAAAATCGCACAGATGAAAAAGATTATTAAAATAAAACTTTATTAAAAATAGAAAAAGTATTTTAAAAGCAAAAACTTAAAAAGATTTAAAGATAAAAATATATCTTTAAGGTTGGAAACACATTAATTAATTAATCAGAAAATGGAAATGATTATTTTAATTAGTCAAAGTGAACTAGCCTTTGGGCATTTAAATGTATAAGCAACGGTCAGATAGGAAAACAATAGAAACTAATAGAAAATGAGAGAAATCCATCAGGAAATTGGACCTCAACGGAAGGTTCATCATCATCGATAACGTAATGTCAATTGAATCCTTAAAATTAATATAAAAGGAAAAGTTTGGAAATTATTAGTTAGTTATTACAAGAGGACAGATACGTGTTAGTGCGGAGTTGTAGGAGAAGGGATTGAAAAGACGCACTCTTCAATCCCTTCAGTTTTGTTAAAAAAAAAAAGAAATGACATTGTTTTTTCTACATTAGGGACCAGCTAAACTAAAAAACCTCTGGATAAATAAAAAACAATGGCTAACTGGATACCAATATCTATTTAGGATGGCGTGGGAATTCACATTCAAATGGCAAGCCACGGATAAAGCTGGACATTTTAAAAATTGTAAGAACTTTAGATAATTCATGAACATTAAATTAAAAACTTTCCATGTTTAAAAAAAATAGAAATAGATTCCTATCTGACCAAACTAAATTATTTATTAATTAGTTATAATTTTATTTGATGTATTTCTTTTTTGTAAAATCATTTCCATTTATTTTTTTTTATTCTTTAAGTTTTATTTATGATTTTTGTTTTGCGATAAATTAAATTATATAAATGTTAAACTTAAGTCGGGCATGAACGGCTATATAGATTTGTAAAGTCATATTAGGGGAGGGTAATCTTAGGTTATTTGTTTTGTAGTTGAATTAGGTCAATGGGATGGATATATTGGTGTAATTAGTAGATGTAGTATGAGGTTCGCTATGGGCAGAATCGCTTTATATGCCGCACACACTCATTTTGCCTATGGGAGGAATTATAAGACGGAGACCACAGTTCCTTCCTATGGAGTTTTTTTTTATTGCTCTTATCATCAGATAGATGTAGTATTCCTATCTGATGAGAAGCAATTTCTTCTCTTAACCTAATTGCGCTGTCGTATTTCGCATTACATTGAACACATCGATATATCAGATGGATTGATGCCGGTTTAGCTGCGAACTTTTGGCCTAAGGTTAAATAAGGATAGAATATTTTCTTTCAAATGCAAATCTATGTAGTCTATTCATACTCGACACTCTAAATAAAAATGCATTAAATTTAAGTTGGGTATGGATATTGCATGGATTCATTATCGGTTAATTATGTTTTTGGTTTTCATATTTGATCAAAATATATAGACATTCGGTAAATAATACCTTACGGTGAGTATCAAAAATGTATTTATTCAGATGTCTTTTAAGTTACTGGTGTCTCTGTGGTATCTTATGATGAATACCTTTGGGTTTCTTTTATTCCCTATACAATTGACGGTATCAATGACTTTGTATTTTGATCATTTATGTTTATTTTGAGATTTTTTTAACCGTGTAATCTATGTAACCGATCTATACTCAACATTTTAAAACAAACTTTTATAAACCCATCTGTGTGAACTTATAATAGTATAAAAAATAAAAATGTAAATTAAAATCTAAAATCAAGTTAAAATTATAAAGTAAAAGTAATGTTAAAATCATTCAAAATTTATATGTGCGTTAATAAATGTTTCTGTGTATAATTACTGGCAGTGGTTATTTTATTCTTTTTTTATATATCTTAGATAGGAATTTAATATAAAATATAAATCTCTGCTGTTACACTGAGCTAGTGACAATGGGCTAACGACCAGAATCAACCAATATAATTTTTTTTGACTTACGTACCTGCCTACTTTATAAATTTTTCTAGGTTCAAATGCCTAGATGGCACCCTGTAGTGCAGATTACGTTAAGCTCCCTATCTCCGGATTGTTATAATTGGCACCCAATGTGGGGCCGATGTTTAATAAATCACGTATACCCTGAGTAAATTTCTTTTGTCAAAGTGAGATATTTTTATCTGTTTACATAAAGTCATATACTTTAAATCTTATAAAAGTGCTGCCAGAAAGAAGTTGCACATATATTAAACACGAGAAAGTATTAATAATATTAAATTGTATTTTGTTAAAAAAAAAGTCAAAAGGTTGCAATTAATGTTTATTTTTTGTTTGTTAATATATATTATGCTTTAACGTGTATAGGCATGTGCAGCCACATAAGTTCATGATCGAAATGTGGTGCCTTATGATGAGTACCTTTGGGAATTACTTCAGTGTTACCCTATGTATGCATTTCAATCAGTCATAAATAAGTTTGTGGTATTTATAATTGTGCTGCAAATATACACGTTTAAACCCATTATTTTTTAAAACATATTTACCTCAATGTAACCTTCTTAAATAAATAATTTATAAAATGTGCTTGTCATTGCGTGTGTAAAAATCAAATATATAAAAAAAAATAGAACTCTTGTGTGGAGGAGGTGAACGTAAATGGTTCTTAGGAAAACGATAGTCAACATTTTTTTTTTGTATATAGTCTTTATACTAACCGAATGTTTTGTAAATTTTGTTAATCGTGTACCATAATTACTAACCCTAAGTAAAATATTTTTTTTTGTTCATTTTTTTAAGCAAGTTTACTGATATGTAACAGGCACATACATACGTTACATTGTTTTTTTATTATTAAACATGAAAAAAATAAAAGTTCGCAAATAAAAACATCTTTTTTAAGAATTAAAAATTAAAAATTATTTCTATCTTAAACTCGTATATATATATAAAATCGCACAGATGAAAAAGATTATTAAAATAAAACTTTATTAAAAATAGAAAAGTATTTTAAAAGCAAAAACTTAAAAGATTTAAAGATAAAAATATAACTTTAAGTTTGGAAAACACATTAATTAATCAGAAAATGGAAATGATTATTTTAATTAGTCAAAGTGAACTAGCTTTTGGGCATTTAAATGTATAAGCAATGGTCAGATAGGAAAACAATAGAAACTAATAGAAAATGAGAGAAATTCATCAGGAAATCGGACCTCAATGAAAGGATCATCATCATCGATAACATAATGTCAATTGAATCCTTAAAATTAATATAAAAGGAAAAGTTTGGAAATTATTAGTTAGTTATTACAAGAGGACAGATATGTGTTAGTGTGGAGTTGTAGGAGAAGGGATTGAAAAGACTGCACTCTTCAATCCCTTCAGTTTTGTTAAAAAAAAAAAGAAATGACATCATTTTTTCTACATTAAGGACCAGCTAAACTAAAAGACCTCTAGATAAATAAAAAACAATGGCTAACTGGATACCAATATCTATTTAGGATGGCATGGGAATTCACGTTCAAATGGCAAGCCATGAATAAAGCTGAACATTTTAAAAATTGTAAGAACTTTAGATAATTCATGAACATTAAATTAAAAACTTTCCATGTTTAAAAAAAAATAGAAATAGATTCCTATCTGACCAAATTAAATTATTTATTAATTAGTTATAATTTTATTTGATGTATTTCTTTTTTGTAAAATCATTTCCATTTTTTTTTTTATTCTTTAAGTTTTATTTATGATTTTTGTTTTGCAATAAATTAAATTATATAAATGTTAAACTTAAGTCGGGCGTGAATGGCTATATAGATTTGTAAAGTCATATTAGGGGAGGGTAATCTAAGGTTATTTGTTTCGTAGTTGAATTAGGTCAGTGGATTGGATATATTGGTGTAATTAGTAGATGTAGTATGAAGTTTGCTATGGGCAGAATCGCTTTATATACCACACACACTCGTTTTGCTTATGGGAGGAATTATAAGGTGGAGACCACAGTTCCTTCCTATGGAGTTTTTTTTTATTGCTCTTATCGTCAGATAGATGTAGTATTCCTATCTGATGAGAAGAAATTTCTCTCTTAACCTAATTGTGCTGTGGTATTTCATATTACATTGAACACATCGATATATCAGATGGATTAATGCCGGTTTAGCTGCGAACTTTTGGCCTAAGGTTAAATAAGGATAGAATATTTTCTTTCAAATGCAAATCTATGTATTCTATTCATACTCGACACTCTAAATAAAAATGTATTAAATTTAAGTTGGGTATGGATGTTGCATGGATCCGTTATCAGTTAATTATGTTTTTGGTTTTCATATTTGATCAAAATATATAGACATTCAGTAAATAATGATACCGTACGGTGAGTATCAAAAATGTATTTATTCGGATGTCTTTTAAGTTATTGGTGTCTCTGCAGTATCTTATGATGAATACCATTGGGTTTCTTGTATTCCCTATGCAATTGACGGTATCAATGACTTTGTATTTTGTTTGTTTATGTTTATTTTGAGATGTTTTTTAATCATGTAATCTATGTAATCGATCTATACTCAACATTTTAAAACAAACTTTTATAAACCCATCTGTGTGAACTTATAATAGTATAAAAAATAAAAATGTCAATTAAAATCTAAAATCAAGTTAAAATTATAAAGTAAAAGTAATGTTAAAATGATTCAAAATTTATATGTGCATTAATAAATGTTTGTGTGTATAATTACTGGCAGTGGCTTATTTTATTCTTTTTTATATATATCTTAGATAGGAATTTAATATAAAATATAAATCTCTGCTATTACACTGAGCTAGTGACAATGGGCTAATGACCGGAATCAACCAATATAAATTTTTTTTTTACTTACGTATCTGCCTACTTTATAAATTTTTCTAGGTTCAAATGCTTAGATGGCGTCCTGTAGTGCAGATTACATTAAGCTCCCTATCTCCGGATCGTTATAATATATATATTATGAATGAGACTGTGTAAGTGACCTCTATTAGCTTATTATTTAACTAAGACAAGCTGTTATTTAATATCCAAATTCTGAATTGTTAGCTGTAATAATATAAGGTTCATGGAAATTGTTTTAGGAGAAATTCCTTTATCACCAAATGAAATCTGCTTTATATAAAAAATATTTATGCATATTTTGATTTATGGATGATGATATGGGGTCTTAATCCAGCTGATGGGGCATAATTCACTTAAATTGGTCCCATGAGCCTTGTATTGTTATAACTCACAATTCAAAATTTGGCTTTTATATAAAATCTTAAATCTTAATTAAATATTATGGTAATAGAGAATACTTAAATGTTCATATTTATATTGTTATCAGATATGTCTCCATAGTGTATTATTACTCTTTGTGATATTTTATATTCCTTAAAGAATGTATAGTTAAAATATGGGATTTGGAAAGTTGAGAATATAGTAATATGGATTATTTTGACTATGATTGCAAACAAAACAATTTATGATAACATCTAGATCTCCATGCTTAATAGACCCTTTGGTTGTGCAGACTGATAGATGTTTCATGGATAATCTCATTTAAATAATTTTATAAGTTTATTTATATGTGTTATAACTACATTTAACAGGTTTGACTGAATATTATACTAAGCTAAGAAACCATTATATTATATTGATAATTCTGAACCTGATGATTCATTCACAATTAGTGCAGTAAGAATATTTCAATTATATTTCATAATCTATAAAATTCAGAATTATTTCATTGAGACTCAGAGTGTAAGAATCTTCTAATTCAATTCCATCACCTTCTACATTCAGGATTACTTAATAGCTGATTCACTTTGTAAAAAGGTTTAATTCTATTCCACAATCTGTCAAAATTCCAGATTATTTAGTATGTAAAAATGTCTAATTCTCATCCACAATCTGTCAAATTCAGGATTATTTAGTTTATAAGAATGTTTAATTCTTTTCCACAATCTTTCAAATTCAGGATATATTTAATACTATTCCACAATCTGTCAAATTCCGGATTATTTAGTTTGTAAAAATATTTAATTCTATTCCACTATCTGTCAAATTCAGGATTATTCAGTTTGTAAAAATGTTTTCTATTCAACAATCTGTCAAATTTTGGATTACTTAGTTTGTGAAAATCCATAATCTGTCAAACTGAGAATTATTTAATTGATGACTTAATTTGTATGTTTTAGTTCTCTTCCACATTCTGTCAAATTTGGGATTATGACTCAATTTACAAGAATGTTTTAATTTTATTTCTTAATTCATCAAATTCATGATTATGGTTCAGTTTGTAAGAATATTTTGTTTCTATTTTGCAAAAATGGAAAATTCAGGATAATTTCATTAATGTCTCAATTTGGCTTTAGATATGTTCAAAGGATATCCTAACTATCAAGAGTTGGCTTAAAAAAATATGGTATATTATTTTATGTTTATACCTTTGGGGAGAGGTGGTGTTGGATGTTATTCTGAAGAATTCTGGCTATTAGATTTCACATATTCAACACTCATAATAACTAAGCTATAAACCTGTCAAACAAGCTAAACATTTGAATACAAACCAATAACTTTGTAAAAATATATTGGCAGGACACTATGCCAGTAATTATATACTTTAGTCTGTTTAATTTTATGTTTACTATGTGTACTTTTTCCTTTGACTAGGATAGTACATATAGTATAAAACATCACATGATTTTTTTCTATTAACTTTCAACATTTCCACTAGGAAGTAGTAATTCACTCTATTTTAGGTAATTTTGGAGAAAGAGACTAAAGTGAATTGTATTTTGGATATGAGAAAAGAAATTTGTGTAATGTTTTGTAGAGAGAAATCTAATGATAATTCTTACATAATAAAAAAAAAAAAAGCTTTAAATGTGATTAAAATCACATGACCTCTCATAACTACTCTAGAACCATCTGCTGTAAACTTGGATAGTCAATAAACATCAGATGGTATAGCTCAGGGAAATAGTCAATTACTAGTAGTTGATAATTTCCTATGGATAAAATCTTATTTCTGTTTTTATTAGAATAACAATCCAACAGAAAATAGGGATCAAGTGATAGCTTGGGCTTAATTTATATATATAGATTAAATGATATCCTGCGTTTGAAACCTTAGTTGTTGTTTTTTTAGTTTCAGGGCCATTAAATTGAATAATATAGTCAAGCGTTGTTAGCCGAGAGGTCATCGCAGCCGCCTTGCAAGGAAGTAGTTGGTTGCAGACGGTTGTGGGTTCGCCTCCTGGCCGATGCTATGACATATGGAAGAAATTGAATATAAAAGAAAAAATTTTAGCTGCTGGATGTATAAATGCATTAATTTTAATCTTAATCAATGACAGCAAAAGCCAGAAATCAGTCAGACTGGTTATTGCTGATTTTATAGCAATGCAGTAGCTAGTTCCTATTAATTATTCAAATTTGCTGTAAATAGCAATAGCATTTAGAGAAATAATAATATATAAACATCTGAGATGATAGCCTACTTGCTGCCAATTCAGCATTGCAATTGTTAGGTCATTAACATAAGAATTTAGTTGATTATAACAATTTGATTGATTCAAATACTAATTGAAACCCAGATTTAAAGTTTGCCTGAGAAATTTGGAATTATCAAGTGCTATCTTTCTGTTAAAGAGAAGCTTCTTGATAAGCATGATGGTATATATTAGACAGTCTAGATAATATATTATTGATTGGAAAAATTGGTATTTAGTGTAATTTTTATCTAGGGTATATAAAAAAGAATGAAAAATTGCTTCAACTCTCGCCAACAATTAAACATTTGTGGATACTTACTGTCTTAGTCATTGTTCTTCTGTAAAGGTCTATTGATAAGATCTTTTTTTTAATTAAATGAGATATGTAAATATCATTCTGCACACATCTGCATGTACATGTATGAGTGTTTGTGCGTACGTGTGATAATTTTAATATCTAATGTCTGTCCACACTAATAATTTTAATTGAAATTGAAAATCTATATATAAATAATAAAAACTTGAGTAAATATTGATCCAACGCAGATATTAACAAACACAGGTCGATCGATATATAAACATTAAGGATACACCTATAGATGAATATTGGCGTAACATTATTAAAAATAGATGAAAAAAGGATATAGAATAAGAAAAAATAGTACCTCTGCTTGATGTTTTGAAAGATATTTTTTCCCATTGTTTTTTTCTGTCACCCTAATTAAACAATCTTGTTAATTTAATAAAGCAAATTGTTAAGCAATTTTTTTAATAGTTTTATTTATTTTTTAATACATTAATTAGAATAAATCTTAAGAAGTGTTATTAAAAACAGCCTTTGAAGTTATTCTCATTTATTGAGAGTCGTGTTTTCTTTTTCAATTTTTTAATTTGTCTAATTACTTTTTTAGAATTCATATAAATGCATTTTGCATTAACTTTTAAAAAGGTGGATAAATAAAATTATAAAGTAAAATTATTTTATGAATTAAATTTCATTAGTCTGTAAAATCATTTAAAACTAAATTACAACACGAGAAAACTGTTGCTGGTGGAGAGAGTATAGAACAGAAAACATATTATCAGTCATTTGTCAGTAAATAAGGATCACACACTATCTCAAACTAAGTTCAAGTCATTCTATTTCAACTAGCCACCAATTTTTTCCACAGTCAAAATTCATAATACATTACGCTAATCTGCCTAGTCACCCTATAATGATGAGACAAATTATGGAGATAGAAAAGACGGCCTGGAAGTGAGTCCTAATTTGACCTACTTAAAAAACCAACTTTGTGACCTGAATCTCATTCATAAAGACGAAATCAGAAACTAGTCCATGATTTAAATACTAAGCAAAGGGATTTTATATGCATATGGCAATCATTGGTTCCTCAAATTTTCACTAGATAGCACTTAAAGTGGAGAGGTGCTTTTGTGCTAACACAGAGGTGCATTTGTGCTAACACAGAGCTATTCAAAACGTGGCATACATGTTGCTCATGGTTGAGATATATGGCTCTCAAGTGAAAAAATAAAAATACATTTTAAATGCTTATTAAGTATTTTAATTCTATTACTAATCTTGATGTTATCATTTTCTAGTGTTTTACATCACTGCATATCCGTGTAGACATGTCAAAGAAGCTGTCTATTACATCACTGCATATCCGTGTAGACGTGTCAAAGAAGCTGTCTATTACATCACTGCATATCCATGTAGACATGTCAAAGAAGCTGTCTATTACATCACTGCATATCCGTGTAGACATGTCAAAGAAGCTGTCTATTACATCACTGCATATCCATGTAGACATGTCAAAGAAGCTGTCTATTACATCACTGCATATCCATATAGACATGTCAAAGAAGCTGTCTATTACATCACTGCATATCTGTGTAGACATGTCAAAGAAGCTGTCTATTACATCACTGCATATCTGTGTAGACATGTCAAAGAAGCTGTCTATTACATCACTGCATATCCGTGTAGACATGTCAAAGAAGCTGTCTATTACTGTTTTGATCCAATGCACATGATTTGAGCAATCACAATGATCTGCATAATTAGACCACAATTAGTTACTACAATAGATTTGATAATTTAATATGTGTATCATACTTATTATGTCGGGTGTGTTTTTAATAAGAATCTTGGATTACTTAAGGTTCGATAGCCCTATCTTAACATATTATTTCAGCAGGACATCAGGTCATTTGTTGTTATTATTAGCATTTCTAATTAAGGAGAATAATATGTCAGCAGTATGAAGGATTAATGGTATTATAATACACATATACTAAAGGGGATTAGAATCCATGTATCTGTTTTAAATAGGTTGAGCCTGGTTCAAAACTTTAGGCTGATTTGAATTCCAAGTTTTTAGCTTGACCCATTGCAAGGAGTTAAAAGTGATTGCTGGATGGGTAATCAGATTCCCTCCAATTTTGAATCCCACATCCTATTGGTAAAGACAAAGACCATAAAATGATCTGAGAATGAAGATGGGAGTTTAATATGCACTTGATAATTACTGATTGCTTAGTATTACCACCAGATGGCATTAGGAGAGTCACTCTTGCATTATCTTACTGTTTAAGGTGATTTATTGTTATTATTATAACATTTTATAGTCTAATAAAAGCATCAGTATATGCCATGTTCAGCTAATGATTGTATCTTTTTAACCTCCTGCTCAAACTATGAATGTCTGCTCTTAAATCATAAATTGCTGTGAAGCAATTTATTTTTGCTAAACAGAAAATGTCATATTTTTAATAAAGTTGTTAATAATAGAAAATATTGACAAAAAATTGTGAGTTTTTATTTAGAAAGTCTAAAAACACACTTCTAAACCTAAAACTTTTTTAAAAAACCGTTTTGGCTCAGTAACATTATCAGCATTCAAATCCAATTTCACAAGTCATTGGATTCTAAAGGAGTATTTTTTTATCTTAGAATTGCTTTTAAACAACAAATGTTAAATGTTATGCTAATATATTTAGAATCAGCAACAGCAGATGATCACCCTCTAGAGCCATCTACTGGAAAACTGACTAATCAGATGACATATTCTATAAAAATTCTCATCTTCAGACCAATCAGTTGCCTTCATCAATGAAGTTTAGAATTCATAACTATAGTCAATTAGACATTCAGCAGCCATCTTTTATTTGCCATTCAAGCCAATAAGCTGAAATTTAAAAATTTCTAAGGTTTCAAACCCAGGCTAATTCATTTGCATAACTATATAGATCTGACACCAAATCAATTTCTACATATTTTTGAGATCTCGGTTCAAAAAAATTTCAGGCATTTTCTACGTCTTTGGTCAGAAAGGCTAATGCGAACTATAACATCGCATGACCACATATTTAATCTTATGCATTGTTTCATCTTTAAATTCTAATATTCACTGAGAAAAGAGTATGAAGATGGAAATTTTATAATGCATACCATAGGGTGAAGTTAAATGCTCATGGACATATATGAGTAAGCACATTAATAAATCAGTTGTTGTTGTTGTTGTTGGTTTTTACCTTTATAGACAAAGGGATAGAAATGTCTACAGTTTTTATAAGGCTAAGGTATGGTTTCAGATCTATGCAGCTATGTAAATGAATTAGTTTGGACTTTAATTTTTAGAGATTATTTAATTTTAAATTATTGGTTTGAAGAGTACTAAGGAGTACAGCATGACTGTTGGATTGTTCTAGTATTGAAATCTAATCTTTACCAGAGGTGACAAAAAATAAAAACGGTTCTTTGTGGAGACAGGGGTTTTATTTTGTGTTACTATTTGGTGTTTGTTGATTACCCAAGCTCTAGTTTTTATTATAGAAAGTTGAAAGAATGAAATAAAATATTGGCATTAATTATTCTTTGCCTTTAAAAATCATTGATTTTCTATTTTAAATTATTTTTAAAACTTTTTAAAAGGTCGAGGGTTGGTGGCCTAGTGGTTAGCATAGCTGTCTTCCAAACAGTTGGCCTGGGTTTGCTTCCCATGGAAAAAAAAAACTTTATAAGAAATTTTTATATTTTATATATAGAATTGAGTTCATTGATGTATTTAATTACAACCTTTGATGTATTGTAATTCTTTTAAATGAATATCAAAATCTTTTCCTTTTTACAATGGTAATACTTTATCTTATCCAATTAGTTTTAATAGAGCTAATCTACATTGAATGTCCCAATCAAAAACTACAAAAATCTTTTAAATGAATTTTTTTTTTTTACAAAACATTTTTGATTAAAAATGTTTTTGAATACAACCTAAACTTCTTTAGTTAATAATGGAATAAAATGTGTGTGTGCTTACGTATATAATAATGAACTAACTTCTACATATATTATTATTTCAGTCACCATTGTTTGTTATATTTGACAATAAATATGTGGATAAAAAATAGTACCTATACATGTTTCCAAGCCAATGCAATACAATATTTTATTTAATTTAATCTATACATGTATAGAGATAGTGAAGAGTATATTTTCATTTATTGATAGCTTATGAAAGTGTGGAAATTATATCAGAGATTTCTGTCAATTAATTTGATCGCATATGAAAAGGTATTTGATTCTTTCTTCAAGCTTGCTATAATGTCATCTCTTAAGCGATATATAGTATGTTATGTACTCACATAGTTCATCTTTTCACCACAAATATTTTACGGTGCTAGTGTGTCTGTCTGGAGAATTACAATATGAAATGTGACAGTATGTTTTATATCTTCATCAATCATTTTTACCACTCTCCCTGCCATCATGAAATGTTCCAAACCACTTTTAAACCTTATGATTCATAGTATCACTGCCATATGTGGTTTGAATCATTTCAAACATTTCAGAAGAGGTTTTTTTTTTCAGTTTGAAACAAAAAGTTTACTGTTAGTGTATTGTTTCATCATGGATTCAAATACAAAACATACTGTCATATTTTATAAAACTCATGATCCAGACATGCTAGTACCATAACCTGGTCTTTTACACACATGGTCAAGCTTTGTTTGAGATTTCTAGCAATTAATTTTTTTCCCCTGGTGAAAACTTTGTGAAACTTTTTTTTACAGCTTTGAAACTCTTGTATATTTATTTTCTACTATTTCAATTACAAAACTATCAAATATGGTGGGGGAAACCGAATAATCAGTATTACAAACAAACTGAAAACATGGTTTATTTGGTGATCACAAACTTTGACAAATGTATTTCGTGGAAATATTATGATCGCCAAGAAAATATTACGATGGTCTAAAAACTTGATTTTTTGGAAAGTTTATAATTATATTGTATCATAATTGTGTAATAATTATTAAAAATCAAAAATAAATGTTATTTCATATTTATTTTTTACAGAAATGTTTTATTTCTAAATATAAAAGAATATTTTTTTTCTGAATATTGTTATTATAGAGATTACGGTTGTGGGAAAACACGGCTTTGTAGAAATGAAGTCACTCACCAGATTGTTATAAGATTCAGTGATATCATAAAAATTATGAAAAAATTCTAAACTTTTAAAGCATAAATTGATAGATTTAGTAGTTATTAAAAATAATTCATTCAGATTTTAAAATCAAACATGAAACAAAGAATATTTCATTCATTTTGCAAATTGAATTGACTCTACCTGAAATTTGATGACATGACAGCATTTTGTTTTCACTAAAATATAATTTTTAAAATAATTTCAGAAATCAAATGGGATTTTTAAAAATTTATTTAATTTCTAAACAAAAATATCTATTGAATAAGATCAAATTTATTATATTCTGATAAATAATAATGGTTTAATATTAAAGTGAAAGTTGAAAGCTTAAATCCAATGAGAACAAAGGAATCTGCCAGAATGCAAGAGGGTTAAAATGTTACTGGTCCTAGATCACTAAGTATTTATATATAGCATAGCAGGCACTTTGGAGACAGAACCAGTAATCTTTTCAATGGGATATGTTATGTGTCTGCTCAGTATAATATTAATTTATTATATATTATAAATAAATCAATAACTTTGTCTATAATGTAAATTATACACATGTGTATTTATGTGACATGCAAAGTAGAACAATTTGATGATATTAGTAATATTTAGCCAGTGTATTTTCAATAGTGTGTATTAGACTCACAATAGCTAAACTGACTGGTTATTATTCCAGTGCATGTTCCCATATCAATGCAAAAAATCTAAAGTGGATTCTTAAATTAATTCTATTTGTCCACTCATGAAAGTACTGGTCATGAATTTTACTCTCAATAAGTAATACTATATGCAATGAGCCTAATGATAGAAAGAAGAAGATAAAAGAGGCCTGGTTTGTTAACAAGTCTAATAATATTATTAATCAAAGAAACACCAGTGACCCATTGAGTGACCCATCAAGTATGCACTGGAATATTAACTGGTCAGTTTATCTAATTTTCCATGAGTCTTGTACATAGTACCAAAAGTGCACTTGGCTAAATATTAATATTGTATTGTTCCACTATATATTACACATAAATATACAATTGCATATAATTTATATATTGTGCCCTTGTCTGTAGATCATAGGTAGGGTAGAAAGGTCAATTATGAAAAAAATTTTAAATTTTAAATTATATTTAAGTGATATAAAAGTAATAATAGATTTGTAATACAATTTTAAGCTAAAATACCTAACAGATAACAGTATAATAAAGTATTTTAAAAAGTAAACAGTTAAATAAAGTTTTAATATCATTGCTTATGGTTGTGAAAGCTGGCCATACAAAATAACACAGCTATAGACAGTTAAAATTATAGTAATGATTAGAATATAATATTTTCAGAATTAATAGTTTAAATAAATGAAAGATAATATTATAATTAGTCAAAATTAATAGGGTATATTTTTATTAATAAACTTCGGGATGGTGAGAATTATATTTAGTCCTATAAGTTTCAATTTATTTTTCAAAATTTTAGAAAGTACATTAGTTTTGGTAATTTAAACCGAGACATAAATAAAAGATTATTTTGTAAAGTGAATAGACACGTGATCGTATATTACATGCTTTCACGCACACACACACTGGGTAAATAATAATA
Organism: Epiperipatus broadwayi; assembly: GCA_028023455.1. Lineage (NCBI taxonomy): Eukaryota > Metazoa > Onychophora > Udeonychophora > Euonychophora > Peripatidae > Epiperipatus > Epiperipatus broadwayi. The sequence goes on along the minus strand of JAQFVV010006394.1, from coordinate 2,182,736 downwards.
ATAGTTTGTGAATTTAAAACTAGATATAATTGCCATCCATCATTAAAATTAAAAGTTAAAAATGTTATATATTGTCTTAATAATTATTTTAAAGATCAAAAAATAAGTTTATCAAACTATAATTTAATTTAATAATATTAAGTTAAAATAATATTCCAGACATTACGTCATAAATATTTATTTAAAAGTACAGTTTATTATCCCAAAATAGAATGACTAATATTGTTCGCGCTAAAAACAAATATTGACCAATCAACGGATTTAAATTGGCAAGAAAAAAATCTAAGATAGACAGAAGCGGGAGACGGAATGTGAAAGTTGAAGAGGACGGTAACCTTTTTGAATTGCTTGTAACATCAAAGCTGAAAAAGTAGTTTAAATTTATAAATTAATAATTATTCTAAGTTGGTCTTTAACAGATAATATAATCTTGTATCCAGAAAGATGATTTGCTAATTTCTACGTGATCTTACCAGTGGATTTATTCAAATTTGACCATTCATACTACAGTAAAGATGGAAATACCAAAAATAATAATTGAAATAATTATTGAAAGAAAAATGAGTGAAAATTGTATAAGTTTTATGTTATTCGTGCTCAACCAGAAACTAAATCCTATAACGCTAAAAAAGAAAAGTAATACAAAGAAGACGCTGTGTGAAAATATAAGAAAGAAATTATTTATTATTGAGAGAATCTTATGACGAACATTTGTTTTATAAATACTTAAAACTAAGTCATATTTCTCTATGAGAAAAATCATAGTATATGTTCAAGTAAATATAAAGTGAATGAGGAAGAAAAATATGATATATTAAAGGAAAACATTATTTAAAAAATATAATTTTCCAAAAGTAAAAAGTAGGAGAAAAGTCATAGTCCTATATAAAGTGCTATATAAATTTACTAAGAGGAACCTAGATTTTATCTCATCATAGAAAAAGGAAAAAGATATTAAAATGGAAGAAATATTATTTAAACAGATATAAAATTAATCACTAAAGGAGGAAACGGATCCAGGGAAATAAAGAAAAATTTATTGAATTTTATAAAATAAAGTACAAGATGCATCGAGGGAAAACCAAGCGCGCGGGGGAAAAGAAGAAAAAATTAGCAGACTATATAAAGGAGATATCAAGAATAAGTGGGAAAATTATGAAGAAAACTAAGGATCATCGTCTAAGAAGAATTAATAAACATAATTAAAATTTTAAATAGAACATTAAGTGACTAAAGAAAATAAAGTATATTTTTTTTTATTTAGCTTTGCAAGGAACGATTTTCCAAGCGAATCCAACAAAGATGTATCGTAAATATAATTTTAATATTTTTTTTATTGTATTTAAAGTATAAAATTTGAATTAGCTTAGGGAAACATATAAACATAAATTTTATAATAGTTATAATTAAAATATGAGCTAATGGAATGAGAGAAATATTAATAATAAATAAAATGTGTGTATGGAAAATGTTAAACACCTACTAGAAGTCCTGGAATGGAGAAGTTTACAAATACGATCCAGAGGATAGAGATCGTTGGTAATTTTAATATTATTGGTAATATGTAATGTAATTTTTTTATAGGTCATCTATTAATGAATGAGGTATGAACGATGTTAAAAGTTATAGGTACACATTTATCCAACATCAAACATATATTTGAGAGAGTAGTAAAACTTTTAAAAATGTGCATGCAATAAATAATCTAAAATAATTAATAATAAGTAACATATTAATTATGTGATTCTTTTGAATTTTATATTGAAAATATCCAAATAGTTTAGAACAATAGAGATAGAAATGTACGAAAAGTATAGTAAAGAATTTTCTTAAGAATAGCTGTATAGTTATATTAAAAAATGAATTTTATTATTATTAGCAAGATAGACAAAGAATTTGTCGATGTAATGTAGAGGAATCTGAAGAAATCAGTCAGATAGTGACTTGGAAGTACTGATATCAAAGGAAACCAAGAGGATGTTTTATTGAAATATAAGGAATGAAATATGGGAATCATAATAATTTGTGTGACCTCAGTATAGATAACTTTGCCCTATAACTGAGCACATATATTCTGGACAGTGTCTTTACATATCTTTGAAACTTTCTGATGTGATGAAGCTGAAGAAATAGCTTTAGCATCCTTCCAATATTAGAGGCAGATAGACAGATAAAAGTCACTCCTCTATGGCGTCCTTAAATTCACTGTGCCATGATTGTTGAAGTTTTATAAAGGATAATATCTTGTTTATTTTGATCCAATACATCTATATCTTCGCTATCTTGATTTCATGGAAATACATCGTCAGGGAGATAATTTTATAGAAATGATACATAAGATAGAAAGGAAGCTAGATATTAGTTATGTAAGAATAGTTGTTTACTAGAGTAAAGTAGAATTGTATAAGTCCAAAGTGAAAGTATCAGTATTATAAAAGATGGAGAATCATATGATGTAATTTATAAAAAAAAAAAACTTTAGAATTAAGTTTTAAAGCAAGAATAAGATTTTAAAATATTGTACGTGATATTTTAAGAGGAGAGATTGCATGTTTTGTGTGGCGAAATGATTTAAAATGTATAATAAAAAAAATGTGTATTTGTACCTGATGTGTGGATGACGTTAATTGCTATATAAAACTAGGAATAGGATCAATAATTCGACTGATAATTATTATATGATCGATGATAAAACTGAACATCAAATTGTCATAAGGATTAAATTCTGTAGGATTCCATACTAACAAGAATATAATTAGAATTTTGTAATTTTTGTATGATTTTACATAAAAGTAAAGATTATATAGAAATATAAACCTGAAATTATAAGGATATAAATGTCAATAGAAAATTTTAATAGATAGAATTTTGTGTATTAAACTAAGCTCAAAACATGTATCTGAAGATAATAATATTGTGAAATATATTTTTGTAATTATTAATGGTAAAAGGGTAAAATAAAAAAATTAGATAATAATGATGTTAAGACATCAACGGGTAGAAATAAAAGAGTTTGTAATAAGTAGATAGGGATATCCGCTGTAAATAATGTACAAATTGTTACTTGTTATAATGTTAATAAAATGTTATAAAATTTTATTAGTAAGCTTTGTGTCTTGGTTGTTGTTTTTCCTACACATGAAATGCATGAAATCACAACGCACGTTTATAATTAAACATATTTAAGATTTTGCACAAAATAAATAAACATTAGAAATTTTAATATTTATTTTATTTTATTTACGTAATGAAATGAAAGAGGTATAATTAGAACAGATATGGTCATAACTTGATTGCCACAGTATTTAAGTAAAATATATGCGAACGTTACCACATAACTTTTGATTATTGGATTGATAAATATTACCACGAAAATATTTAATACATCTAGAAAGAAAAGAGGATTGTATTACTCTATTATTGTCATTGTTATTATTAATTAGTTATTCTTTACGTAGTGAATTATGACATAAAATTCCCTTATCATAATTTGCTATGGCAATATAAAATCAGTTTTAATTACAATTTATAAACCTGGGATTTAATTATTTATTTACTTATTGATTTATCTATTTGATTTGATATGATTAGATCAATTTAATTCTATTTTATTTAATTAATTTATTTTATGTGAGCTAGATTTTATTTTAAAAAATATTAAGATATGATACTTCGTCTTGTTCCTTTGTCATTGCTCCAGGTCTCATGGAATAATAAAAGATATTTGTGTTGATTTATTTCATAGACACGACTAGATCTTATAAAATTCTGAGCTAGTAATTGTTTTATTTAAATCATAATAATAATATGTTTAATAGACTGAGCTGAAGAACCCGGAATTATTATTAATGTTAATTGTTATTGACCGGAAATAAATAAGTAACGAAAATCCGGAATAGTTAACATACTCTTGGCATGTTGTTGTTATTATTATGGAGCAAAAGAGAAGGGAGGTTACAATATATATACATAATATTTTAAACACCTCAAAGCTAAATTCCTTTAGATAAAAAAATTTGCAGCCCATTCAAAAGGAACAACATCTCTTGAATGTAACTGTAATGGTCTTATATTAAAATTCCAGCTAATTTAAACAGAGAGTGAGAAAATACTTTGGCAAAGATCTTAACTTGAAAATAAGCAAATATCTTCAATTTTAAATATACTTATAAAGATTATACAATAGTCATTTTTACTCCTCAAACACTAATATAATAATGGGCTGCAAACTTTAGGATTTTCTTTATTTAACGGGGGGAGTGTTGCTAAAATAATATAGCTATGGGACATTTAAAAATATTTTATACAGATTTCATATTTCATTGTTTCACTTTATATTATTAAATGAAGTGTATAATATTTTGTTCTGAGATAGAAATTGCCTCTATCCATTTGGAGATGTTTATAATACTACGTTAAAAATTGTATTATATTGAATATATTAAATCATTATAAATAATATTATTGTATAAATCGCATATTGTTGTTAAAGCAGTAATAAATTGAGAGGTTGCCAATCTCTTGCATGTGCCTACTGTTGCTTCTCAGACAGCCAATAAGATTGCTCTTCAGTCTGCTGTTTTAACATCTTATTGGCTGTCTGAGAAGCAACAGTAGGCACATGCAAGAGAATGGCAACCTCTCAATTTATTATTGATTTAACAACAATATGTGATTTATATAATATTATTTACATACATTGCTGAAAACTTATATTAACATCTAGAAAACTATGGCATAGTAAACTTAAGGTTTCGCACTGTACTATCATAAATTAAGACCCAGTGAGTAATATATGAAGATATTTATAGCTTCATGCTTTCAAGACAAGATGCTTAAAACTGGCTTATATATATAAAAAGTTAAGTAGAGAAGGTGAGACCATCCTTTTCTTATCAAAACTCTGTCATGTGTTGTGGCTTGATCACTCTTCAGACTGCTATCTTAGCACCTGATTGGCTGTCTGAGAAGCAACAGTAGGCACATGCGAGAGATTGGCAACCTCTCAATTTATTACCAGTTTAAATCATTATAAATTCACAATGACAGTATATCAATAAAAACTTGGACTTCCAAATTTGTTGTGGAAGTTTAAGAGTTTGAATTTTTAGCTGACTTGTTAATGACAATTTTTTAAAAAAGTACCTTCATAGTGATAAAAACATCAATCTGATTTTTTTTCACTGGTTGACAGTCTATATCAAGAATTGTACAAATTAATTGATATATCTATGTTTAACAGAGCTCTCAATTATTAGATATATACTTCTCAAAGTGTGAAGTATAATATTATATTGGTTGTTGTAATGTGGACAGAGATCATCTCCAGTGATTGATAATTGTGTATTAGTGTTGCAATGAAATATTTACTGCCATACATGTGTACTTAACTGCAAACATATTCAAGCTTCAATACTAATAAGTTTGCAATCATAGTATTTAAATCGAAAATGAGACTAATATTTCTAGTGGTGATATTGAAGTGTTCAGACTTTTAACTTGATTGGTGATCAGAGATTGTTCTGTGAAATACATATGTAATGAGAGAGTTAATATCACTTACGTTCTTTATTAATTTTACAATGCTTTTTACAACCCACTATTGACAGTTTCAATTACTCAAGCAATCTTTTTCAGAACTATAGCAAACACAGTACAAATATATAAATACAAACATGCATGAACATATAATTTTATTTGCATATTTGTATTCCTATAATGGTACACAAATAAAATTACAAAAAAATCAAATCAGATATCACATGACCTAATTTAATAAGCTTGTGTTTACAAATGTTATATATAGAGCTTGCAAAATAAGTCTTAGCAAGTTTTGAGAATATCCTCAACCGCTGACCAGTTTCCGCTACTGGCATCATCAGTGAGGTGACAGGATATTCAAACATTAGATTAAAAATACAAGGACAAGCCCAGCACTTTATCTAATGTATAACTATTAAATAGAAATTCTGAAATTTTCAGACATCCATATGTCTTCCAATCCAGCTTACTTAAATATCTTGTTAACTCAAAGCTTATTAAGAGCTTATTTTACGAGCTCTATATATAACATTTATAAACCCAAGATTATTAAATTAGGTCATGACATCTGACTTGGATTTTTTTTTGGTAATTTTATTTTTTGCTATTAAGGCTTTGGTGATTTTATATTACTAAAGCTATTAATATATGGTGTGTCTGAACTTAGTTCAGTCCCATATGGCTATTTAAGTTAGATATTTGTGGATTGGAAGACATATAGATGTCTCAAAATTTTAGAATTTTTACTTAATAGTTATATATTAGATAAAGTGTTGGGATTGTCCTGGTACTTTTAATCTAATGCTTGAATATCCTGACACCTCACTGACGATGCCAGTAGCAGAAACCGGTATAGAGTTGAGGATATTCTCAAAGCTTGTTAAGAGCTTATTTTGTGATCTCTATATATAACAAATAAAATTATATGTTCATGTATAGTTGTATTTATATATTTGTACCGTGTTCATTATACTTCTGAAGAAGATTGTTGGGACAATTGAAATCATCAATAGTGGATTGTAAAACACATTGTAAAAGTAATAAAGTATATAAATGGTATTAATATTATTTGAATTTCACAATGCAATGAGAAAGATCAAGTTATAATCAGGGAATTCAGTGAGGTATTTTTTACACTCCATCAATAAGTCACGAGAAGGTGGAACCTATGTCAGGAATGCCGTTATAGCGAAAAGTAGCATCCTAAACATAAATCTGAATAAACTATCTGATATTAAAATCAGATATGCTAAATCACTTTTGGTATTGGAATGCCCTTAAACCCATTAGATAAATTTAGGATAAGACAAATTTTTTGATGCATGAAGTAAAAAAAAATGATTATGCCTTTTTTTTTGCCCTACATGGTTTGGTGCAGATGGTAGAGCCTCCAATCTGGGATCAGAAGATTGCAGGGTCAATTCTAGTGCTTGACCTCTTGTGAATTCCAAAGCAATAAAGTCATATACATTTTGTCCACATTATGCATATGGTGCAGTCAGTAGAGCATTCAACTTTGGATCATCCCATGATCAATTCTGACACTCACAATTCTGGTGTTCCAACTTCTTATGAACCCCTAACCAGGCCATCAGCATTATTTACAAAGAGATATAATTGTTGAACATGAATGTACTCAAAATTTAAAATATACATACCCAGAAATAAATTTAATCACATTAGCCAATGAATACTAATGAGAATGAGTTATTTTAGAAAAAAACACTGATAAGGTGTATTGAAAAGTGTTTTCTGATTAATCTTGTCATTAAAATAATGTAAATTTTTGATTACTAAAGCTACTGATGTTTTTTTGTTTAACATGTTAATATATATATATATATATATATATATATATATATATATATATATATATATATATATATATATATATATATATATATATATATATATATACACATACACAATGTTTTATCAAATGTTTTTATTAAATTTGAAGTCTAATGCACTAAAAAGCAAAAAAATATTTTTTTCTTGGACCACAATTTTGATTAATAAATATAACATTAAATAAAAGCACGAAGCATCCATTAATTAATTAATTCAATCAATGATAAAGTATTTAATTTGATTGGATGCTATATCACTTGAACTAATTAATTTATGGATTCTTCATGATTTTAATTAAAGTAACATTCAATAACCAAAATTGTGGTCCAAGAAAAATATTATTTTCAGATTTTTACTTCATTAGTCCTCAAATTAAATAAAAGCATATTTAAAAAAATATTTATATATTTAAATCATCCAAGCACTTAACTACTGTTACACAATGCTTTATTTACCACCCTCTTTTACAGTTTACAGTTTCGATTGTCCCGGCAATCTTCTTCAGAACTTTTATATTTCCTAACTTCAGTTTTAATTGCCTCAGTAATTTTTTTCAGAACTTTTATATCTCCTAACTTCAACTGCATAGGAGATATAAAAATTCTGAAGAAGATTGCAGGGGCTATCGAAACTGTAAATTGTAAAAGAGAGTGGGAAATAAAACATTGTGTAACAGTAGTAAAGTGCATGGATGATTTAGTATTATATGATATACATTTGACTGTGCAATAAGAAAGATTAAAATATTTATATGTATTTTATTTTTTTAATTTTTCAGTATTTGTATATATTAAATAAAATCAATTAAAATTGGTTACAAAAATTTTTTGTGGTTATGAAAGCATTGTTTTAAAAAAATAAATTTTATGTAAACAATCCTAAGGGAAGTAAGACTATTTTCTTCTTCCTCCTCCTTTTCTTATGCATTGGGTTGGTTTTTGGAAATAGGATTATAAAGATCTCTGATGATGACTGCAGGACAGTCAAAACTGTAAGAGTAAAGTTTTTGGTGTAAAAAATTAGTAGTGTTAAACGTTCTAACATTAAAAAAGTATAAGAGCATGTATTGTGCAGGGGTAAAAACTTATCAAACTGGTTTGAATGCAATTTGGAATGTGCTGACCAACACTGTCAGGTAACTCTAAAAGATGGCATTGTTATATTGTACTATCATCAAAACTGACCACTGCAAAATTTGAAGAAAATGGATTTGGCAAAAAGAGTTGAATAATTGGTTACAAGATTTGACTCAAATAAACAAGTCTTAAGTTAAATAAAAGCACTTTAAAATAATAATAAAATTGGTGGGAAATGGTAAATCAGTGTTGAAGGAATCAAAAGAAGTATAAAATAAACAAATCTGAATTTTAAAAAATTATATAGAAAAAAGATTTGAAAGTACTGAGCAAAGTAATTATTTACAGAGCAGAAATTCGAAAATATGGAAAGAAATGATGAGAAAAATAAAGTGGATGTAGAAATGAAAATAGAACTGTCAAAAATATGTGGATAGTAAAATAAAAAGTCCAAAATCATTTTAAGCAAAAACTCATTTCAAGTTCAGGCGATAACAGGTATGTCTACTTCTCAATCAGAAAGCTGAAAATTGTACATGGTTTTGTTGATTTGAACTATGAAGTTGTAAACATAATAATTACCCTGGTCATATATCTAAGAATTTTTGCAATTGAAGACTCAAGCAAACTCTCATATGAATAAAGGATTTGAGTTAATGTATAAAAAGAATGTTGCAAATGTAAATACAGTACATTCTAATTGTATGTGATTTAATAATTTCAATATGGGGACAATTCAATCAAATTATTTTTAATTTATAAGGAGTGTAGAGGTAGCTTATTATGATCAAGGTTTAATCATTTGGAGGAGATTTGTGCATTTGACTGGTTACTTAGTACTAATATCTCTTCTTAGTACTCTTGCTATGACAATAAATTAAGAAAAGTGCAAAGAAACAAAGCTTTATGCCTTGTTGGATATGGTTTCTATACAACTACCATTAAAATATTGAATTACCCTCCTTGAAAACTTTAATACATATTTTTATAGTGGAAACATAATAGTGTTGATACTGTAAAATCTTTTATTTAAATATTGTCCATTATATGGATTAATTAGCATTAACACTGTATGTGGATAAAGCCATTCTAACAAAGGAATTTAAATGCATTCACAATAAAACAATAGACATTGTTTGGAATATGCAAGAGACACAGGCAAACTCTCTGTATAGTAGTAGTATTCAGTGCAAGCCAGAGTAATCAATGGATGCAAGAAGGTTTGTGCATAAAATTCCTATCTATTGCTTACTCATACCAATATCCCCAGATTAGTTTCTAGCTTGTGGCCATCATCAGTGAGAAGCCTTGGATCTGAGAGCACTGCACCTAGATCTTAGGATCTAGTGCAATCCTCTGACAGTCACCTTTTACCATATTCGTTAATTACAAAGCTTTGAGTCCAAAATGAAAACACAATGTTTTCAAATCAAGTTCATTAATTTGTGTAGTCATATAGATTAGAATACAGTTCAGCATCCATACTTTTTGATGTCTTTGGTTCTTTAATAACCATAGTCACCATAATTCTATTAGGCAGAATTGATATTAAACCACCAAACATCATATGATCACCATTCTTTATGCTTTCATAAGCTGTTTACACAGGGACAAAACTCTCTATACAGTAGTGCCACTCAGTATATCCATTGATTACTCTGGCTTGTACTGATTGGTGCTATGGTTTGAAGAATTTAACCTCTGTGTAAACAGCTTGTGAAAGCATAAATAATGGTGATCATGTGATATTAGTGACTGGTTCTTTAATGACCACAGTCACTATGATTGGTATTAAAAGACACCAAAATTGTAGATGCTGAACTGAATTCAGATTTATATGACTATACAAGCTAGTGAGCTTGATTAAAAACATTATTGTCTTTTCATTTTGAAATCAAACCTTTATAGTTAGGCTGGACGGTTGCATTAGATCCTAAGATTCTAGGTGCAATGCTCTCAGATGCAAAGATTTTTCCTGATGAAAGTTACAAGCTAGAAACTTGTCTGGGAATATTGAATGAATTAGGCACTAGATAGGGATTTGATGCACAAACCTTCCTGCATCTATTGATTACTCTGGCTTTCACTGAATGGTGCTACTTTATGGAGTTTTGCCTCTGTTTATTCAGCTTGTGTAAGCATAAAGAATGATGATCATATGATATTTAGTGCTTACATAATACATAAGAATTAGAATGTAAAAGAAGTCCATAATATTGGTTACTGACTGTTGTAAATCATACATTAGTTTGCTCCATGAATGAAACGATTGTTGCATTAAATAATAGATCATTTCTCAAAGATATGTAAGTGATTTGACATGGATTTTATAGTAAAATTGATTCACACTAAATTCTAAAGGCTTTTCAACACTAAAGATTTCATGGTTTCCATGTTATTGAGAGCCATGTGTGAATAAGATTATGGGTATAGTGACAGACTTTAACTCTGTGATTCAAAATCAGAGATCTCAGCTCTTGAACAATAAACTATTTAATATACATTTAAAGTGAGAGAGATCATGATAGATCTATAGAGAAACCACATGTGAGATGGGTGAATGAAATAAATGACATTTGCTCATAAGATATGGAGAAGCGAAGCTAAAATTGGTGAAACTGCAGTATATCTATAATGTTTGAAAATGAAGCTGACAATATGTTATTGAGGCTTGAAATTTCTGCAGAATATGTTGGGGATAAGTGGATGAAATAAGGAAAATCCTTGATAGGATATAGAGAAGAGAAGCAAATAATCGCTATTTTTTCATTTAATGAAAGCACTTTATAATTTTTTATTGACTTAAAGACGTGATAAAGTGCAAAGAAAAAATTCTGCACACGTTTTTAACTATTATACTGAATCGCATTTAAATCTCGAAAAAAACGTGATTTAATAAATTCGCCTTTGGCATTTGAGAACATTAAATTTACGGAGGGAAAAAAATGTTTGCAGCTATACTGACTTTTGTAAAATTTAATAAGTTTACAAAATTCAATGTTTTTATTATTATTTGTTTACATTCTGTTTGTTTATTTGTATTATTGTTTGATTAGCATACAACGGAAGTCTTGTAATTTGATACAGTGTCGTTTATCGTTTCACTGTATAAGGCTTATTTCCCAACAACTTTTAATTGTACTATCTATTGAATATACATTTGCAAAATATTTTGTGTACAGAATATACTTTTAAATCTAAATTTAAAACATATCACTTAAGCATATAAAATTTAAGCAGAAATAACTAGAACTTCTAGGGAATACAAACCTGGAAATGACATCACATGATCACCATTTATTATGCTTGCTCATAAAATGTTGTTAAAACAGGCAAAACCGAGAGAAAAATTCAATTTGCATAAAAAATCAGCATTGTTTTGACTTTAGACTTCACTTGTGTCACTTTTTAGGCATATGGCCAATTTAACATTTCAATTAAACCACTTGCTAGAAATAAAAAAGGCTTAAAATAGAATTTTTATATGAAGTGAGAAATAAAGTGGAATTTGTAGACATTTAATATAGTAAGCAAAGCATGCTTTTGTAGCCTTCCCTTTGTGGCTGTACTGCTATGATTATGATATCATAATAGAGATACTGAAAGCATGTTCAGGTTACTATATTAAACATATAAGAATTTCATTTTATTTCTCAGTCTCTAATTCCTATTTTAAGCTTTTGTTATTTCTCACTTTCAAAGTATTTAGTTTGAAGAAGAAGATTAATAATAATAATAAAATAATACTGCTACTGCCACTGCAGCTACCGATCTGCTACAGTGGAGTTTCAAACTATGCTATATTTTATTCCAATCCTATTCTTGTGTGCACACATATTTATTGATAAACATTGATTAGAAGGTGTATTGTTTATTGAATTGCAAGTGTACAGTGTAATTTTCAACATGCATATATAAAACACATTTTTATGTGTATAGTTGTAATATAAATCAAGATTATAGTATAAACAAAATTTTAAAAATGATATTAATATAGTTATTAATAATAATTAGTTTTGCTTAAATTTTTCAAACATTAGCCAAAGGCTTTCATTCAAAACATTTAAGTAAACTAATTATAATGAGAAATAAATTGAATGGACACATTAAACATGTATTCAGTCATGCATTCACTGAAGCAATAAGAATAAGAAAAAAACCTGTTCCATATTTTTATTTTCAAAATAAAGTAAGTAGCAAAATGTCTGACTTTGGTCACCATTAAGTATGAGCTGGGTAATGTAATTTTCTTTAATAACTTTCTTTCTCTTATAAAAACATATTGATCTTATTATCAAGCAATTAAGATCTCTGTAATTGAACTGATCTATTTAAGTCAATGTCAATTTCTAGTATATATTAAAATTTTGTAAAACTTTTAGCATTATGCTCAGAAAATATTTTATGTAAAATACTGCACATCAAATACAGAAAGAATAATAAGAAAAGAATAAAATGTGTGAGCTTTCAACATAAACTGACATTTCTTTATTAATAATCATTTACTGTATGGTGCTATAAGATTGAAAAACAGCTAGTGGTGTACTGTAAAATTTATTTACAAATTTTACTTTTTGCTTTAATGTGATTATGTGAGGAGCTCAGAGAAGGAAATCATAAAATTTTAAAATTGTAATTTTTTCTTTGTTTATTTGTATTTTTGTTTGTTCATTTACTCACTTTTGATAGTATGCAATTGAAATTGTGTAGTTAAATATAGCATACTTTTGCCTATCCTGTAATAATAATAATAATTTTTTGGCTTTGCATTTTAAATTGGATATTTCATGGTGTATTATCATTATTAAATTTCATTTAAGATTATGCAAACTTTGTCAAATATGATTTTAAAATTATGAGACTAATCGCAATGGTTTTTTAATTTTTCAGATGTAATAATACTGAGGTTAATTATATAAAGTGATCGAATGATGAAAGACTCATAATAAGCCTCAGTTTCATGACAGAGGCAAACACAGTTAAAATTACCTCAGAGATTCTTTAAAGAGATGTGATGTTGATAACTTTCACTGGAAACATAGGGATGAGTATATAATATTGAAATCTATAATTAATCAAGAAGATACTACTGGGAAAAAAATATTTATTGCAAAAGAAATTAAAGGATAGTTTCCCAATATGTCCAATAAATAGATTAAAGAGTCAGCATGTGAAAATGCATGAATTAGTTTATAGTCATCATTGACTTTTTCTATATCTTTGGGTGCTTTCTGAGACTGGACTGCCCATACCCATTTACAATTGCTTTCCAATGATGATGTTATACGTAACAATAAATTATACTTTATTAGTACTTTGTGTAAATAGACAAACTATTTTATATTTATATTCATTTACTTTTCCATATAAATATGAATTTTTAATTAGTTCATGATGTATATCTCTTACATAATACATTAGTTCAATGAAAAATTAATTTCCAATATAAGTTCTTTTTTACTCTTTTCTAAAGCCATCTGCCTATAAATTTATGTAATCAGTGGACACTAAATGGAATAATCCTGTAATATCCCAATCCCCAGACTGGTTTATGGTGTTTGCATTAGTGATTATGATTCTAAGCACTTATGCAAATAGCAGACACTTTTTACTTTTTTATACTATTCAAGCCATTGGTTTGAAATATAAAATCATTTAGATTTTTAATCCAAGTCATCTCATTTACATATCTATCTAGATTTTTCATTAAGGTCTATTTCTATTTATTTTGGAGATCGCAGTTTTTGTGGCAATTGGACTTTTTTTATTTTTTTGACTTGGAATATTAATACCAACAATATCACATGAATTCCACATGCAATTCACATAGCAGTTCTCTTCATTATACTCTATAGCTATTAATCAAAGCTCAAATAATCAGTGGACTAGATATATTATTATAAAATTCTCATCTCCAGACTGACCAGTTTTGGGTTTTTGACTTCATCAGTTCAAACTATGACTTAAAACTGGAACTAATGCACATGTGCATCAAGTGAACACCTTTTATTTATTTAGACTATCCAATCTAATAACTTGTAATTGAAAACAAAACCCAAGGTTTCAAGCCCAAACTACCTCACTTCATACTTACATAGGTCTGATATCAGATCAATTTTTTATATGTCAGTGTTTTCAGTTTTGTAGTAATTGTAAGCTTTTTTCCATAGCTAGTAAATACTAACAATAACATCATGAAATCTTTTGCAAGCATACACACATGCTTCTAAGAACAGGTATTTTCAATCCACTCCAGAATCATCTATTGTAAGCTTGTGATGCATAATTATTAGATATAGTTTTAAATCCTAAACCTCAATCGATGAAGACAAAACTCAGAAATCTGTCTTTCTGGATATCAGAATTTTATAGCAGTATACATACCATCTGACATCTTTTGGTTACTTCAGCTTACAGCAACTGTCCTTAGAAGCATATGAAGAGTTATGTGGTCTGTTTGGTATATGATGTATGTTTATATGTAATATAAAATAATATATAAAAGTATATACATTTATATTCTTTAATTTTTTTTTAGGTTCCAGTTAAACTTATTGATAATCGACTTTATGTTCGCATTTCATGTCATATTTACAATGAACTGTGGGAATATTGGAAGCTTGCAAAGACTGTAAAAGAAATCATTTCTGAAATGATGGGATTAGAAGAAATTCAGGAGCAGATGGAAGAGCATCGGGATCAGAAAGAAGTGAATCAGGAGCCAATGAAAGAAATCCAGGAGCAGGAGCAGATAAAAGAGAATCAGGAGCAGGTGAAAGAAATCCAGGAGCATATAAAAGAGAATCAGGAGCAGATGAAAGAGAATCAAGAGCAGATAAAAGAGAATCAGGAGCCGATGAAAGAAATCCAGGAGCAGATAAAAGAGAATCAAGAGCAGATAAAAGAGAATCAGGAGCAGGTGAAAGAAATCCAGGAGCAGGTGAAAGAAATCCAGGAGCAGATAAAAGAGAATCAGGAGCAGATGAAAGAGAATCAGGAGCAGATAAAAGAGAATCAGGAGCCAATGAAAGAAATCCAGGAGCAGATAAAAGAGAATCAAGAGCATATAAAAGAGAATCAGGAGCAGGTGAAAGAAATCCAGGAGCAGATAAAAGAGAATCATGAACACATTGAGGAGAAATCACAAAATGATAATTTATCAAATCATAATGATGGCAATAAGGATGAGCTTAATGTAGAATTAAGTAATGAAGTATCACAACTCAATAATCTGATTTGATACAATATATTGTAACTAAAGCCTTAATGTGAGTGAATGCATTTAAGCTCCCTCTATTAGCTCATTGTGAAAGTAGATATATTGTTATAAGTAATAGCCAAATTATAAACTACAATAATACAAGGCTCACATGACCGGTTTTATGGAAACATCCTTCAACAGCTGTGCCAAGTCTTAAACTTTATAAGCCCAAATCTGAATACACTTTATTTTTATTTATTAAACAACTAAAATATCAAATGGCCATTATATCTTATGCTTACACAGTCTGTTAAAACAGTAGAAACTCTTTTCATACAATAGTGCCACCCAATGCAAACTGTAGTAATCAATTGATGCTAGAAGGTTTGTGTATCAAAATCCCTATTTAGTCTCATCTAGGGCATCAAAATATATAGATTCTGAACTCTGTATGACTAAACAAGCAAACTAGCTTGGATTGAGAACATCATTGCATTAGATCCAAAGATCTAGGTGAAGTGCTCTCAAATTAAAGCCATCTGGTAGAAACTAATCTGGAGATACTGGATGACTAAGTAGATAGGGATTTTGATTCACAAACCTTCTAGCACCCACTGATTACTATGGCTTACACTAGATGGCACCACCATTAGAAGTGTTGCTATTGTTTTAATTTTATTTACATTAAGAATTTTACTTATCGTATTTTATAAGGTACAAGATGAAATACTTATTGAACATAATGCTGTTATAAATAATTTTATCACATGTACATTTTTAGTTGAGAAGAATATTTTTCATATAGGATTTTTTATTTTTGCGATGAGCTAATAGAGACATTTAAATGCATCCATTCATAAAAATTTGATAAAGTATAACTTTATAAAAAGTTAATTACATAATTGGTTATATTAATCCCTGTGGAAGTCACAATCAAAAATAATTGCAGTAGCTCTCAAGTAAATCCAAGAGATACATTCACTGCTAGTATGTGCTAATATGTAAAAAAAAAAAAAATTAAAATACTGCAAATTTGTCTTTTTTTATAATTATATAAAAAAAACACAGGATTATCTACTGCAAAATTGCATTTATTATATTTAATAATGTTGAAGTACTGAAATCCCCTAGTGAGTTATACTTAAACTAATTATCTATAAATAGAAAATGTAAAATGAGCTCATCTACACTTTAGTTTTGGTCATATATACTTATATGCAGAGCGTGATTTAACATAATTTCAAGACAACTGTAAGCTATTCCATCAGTAAACGATCAAAGCTTAAGAATATATGGGCTCATTCTACATTTTATGTTTATTGACAATTTACTATAGTTCACTGGGGTTTTCAAACTTCAGCATTGTTTTATCTAATTCGGGCTGTTAAAACATTTTTTTTTTTACATTTATAATATTTATATAATAAAATACATGATTTCTTCATTTGTTTTCAGTTACAATTTAGAAATTATTTTTGTAACTAGCCAATACTGCCTTTGGAGGTCACGGTATCTCAAATACAATTTTCTATTGAATATCACACATTATTATGTGTATTACAACCAAACGGACAGGCAAACATTATGGCCTAGAATTAGTCACATAAATTCATAGTTAGTCTTCATTTAGTATCATCTATATATCCAATATCTGTAATAATATTTAAGAAAGGAGTTTGTATTATCTCTTAGATCATCCATGACCTCCTCAGGGTTAAAATACTAATTAAATGTCAGTATTAGTTGCAGCTAAAGACGTTCATTTCATATCCACACTTTTATATAAATACAATTAAAAAACAATTATTAATGTTATTAAAGGCTATTACAAAAGTATATTTAACTAAAAATTATTTTAATGAAGTTGTATTTATTTAATCATATATATATTTATGTTAAATTTTCTATATTTATAAATGTGCTTGGTGCCAAATATAGATAAATATTGGTAATATTAATTTTAGCAATATTAATGGCTTGAATGTAAATAATGTAAAAATATTTAATTTTTAAGTGGTGCTAACCTGAGTCTTAAAATATTTTAAAATCATATTTCTATTCTGAGATTTATCACATTTTCATAAATAAAACAGGTGTTCAAAGCATTTGCACAATTATCTAGAAATGTATCATCTTATGATCATCATTTCCTATGCTTGCACAAATTGTTAAAACAATAGCAAATCCTTCATACAGTAGTGCCACCTAGTGCGAGTCAGAGTAATCAACAGATGCAAGGATGTTGAATGAGTAGGCACTAGATAGCATTCTATGTCTAAATCTTCTTGCATATATTAATTACTCTGGGTGGTTCTACTTTATGAAGATTTCATTACTGTTGTAATGTAACATCTGAAACTAACTACATATATTTACAATTCTTGTAGGTTAACTGATAATTTGTTCTATAGACTTTGTTGGAGGAGGAAGGTTATAGGGAGAAAGATCACAAATTCCATTTACCATGAATTTTATTCGTTATTTAGGAAAATGAAAAAACATGACCCACTGTGAGATGTTCACTTTACTTTGCTGAATTAATCTATTTTTTGTGAAAAGAAAAATTAAAGCTTTTGTAAAACAACATTTAGTCCTTAATTTAGTTTTATACCTCACTTTCTTTTTATCTGCATTAAAATGCTACAATTCCCCATTCATGGCATTGCATTTTGAGGTTAGTCGTGAAACATGTGAGCCTTGCTTTGCATGAATTAGAACAGCACTACAATGGTGGATTCTGGAGCTCAAGGTCCATAGATCATGATCTATTTACGTTTACATTCTTGAACTCTTCCAAATTCCTGAACAATCAACCATTTGATTATTTTCTCATCCTGTTTGGTATAATATACATAAAATGGCAGAATCTGCTAAGAACCATGAATCACATCCCTGTTATGTCACTTTATGTGATCAAATGCCTTACAAAATTCTGAGCAATAAATCATTTATTCTACCCTGCATCATCCAGTGCAGTTAGAGTGACAGACTCTGTGGTTTGAGGCCCATGGATCATGTCTTCCAAATTTCTGAACAATCAACCACGTGATTATTTTGCCATTCTCAGTTTGGTATAATATAGGTAAAATGTCAGAATCTGGTGACCAAGAATCATGAATCACATCCCAGTTATGTCACTTTCTGTGATCAAATGCCTTATGAAATTCCGAGCAATAAATCATTTCTATCCTGCATCATTTGGTGCAATGTTAGAGAGAGACTTTTTGTTTTGAGGTCCATTGATCATGTCTTGGTTCTGACATTTCTAGTGCTCTGAATTTATGAGCAATAAATGATTTGATTATTTTACCCTGCTTGACATGGAGTAGTGGTAGAGTACCAGATTCTAGATTTCAGTGTCTATGGACTATAGCTTATCTATGTCACTTTATCTTATGAACTCTAATCCATAGACCATTTGATTTATTTAGTTTATTTAATAGTAAGATGTGGGTTTAAGACACATCCATGCAACTACAATACAATTTAATTTATAAAAGGTACACATTGAGATATCCACAAAAATAATTAATGGAAGAAATTAAATAATACAATTACAAAGAGATGACACAATATAAATCTAGAGAGCGAAAGATATTAATTATAGTAACTAAATAAGTGCATGACTGAATGTACACTGAATATGTATGAAGAAAATATGGCAAAGTCATAAAATGCTTATGCAGACAAGCATATCATGAAATGTAACAATTCAAAATATATTAATTTGAATTTATAAATTTCTAATTATTTAATATTTTTTAAAACAAAGGATTACTGAAACCATGCAAGGTGAGGCTGTAGATATAGGAAAGCATGAAACCATAAGTCCATGAAATAAAAATTTATTTTTTATTTTCTTCTCTTGGCATTTTCAATTTTAGAATTTAACTCATCTATTAGATATTTCTAGTTACTAAAAATCATATTTTCTATTGTGATAATGTAATTTAATTATGTGATGCCTTGTTTACAATTATTTTTTTCTAATTATCTCATGTTATCATCAAAATATAAGTAGACCACCATTAATCCAAAATCTGTACTTCCAGGATTTTTGTGGATTACAGCACTACACCTTTCCATTACAGATTCTGCTGAAAATTTAAATAAATATTTTTTTTTGTTTTTATCCATGCAACCTTCATCTCAGCTGTGGCATGTCACAGCCATCTATTAGTGCAGAAACTCAGACCACTCTCTTTTACTATGCATACAGTTCATGAACTACCTTCACTCATCAGATGAGCTAGAGATACCAAATATATAAACCTCCATGCCCTTACTGCTATCTCAGTATTTTCCCATTATACCAAACTCATACAAATTTGTATATACTGAAATACTTTTAATACTATATAAATTCATATAACATATACTTCTAAAAATAGAGAGTACACTTATATTTATTTATGTTAGCAGACAATTTTTACATAGCAATAATTAAAACAAATGAAAATAACATTTTATAATTTTATTTGGTAAATAAAAAGTTTTGAAACAATGCTGTTTGGATTAATAGTATTCCATCTGTATAACTATTTTAATCTGAACACGTGTCCTTCAAGCAGAGATATAGCTAAGTCTAAAACAAGAAGCAATTACTTCATCAGTAAAAGGTGATAATTTTTTTATTTTGTATTTAAAATCAGAGCATAATAAATATGCATTGTGTTCCAGTGAAAAGGTAACTGGTTCTCTCTTCAAGCTGACTGTGGTGGCATCTCTGCAAACATTTTAAAGTGCTAGCATATCTAAATCATGTTACAACATGACATGTGATAGTATGTATTATACCTCTGTGGACCATCTTCAATGTTTCCTTTGCCATAAAAGGAATCTTGTGAATCATTTGAAAATGTGGTTCAAAGTTTCACTGCCATTTACATGTTTAGTAACAGTTTTCTCCAATTTTTTTTTAAAAAAATGGAATACTAGTGCACTATTCTAGCAAGGGTTAAACTATGAAACATATTATCATAGCCCATGATCCAAACATACTTGCATCTTAAAATTTTTGTGGTGAACAGCCAAATTATGTCATTACAAAATGTTTTGGTGCAACAGGCAGTTTGCAGACAGAGAGATAGACATTTTCAGTGGACATGCTACATCTTACACTTGAAATATAAAATGAACATGATTGTGGATAAGATAACTATGCCAGCCATGTTTGTTCACACTTCATTACTGCAAAGTTATTTATTAGTTAAGGATATTAAGATTTGACTTTTATTGAAGTAGGAAAGATTTTAAAATTATAAAGAGCCACTTTTGAAAAATGATATATCTTACAATTGATGACTCAAATATTATCTGATTGTCATTTTTTGTTGTTTGTGGAATTCTGGGAAGTCTTTGTTATCAATACTTTTCTATTATTCTTCATAAAAGAAATAGACAAAAATCTAAGATTACACATTAAAAATAAATTATTACAATTTGATATACAAGTGTCAAATTTTCTGCCCTTACAATTTTAATACCATCCATTTCAAACAAATACATTAATTCTTATCAGTGACCATTTATTAAACTGGAAATTATCAGATCATTTCTAGCATAGATTAAGACTTACTTAAAGATTAATACATCTACTTTTTTAATTGAAACACAATGACAAAAACATATAGGAGATTGTGATCTGGGCCCAGAGAAGTGTTCTAGTTCAGCGTGAAGTGCATCTTGGGGGTCATGTGTTTTTCAGATTTGTGAATTCATATTTACTTAAATGTGGTAAATTGAAAGTTTTAAGTATATCTGAACAAATAAATGTGCATATCATTTAATCTACAAAAAATTAAAACTATATATAGAGAGATAACCAAAAACCATTAATTTTTATAAAATGTAATAACTTTTTAATATTTTGCTACCAATTTATATAATGGTTCCAACTTGTAAAATGATAAAAGAAATGTAATACTAATAATAAAATTGATTTGAGAAATAAATTAGTTTTACCTATAATTGGCATTTGTTTTATGTCGAATGGTTTAATACAATGATGGAGTAAAAGTCTCTCAAATTCAGGATTCATAATCGTAATTCAACTGTCACTTCCGGTGTAATGGTAAATTTTTATGAGCTCCCAAGCAATAAACCATTTGTTTATTTTTTATTTATATGTTTTATAACACTCCTGAATTGTCTAATTGATAAAGTACAATTTAAATTTTAACTACCGGTAATAGTTTTATATGTGACCCATAGTGATAACTTAGTGTTGTCTGGCCATTTGTGTGGGTTTCAAATACCGAAAGTGATAGGTTGAGCCTCGATCTAAAAATTAGTTCTCAAGTTCTCATCTGTTATTCTATATTTCTATTCTTTAAAGCACAATAATGATTTTTTTAGTAATGTTTTTAATAAAATCTCAAGTTTATTACATTAAATTAAAAAAACAAATAATTCACATCATAAATTAAATCAACATGAAGTATTCTGAAAAAATCGATGATAAAAAGCTATTCTTCGGCAGTTGATGGAGGATTTTCTTCTTTCTACTAATCTGCAGTTTTTACCTTGGCTACTAACTGAAACTTTTTGACCAGATGCATCCGCCTATAATATAAAAAGGTAAATAAATATATATTTTTTATATGTTCAATAAAATGAAATTGAAGTAAATATACCAAGATTTCGACAAGACTACACTTGCCCTCAATTGGGTGAAAAGAACAGTAATAATCACGTGGTTGTAACAAAAATAATTAACAGTAATAATCACGTGGTTGTAACAAAAATAATTATATCAACAACCATGTTACCTCTGCTACCACATGATTATTTCCATTTTTTTACCCAGTTTTGTTATCTTGTCGAAGTGTCAGTATATTTATTTTAATTTTATTAATTATTAAACATGGTTGTTTCTGAAAACATGATGTAAAAGACATCCTTTGTCCATGAGAACATTTTTTTCAATATACAGTACGTATATATATATATCCCTTATAAGTATATATATATAAACCACTACTCATAAACAATTGTCTATTCTAACTGCGTGAAAGAAAAAAGGAGAGAAAAAAAAAGTGCTCTAGGAATAAGTTTTACATACAAATCAATCTGAGAACGATAAATACATTCACATATAGAATATGCTGGTCCATTTTTCTATTTACTTGAGATTTTATGATGTTACTATTTAATTTTTTTTAACAGAATTTTTTTTCCTTTTTAATTACTTCAACACCATATTTAATAGCAGTTGTTCCATGTATTCTACTTTCTGCCATATCTTCCCAATGGAAACTGTTAGCATTGTATTTCTTTAGAATGTTTTTGAAATAATCCTTATAATGTTACATGAATCTACCTCTTGTGAAACTATGATCAAGCTCACTATAAAACACTTTTAGGAAGTCTTGTTTATTCACTTTACATGTCCAATCCAATAAAGATGTGATTTTACAATAATAGACTCTGTATTATTATATATATAATATAAGATTAGCCAATAATGTGGCATGAAATATTATGTAGATATGTCAAAAATAAAGAATTGGTTGACACCACATGAAATGAATGAATAGAGAGAATAATATTTGCCATGATTGAAAAGTATCAAGAAGAGTGACTAGATAGAAAAATAAAATGATTGTGGAATATACAAAAAGATGGATTGGTAAGAAAATGGAAGGGTGATTATCTAGAAAAAAATGGGAAAATAAAAGGATGGTTGCATGGACGACTGAAATATTAGAAGCAATTATATTGATATACAAAGGAAAAAAACAGATAGACAGAAGAACTAGAAAATTAGTAAAATAATAAATGAATGATATAATAGATTAATGGATAGATGAAATTAAGTATTAATGGAAATGATGGGTTAGTGGAACAATTGTTAAATAAATGAAATGAAAAACTAAAAATGAATGGATGCTACAGTTGGAAGAAAAAAGGGAATATTATTATTTATTAGGGATTTATATATAACCATATGAGAGGAAACCAAAACATTCAGACATGCACTATCATTAGATATTATATGGAAAGAGGTGTGAATGAAAGCATGAATACCTGGATAAAGAGTTAAGTATGTGATAAATAGATAGATAGATAGACAGACAGAGACAAATTAGATGAATGGATAGATAAGATTAGATAGATAGGTAGGGGATAGGTAGGTAGGTGGGCATGCAGGCAGGAAGGTAGATAGGTAGGTAAAGATGAAAATATTGGGGAAATGGATGTAGAGATATATAAAATATTTTTAAAATATTATGTAAGATTACAAGATGATTGCTTTAAAAATGAATGGTGCAAAAATGCACAAATAGATTGATGAAATTGCAAATGGATATGTGAAACAGATGAAATGATGAAAGAATAAGATAAATCAATATATTGCTGGATGAAAAGATGAATGGATGAGTGAATTAAAGAATTACAAGCATGATACAGGAAGCTGAATGACTGAAATGTGGAAGATTGGAAAGATAGAAGGTTGAGTGGATGCATTCATGTATGCTAGTAGCATGGTGAATGGATTAAAGAAAATAAAGTGAAGAAAGATGAAAGCATCATGGTAGATGATAAAGAAAGGGAAATGAATGAATAAAACAATGAAAATAATTGTGAAAATGAATAAAGAGGAAATATGAAAAAATGGAATGATATAAAAATGAGTGACTTGATAAATGAAATTAATGGAATGAAACATAAATAAAGAAGAAAAAATGTTTGGATGGATAAATAAAAATATAGAAGTAAGAATGAAAAAGAAAATGGAAGGATAAAATAATAAATGGAAAGGGAAAGAAATAGTGAATGTCTGGAGGAAAAATAAAGAGATTATTAAAAAAAATAATTGGATTGAATAAAAACTTATGGAAAAGATAGTAAAATAGACAGAAATAAGACCAGAAAGATGAATGGGTACTATGAATGGAAGGATAGATAAAACAATGAAAATATTACGGAAGAATGTAAATAAATAAATAATACTTCTGTTAATATATAACTATAAATATAATATAACGATTTGTCAATTGTTAAAACAGAATCTTTAATATAAATAAAATAAAAATAATTAACTATTGCCACACACTTTCAACTCTTATGAGTCTTTATCAAGGCAATGTAAAAAATTATATTTCTCCTTGGCGATAAATTCAACATTTTATTGTATTGGACAGGAACGGCTAATCAGAAAGCTGGTTACTTTTGAATTCGTAGCACAAGATGAATTTTGTATAAGATACAATTCTTTAATCTTGTGTTTTTTATCATGTGTTTCATGCATTAATATTGTAAAATCCTTTGACTACATATATGGCCTGTATTATTTTGGTGAACATAAAAGCTGAATAAACTGTGTCATCTTTTCTTGCTCTATTATACGTATATTTATGTTGTTGGAGGTGATATTTAATATTTGTTTTGGTTTCTCCAACATATATTGCACTACAATTTATTTGTGGGCATCTAATAGAATATACAACACTGCTTTTATCCTCCTTATTTATTACTCCCTTAGAATTATTTATTAATTTATTAAGGTTAGATGGAGTTCTCCATGCTAATCAGAAATCTTGACTTAAAACTTTTACTATATTTTTATTAATATTGGGAATAAAAGCTAATGACATCCATTGTTTATTATTCATATTTATATGATCACTATTGTAATGTTGTTTATAATGCTTTCATATAATAGATAACAGCATTTGTTTATTATAATCCACTTGTATCAAATCTTGCATATAACATTTTATATTATCTTTCTTAAACATTTCATTTGAACACAGTCGTTAATTACATTTTAAAAAAGCTATAAAACCAGCTAATTTGTGTACTAAAGGAATATTAGATGTTGGATAAGTATAACCTCTATGTTTTACAACCATTTTATATACTAATTTATCATCAACACTTGATATTTACAAATCCAGGTATTTAATATTAGAATCGTCCCCTCTTTCTATTGTTCAAACTAAACCATCCTGGTTCTGCAAACTATTAAAAATTTGTTTTATAATGTCTGGTTGCCCATATATCAAAATATCATCTACATATCTACAATCCAATGTGTTCTCATTTCTTACTAATATGGGCATCACAATTCGCTGTTCTATATTATCTACAAACAAACTACTTAATAATATACTTACAGCCAAATCCATTGGCCATCCTTTTTCCATTCTATATAAGTAATTACCATGTGCTGCAACAATATCATTGCTTATTCAATTTAAAACATCCACAATGAAAGATATCTTATCCTGTGGCATTTCTTTAACACATAATCTATCTTAAAATTGTAGTAGATGCAGATCGATCCACTGATCCATATAATTCCACCACATCCAATGAAACTAACTCATACCCCTTAACTACTACAGCTGTTTTATCAAGTATAGTAACAATCAAATGATGACTTTAATGTATATTTCCCAAACCCAACAAAATCTAAAATCTACAACTAAAATTTTTGCAAGATTTTGATAATATGCCCTTGTAAAATCCATCATCAATCTCAAATGAGCATTAATCTTATGTGTTTTTAGATTTGCAAACATTTGCAGAATAAAAATCACCGATGGATAAACTTCTCTATATTCTCTATTAGTAAGAAAAGTTTTATTATGTGATCTTAAAATCTTCAAAACAAACTTATCTTTCATAGCCTTTATATTATAATTTTCAATTCTAATAAAGTTCAACTTCTCTATTTGTTGTCGAAGTTTAATTTCATATGTAGCTTTATTCAATATTAATGTATGAAACACATGATAAAAAAATGCAAGATTAAAGAATCATATCTTATACAAAATCCATCTTATGCTATGAATTCAAAATTAACGAGCTTTCCGATTAGTTGTTCCTGGACAATGCAATTAAATATTGAATTTATCGCCTAGGAAAAAATAGAATTTTTTATATTGCCTTGATAAGGACTCGTAAGAGTTGAAAGTGCATGGAAATAGTTAGTTATTTTTATTTATATTAAAGATTCTCTGTTTTAACAATTGACAAATTGTTATATTATATTTATGGAAGGATGTGACAGTTGAAGATAGATGGAAAAGTTTATAAAAGAAAAGAATTGTATATGTATATCAGCAATGATAAAAGATAGATAAATGAATAAATGCAATATTTATAAGAATAGAAGCATAATTGGAATGGTTTGAAATAAATGGATAGAGAAATAAAAAGGAATATCAAAAGATGGAGGGATAGGTAAATGAAAAGATGAAAAAATACATCTATAAAAAGATAGACTATCAGAAGAAAAATAAGGTGGATAATAAAAGAATGGATACATGGGGGAAATGTAAAAAAGAATGGATATATGGATAGTTAAATAAAAAAATGTACAGCTAGGAGGATAATAAATGAATGCAAAGATAAAAGCATGACTTAATTTAAAAAATTGAATGATTGGTCAAATGGAAGAAAATAATAATAATCACCTTAAATAGATGAATGTAAGAATAAGGAAAAGAATGAATGTTTGGAAGAAATGGATGTATACTGTATTTGTATGAGCAGATAAAAGATACTTGTTTCAGAATACAATAAACAAAGAAAGTATAAACTGTTAGAAAAGGAAGATAAAAAAATGTATGGGGTAGAT
Source organism: Epiperipatus broadwayi (assembly GCA_028023455.1). Classification (NCBI taxonomy): domain Eukaryota; kingdom Metazoa; phylum Onychophora; class Udeonychophora; order Euonychophora; family Peripatidae; genus Epiperipatus; species Epiperipatus broadwayi. The sequence goes on along the minus strand of JAQFVV010006394.1, from coordinate 2,155,477 downwards.
GGATGGATGGATTTAAGGATAAAAAGATGGACAGGTGTATACATGAAAGAAAATGTATGTTTATGAAGGAAAGGTAAAAAATATATGAGATAGATGGGTTGACAGATGAAGAATGAATTGATGTGCAGAAGGAATAAAAAATAGGAATGCAAAAAAATGGATGTATAGAATATGAAGCGATAGAAAGATAAAGAATAGAAGAATGAATGGCTTTATGTGAATGGAAGGATAAAAATATTGATTAATGAATATAGAATTGATGGATAATGGATAAATGAAGAATAAAAGTAGATGGACGAAAATTGTTGAGGGTAGAAATTAAAAAAAGGATTGATAACTGGCTAAATTAATCAATGTTTATTTCTAATTTGCAAACAAGAATATATAAAAGATACATGTACATGAACACCTTATTTAAGATTATTAAAGTTTAAAATTAATCCATATTATCCAGTGTGTTCAAATTTGTTAATTGTAATAATTATAATTATTTATATAAAAATTCTATCTTCAGTCAAGTTGCAATGTTTAATGTCTATATAAACATATTAGACTATTGATAAAAGTGGGTATCCATCTTTATTGTTTAAAGGAGGTTGCCTTGACAACAGATTGTGGTTGTTGATAGTTATTGAGATTAGTATTGTTTAAGTGTTAACTGCTTTCATATATTTATATAAAATCTATGTATAATTTGTAGCGATCGTTATGCTTTCGATAAACATAATTAAAAATATATTTCTGTATCAACATAATATATTTATTATAAACGTGAAATCAACAAGAGAGATTGTTAACTATTTATTATTCAGCCACTCTAATGAGATGGACAACTTTTCACTGAAGTTAATATACCGGCCTTGGAATAGCAAACAAACAGAAAACAGATAAATTTCAAAGAATATTGTTTGCATCGAGATTTAAAAAAACTTTGAAATAAGATCTTTTACAAAGCGCAAATAAATCATTTTTTCTATTAATGCAGTCATTAACAAAATTAATTTTCAGTACTAAATGCTTTTATTTATTAGCGTTATAATTTAATGCGCGAGCACATACGTATTCGCGTGATAATGGAATGAAGTTTTTTGACGATATTTTTGAAATTTACTTTTTTCAGTATACACATAAATATATGATATTGGCCGAAAGTTGGAGATCATTTATTTTTATTTACCTTCAACTTATGAGGCTGTATTGATTAATTTATACAAGAATATACATACGTCACATGATCACCATTGCCCATGCTTGCTTATAACTTGCAAAACTCACTATACGTATTTTCCACTTACTGCAAGCTGGAGTAATCAATAGATGGGTAATTAGGTAGAGATAAAAGGTGAGTTGCTGGAGTGTTGTATTATATCATAAGATCTAAGTGCAGTGCTCTCAGATCCAAGGCTCATCACTGACGAAGGCCACAAGCCAGAAACTAGTCTGGGGATATTGGATGAGTAAGCATGAGATGGGGATTTTGGCACAAGCCTTCTGGCATCCATGGTTACTCTAGCTTGCAGTAGTGGCAATACGTATAGTGAGTTTTGTTTTAATTGTATACATATGCATAATGACATTTACTGTTCTATAAGGTGTTCTAATGTTTGATTGAAATTGTCTCCATCTTATAAAATTTAGCAACCACATGTATGCCCACTTAATTGTGAATAAAAGTCAAGCTTTGAAATCAAACAAGTAACAAATTTTAAAGCCTATATTGAGAATGAGTCATATATTAACAGCACTTGGGAGAAGAGCTATTGGAACCTTATCAAAAAAAAATGTTAATAATCAATAGTGCTGATTACTGTGAGATGCTCAATGAAATGGTGAAGACTGCCGTTAAATAGGGTTGTGTAGCTGTGTGCCAGTGCACTTTCATACACTGCTGCCCACATTGCTGACACTCTCCAAAAACTCAATTTTCAGATGTTGACACATCCTTCCTGTAGTCCTGGACATGCCTTACAAGACTATCACCTGTTTGGTCCCCTAAAAGAAGTTCTACGAGGATAAAGATTCATATCTGATGAAGTGGTTAAGGCAGCAATGTATATGTTGCTTGCATCTCAGCCTAAAACATTTTTAATGAGCAAATATAAAAAGAGTATTGAAAAGCAGGCAGATTATGTTGAAGAATAACATATTTGTTTTTAATATAGGGTATATGAGCACAGACTTTCACACCACCCACCTCTCTCCATGTTGAAGAATAACATATTTGTTTTTAATATAGGGTATATGAGCACAGACTTTCACACCACCCACCTCTCTCCACTCTATCTAATAACTCTGATACACCTAAACACATATATGCTGAAAAGATAAATAATCACCAATATACGTATTTCATGCTAAACCAGCAATCATCAGTTGGTCCAGACTATCATCTTTACACACATATATAGTATAAGTGCTCAGATATATATTAAGATAGAATATCCTCATAGTTTAATGGACAGGCTTCAATCCACTCCACCCTCCAACTCTTCAACCGTCCATCCAATTGAAAATCTGATGATGGAATGCTCAAAGGCCATCCTAAGGCCGAGATTATTGTCACACCCATGTTGACCTAAGATCAATCTGAATCCCCCATGTACAGGACATAATCCATTTAATACATATGCAAGAATGGGCAGACATCTCTTATAATGTAATAACTGAAACACAGGCTTGTTATATACCTGTGGCTATATATATGTAATATAGGGTATATGAGCACAGACTTTCACACCACCCACCTCTCTCCACTCTATATAATAACTCTGATACACCTAAACACATATATGCTGAAAAGATAAATAATCACCAATATACGTATTTCATGCTAAACCAGCAATCATCAGTTGGTCCAGACTATCATCTTTACACACATATATAGTATAAGTGCTCAGATATATATTAAGATAGAATATCCTCATAGTTTAATGGACAGGCTTCAATCCACTCCACACTCCAACTCTTCAACCGTCCATCCAATTGAAAATCTGATGATGGAATAGTCTGGACCAACTGATGATTGCTGGTTTAGCATGAAATACTTATATTGGTGATTATTTATCTTTTCAGCATATATGTGTTTAGGTGTATCAGAGTTATTAGATAGAGTGGAGAGAGGTGGATGGTGTGAAAGTCTGTGCTCATATACCCTATATTACATATATATAGCCACAGGTATATAACAAGCCTGTGTTTCAGTTATTACATTATAAGAGATGTCTGCCCATCCTTGCATATGTATTAAATGGATTATGTCCTGTACTTGTGGGATTCAGATTGACCTTAGGTCAACATGGGTGTGACAATAATCTCGGCCTCAGGGTGGCCTTTGAGCATTCCATCATCAGATTTTCAATTGGATGGACGGTTGAAGAGTTGGACTGTGGAGTGGATTGAAGCCTGTCCATTAAACTATGAGGATATTCTATCTTAATATATATCTGAGCACTTATACTATATATGTGTGTAAAGATGATAGTCTGGACCAACTGATGATTGCTGGCTTAGCATGAAATACGTATATTGGTGATTATTTATTTTTTCAGCATATATGTGTTTAGGTGTATCAGAGTTATTAGATAGAGTGGAGAGAGGTGGGTGGTGTGAAAGTCTGTGCTCATATACCCTATATTACATATATATAGCCACAGGTATATAACAAGCCTGTGTTTCAGTTATTATATTTGTTTTTCTAAAAGTTAAGGTAAAATAAATTCTACAGCCAGAGTGCAGATAATTTTTGACTCATTTTCATATAAGCAAAACAGACTGTCATTTTAGATGTGGATCAAATATTTCAAGCCTATAGTAGCTTCAGGAAAGACACATTAGATATTAAAAAATTCCAATGTCCAAAAATCATCATTGACAAAGGCTATAACTTAATACTTATCTGGTGGTTCAGATAAGATGGCATTAGATAGGTATTTAATAAATATCATTCAGAAAGTACTGACTACTCAAGCTTACACCAGGTAGCAGAACTGAAGGAGAAAAATAGTTTGCCCTTGTAAAGCATGATGTAAACTTGGGTCACATGATCATTTTAGGTATATGTTAAATACCAGTCATACTTATTGGAAAGTCATGATTCAAAATACTAGTGGGGGGGGACTATACATTGTTGCTAATAAAATGGAGCATTTTTTCCAGATTAATGTAAAGATTATTCTGTATCAATAATTCTCTCTCAAAAAGTAGATAATAGAGAAAGAGATGAGGAAAAGTTTCATCCATGAAAAGAACTGCAAAAGTATTGCACCAATTTCTAAAAATAAATGAAAGGTAGAACTAGGTCATATAAAAATCCTGATGTAACTTTGGTTTACTAGTTTAGATGGACCATTTTAAACAAATCTCCGAAGAAAAACAATCTTTCAAATATTTTACATCAGAAAATTATCATAAAAAGAACTACTACAACTAACTAAGACAAAAGAAATTAAAAGTATTAATAGGAAAATAATTAAAAGTGACTAGAAACTAGTTTCTACTTGTATAAAAGTGATGTAATGGGAAAGTGTTCCACTGTTCAACACAAGCAACACTCAGTAGAAATTTGATATAATTATCTATGATATCCTCTTGATTTCTTTATTTATTGTTAAGTGCAATGACTTGTACAGTTATTTGTCTTTATCATGTCCCTTCTTTAATTTTTTTATTTCTACCTCTTTATTCAGTATTCTTATCTTTTATCAAATAAATATGTTTATTTGTATATCTATAGTTTGTTACCTTAGAAGCATCTGTTTGTTTTTTTCTGTAGTCATTATTTTGATGCTGATTTCATCATTTTTTAGTAAGCTGATTTCACAAATGTATGTCTTCCAAATTCATATGGTACTTCATTGATACAGCTTTTGTTTTTCAGTATTCAAGTTTAGGTTTTGATAAAAGTTAGGATTTATCGCAGTGTACTATAGCTTTCAAAAATTGTTCTGATATTACAACTGTCTGTAGAACCTCAATGAGTGGTAAACAACCATTCATAATTAAATAAGTCAATTTAAATCCCAAAAAAGGAGACAGAGAGAACAAACTACACTAGAAATGAGTTTGTGCAGTGATGATACAAACCAATCTCGGAATCAGAAATACATCCACATATATAATATGCTGATCCAACTTTCAGTTTACTTACTTTATGTTGTTTTTTAGTTCCCTCAGCAGAAAACTTTTCTTCCTGAAATACTTTAATCCCATGTCTGATTATAGTTCTCCAATGTATTCTATTCTCTGCCATATCATCCCAAAGGAAACAATTGGCATTGTACTTCATTAGGATGTCTTTAAGATAATTCTTAAAATATTGATGGAGTCTATTTCTCTGAAACCCATGTTCAAGTTTGCCATAAAATATCCATTTAGGAAGTATTTGTTTTACATGTCCAATCCAATGAAGAAGTGATTTTGCAATTGTGGACTCAATAATATCACATTCTGCAAGCTGAAGAACATACTGATCATACTATTGTATTTTTAAACTTTTACAGTGCATCCTTAAATAAAAGTTTTCTAATGTCTTTACTGTCACAGTAGGGGGTTCAAGTTTCCCATCCATACAATAAATTAGGTAAAATAGCAGCTTTATATACAGCTAATAATTGCAGTTGTTATTTCCACAGCATGAAATATTCTTTTAACTTGTTAAAACAGCATCAGCATATTGCAATGCACACTGGATCTCAAATAAAATTACCGAATATTCAAACTGGATTACATTTAGTTGATAATCGACTAAGCTAAAGGTTGCTGAGGATTTTTTCTTTCACCATCTGCTAAATATTAATTAATAAACCAAGATCTTTATAAGTTGCCTTTAAAATGTTAAAAACATTCTGTATATCATCTTTTGAACTTGCAAAAATAGCACAGTCATCAGCACACTGTAAATCCAGAATCCAAGAAGATGAAGTTCTTGTTTTTGCTTTTAACCAATTCTAAGTACATTCTATAAATCTCCTTTTGAATTGGCAATAATAGAACAATCATCAGCATGCTGTAAATCCAGAATCCAAAGATGTTGATCAGCAAAAATAGAATAATCATCAGCATACTGTAAAACCAAAATCCAAGAGGATGACATTCTTGTTTTTGCTTTTAACCAATTCAAATTAAAAATTCCTACCATCAAATCTGTCCTGTATTTTGATCCTTTGTGATTAAGGGAACTATAAACAATTTCTAAGACCACCATCATAAAAATTGAAAACAGAATTGGAATAAGTACATATTATTGTTTAACACCAATATTCATTTCAAATGCCTCTAGATTTTCCACTAGTAGTATAACCCTTTTTCTCATTCCATCATGTAGAAGTTGTATAATAGGAATAAATTTTCATAGACGACCAACTAATTTCAAACAATACAAAAAGACGTCCTATTAACTGAATCAAATGGTTTGACCAAATCAATAAAAACAATATATAAATCATTTCCTTTCTTCCTGACACTTTTCTTGCATTTCCTTGGCAAAGAATGAATAAAAAAAGACTATTGGAGTCATAAATGTTGTGCATGTAGCTAAAAGATGAAAATGTGGTTGCAGGAATACATAATCACATTGTCACAGTTGGTATATGGAGAGACAGATAATATGATCTTTCTTTTGGAGAGTTTATTTACATCATATAAGTCACTGGAAGTTTTAGTTACTTCATGTTAAGTTACATATAATCTGAGTTATCTATTATTTACATATGTTAATATTTGTAAACAATATGTTATCAATTTAAAAAATGTATTATTTAACAAACATATCAATATAAGATTATCCTCTTAAGTTTATTTAAATTATATATATATATATATGTGTGTGTGTGTGTAATAAATAATTATAATTTAGATTCTATGTAACTGAATTGGAAATAATTGTACCTTCCAATGAGTTGTGTAATTTTAAATGATCGATCTATTGGTTATATATATATATATATATAAGAATGTAAAATTTAATTTGTATATTTATTTTATATTTGAAATTAACTCACCTCTAAAACTGTCTGTGCTTTGGTATTAAATCGGGATCTGTAATATGAAGAATTGAGTGAAAATTCAATTGTTTCTCGAGATGCCCTGCTTCCAGATCGTTTGTGTACATGTTTGTATAAATAAACTATATGCTGTTTAAAAAGTTTTGTAGTTAAGGTGTATAAAATCGGATTTAGTGCTGAGTTTACAGGTAAAATAAAAACAGCCATCCAAGCATAAAGGTGGTCATCTATTTGCACACCTGTAAAGAAAAGTGTGTGTATATATATATAAGTTCACAGAAATGTATAAGTATAAATGTGTGTCGATAATACAAAATCTGTTTCTTCCTTGCTTCTTAATAAGAAAAAAAAATTCAAATATTCACTTAAGTCGTAAAATCTATTTTACTTATTAACACAATGGAGAAATGCTCTGGATTATATAGCACAGTTGCAGAATGCCAGACTCCTGAAGTCGGAGATGCTCATAGTAGTACAAGTTCTGATATTTCTTGCACTGGAATTTCTAATGAACTCTCAAGCAACAAAGCTCTTTGATTGTTTCTATAATAACACTCAAGATTGTGATACTATATAGCTTTATACAAAGATGAAATGCCAAATTCTGGAGCCTAAGGTCTTTGGATCCATTTTAGTCTCTAGCATTTCCAGTGTTTGGGCTTCTAATGAACTCCAAAGCAATAGATTCCTTCGATTATTTGTTTTAATAGAGAAAAAAGAAAGTGCTAAATAGGTCCAACGTCAAGATATAAAACAATTTGATTTCAAGAATATTTAAAACTATAATGCATTGTTCTTTCATTTTTTCCTAACCAGTAGTCAAATAGTTTTACTGCTCGGAAATTCATAAGAAGTCTGATTTCCAGAAATATCAGACTGCTGATCTATAGACTTTCAGCCCCAGAATCTGCCACTGAACCATTGCACTGAATCATATAGGCCATTTTTTATATAATTTATAATGTATATCAATTATATACAGTCCTTACTATAACGCAATTATCAACTTTATGATTTTAATGAGAATGTAAATAATTTTATGGCTTATCATATGTAATACTAAGAGAAAAACAATAATTGCAAGGAAATCAAGTCATATATCATGTGACTTAATTAATAAGCCATCCGCATGCTCATTATATAAAATTTGTAATGCTTTGAGTATATGCCTCCTCACAGAACAAGTAAATCTGAATATCACATGATCTCCATTTCTTATGCTTGCTCATAACTTATTAAAACAGGCAAAACTCTCCATACAGTAGTGCCACTCAGTACAATCCAGAGTAATCAATGGATACCAGAAGGCTTGTACATAAAATCCTTATCTAGTGCCTACTCATCCAATATCCCCAGACTAATTTCTAGCTTATGGCTTTCATCAGTGAGGAGCATTGGATCTGAGAGCACTGCACCTAGATCTAAGGATCTAATGCAACCCTCCAGCAGCCATCTTTTATCTCTACTTAACTACAAGACTATGTCTAAAATTGAAAATGCAATAATATTTTCAATCCAAGCTCATTAGCTTATATATTTATATAGGTCTGAACTCAGTTCAGTACCCACACATTTTGGTGTCTTTGGTTCTTTAATAACCATACCTATCACTATCCTATTAGGCAGGATTGGTATTAAAACACTAAACATAACATAATCACCACTTCTTATGCTTGCTAATAACTTATTAAAACAGGCAAAACTCTCCATACAGTAGTGCCACTCAGTGCAAGTCAGAGTAATCAATGGATTCCAGAAAGCTTGTGGCTTGCACTGAGTGGCACCACTGTATGGAGAGTTTTGCCTGTTTTAATAACAATTATGAGCAAGCATAAGAAATGGTGATCAGGTGATGTTTAGTGGTTTAACACCAATCCTGCCTAAAAGGATAGTGGTGGCTATGGTTATTAAAGAACCAAAGACACCAAAATGTATGAGTACTGAACTGAGTTTAGACCTATATGACTAGCTTGAGCTTGGATTGAAAATATTATTGTGTTTTCACTTTTAGACTCAATAGTTTTGTAGTTAAGTATAAATAAAAGGTGGCTGCTGGAGGGTTGCATTAGATCCTAAGATACAAGGCTCCCTATTGATGAAAGCCATAAGCTAGAAACTAGTCTCGGGATATTGGATGAGTAGGCATTAGATAAGGATTTTATGCATAAGCCTTCTGGTATCCATTGATTATTCTGGCTTGCACTGAATGGCACTACTGTATGGACAGTTTTGCCTGTTTTAAATCTGAATATATCACTAAGATAATTCACAAGCAAGATTCCCAAAAAGTCATTTAAATGAACTTGTAAATGATGCCCACCTTATTTTATATCAATGTCAATCTATTTTATCAAATAAAAGTAATATATTCAAACATGTTTGTTCCATGGATATGTATAATAATTATAAAGATAGTAAATAATTAATCACTTTAATCACATTTGTATACTCAATAAAATTGATAAATAGTAGATACAATAAAATATGTAATGTAATACTTGTGTCTAATGCGAGTCACAGATATCAGTAATCTAGTTTTATTCTTTTGTGAATTTTAATAGTTTTTAATGCAGAAAAGCCTAATTCACATAAACAAGTAATAGAAAATTTCAATCATTTGACTAAATCTTCCTCAGCAATATGAGAATATTTAGGGTTTTTTTTTACACATCAATCCAGAATTCAATTTTTTTATACATTTGAAGTTTAAATTTTCATTGTAAAAGGCATTATGGTTTTGTTTACAATTATATCTGACAGTACTCCTGAAATGCCCTTGTGGGAAATATACCACAGCAAGTATTGAATTGAACACTGGATTAGCAAATTAAATAACATCTTCCAGTAACAGTAGTTATTTGTCTAATCTCCTATAAGGTCAAAATTGGAAACCATTCCTAGTTTATTTCCTAGTTTTAAATAAGGATTAAATCAAATGTCTAAACTTCATATATGTTAATTTGTTAAACTAAAATATTACAATTTTTAAAATACTTTCACAAGCAAACAATCCTTTCAGAGCTAATATAATAAGCAGAAAATTTTCACTCTACCATGCAGTGATCGTGATTTCTTATATATTTAATAGATGGCTCTGGGGCTGAGGAAATAAAGTAAAATTAATAGTGCTAAGAACAGATGTCGAATGTAGATAACTACACCACTGTGATGATTTATTGTATGTGAGTTTCTATTTTTTATCTATTTATCTATGCACCTATTCACCATTCAACTGATCTATCTATCTCTATTTAAATTCTTCTTTAAATAAAAGTGCTGGTAGTTGTTATTAATGATTTGAATATAAATTTCTAATTTATTAATATTATATTGAACAAAACCTTCTGCAAGTCAAACCTTCTTAGAAAGAAGCTTTAAGAAAAACAAAGAAAAAACAATGTATATTAATAATTTTTATTAGGCGTTCATTAGACTACAGATTATCCACTTCATTGTTTCTGTAGTGTAATTTTCACTACACCACTCTCTCACCAAATGGTGACTGGTTTCTATCCACTTTTAACATGTTGTGGGGGAACGTAATCATAAACATGTGACCAAAGACATGTGAAAGAGATATGATCCCCAAGATGCACATTGCATGCTGGGAAGACACTTATAAGTTGACCAGATCATAATCTCTTGCACATATCTTTATCATATTGTTCATTATATATAGATATCCAATTACTACAGTTTAATTGATAAGGTTGCCATGAGAACTTCGATACACACCATTTAATGGAAGTATATTAATATTTTTATTAGACATTCATTAGGTTAGAGATTATCCATTTAATGCATAATATTTCTGTATTGTAATTTTAATTCACCACTTTCACACAAGGCATGGGCCGGTTTCTAACAGCTTTTAATATCTTAAAGAGGGATATGGTGTAGTGGAAACTTACTTTACAAAAATATTATTCATTAAAATGATAAAGTAATTTATTTAAATACTTCAACCCGTTTTAAGACCATAAAGCAGTTTAATATCTTGTGAAAATGCTAAATTGTATTCTAAAGCATGAAACATCTCAACAACTCATTTTAACTGCTCCAGAAATAAGATTTTGAGCATTTTTTTGTTTAGAACATAGCATTTTGTGGCTTTTTCACTTTATTCTTTTCGTTCTTGTTTCTAGATGCTAACCAGAGCAAAATTTTCGTTCTATTTTGTTCACTCTGTTATTCCTATGAAATTATGCCACTTTAGCAATCACTACTCATTTAAATCCGTGTTTCATCTGGATCACAATTTATTTATAACAATAATTAATTTATATTTTACTTTTTACTTTGGTGATAAATATCAGCTCTAAACAATAGATAAACAAGGCACTAAAATCATTATTCGTACATGGATACTAATGTTTCATTTGCTGGCAAAAAGCAAGGTAAGTTTTATTTTAAGTTGAAAACTTTTTCTTGTACTCTCGATACATTTTTCGTTTCTTCAATCAAATTTTTATTAATAAAAATAAAATATACATTTTTTTTATATACAGTAATAATTATTAATATCAATTTTTCCTTCGTTTGTATATGTACTCCTTTTGCTTAAGTATGTGTGTACGCTTTACAACTTTCCTAATTTATCTGAGTGCACTTTCATTGATAAGCATCTTAAAACATTTAATAAACCATGTGCAGTAATTAATATAAATTGAAGGCTCCTTTTTAATTTTTCATTAGAAATTAAAAATGAAATCAATTTTAAACTTTTTTTTTTCATAAATTTGCTAACATTTAAAATATTAATTATTAAAAAAAAATCAATACAGATCCTTAAAAAAAAAATTCAAAGTGAAGCCTACATATATGCAAAAATTAAATTAATATTTTAAAGTTGTCCTAACTATATTTAGCCTACCACAAAATAGGGTAACACTATTTACAAATGCACTATTTTATTATGTAAAGTTTTCCAATGAGGTTTCACCTCATTACATTATTTGTATTTTATGATTCCTTTTCATTCATCATAAAATACTGCCACTTTTTAAAATTATATTTTTGACATTACCTACTTAATCTGTCTTGTGTAGTTTATAGAGTGGCATACTACACAGCTCAAGATCTACAGATTATGATTCAATCCTGTTATTTCTGTCGTTCAAACTTCTTATGAATCCCTGAGCAACAGACTATTTGCTATTGCTGTTTCTTACTACTCCACTACCACCATCACAAACCACCATTACCAACACCACTAATATTGCCACTACCATCACTTTTATCACCACCATCACTACCATCATTACTACCACCACCACTATTATCTATACCATCTCCACTACCATCACTATGATGATCACTAACACTAACTATTACCATTAATAACTACCACCACTATCAACACTATTATCACCATGACCATTATCACCACCACCATGACTACCATCACCACTTCCACCCCCACCACTATCGTCATTACTCCTATCACCTTCACTATCACAACAACCACCACTGCCACTAATACTAATCACTACCACTACTACTACTGCTACTCCTACTTCTCCTACCTTTAATGTCAATGCTATTATCATGCATAATTTATTACAATTATCATATGATACTATTTATATAAAAGGCATGTAATGGAAAAAAAGATTAAATAATAGATATTATACAAATAATGAAAAGAAAAAAAATATATGAATATTAAATCATCTTTAAAAAAACATGTATCTCAAAAATTAAACTTAGTTAAATGAATAAATATATAGGTATAGCATTGAAGGTAGAGAGAAAAAACACCAGGTAGCTGCATAAATGTCTGCAGGGATTAGGGATCCTAATTTTTTCATTGTTGTAGGAAATAGTCCATTTTTTTCCATAGAACAAATGGCATCTGAGTGTACTTTTGGTGGTAAGCACCATAAAAATTTTAATAAACCATGTGCAGCAATTAATATAAATTAAAGGTTCTTTTTTTGATTTTTTTATAAATTAAACATGAAATAAATTTTAAACCTCCTTCATTTTTTTAATAAATTTGCTAACATTTAAAATATTAATTATTACAGAAAACAATACAGATTTGTAAAAAAAAAAAAAATTAAATTCAATCTGAAGGATACATTATGATCAAAATTAAAGTTCACATTTTAAAATTGTTCTATGTTTAACCTACCAGAAAATAGGGTCATAATATTTATAAATGCACTATCTTAGTATAAATTTATTAAATGCACATTGATTATGTAAGTAATATTTACTGAGGCTATAACCTCCAGCATATGTGTGTAAAATGCGATAGTAGGGACCTCTACAGGTGTTTTAACCACAAGCTTGCTTGTGGTTAAAACACCTGTAGAGGTCCCTACTATCACATTTTACACCCATATGCTGGAGGTTATCTTAGTATGTAAATCTTTCCAATGAAGTTTCACCTCATTTGTCCATTGAGATTGCTTTTCATTCATTGTAAAGTACTGCCACTTCTTAAAATTTTAATATTAATTTAATTTATCTTGGCGATTTAATGTAGTGGTAGAATGGCCTACTGCACAGCTCAAGATCCACAGGCAGTGAATGAAATCTGTCATTTTTCTTGCTCAAACTTCTTATGAAATCCTGAGCAATATAATATTTGCTGCTGATGATTTTTTTTTATTATTATCAGTACCATTATTATCACCACTACCACCATCATTATCACCACCACTATCATCACCACCTCTACCACTAACTACAACCACTAATCACTGCTACTAACCACTACTACCACCACTATAACCACCACCAACTTCACCATACTAACTACTACTACTATTACTATTTCTACTTTTAGTTTTCCTCTTAGTCTTTCTCCTTCTACTTCTATTCTTACTTCTACTCCTTCACCTCTCTCCCCTAGTTTTAAAGTCGATATTATTATCATGCATAATTTGTTACAATTATTAAATGATGCTGTTTATATAAAAGGTATATAATGAAAAAACAGTATGGATCTTAAGTCATCTTTAAAATATAAAAAAACATGTACATGATTATATGCATATTTCAAAAATTAATCTTAGTTAAATAAAAGACTACAAGGATAGTCAAAAGCACTCCCTATGTGACGATTATATTTTTTTGTTCTTTTTAAAAAATTTTAAATACTGTATTTTCTAATATTTATTTATAAGTTTACGTATATTATTTTCAAAAAATACAGACATCTATTTGTAATATTATATATATAGGGCATTATAAAATAAGTGAGAGCATTGATTGTAGAGAGAATAAACACCAATTAGCTACATAAATGTGTGCAGGAGCTAGGGTCTGGCCTCTGATCCTAATTGTACAAATTTATTATGAAATAGTGAGTTATATATTTGAGATGTCAAGTTGAAATATAAATGATATCTCAGAACTCAGAGAGTGAAAATTAGAATAGTGGTAATTCTGATTTGGGGGGGGGGGGCTTCTATGTATATTGTCATTTAACATAATGAGAGATAAATGATGGAATTTAGTTATAGATAAAGCAAGATTTCGATATGTGCTTAATGCAAGGAATTGTAGTAGGAAATGGTTGTGTTTTTTCTTTTTTGTGGCATAAAGAATGATAAGTATTCTGTCAAGCGTTGGTGGTCTAGTAGTTAGCATAACTGCCTCCTTCCAAGCATCTGGCCTGGGTTCGCTTTCCGGTCAACGCATTTGACACAGAAAAAATGATAATTATCAAAATTTACAAATTGCTCTGTTTTGCAAGGGTGTGTCAAGCTTTGAGAGTGATTTTAATTAGGAAATCTAGATATTTTAGCTCCAGATATCAATATTTAAACCTTCAAATTATTTGTCCATTGTTTAAAATGAGAATGGTATTGGTTGGGTATTACTGGTTTCTTTTTGTGTATAAAATCATCTGCTTGCCAATAGATTATCTTATTAGTAAGAAGATCATGGATTAGAGGAAAATAACTTAAATATTTTATCAATAAAATTATATTTAGTTGGAGATAGTATATCAGAATGGGAGATTTGGATGAATATGTGAACATCAGGTGAGAAAATAATTATTCTATTGATTTCATTAATTGATCTTTGGAGATAGAAAATTGGGATACAGTGTGAAGTCCATTAAATTTTTCATGCTTTTGCATACTTTTAATAATCATTGATATTGTCTTCTTCCCCTAAATAAATTTTGTGCACAAAGAATTGATTTCTTTTAATAAAAGAAGTTGTGTATTTTATAATTGGACTATAATAACTGATTTTAAGATATATTAAGATAGTAGTAAAGAGATATTTTATCATAAATTGATAGGTAAGCTTTGGATAAAAAGTTGATGATAGTTTCTATAGATGTGAGAAGATTGTTTTGAATTGAGACCTCATGGCATTTCTTGCAAGATGGACAGGGAAAAGGTGAGTTGATCTTATTTTCTGTCAAGGTATTTATATGATGATTTGAATTTGCTAAACTCTAAAAATATTTTTAGTGCAATCTTCAAATAACTTGAAAAATATGTCTTTTTGGGAGGGAATATGACTATAGCATCCATGTAGCAGATATGGTTGATGTATTTATTTATGGAGTTAATGTGAATCCTGGAAGTTTTCTTTCCAATATCTATTAGAAAAGGGTTAATGTAAATTGTAAAAAGGTGTATTAAATGGTGAGGCTTGAGGTATTGAAATGTAAAGGTTAAAACCAGATGTTTTACCATCTAAAGTAATGAAAATCTATTTGTTAATAAATTTGCAATGTACAGAAGAGAAATTAGGATATTACATTTTTTTTAAAAAGCTGTAATATCGTAGCTATTGGCACTGAGTCAAAGATGGTATAGATATCCAATTGAAATTACAATAGGTCCAGCTTTTCTAAAGAATGTCACCTGATCTATAACAAGTTTTAAAAGCATAACTGCTTTGAAAGTTGAAGATCCTTTCTTGATAAATTGTGAATGTAATATTGAGCAAGAAATATAAGTTGTGTTTTATCCTTTATAAATGATTCAAGTCCTATTATGATTACTACTTTCAATTCTAATCACTGTAATTAGCTTATAATGCAAATTTTATTGTTTACAATTGCTGCAGAGTGTTTGGACCAAAGTTTCTTGCTAACAGAAGCACTCTTACATATAGTTTTATAAAATTCCTTCTCTGTCCATGAACCAGGATCTCTCACATGCAAATCAGATACGTACACTGGTATCTGAAACCTCAGAACTAGAATATTTATTTTAATCACTTGATTTTAAAGTTGATTTTACACCCAATCACTAGTCTTGAAATATTGGATGGGTAACCACTAGTTAGATATTTTATGTATAAATCTTGTATCCATTGATTATCATGGTTTGCACTGGGTGGCACTAGTGTATTGAGAGTTAGCAACTGTTTCAATCACTTGTAAAGCATTAAACATCTCAATGAAGCTTCACAACTACACCATAAATGTCAGTTTTGAGCATGTTTACTTTGACAATTTTATTAACTCCATCAGAGTTACTTTTACAATCAAAAAAATTAATATGCCTTTCTTCAATTGCTTTGCCCTGCATGATTTAATGCAGGTGTTAGAATATTGGGCTCTGGAATATAAAATCTGCAAATTATTTCCATTATTTGTACTTTCATGCTAAATTTAATTATTATTTTAACTATTTTATTAACAGAGTAATTGACATGAATGCCATGCATGATTTGTTGTTATGGTAAAGTAGCAAACTGTAGAGATTAAAATCCATGGGTCTTCCCCAACTCTGTTTTTTTTTTCAATTCTTGAATTACCTATAGGAATCCCTGATCAATAAAGCTGATCAACTATTTTCTTATTGCTGCAAATAATCTTTTATTAACCAGTCATACTTATGTTGAAAGCACTCTTTTTGTTTGACCACAGAAGATAAGCAATGTTAATACGGTAGCAAACTCTTCATGTATTTAGTGCCACCTAGTGCAAGACTTAGGAATCAATAGATGCAAGAAGGTTTGTGCATAAAATTCCTGACTAGTGCCTACTAATTCTAGCTTGTAACTTTTATCAGTGAAGAAATGGTGATCATTTGATGATAAGCAATGATGGAGAATTGCAATATACTTCATCATCATCAACCATTATCAATCCACTGCAGGATGAAGGTCTCTCCAAATTCATCTTCAGCTTCTCTTCTCCACATCACCCCTGCATACTTTCTTATTTCATTCATCCATCTGACATGTGGTCTCTTCCTGGGTCTTTTACAATCTCTTGGAATCCAGGTTAAGATTTCTATTGTCCATCTATTATCATCTCTTTTACCAATATGTCCAGCCCAACTCCACTTCAGTCTTTTAATTTTTTCAATGAGGTCAGTAACACTTGTTTGTTCTCTTACCCATGTATTACGTTTTCGATCTCTTCTTGTTACTCCCAACATGCATCTCACCATACTTAGATTACTGTAAATCCAAATACCTATTATTTGAAACTTCTATTATTAAAACAGTATTTCAAAGGTGATTTTTAATCACTTCGTATTTATATTTATAAACAAAATTAAAGCATAACAATAGTATGTAGAAACTATTTATATATAGACAAAACTATTGACAGTAAGATTAATGGTTTTATATATATATATTGTTAACAGAGTTCGGGATTACAATGAGAAAGTAAAAAAAAAAAGTCCGTTTTTTTTAAATCTGAAAGACTTACTCGAAAAAGTCTGGTACCAGGAACTTTGGATTAATCGTATTATGAAATGAAATTTGATATTATGCCCTATAAAGACTTAAAAAAGAAAATCGAATTCAGCGGGGTTAAAAATAAAAAATATTTTTCTGTTTATAGCAATAGTTTTAAATAAATTCAATTTTCAAGTTTATATTAATTAATTAGTTTTCTAACACAACTATAATCGTCTAATATATATATATTGATTTCTTCTTACACTTTTATTTAACTAACCTAATGCAAGGCCAATCTCTATCCAATAGTACCCTTTCACTGAGAAAGGAACAATAAAAGAGAATTATTGCCGAGTACTAAAGATTTAAAGTTTCTTTGGCTTGACTTTTCCCTCTAGCTACGAATAACTAGATATCCGTTTATTGATCAAAATTAAATAGTTACCATAGCTGTAGCGGACTTAGGGCCTGAAAAAAAAATTCAAATTTCACCCAACCTTGAACCTCAGTCAACGATTATACCAGGAGAATATTTCTAAACCACAAGGTCTCAATTGAACTTTTATAATCTACTTTATATATTTTATAAATACAATTTTAAATAACCTTTATTAGTTTTATTATGAAGATTGATCAATTATTATAGGTTTTTAAAAAACATTTTTCTTTCCATTTTGATGGTGACCTTCGAACCTTTATACTGTCCCCAATCAAGCACAAAATGCGAAATTTAAGTTTACAGCTAAAAGGTTTTCTCACTTTCGGCTTACAAATTAATAAATTCTGAATCATAAAACTTTCATATCCGTGACTTTCGTTTTTAATAACTTTTTGCTTTATTTTGAGATTAGCAATATTATTAGTTGAATTTATTTTCATTAAAAGTTTTGCACCAAGTTTCAGAAATATAAATGAAAATGTATTTTAATAATTTTTAATATGTATGTATAAATTCATATGTGTGTGTGAATATGTATATAATAAATTGAACATCTGTCATTATTATAATATAAAAACGTTGCAACAGAGATTAAATAATAAAATTAAATAGTCTGATTATCAAACGAACAAAAAACAAAGTATTTAGCCGTTAGAACCCCATTATTTGCTTATTTGAACGTTATTGGCTCTAATTCACCATGTTCATTTCCACAATAAACCATGCCTTTTTAATCTTTTTTTTTTTATTAAGAAATAAATTTTATTTCAGAAGTTTACATGAACTATGATACATAGTGTTACTTGAAATCAAGGATCTGAGGGTGTACCACTTCATTATTCTGCCCATACAAGGGTCTAGGTCCTATAAAGTCCTGAGCATTTATTTACCTGCACAGGCACACCTCAATGAAGTTGACTAGATTCTGTGGGAGCCCATGTCATCAATCATTGTACAGCTATACAAATTTATTTAAGATCCTTTGGCTATTGAATGATTAAGGACAAGATTTGTCAGACACATTTCTATTGTGGGAGTGTTCTTGTTCACTACAGACATGAATCTGCAAAAGTAAAGGACCCACTGATTTCTGCAATTATATCAGATGCAGCGATGCATTTAGCCTTTATACTCTTCCACTTTCTACCATTTCTTTTTTCACAAATCACTTCAATAATACAGGATAAAAACCATGTCTACATTCCTTTTCATGACTATAAAATACAGATGATCGTATTAAATACAGTTTTAGCTTTTAGGACACAAATAAATACTTACATATAGGATGGGACCCAAAAATAATCGGAATTTTATAATAAAAAATTGTTTATTTTTTTTTATAAATTTAATCTCTTTCAAATTACTATCCATTTGATGCAATACACCAGTCTATGTGTTTTTCCATTTTTGAAAGTAGTCCAGAAACACTTGCAAAGTGATGCTTTTTAACGACTCTGTCATTTTTATTTTCATTACTTCTAAGACTGCAAAAAGAAAACTGGGACATTTTTTCATTTGAAAGGTTAAAAAAAGTTGCAAGAAGTGAGATTGAGCAAATATGGTTGATAGATAATCTGGATCATGCTGAATTTAATTAGAAAATGTTCCACAATCAAAGCTTTGAGAGATGGTATTGTGGGATAGAGCTTGCACTCTTTTCTTTATCACAAAACAGGATGTTTATATTTTACAACATCATGTAAATGTTTTAGAAAATGCCTGACTGTTACATACTAAATTTGAGAAAAAAGTGTTGTTTCCTTCAAAAAAAAAAAAAGAAATCAAAGTTGTTTTCACTTTGGACTTCACTTATAATGCTTTTTAGAGACTCAGTGAATTTAACATTTCAATATAATTTATTATGTGATTATTTTTTATATAACATATTCATAGAGCAAAATAGACACACAAAAGAGTTAAATTAAGTCAAATATATTTTAAAGATATATATATATTTAAATCCGAATTAGAGAAACAATAATTCTCTTATCAAACTGTAAAGGTAAATTTTCACAATATAATTTTGGATATATAAACATCTTTGAATTTTATGTTGATATTTTTTTATATTATATATAAATATGATTTAAAACAACATACAGCCAGAGTGAAGGCTAATATATTTTTTTATTTTTATCTTGTTTTGATTTATTATACATATTGTACTTTTTGGTAGTTGTGACTTATGCCCCATGTGGCCACATGAGGCATTGTTTCTGTGTCAACACACAGAAGTATTCAGAGTAGGGGGGCAAAAGTAGTGATGCAAGTTCCAGCCGCTAGGTGGCGCTGTTCACCATGTGTACATACAGGGATCTTATACCAACTAGCTGCGCCTGACTCTGAATACTTTTGTATGTTGACACAGAAACAGCACCTAATGCAGCCACATTGGCATAAGTCACAACTACCTTTATTTTCATAGTCAATATTGTAAATTAATTATCTTAAATTTATAATCTTACAGTAAAGTTATACAATGTTTAAATCAAAAATAAATTCGTTAATTTTTTTTATGAAAATTTCCTTGTCAAGTATTATTTTATTGATTTTTTCATCTTCACAATACCTGATCCACAGAAATTAAACAAGTCACATGATATATTTGCAGCCTTAATTTTATAAAATTCTTTAGCAGTTATTGTTAATCATTTTAATATTATTTATAATCATACCTGACTACCTAAAATGATTTAATATGAATTGAGCATATTTTCATATTGCCACTCCAATCAGATTACATTGTATTTTTCAAATACCACATAAGTAAATCAAATTTGCATAATGATTAGGATTATTAATATTATAATTTATTTTATTATTAGATTTTGAGCATAAAAATAAGGTACTAATAGAATTAATTGTAGGAATACTTTAGTTGTTATTATTATTATTATTTATAGGTGTAGTTAAATATAATGTAAAATCCTTCATTATATTTGACTACAGGATTTAAAACTGATTCATTTATTTTATATTTAAAGAACCTGAGATTATATTTTAAAGATAGAGATTTAATTTATTAGTACTATGTTGAAATTATTTAGGATATTTCAAAGATGTGGAAATATTACATAATTGTGTTATTATGTGAATTGGGTAAGGTAGTATTCTTATGCCATTGAGAGTATATCTTTGGGATGTGTTCTCAATGTTTACCAACCATTGTACCTTGTTAAAAGTCTCATGATTATTATTTATTAATTATTATAATCAAATTACATATTTTTAGAATTATAAGGTATGAGCTAGTTTAAAGATAGGTATTTATATTTGAATACTTATTTTATTTATTTCTTATATTTATTAAATAAGAGCAAGCCAGAAGATATTATTAGATACTATTATATTATTAGGATGTCGGTTAGCAAAGGTACAATATATATCATAACCATATGGTTTGGCTTAATTCCATCAAGCCTTATTCAAGTCATCCAGTATGAAAAATTTTAAATTTCAATTGGCAATAATCACAATATATTGAAAATCAGTGTATAAAATTAGTGGTAGGTTAGAATGCTTGCTAAATTATAATTTACAAATTGAGTAAAACTTCACCAATAAATATCCTGAGAGTGATGGAAACTTAGACTGTCTGATACACACTAGAAAATCTGATAGAGTGGATATGAAGTTCATATACATTTTGTCATATGGTCTAGTTGCAATAATATTTAAAATGATAATTTAATGGTATTGAATCAATTTGGAAGTATAAAAATGTTTAGTACTCTATTATTATTAAACAATAATTAAAAAAAATTCAAGTTATAATTCTTCTAAATTTTGTAATCGATCTTCAAGCATATTGTATTGTAGCTTAAATTGATATGAAACAGTCTAATTACTGATATATCACTAGAGGGAGAGCTATTAATTAGTATGCACATTATCCTATTATTGTTCTATTTTATGTACCACAATACATTGCAATAAAAATAATAAATAACTTAACAGGGAGGGAGAGGGGGGAGTCTAAAAAGAGAAATCAAGACAAGACTTCAACTCTTTACACCTGCAAAATTAAAAAAACAAGAAAAAGTTGAAAAAAATCAACAACACTTTTGAATTGAACAAAATCTAAGGATAATTGTAGTTTTACAATTATGGAATAGAAACTTCTACTCTTGTGTGCATTTACAACCTACTAATTTATTGATTGAAAATTGACAAAGTCATACTAGAAAGAAAATGGGAACCATATTGATAAATCAGTATATTACAAGATGGAACTTCAAGCTTAAACCAGGACAAATAGTAAGCATAAAGTTTGTTTTGCATATAATAACTGTAATCATTATATAAATCTAAAAGTTCTGTGTAAATTATTTAAATCTAAAAAGAAAAACCATAAGCGCTCTCTAGAAAATATATATAAACGTTTGTTTTTGAATTATCATCGTGATAAATAAATAAGTAAATAATTTGGACAGAATTTTGAACTTGTAATTTAAGCAAGTGAATTTTTATTTCAAATAGCATAATATTTGATCAATTTATAAACGTGGAAAACTATATAATATTAAATCTGATTAAAGAAAACAATGATTGTCTGATTCTGGTTAGAAGCGCTAAAACTTTTTGTTATCGAAAACTAAGTCTAAAATGGTTACACTATTGACAAATGCGAAGGATGTTTATAATTGTAATTTCAACCTAATTGATGTAAAGATTTATAAAGGAAAATAACAAATCTTCATAATTTGATTTAAGAAATATTTACAAATACTAATAAAAATATAACTATATAAGTATCTCCTTGAGAATTAGTCGAAAACTGAAATTAATAATAATTGAAATTGAAGAAAAGTTAATTGATTTATAAATGTGGGAACTTATTCTATATTATTGTTTTATTAAACAAAAGAAGATTGTCTGACTAATCTGTTGTAATGTTATTTTTTCCTCAATCGGTAAAAAAAAAAAAAATTAAAAGACGTATCCTATACCGATAAAGGCCAATCTCGGTACTAATAGTTAATGGAAATGATTATATCTCAAAGACGGTATAATATTTAATATTATAGAAATTGAAACATAATAAATAAAGAAAAATGTTTTAAAAGACTCAAATCATTCCGGATTATTATAATAAATTGCTGTGAAAAAAAAATCAATAAATGCATTTGAAAAAGTTGTTGCTCCTCCTGCTATATAGCTTAAACTTTTAGATAAAAATTCTGCAGAAAGATTTTTAAGCGGTTTTTTTTATAAGATTTTATTTTCATAAAATTTTTAGAAGGCCTTATTTGTTAATATTACCAAAGTGCATATATGAAAAAAATGAAAACTATGGAAACATCGCTCATAAAATGTGTGCCCAGGATGACTTCGTTTCCCCATTATTTAGCTCAGATTAAAGATACATAAAAGGGTGAACTAGGGGAATGGAATATCACAGTAATAATTTTTTTTTTTGTTATGGTTCATGTTATCAAGGGTTTTATATATGAATTTCATATATTATTAGGGTATATTTTTATGACATAAATTTGTAATAAGTCTGTAAACAGAAAATGATATACACATACTTGTTTTTACAGATTGGTCTAAAATTTAATATTACACTAAGCTTTACAAAATAGAGATACTCATCTCTCACTTAGGTAAACAGTTTGTTACAGGTAAACAGATAGAGTCATTCATTAAAGGTGGAATAGTAGTTGTTTATGATAACATAGTTATTTTATGTTATGGAATTGCCATATATGCATTTTATATTTATTAAAGTTTGCCTATAATCAGTAAGTCCAAGTTAGTGTATAATCTGCTATGTTTCTTTGACTGTGTGTGTATTTCTTGTTATATCAATATTTTATCATAATTTTAAAATATTTCCTAGTCATTTGATTTATAAAATATTGGCTTGTTTAATGTTGGCTTGTTTATTACACTGTCAGTTATGAACTAGTTAAGTGAGATATTTATCTTTAGCTTTAATGCGAGAATTATGTTGATCTTGCCATTGTAGTGATAAATATTTGCAATAGTACATCTGATGAATATATGAATATAAAGCTGCTTTAAACACTGTATTATGTGTAGGATGCATGGGCAGAGAGAGAGAGAATAGTCTCACCCATCGCATTGGGGCTAATAAATAAAGAATGCTGAAGTAGCATTGTGAATCCCTAGAGAGAGGGTTATTCTCAAGGCACATATTCTGTTTCCCTTTGTTGAGACAAAGTCCACACATTTATATCTAAGAAAAAGGTATGGGAATCTGCCATATTATTCCACAATGAGGTAATACTGTTGTTAAAAGCCTCTTTTTAGTGTCTTATCCCTCAAGAGGATGTAGAGTGATTTTCTCACCAGGTATGGTGAAGTTATTTGTGTATTTTAAAACTTCGTATGGCAATGATAAGGTAAAGTTAATCAAGGACACTTGTTATCTATAGTGTTTAGTGAAGTCAAATAGTGTATGAATTGGACTGTGACAACTTATGAACAAGCCAATAAAACTTACCAACAAAACTTATTAATAATTATGACTTAGTTTGTGACTAGCACAACAGGAGATACACACATACATACTGTCATTGATGTTCATCAAGCAGTGATTTGCCAATGGATCAGTAAAGCCTTTTTATAATCAGAATGATTGTTTATGGGCATAGGCAGGGTTAATATCATATATACATCTAACTTCTGATATCTGTACCCATATTTAGAAATTTCTTTACGTTAAATAATAAGGATCTAACTGTACAGTTAACTAATGTCATATTAAATAATATTAAACAAATTATATCAAAGAATAATTCTTATATTTGTCTTTAATATGATAATTGCCATTATCATATTCTTATATACAACTAAGAAAGCTACAGTGAAAAATGCTGCTTCAAGCATTGAGTTTACACTTACTAATTGGAAAATACTCTTATCTTGTACTGTAATGCTTATTTGTGCCAAGCACTGTAATATACCTATTTTGTAATATACAACAGTGAAAACCTAATTAACAATGATGGTGACAATAAGGGTATTATGGTATTTTATTATTTTATCACCCATACATGTAGTCGAAAGAAAATATACCTTGTTTTATATATGTTTTCTGGGAATAGATGTTTAACTGTTTATGATGTTAAAAAAAATTGTAAATAGTGTAAATAAATCTTGTTATTTTGAAATTTTTAGCTAGTTGTCTGTGGTGTTATTGCTAGCCATCAACTCATTATTATTGTTATTGCTATCCACACCTTATCTTGTAATTTCAAATTCATCATTAATCATGTGGTATAATTTACTATACATTAATACCATAATAAATTTGGTATACTTTTTTTAAAGGTACATTTAAAGCATCATCACTTAGTGATTTAAACATTGTTTACCTGAAGTGCATATATTATTTTAAATAATATAGTAAAGATAAAACCAATAAATTTGAGATAGCTTATTTATTTGAACTATCAAATAGATCATTCACTGATCTATAATCACATAGACCATAATTATTGAATAAAAGATAGTTGTAAGTTATTTGGCTCGATTAAGAGTTTGTGTGTACTTTATAGAGCTCAAATTTCATATTTGATTGGTATTGAGATTGCTAGATATCTTAGTAATTTTAACTGTTTATAAGCAGTTTTGTCTGTTATAGTTGGGTAGTGGAAAAATCTCTCTCACTGATCCAAGTATTTGAACTCTGAGAAGAATAAGTTAAATTTATGGTAAGTTTTTATATTTAGAATTATTTACTGTACTTTGATTTGAGTTATGTTTATTTTCACAGTTGTTTCATAGTCAGCATAGCTTGATGTGTAAATTTCTTCTTTCTTACTTTTGAGCTTATATTTTGGTTTTAATTTGATGGTAAATATTCTGGTTTGGTTAAGCTTGGAATCCATATTTTACTTGAGTTTATCTTATTGTCCTTTAATACAATATCAGTTTATAGTTATGGATATTATCTTCCATCATCATCATTGTTCTAATCTAGCATCTCGATCTTTCTTTATTTCTTCATTCTTATTTCGTCTTAATTCATTATCATAATTAATTCACCCTTCACTGGCTCTTATCCTATTACCATTTGAATCAGTCATTAGCTCTTAGTCTATCAATATCTTAATCCTTCAGAATTCTAACACACCTTTCTCTTCTTTTTGCTCTTAGGCTTGTTTCATTTTATTATTCAATTCTTATTTATTTTCATCATCCATTTAATTATCTACATACTAATTTATTTACTACTTAATTCATAATTCCAATCTCATATTCATTTCATAGACCAGATTAATTATTTATTGGTTTGACAAATATTAAATTAATCTCATAATATTTTGTTTGGTGATTTTAAAGCTAGTTTGACCAGAAGTTATTATCTTCATAATCACTTTGTAATCTTCTTCAGATTTATAGTTTCATGCATAATCAGTTCAATAGTCAGAAAATAATATTTTTGTCTTCACATTTAATTTGTGTACATAATTTGTTGGGGAAACGTATGATGGAGAGTTACTATATATATATATATATTGTACTGGACCATACTTCCCTGCAGAATTCTGCTCCTAATCTTGCACTGAGCATGAAGTAATCAAGATTTAACAGGGAAAGAAATGGATACCAATTTAGCTGATTGTCTGTACTTATATATATTGGTATTTCCAGCTAAACTGATAGAAAGAGTGAATTGACAGGACTCTGCCAATCAAAAACCCCCTTTAGTTGATATATTACTTGAATGTCCGAATGTTTAGGGCCTATGGTAAGTACCTTTGAAAAGTCTATTTACAAAATAACTTTTGTGCGCCACTCCTAAAAAAGAATAAAAAATGAATTTTTCCCCCTCCTAGAAGGATGTGCAATACCATATGTTCAGTGGAGCATAGGAATAAGATTTAACACCCTGGTAGAGCGATAGCCCATGTAGCTAGCTCAGTACTCTACATCTAGGGTCTTCAATGGGTAAGTTAAATGGTGATTGATAAGAAAAGAGTACATTTTATCAAATAAATAATAATACGGAAACGAAACAAGTTTAATATTGTGATCAAATATTTATTTAATCCCAGATACCCACCACTGTTTTATACTTAAAATGATATAATAAAAAATAAATAACTGAATTATTATCGCAAACCTGTATATATTTCATGATTTGAAATAGATAAAATATAAATACAATTTTAAATGAATAAGAAAAATAATAAATCCCTAAAACTATTTACAATGTTTCATAAAGAATGGAAGTGGTCTGAGCTTTTTTTACCCTGTAGAAATAAATTATGTCTTGTGTGATTTGATATATATTTCTCATATAAAAGATTTTCGGTTATACAGGCATACACTTCTATTCAGGACTTTAAAACCTTTTTTAATGATAGTAAATATAATAGTAAAAAAAACAACTATGCATATGTATATTTGCACTGTGAAATATTTCACTAATTTCATATTTTTCAACATGTCAATAAGGTTGCATTAGCTCAGATACCATATAGCACTTAACATGAGGTGCTGTATCTATTTCCTTTTTACAATAGATAAATTCTTATACATGTATATACATACAGCACAATTATATACTTACTACTATTCTAAATATAAAGTTATTAGTGGACTTGCTTACGGGGAATTTACAATGAATAAACCCCTTTTGCACTCATCATAAAGTGCAGCAGTGACAAAAAATAACTTAAAAGGATACACAGATGCATTTTTATACACTCAACATGAGGTGTCGTATTTACCAAATATTACAAGTGTATGTGTGCATATATACACATGTATATTTGCATATGAAAATTTTCAACAAGAAGAAAAACAAACAGCAATAAAAAATAAAAAAAACTAATTGCAACCTTTGCTGAAAATACTAGAATTTGGGATAGAAACATGAATTAAAAGATTTAAGTAAAAGCTGTATATTATACCTGTAATAATCGTAAATTCAATATATATATATATATATATATGCAAGAGACAACTCTCTTTCTCTTTTTTTAAATGATTAATAATAAGAAGAAAATAATAATAATATATTTTTAATTATTGGAAATATTAGAATGAATTAATTCAATAATAAATTTTTAAAAAAAAAAACTTATGTAGGCATCTTCATCTTCTCCTGACTGGGCTTTGAGTGGGCTTCAATTCAACTAGCTGTGTGGTGAGGATTTCATCTCATTTGGGCATAGGCAAGGTGGTTTTTGTCATCATCGTGTCCAGCTGGAATTGGTGTGATCACATCTTGACAATTTGGACAGAGAAAGAGTGGGTGGACTGGTTTTTTTTCTACCCCACAGTCATTTTAGTGGAAGCTCTGGTAGATTTCTCCATATTTTTTATCTGCTATAATACAATAATTATTATTAAATGTTCATTCGCTATCTTGGATGGTTCATTAAATCATTAAGAAATCAAGAGTTCTTAAAAGAAACTGTATAATGGATTTCTTCTTAGAAAATATCAGCAGTAGTCTAGTCCATAAATTAATCTCTAAGTGGCTAGATGATTGAAGAGTTCTGGAGCCAAAGTAGTGAATGACTTCAATGCCAAAGAAAGAATGAACTGAATCCCACAGCACTGATTAAAACCTATCCACTCATACAGAACCAATTCAGGACCCCCCCCCTGAGAAATATGAATCAGCCAACCCTTTTAATTTAGGTTATCACTTAGATTATAAACATTCCTTTCTATTTTTCCAATCAAATTCTACATAGCAGGGTTTGATATAATGTTTGTTTTCCATCTTGAATACTCAGACCACTTCATTACAGATATCAATTCAAAAGAATTTCTACTTTATCTATAAAAAAATAATATTTTAATTACATTTATTATCAAATATTTTGCTTTTGGTCAGATTTTTGCCAAAGTAATTAACTTTTTTTTTTGATTATGGAATAAGATTACACTTTTTAGAAAAGTAATTAATATATATATATATAAAAGTATGTTGGAACAATTGCTTTAATTATTTATTTTACTAATATGTTCCAACATTTGATGCATTAAGTTTGCTTTTCTCTATTTGAATTTTTCAGAGAAAAGCAAAATACATAAAATGATATATACTGAAAATATACAAAACAATAAAAATAAAATACAAAAAATACATCAGTTTATTATATGTGTATTTATGTACAATATTTTAAATTTCTGGGTGTGGGCATTCTAATGCTCAGACCCAACTTCTATTATTAATAAAGCACAATTATATATTTGTTGTGCTTAATACAGACTTTGTGCATGGACATTTGATAATGCCTGGCACAATATATTGTAATGGTAAGAAAGTTAGGGGGAGTCATGAAGAAATGGGAAACATCATCACTATCCCCATAAAATAATGAAAAACAATAGTCCATGAATAAGTATTAATGGCAACTAATACCTCAATCAAATATAAAATGAATAAACATATAAACAGAATGAGCATGTAATCAGAAAAGGATAAAACTATAAGTATAACAATACTAATAAGCTATAACATTATCAGCATTCAACAAAAAATAATCAAGTCAACAATATATGCAGTCATCTTTGTGATTGGATTTAGAAAAGATATATTAGAAACAGTGCCATTATCCAGTGACTGCCAAACCTAGGGCATGATAAACAAACAGTTATTTGAATGCACATACTTACACACTAATTTATCACATGTAATAAAAAATACTTCTGGGGTACAGGTACCTGCTGTTCCTCATAAATGCTCTAGCCATATGATACCATGACTGTACCAGCCAACTATGAACTTAATTTTTAATAACACAATCAAACTTCAGTGAATGTATGGTCTTTGCACCATCCAGATAGTTATCTAGATGTACAAATACCAATATAAATCCCCACATCCATATAACATAACCATTATTGCTCTCTAGAGCTATCTCAAGTTTATAAAACTCAATGCTGTAAACAAAAGAAACATAAATATTACAGCTTACTCTACATTAAATAATTTTACTGGAGTAATTTAAAATCCCTAAAATACTAAGCTGTAACAAAATAAAACTAAACACACAGCCAATTCATAGAACAGATAACTGGAAAAATAAAGACATTGATTCTAGAATATTTTTAATCAATTATTTAATTTAATAAATTTAAAATGACATGATATAATCAAAATGTAATTACATATATCAAAAATTATTAACCAGTTGATTTTTTTTATTTTTTAAATTAATTAACTTTTACACTTATTAAATGGTTTCTTTTTCAATAATTAACATTGGAAAACAACTTTTAGCAATAAAAGATAAGGAAATCTTAAATTAGCTATTAACACTTTGTATATTTTTGAAGATAAAATAATTGAATAAAAAATATATTTCAAAAGAAAACTCTAAATTTAATAAAAATTAAATTTTTTAAAACCCCTTTTTATAATTTTGAATGAAAATTAAAATGAATAAATAAAAAATATGTTTCACAAAAAAATGTTAAATTTAATAAGATTATTCATTCTCATCAGTTATTATTTCAATAAAAAAATTTTTTTATCTATAAATAAAGAAATAATGTGCACATTAAATATCTTTAACCATGGATTTTTTTTGGAGACCTTCTTGGGCAGTTGTAAATTCCAGTTTTTAAATGTAGGTTTTCTTTTTGATGGTTTCTCCATTCTAGGCTAATGTATACAATTAATTTATCGATTCTTGCCACACAATATTTTTAGGTTCCATAGGCTATATGTATCGATTTTGCGATATAATAATTTGCTACGACTTCTATAGACATAAAGATAAAAACAAGCATGCTCTTGGATATAAACAAGGCTTGTTGATTCTAGGAATATTCTTCATTTTTACATTTTTGTTAGCAGGTTGCATGGATATTGATGATGTTTAGCTTTTACCTAAACTTGGCATATGGTTTTCTTCAGCATTTTAAAAGACTTATTTACAGTTAAACTTCTGCTTCTAATTTCTCTCATAGTAAAGTCAAGAAAGACTTTTCCTACTAACCTCTTCATTAGCTGAATTAATAATAACTGGTGCTATTGTACTTGTCAACAGCTTTACCAAGACATCTCCTATTGTTCTCTTTAACAACTGTATCAAGACTGATTATTTCTTACAAGATACTGGGGTATACTGATTTACCCTCTTTTCTATGGTATTTTTTTGAACAATACTGATTCCAATCAATCACAATCTTGTCTCCTACATGACCAAATTAAATACCTTACAATTAGGTCTATTTTTACAAAAATGTTATTTCCTTTTTCTTTAATTAAAAATTCCATTCATAAGAAAAGTTTTCTGTAGTTATTTTTTTCCTATGCTAAAAATAAGATAATCTTTTAATTACATTGATTTGATATGCTTATTGTTTTGGAAAAGAATAAAGAGAAAAGAAGAAATACAACTCTGATTAATTAAAGCAAATTTTAACAAAATGTTAAAACCTTATATTTTTCTTTCTTTTTTTTTTTAAAAAAAATATTATTAAATGTAAAACTTTACCTACTTTATTGTCCTTAAAAAGCTGAAATTAAAACTTCCAGTGAACTTTTTCAAAATTAAAATTGGTAAATAATTATTGAAGAGATTATTTTATAATTTCTTCTCCCTTTTTCAATCATTTATAACTCATCAAAATAATATTCACATTTTTTTAAGGTTTGAGAATTCTCATATTATCATTGGGTAAAGAAAATATTTAAATAAATCCAGATTTATTATAAAAATGTGATAAAATTAAATATTATTTTCCCATTTTAATTCTACTCATGTACAAGCTTGTAAAATTGGTGTGGACAGAATAGGCCAATGTCTACAATATTGATGTATATATAATTCATAATAGCTTTTAAGTACAACTTATCTAAAATATTAAGACATATATCTATTAACATTTGCTTTCCAGTTATTTTTTAGCTTTGTAAATGGTGTAGAAAATTGTGAAAAATTAATTAAAAATTGTTTTAGAATCAACAGTATAGGATATTAAAAGTTGTAATTACTGAAAAATACTATAAATTATAATACATTTTTCATTATAAAATGTTTATTACAATGTATATATCACCAATATCGCTAAGAAAGCTTAAGCAATATGCAAATCTATCCAAGTTTAGATTTTTGTCAAATATACAGTGTTAGTTACTCATTGCCTGGGACAAAGTACTTTGCTTCTCTTAATTCTATATATATATATATATATATATATATATATATATGTGTGTGTGTGTGTGTGGGTGTACATGTGTGAACATGGATATAGTATTAAAAATTTATGGCATAAAATACTGAAAGCAAAACATCTTTTCAACTGCTATTTCAATGACATTATTTTTTACACTTAGTCTACAATCCAAGAATTTATAAGAAAGGCACATTTGGACAATAGTAATTTACACATGAATTGCTATGGATTAAAACAATACCACATTGAAATTGGGGCAATAAGATAGATATTAAATATTTAAGCCTGATCAATTATATTTGCATAAAAATACTTATAGACATGTTTTTATTCATTACCAAATTATTTTATTGTCCCTACTTTTTTGAAATCTTGTGTAAACTTTAGTAATCAGTAGATGCTAGATGATAAAGTGCTTAATAAATTCTTATTCAGTGCTACCTCATCCAAAATATTCCCAGACTAGTTTCCAACTTATGGCTTTCATCAGTGAGGAACTTTTTGGATTTTTTTTGAACAGTGCACTTGGAACTTTTGAGTCTAATATACTTTTTTTTAGCAGCCATTTTTTTACTTTTTGTTTAGGAAAAGATAACACTAAATATGGATTTAATAAGCATTACTATCTTGCATGTATTGATTACTAAATATTATACTAGATGGCAGAAGTATAGAGAGAATTAAAGAATTGGCTAAGCAATAGCAGTATGTGTAAGCTAAAGTTATGTCATGTTTTGTTGGTTATGTGAAACTTATTTTTAATGAAATAATATCAATGACTGATATTGAAGGACATTTAGTAATAGCTGACTGATGCTGCAAAGAAATAAAAAATATATATAAAATCTATCTACAATATGATGACATTTTAACCATTAAATGTAAAGTCAGATTATATTTTTGATAACATGATTATCTTTTTTATACTTTTAAAAAAATTAAATATTTTCCTAATTTTTATATATGCCTAAAAAGAATAAAGTCCAAGAATATGATTTTTTAAACTAATTATACAAACTCTAATTAAAAGTGCAAAGCAAAGGTAGTCAACCTTTTTATACCTACCGCCCACTTTTGTATCTCTGTTAGTAGTAAAATTTTCTAACCACCCACCAGCTTCATAGTAATGGTGATTTATAAAGTAGGTAAGTAACTTTACTTTATAAAATTTATAAAGTGAAATTACAGCAAACTAAAGCATATAAATCTCTATGAAATTTTTTTAAAAAGTCAATTAAATATATATAAAAAAAAAAAGAAAGTGCTTCAGTGTCGGAGAAAACCCCTGCCACCCACCATGATGGCTGGAATGCCCACTAGTGGGTGGTAGGGACCAGACTGACTACCATTGGTGTAAAGCAAAAAAATAAATAAATAAATATTTTATTTTTGTACTGCTATGGTTTAATTAACAGCAAAATTCTTCCTGGTTTTCTGCAGAAGTGAAGTGGCAGATTCTGAGTTCAAGCCCATGGACATGGCCTAGCTCTGTCTCTTCCACTGCTCAAATTTTTTTAAAAATTCATGAACAATAAACAATTTGATTATTTATTTAAAAACTAAAATAAGAACATCTAGGCTTGTAAATTTACAGCATACTAGTGATTATATTCTTCTTGCCTTCAAAAGACAATCTAAAGGATCTATTTAATGTTTTGAATACAATAGGAGTGGGTGCCCAAAAGTAATTGCAACCATTCTCTGGTAGCCATGTCTATTATAGTACATGCTTCTGCTTCTAGATATTTCTTTCAGAAATTCTTTTGCATCAATCTTCCAAATCACATTAGAATTTTGATCACATGTAATACTTTTTTGTAAAGTGCACTTCATGTATTTATCAATTTTTGTAATGACTGAGAAGTTGGAACAACATGAAATTCTGTTTGCTTTTAAGAAAATGACAGGGAAAACAGTTGTGTTGCTTGAAAGAACTCACAAGCAGGTAGCTCTGGAAAAACACAAGTTTGCATGGGGTTTAATAGAAGTGTTGAATTTGCCATATTCCAAAAAAGCAGGGTGAGTAAAGGTAAATGTCAAAATGATGCCAATTTTTTTTGCATGCAAACAGTGATTGGTTACTCAGATTTTATTCATAAAGATCAGGCATTTAAAATCTACAACTTCTGAAACTTTTGTGGGATGTGGTAAAACGTAAATGTCCCACTTTGTGGCAAAATGAAGAGAGCACAGTTTTACTGCGACAGTGTGGCTAGTGCATAAAACTTGAGTGTAAACAGTTTTTAATTAAATTCAACATGACCCAAATTATCCATTAGCCACATTTATTTGATCTCACTCTGTGCAACTTCTTTTTAATCCCTCGGATGAAAAAATGTCTTTTTTTGTGCAGACTTAGAAGTGATGACGAAAAAACAATGGAGACATTAAAGCACATCACTTTTTAAGTATTTCTGGACTACTTTCAAAAGTGAAAAACACATTTAGATCAATGCACTGCATTAAACAGATTATACTTTGAAAGTGATTCAATTTGCAACACCTAAAAATAAATATACACTTTTTTATTACAAAATGTCAGTTATTTTGGGGTCTCCTATCATATATAAAGATTCAATTAATACACATATATGTCAAGTGCGTTATTAGCCATATATATATATATATATTGTAACGATACATAAATATGTCGTTACATTAATTTAAAATAAAAACTTACAAGTTCGCAAATAAGAGTAAAAAAACTAAACGCTAAAATTAAAAATGTTGTTATACGTATATACATTCGCACAGATGCTAAACTTTAAAAATATTTTTTTCATAAACAAAAAAAAAAAGTATCTGAACGTATTTTTTTTAATAAAAAAATGCCAGATTGAAATATAAAAATATTTTAATAAAAAAATAACGTAAGTTAAAGTAAAAACAGGTATTAATTAATTCCTGTAATCTGTAAATGGAAATGATTGTTTATTAATTATCTAAAAGCTGTGTAATTAAAAAGTCAGATGAAAAGTTAGATAAGAGAAGAAAGAAATTTTAGCTTGACCAATGGAAGTACTAAGCCATGGCTCGGACCCTAACGAAAGTGATAGACTAGTGACGTTTTGTTCATTGAATCCTTGTGGATAATATAAAAAGGGAAATACAGTTTTTTTCGGACAGTTCCAGCGTTGTGTGTTTGAGAGATGTGGTATGACGCACATACCACACTCTCTATAATAAAAAAAAAAAATGAAAAGACTGTGATACCTTGAACCAGCTATTGCCATCTCCAGAACATTACCTTCCAACGGAGGCGTCGGGGGAATTAAAAGCATAAACCTGGACTCTTCTACCATAAGCTATATGAAATGAACAATTGTTAAAATCAATTAAGAACTTTCGTCAAGTTTTACAAATTGATAAACAAGCCAACTGAAATGTTAAAACGGACTCTTATCTGACTTTTGTAAGTTTTTAAATCAAATTAATAATGTTTAATTTTATATGTTTTCCGATTGATAAACATCATTTTCATTTTTTTTTTCTTATTGTAAAGATTATTTAAATGTATGAAATTTAAGTTGTTTATAGACGCTTGCATGGATTCGTTTGCGGTTAATTATATTTTGGTTTTCATACTTGATCAAAATATATAGACATTCGATAAATAATGATACATTACGGTGAGTATCTAAAATGTATTTATTCGGATGTCTTTTAAGTTATTGGTGACAACGCAAGTATCTTATGGTGAATACTATTGGGTTACTTATAAGTTTCCCTCTGCGATTGTCGGTATCAATAATTTTGTATTTTGATCGTTTATGTTTATTTTGAAATGTTTTTGACCGTGGAATCTATGTAATCGATCTATACCCAACATTTTTAAACAAATCTGTGCGAACGTATTTAAATGTTAAAATTAAGTCGGGCGTGAATGGCTATATAGTTTTGTAAAGTTGTATTAAGGGAGGGTAATCTTAGGTTATTCATTTCGTAGTTGAATTGGTTCAATGGATTGGATATATTTGTGTAATTAGTAGATGTAGTATGAGGTCCGCTACGGGCAGGATTATAGATATACGCCACACA
This sequence comes from Epiperipatus broadwayi, assembly GCA_028023455.1. NCBI lineage: Eukaryota > Metazoa > Onychophora > Udeonychophora > Euonychophora > Peripatidae > Epiperipatus > Epiperipatus broadwayi. The sequence continues at coordinate 2,119,258 of JAQFVV010006394.1, read as the reverse complement.
CCCTCTGTTTGCCTATGGATGGGTTTGTAAGTCGGCAGAAGACCTGCAGTCCATTCCTATGGAGTTTTTTGTTTATTGTTCTACTTGCCAACAGATGTCACATTCCTGTTGGTGGAGAGTCAATGTCTTCTCTATTTCTACTTATTGTTCAGATGTACATTCCTGACAATATAGTATTTTGTGTTGTCGTATCATGCTACATTGAATACATGAATGTATCAGATGGATTGGCGCCAATTTGGTTGCGAAATTTGTTGCCTAAGGTTAAATCAGGGAAGAATATTTTCTTTTCAAATGCAGATCTATGTAGTCTATTCATACTTGACTATCTAAATTATAATTAAACTCATTGAAACTTAGTTAAATGTAAAATTAAAAGTTAATATAAAAATCTAAAATGTTAAACTTATTCCTCAAAATTTAAATATTATTTTATATGTGCGTAAATAAATATTTTTATATGTTAATTTCTGGCAGTGGCTTTTACTCTTTGATATTTAAGATATAAATTAAAATATAGATTTTTATCTCTGCGTCTCCACTGAGCTAGTGACTTGGGCTAACGACCAGAATATTTAAATAAAGTGGAATCTTAACAGCGCGTATCTGCCTACTTTATAAATTGTTCTAGGCTCAAATGCCTAGATGGCACCCTTGTAGTGAAGATATTGTTTTTGCGGTTAGATTCGATCATCACTTTCATTCCGATTGGTACAAACTTACTAACAAAATATTGATGTTTTTGTAAATATTTTATTATATGTCATTTTTAGCTTTTTCTTTTCAAATTGCTTGTTTTTCTATAAATGATACATTTTTTTTTATATAAAATCCAATATGGAAGATGTGACTGTTGTAATTGTCCAAAAATAATTAAAGGGAGGTATTTTTTAATTAAAGTTTTACTTAAGATAAGTGGGATTTAATTAGATTAAAGATTTACTTGTGTTAAAAACATGTTGTTAAATCTATTTCTAATCTAGAAATAGATTTGAATTTATTTTTGGCGTTATCTAACAATTGCATCTTGAAAACAACTGATAAGAGAAAAAGTATAAAATGACTAAATTTTGAATCACATAGTTAGTTATCAGTTACTATTGAAAGAAGATTAGCTATGCTAGTATAGATATTGGTTAACTATGTTTTGCATTTCCATATTTGATCAAAATATATAGACATTCGATAAATAATGATACCTTACGGTGAGTATCTAAAATGTATTTATTCGGATGTCTTTTAAGTTATTGGTGACAATGTAAGTATCTTATGGTGAATACTATTGGGTTACATATAAATTTCCCTCCACAATTGTCAGTAATCAATGATTTTATATTTTGATCGTTTATGTTTACTTTGAAATGTTTTTAACCGTGTAATCTATGTAACCGATCTATAGCAACATATTAAAACAAGCTTTTATAATCCCATCTGTGCGAACTTAATTAAAATGTAAACTTATAATATAATAGAAATTAAAATGTAAATTAAAATCTAAGGTAAAGTTAAAAATAATGTTAAATGTTAAAATGTAAAACTAATTTAAAATAATTTTAAATCTTATATATATATGTGCATAAATAAATGTTTGTATGTTAATTACTGGCAGTGGCTTATTTTATTCTTTTTTTATAGATACTCTTAGATTACCTTATTAAATCTCTGCTATTCCACTGAGCTAGTGACATGGGATAATGACCGGAATCAAAAATTAAAAAAAAAAATTTTTTTTTCTGACTGACGTATCTGCCTACTTTATAAATTTTTCTAGGTTCAAATGCCTAGATGGCGCCCTTGTAGTGCAGATATTTTAAATCTTATATATATATATGTGCATAAATAAATGTTTGTATGTTAATTACTGGCAGTGGCTTATTTTATTCTTTTTTTATAGATACTCTTAGATTACCTTATTAAATCTCTGCTATTCCACTGAGCTAGTGACATGGGCTAATGACCGGAATCAAAATTTAAAAAAAAAAATTTTTTTTTTTTTGACTGACGTATCTGCCTACTTTATAAATTTTTCTAGGCTCAAATGCCTAGATGGCGCCCTTGTAGTGCAGATATTGTTTTTGCGGTTAGATTCGATCTTCACTTTCATTCCGATTGGTACAAACTGGCTACCCAACTTGGTCCGATCTTTAATAAACACGAGTGCCCTGAGAATTTTAAAAGTGAATCATGCCCGTAAATTTTTTTTCTGAAATAGTATAAATAGATTTGTTGTATTGACGTGGAGTTACACTTTGAAATTTTGTCTTAAAGGTACTGCCAGTCGAAAAATTGCGCATATGTAGAGATAAATTCGAGGAATAAAAAGTAATAAATAAAACGTAATTAATAAATATAAATCATAATTTTTTTTTTAAAAAGTCTTGTTTAAAATCTAATCGTTTAACTTGCCTAAATAATACTTAAAGGTAGGAGAAATGAAACTTGGAAGGGAGGGGGCAGAAATTTAGCTGGTAGTAGAAAATCATCAGTCAACTTTTTTTTTATCATTATATTTGTAATTACTGTTTTGTCTTTTAAAAAAAAAAAAAAAAGTTTTGTCCTTTTGAAATTTCATATATAACAAATTTGTGTAACGTAATTACTAACACTAAGTAAAGTCTTTTTTTTTTTTTTAATGTTTTTGTTTTTTGAGGAAGTTTACTGATATGTAACGATACATAAATATGTCATTACATTAATTTAAAATAAAAACTTACAAGTTCGCAAATAAGAGTAAAAAACTAAACGCTAAAATTAAAAATGTTGTTATACGTATATACATTCACACAGATGCTAAACTTTAAAAATATTTTTTTCATAAACAAAAAAAAAAAGTATCTGAACGTATTTTTTTTAATAAAAAAATGCCAGATTGAAATATAAAAATATTTTAATAAAAAAATAACGTAAGTTAAAGTAAAAACAGGTATTAATTAATTCCTGTAATTTGTAAATGGAAATGATTGTTTATTAATTATCTAAAAGCTGTGTAATTAAAAAGTCAGATGAAAAGTTAGATAAGAGAAGAAAGAAATTTTAGCTTGACCAATGGAAGCACTAAGCCTTGGCTCGGACCCTAACGAAAGTGATAGACTAGTGACGTTTTGTTCATTGAATCCATGGGGATAATATAAAAAGGGAAATACAGTTTTTTCGGACAGTTCCAGCGTTGTGTGTTTGAGAGATGTGGTATGACGCACATACCACACTCTCTATAAAAAAAAAATGAAAAGACTGTGATACCTTGAACCAGCTATTGCCATCTCCAGAACATTACCTTCCAACGGAGGCGTCGGGGGAATTAAAAGCATAAACCTGGACTCTTCTACCATAAGCTATATGAAATGAACAATTGTTAAAATCAATTAAGAACTTTCGTCAAGTTTTACAAATTGACAAACAAGCCAACTGAAATGTTAAAACGGACTCTTATCTGACTTTTGTAAGTTTTTAAATCAAATTAATAATGTTTAATTTTATATGTTTTCCGATTGATAAACATCATTTTCATTTTTTTTTTCTTATTGTAAAGATTATTTAAATGTATGAAATTTAAGTTGTTTATAGACGCTTGCATGGATTCGTTTGCGGTTAATTATATTTTGGTTTTCATATTTGATCAAAATATATAGACATTCGATAAATAATGATACCTTATGGTGAGTATCTAAAATGTATTTATTCGGATGTCTTTTAAGTTATTGGTGACAACGCAAGTATCTTATGGTGAATACTATTGGGTTACTTATAAGTTTCCCTCTGCGATTGTCGGTATCAATAATTTTGTATTTTGATCGTTTATGCTTATTTTGAAATGTTTTTGACCGTGGAATCTATGTAATCGATCTATACCCAACATTTTTAAACAAATCTGTGCGAATGTATTTAAATGTTAAAATTAAGTCGGGCGTGAATGGCTATATAGTTTTGTAAAGTTGTATTAAGGGAGGGTAATCTTAGGTTATTCATTTCGTAGTTGAATTGGTTCAATGGATTGGATATATTTGTGTAATTAGTAGATGTAGTATGAGGTCCGCTACGGGCAGGATTATAGATATACACCACACACCCTCTGTTTGCCTATGGATGGGTTTGTAAGTCGGCAGAAGACCGCAGTCCATTCCTATGGAGTTTTTTGTTTATTGTTCTACTTGCCAACAGATGTCACATTCCTGTTGGTGGAGAGTCAATGTCTTCTCTATTTCTACTTATTGTTCAGATGTACATTCCTGACAATATAGTATTTTGTGTTGTCGTATCATGCTACATTGAATACATGAATGTATCAGATGGATTGGCGCCAATTTGGTTGCGAAATTTGTTGCCTAAGGTTAAATCAGGGAAGAATATTTTCTTTTCAAATGCAGATCTATGTAGTCTATTCATACTTGACTATCTAAATAATAATTAAACTCATTGAAACTTAGTTAAATGTAAAATTAAAAGTTAATATAAAAATCTAAAATGTTAAACTTATTCCTCAAAATTTAAATATTATTTTATATGTGCGTAAATAAATATTTTTATATGTTAATTTCTGGCAGTGGCTTTTACTCTTTGATATTTAAGATATAAATTAAAATATAGATTTTTATCTCTGCGTCTCCACTGAGCTAGTGACTTGGGCTAACGACCGGAATATTTAAATAAAGTGGAATCTTAACAGCGCGTATCTGCCTACTTTATAAATTGTTCTAGGCTCAAATGCCTAGATGGTGCCCTTGTAGTGCAGATATTGTTTTTGCGGTTAGATTCGATCATCACTTTCATTCCGATTGGTACAATATATATATATATATTATAATGTGATTGTTGCCGTTTTCCATATATGTATATCTTACACAAACATTGTGTGTATGTATATAACGATACACGTAGTATGTTTAAAAAAAAATATTTATTCTTAAAAGTATTTCAAAAATTATTCTATTTTATCGCCCAGCATATTTATGAGCATCAATTTATGACCTCAAGCACCAATCCTATATTACTATAAGCATTATGCTGGGAGAGCTGGAATACCAATATGGAAATGCCCTGGACTAGCTCTGCTCAGGGCGGGTGGTAAAATTACCGGCAGTAGATCTAACCCTCTCTTTTTTTTTATTTCATTAAAAAAAAACTCACAACACAAAAAAAAAACCATTCATTTTAAACATATTTATTAGTAATGATATTTACGTATCTATCAAAAAAATATATACAATTTACATAAGTTAAATTAATGTCTCTTTCCTTTTTTTTTCAAAGATTCATATCAGTTTCCCCTTTGTTGTTTTGCTCTTTTCTATCTTTATCAAACCCCCACATACACACACACACACAAATACGCTATAATATGTATTTTGCACCGAAGATTTAATTATGGATTAATTTATACACTAATAAATCCCATAGGAAATAATTTTGAACTCTCCGTACAAAAGAAAAGAAATTTTAAGTTCACAATTGTCAAATAACAGTTTTCTCAATTTCATGGAGTAAGCTTACTAAAAGTGACATATATATGCAAATAGAGAAAAAGTACCTGCGTTTCCCTGGGGAATTGATCGAATTCACCTGGTGAAAAGAAATCTCCGGTCCTTTGTCGGTGAACAAACTTTTTTGAAGTTCAGATTCCATGGCTGAAGTCTATTTATTTATTTATTTTTTTCATCTTATGACGATTCAACATTTGTTACTTATTGAGGCAATTCTCCAGGCTGGACATCCCTTCTCCGATATCGGCAGCTGCTATACATTTGGGGGGAAGGATTCGGATACCCCACAGGTTGAAGCTCCTACCCCAACCTGACCATATTTTATCAATATATCACGTTGATCTCTGGATTCTTATTTCTGTATATCAGTCTACCGTCCGCTTTCTTCTCCTCCCAAACTTATACTCATCCTTAATTCTTTTTTTTTAATTATCAAATTTTTCTTTCTTTTCATTCATTCTCAATTATATTTCCATTCACATTCCATATGCCTTTGTTTAAATGCACCACAAAAACTTTTTACACCTATTTATTTTCAATTAATATTTGATTAGAATTAGACATTCCAAGATTTTTATAATAATTACTTCCATTGTTCTGCAAAATCACTGTCTTCCATCTTGACATTTATAGTTCTTTTGTTGACTTAATATGTATATATTTAAAAAGTTTATCAAACAAAATGTTTTTTTTTATTTTGTGAATTTTCATTTTTAATGGTTCAAAAACACACTCACACATATACATAGCGATGTGTATAGCTGGGTTTGGCAAAAGAAAGAAAGAAATCAGAGCAAGTGTATAACCCCCCCCCCCATACCTCTTCTATGAGTTCTTTTTAATTAAAATAACTAAATCAATTCAATATGACCACGCAAATGACCGTTGATTGTACATCAACTTGTAAATATTAGTTTTGTTAGTAAAGTAATATATATTTTTAATAATACGTTAGTAATAAGATAGATAGATATATATATTAATAATGCGTTAAGTATACGAATACGTATTTGTCTAATTATCGCAACAGGGTTTGATTATACCTGCCCTGTTGCAATATATATATATAGGAGGCAAAAATCCAAAGCAACTTTTGGCTATCACGTTGAGAAGGTGTGTTAACTTAAATATCATGATAGCTTTTTATAGAGATAGACTTAGATGTTTAAATATAATACATATCCAATCTGCAACTTCTTTTAACAAGTTAAAAGATTGAACATTTCATCACATTGATATAACTATTGCAATTAAAGTAGTTGTACGCAAAACTGTATTTCAGTCAATTTCTTGAATGGACAAGAGACTTGGATTCTCCTATTGAATAAACATAGTCATTAATTTTTTTATTTAAGGATACTTCATAAAATTCCATGGTAAAGTCATAAGGCCAATTAATTTACTACAATTTAAACTACAAGTGTCAAATTTTCTACACTCATATCATTACCAACATCTGCTTTAGATAAACACATCAATGATTATTTCTAATTATTTATTAGGTTAAAGATTATCATTTCATTTCTAACCATACTGAAACAGCAATAAAGATGTGCATAAGAGATTGCAATTAAGGCCAATTGAAGACTTCAGATTCAAGACAAAATATGTTATGGGAATATTTGTCTTATTTAAGTGTTTTAATCCATATGTTTCAAGAATATGTGATGGAATGGAATTTAAAAAAAATATGATCTGGGCCAAGAGAAGACTGCTGATTTAAGACCAAATACATCTTTAGGGTCATTTATCTTTTTCCTATATCTTTATTCATGTTTCAAAAATGTGTAGTAAAATAGAAGTTTTAAAAAAATATGATCTGGCACAATTGATGACTTTTGATTTAAGACAAAATGTCATTTATCTTTTTTAGATGTCCATATATTTCAAGTATGTGTGGTGAAGTGGAAGATTTAAGAGATTGTGATCTGAGCTAATCGATGACTGCTGATTCAAGACAAAACACATCTTGGGGTTTTTTTTTCATAATGTCTTTATCCATATGTTTCAAGAATGTATGGAGTGGGTGTTTTAAGAAAATGTGATCTTAATCAACAAAATATTACTGATTTAAGATGAAATACATCTTGGGAATAATTTACCTTTTTTAGATGTCTTCATCAATATGTTGCAATGAATGTTTAAAAAAAGTGATCTGGGATAACTAAATTCTATTGATTTAAGATCAAAATGCATCTTGGGAGTTATTTAACTGGTTTAGATATCTTTATTCATATGTTTTAAGGATCCATGGTGGAGCAAATGCTTTTAAGAAAATAAGATCTGAGCCAACTAAATATTACTGATTTAAGACAAAATACATCTTGGGAATTATTTAACTTATTCATGTGTTTTTATCCACATGTTTTAAGAATGTGTGATGATGAGGAAGTCTTAAAAAAATATGATCTGGTCAATTGAAGACTTCAGATGTAAGACATAATACATATGGGTGTCATTTATATTTTTCAGATGACTTTATTTTTATATTTCAAGAATATGTGAAGTGGAAATTTTAAAAGTTTGAGATTTGGGCAAATCAAAGACTGCTGATTCAAGACAAAATACATCTTGGGAATCATTTACCTTTTTCTGATATTTTTATTCAAGAATGTGTAGTGAGGGAAATTTTTAAATGTATCCAAAAAGCTAACTCAGTAGGTTCTTCAGAGTGTTGGATATGATGAGATAGAGTCTATTAATATAAAAATTATATTTTCATTGTATTGGGCATGTGAAATAAATCAACAACAAACTTTTAAAAATTTATTTTATGATTTTCAAGGACGAAGCAGATCCCATTTACATTATAAATATTATTTCAATGATCTTTTAAACAATTGCCATATTGATTGTATTCATTTAGAAAACAAAATTGAAGATTGAATCTAATGGAAAATTACTATTAGACAAGTTTTTTTTTAGAACGAAATGTTTACTGCAAAAATTAAGACAGATTCTCAAAATATCAAATAAACAGAATAATATGTGTATTTGTGGACATATTTATGATTCAAAGATTGATTTATAAAGTCATCATGTATTTTTGAAAACTTTGGTATGCAGTATCTCGAGGAAATACACTGTAATTAGGATAAATATATGCAAAATTGCTAATTTCACAGATTTTTAGCTTATCTCGAATACGTTTTTGCATACATTTATCCACATAGTCGTCATGTGTGTTATTTTTGTTTTGTTTTGTCTTAGTTGATGATGGTAATGAATAATATTGATGTTTACTGCCGAAGTTAAAAGATAGAATTGCAAAACTTTAAATAAACAAAATAATAGATGTCATGATCATCATCATTTTTTAATTTTTATTGATCTATTCTTGGATAAAATTCTGTTCAATCTCAATCCATTTTGTCCGATCTCCAGCCTCTTTTCTCCATATCACCTCAGCAGACGTTCTTATTTCAGCCATTTATCTCATATGTGGTCTCTTTCTGGATCTTTTACAATCTCTGGGAATCCAGTTTAAGACTTCAACTTCCAACCTACTATCATTTCTTCTAAAAATATGTCCAAGCCAACTCCATATCAGTCTTTTAATTTTTTTAATCATGTTAGTAACATCTGTTTGTTCTCTAACCCATGCATTTCATTTTCAATCCCTTTTTGTTAGTCCTAGCATTTTTTCATACTTATTGAATGGTCTAAAGTCTCTATATTGCCCTTTTGTGAAGTGTCTAAGTCTCAGATCACTAAGTAAGAAGTGGTAAAATATATTTAAAACCTTTCTTTTCAAATCCATAAAACATATTTTCTTTTAATATTAAATTATTTTTATCAAAAGCATTCCATCCAAGTTTAATTCTGTTATTATATTTCATTCATTGTTTTTTGTCTATATAAATAATCTAGCCAGGATATATTTATAGTTATCACTTTGTTCTAATTCATTATTATCAATTTTTATTTTCTTATTTTGAGAAAATCCATTGAACATTAGTTTTGTCTTTTTAGTATTTACCTTTAGTTCTATTTTTACTTTCACCTTATATAACTTGCAACATTTCCTGAAGCTCTAAAGCATTATTTTCAAAAACAGTTACATCATCTGCAAAATCTAGATAACTCAAATAATCTCCACTTACTTTTACTCCCTTAGTTTTCCATTTTAATCCACAAAATACTTCTTGCAAAATTATTGTAAAAAGTTTTGGAAATATGGAGTCACCCCAGTTATATGCATCCTTCTCAATATTTATTTTCCTACTAAGATTATGTAATATAATCATTGTTGTTGCATTTTGATAAACATTCTTCAGAATATGACATCTCCTGGGTCTATATTTTGATGATCTAATGCTTTAATAACTGAAGAAATGTTTATAGAATCAAATGACTTTTTAGAATCTACAATCCACAGCATAATTGCAATCATATTCATTGGTTCTTTCTATAACTTCATGTATTTGTAGATATATTTATGATTCAAAGATTGATTTGTATAGTCCTGACTATATTATTTTTATTTTGCTTTTATCATTGATGATGATGATAAGTAATGTTGTAATTAGTACTCAAATCATTGTTTTTTTTTAATTTTTTATAAGGGGGCTTGAAAGTCTGTGTTCAAGTCCTTTATAGGATTGCATCTAAAATTCCAAGTATTGAAATTATACCATATAATACTCAATTGTCCAAACACTTTACTACTTTTACAATGCTTTATTTTCTACCCTTTTCGACCATTTACAGTTTCGATTGCCCCAGCAAACTTCTTCAGAACATTATATCTCATAATCTCAGCTATAATTTAATTGTAACAGCTGAGAGTAGAAGATATAATCAAAATAAGAGTCATAGATCACATAACCCTATCTCTTAAGCTTGTAAGTTATAAACAATGAGGATTGCCAATTCCTCTACAAGCTTTATGATAAATGCTAGCCAGAGTCAGCACTTAAATATCTCCATCAGGAACCCCCCCAAACCCCTGACCATGGTTTTGTGCTTTGGCACTCCTCAGAGAGGTGTCAGGGTAGGTTCAGACCCTAGATCTAAAAATACCAACCCAAAGCCAAGCACCTATCTAAAAGTTATCTACTGAGTGGAAAATCTGAAATTTTCAGACATCTACATGGCTTCAACCCAGCTATCCAACTCAAATAGCTATATGGGGCTGATAGATCTTTAGCCATACCATATATTAGTAGTCTTAGCAATATAAAATTGCATACGTCTTATGGCAGATACTATAAATAGTCAAAATAAGAATAATAGATCACATGACCCTATCTCTTAAGCTTGTAAGTTATAAACAATGAGGATTGCCAATTCCTCTACAAGCTTTATGATAAATGCTTAGCCAGAGCCAGCACTTAAGATTGCTGGGGCAATCGCAACTGTAAACGGTAGAAAAGGGTGGAAAATAAAGCATTGTAAAAGTAGTAAAGGGTTTGGACAATTGGGTATTATATGGTATACATCTGGCAATGCAATAGGAAAGAGTAGTTATTATATATATATATAAATTATGCTTGTATTCACTCAAATATCAAATATATAAGTTACATTAAAATTTTAACAAATGACGGTTCAGGGTTTTTGTTTCTCTGACTTATACAATGTTATTAAATCACAATAATTATTTAAATTTATCAAAAAAAGTTTTTCCGTTTCATTGTAATTTTATTATTACTTTTCCTTTTTTTTTTTTTTTGCAGATATAAATATCATGCGTATTTCAATTCAATTAGACGAAGAAACTAAATATATTTGAGTTTTTTTTAAGTATAAAAACATTGCAATAATGTAATAAATATGTTTGTATACTTTTTATTAATATATATTGGAAAATGTTAATTAAATAAATACAATTATATAAATGCAAATAATGAATTCAAATTAAAAAAAGATATATAAATAAAATAATTACATAGACATTTATATACAAACAGAGGTGTGTTGCATCAGCCTTGCATATAATCTAAGTTCAAACCCAGGCTGAAGAAACTTTAATAAATACACTCACTTATATAAATGTAAATAATGAATTGATATTATAAAAATATGTATAAATAAAATAGTTGCACACACTTATACACAAATAGACACGGTATTAAATTTACCTTGCATATAATCGGTTCAAATCTAACATGGAAAAAACTTAAAAAGTTCATGCAAATATATAAATGTAAATAATGACTTCATATTTAAAACATATTTATAACTAAAATAATTACTTCCACATTTCCACACAAATAGACGTGTGTTTCATCTTCCTATCATGTAATCTGGGTTCAAATCCAGACTGAAAAATCTTATTATAGAAGTATGTATAAATAAAATAGTTGCACACACTTGTACACAAACGAACTTAATATTAAATCTGCCTTGTATAAAATTTGGGTTCAAATCCAGCCCCCCCCCCAAAAAAAAAAACTTAAAAAGTGTATGCAAATATATAAATGTAAATAATAAATTCATATTATAGAAATATATTCAAATAAAATACACACGCTTATATACAAATTGGTAGAAGATTTTTATCAAGAATTATATAGTAATAAAGAACAAGTACCTCCTATATCTATTACATCTTCTGAATTGCCCAGAATTTTAAATGAAGAAGTGAGACATGCAATTAAATGTATGAAGAAAGGAAAGGCTCCAGGAAATGATAGAATTATAATTGATATATTAAAAGAAGGAGGTGAAGAAATAGAAACAATTTTAGCAAAGTTATATACCAAATGTCTAAATGATAAAGATGTACCGGAAGATTGGAAGAATGCAATAATAATATTAATATTTAAAAAAGGTGATAAAGAAGATATTAGAAATTACAGACCTATCAGCCTTTTATCAGTTTTATATAAAATTTTTACCAAGATAATTACAACTCGTCTACAGAGAACTTTGGATTTCCACCAACCAAGAGAACAAGCTGGATTTAAAAGTGGTTTTAGTACAATAGATCATATCCAGGTATTGAAAGAAGTCATAGAAAGGACAAATGAATATGAGTTGTCATTATGTTTTGGATTTGTAGATTATGAAAAGGCATTCGATTCTATACACATTTCTTCAATGATTAAAGCATTGGATCATCAAGGTATAAATCCAGGATATTGTCATATTTTAAAGAATATTTATAAAAATGCAACAGCAACAATTAGATTACACAATGATACTGGAAAAATCAACATTGAGAAAGGTGTAAGGTAAGGTGACTCCATATCTCCAAAACTTTTTACAGCAGTGCTGCAAGAAGTATTTTGTGGATTAAAATGGGAAACTAAAGGAATGAAAGTAAATGGAGAGTATTTAAGTCATTTAGATTTTGCAGATGGTGTAGTTGTTTTTGAAAATAATGCTTCAGAGCTGCAGGAAATGTTGCAGGAGTTAGCAGATGAAAGTAGAAAAGTAGGACTAAAGATAAATGTTAAAAAGACTAAAGTAATGTTTAATCGATTTGCACAAAATATGAAAATAAAGATTGATTATGAAGAATTAGAAGAAGTTAACAGTTACAAATACCTAGGTCAGATTATTAATACAGATGGAAACATAATGGAGGAAATTAATCATAGAATTAAACTTGGTTGGGGTGCTTTTGGTAGAAATAACTTGATACTAAAAGGAAATATGCCTATGTGTTTGAAAAGGATGGTTTTTAACAAATGTGTTTTACCAGTTCTTACTTAAGGATCTGAGACTTGGACACTTAATAGAAGAGCAATACAGAGACTTCAGATCACTCAAAGGAGTATGGAGAGATGTATGTTGGGAGTAACAAGAAGAGATCGAAAACGCAATGTATGGGTAAGACAACAAACAGGTGTTACTGACCTTATTGAAAAAATTAAAAGATTGAAATGGAGTTGGTCTGGACATATTGCTAGAAGAAATGATAATAGATGGACAATTGAAATTTTAAACTGGATTCCAAGAGATTGTAAAAGACCCAGAAAGAGACCACATGTGAGATGGATGGATGAAATATGAAAGTGTGCAGGGGTGTTGTGGAAAAGAGAGGCTAAAGATCAGAGAATATGGATTAAACTTGGAGAGACATTCATCCTGCAGTGGATTGATAATGGTTGATGATGATGATGATGATGATGATGATATACAAATTGATGCGACATTGTACCTGCCTTGCATACAATCTGGGTTTAATTCATGCCAAAAACTTATAAAATATACCCACGTCAGTATAAATATAAATAATGAATTCATATTATTAAAAAATATAAAATAGTTATGCACACAATTATACTTGCACACAATCTGGTTTCAAATCTAGGCTAAAAAAAAAAATTAAGTTTTGGGATCCCCCTCCCCTAAAATAGATGTCCTATAGTCAATTTAATACCCATTTAACATTTATCAGTAAAGGGATATTTAGATACTTTTAGCTAGATATAAAATGAGAATGGAAAACTCATCTAAACCATCACTTCATGCCAATTGAGAAGCCTGTTTAAACACTTTTTCTTCACTGCTTTTTAATGAGAGATTATTAGAGAAATCTTTGCCCTATACTGTTTTATCTTTGAAATACATTTGATTTAACAAATAGATTATTTAGAAATGTCAGTAAAAATATATTTAGACTGAATATATGTAATTAAAAGAAAAGTAAACATAAGATTGCAAAGTAAATAAACCAACGCTATCTAGTTCAGAAATATTTTTTAAAATTAAAGGCATTTTATTAATGCAAAGTTCAGTAAATTATTTTGTGTTAAGATAGACTTAAATAAATCGTTTAATCAGTTTAAGATATATACATTCTTTTGAATAGAATACTCCAGAAAGAATGAAACAGCTTATCAGATATAAAAACTATTATTACTATATAATTATTTATACAATGTATGAATATATATGGGTTGCTCATCAACACACCGGGATGGTAAGTTTACTGGCTATTTCCTTTTGAGTTTTAAATCAATTGCCTGATAACCTTTACCTGAAATATCAGTTGAGTTTTCTTAAAGGTAGAATTAATGTATGTGTGATCGAATTTTTTTAAAATAGATATTTACAATCGTGATAGACAAAACGAAATAATGAACCTTATTCCCTGGAGGTCGTAAGTTTACCAGTCAAAGCAGCAGTTGATGACCAAAGGCACAGGTTTCTAAGAATCTCCTGGATGTGGACCCAGCCTGTCCTTTGATAACAATCTTTTATTTAGATAATTACAATTGTAGATCACTTTCAAATAAGGAAATATTGCAAAAAATTGAAAGAAGAACTGACTGATATTTAATGGGATATTAGTGGATTTTGTAAAGTTAGAAGTCATGTTGAAGAGACAATTCATTTAAAAATGGACACATACTGTATTACAAAACACAAATGTTGGAAGTACAAGTGGAGTAGGATTCATTATAAATAAAAAGTGGAAGAACATTGTGGATATTTATGATGTATTATACCGAGTGGCTAGATTACTTATTCAACTTAAGATAAGATACCAAATGCAGATAATTCAAGTTTATGCCCCAATAAGTTCTCACTGTGATGAAGCAGTATGTGCAAAAGGCTTCTGATGACCAACCAACATTTTAAAATTGTGTTGGGAGGCTTTAATTCTAGAACTGGTAAATAATTGAAAAAGAAAGTGTTATGGGTAAATTTGGTTATGGTGACAGAAATGAGAAAAGTCACAAATGTATGGAGTTTTCAAAAAAGAAAAATCTTGTGATATGAATTTTTTCTTTGAAAAAAAAAAGCTAAATTGAAATGGACATCGAAATATCCAAATAAACACACAGAATGGATTGGATTATATTTTCGTTACAGGAGATATATATTTCCAAGATTATAATGTTCTTAATAAATTCTACATAAGAAATTATCATCGATTAATAAGTTGTAAATTATGTTTAATGCAAAACTAGAATGACAAACATTATTAACAAAAACAGAATTCACAATTTATATTCCTAATAGAAACAGTTTAATAAATTTAAATGAGAACTTGCAAATGGCTTTAAAACTTTAATGGATTTTGAAGAGAATCCAGATTTGAATGAAATGTATAGAAGCATAACTGATACATTATTAACAACTGTAACAAAGATAGCCGGTACAAGAAAAACTCAGAAATTGATCAGTAAAATTTCTACTGAGATAATAAAATTCATGAAGAAAGGAGAGAATATGGAAATATATAAAAATGAACCATTAAGAATAATAGAATATCTAGAATATTGTAAAATGATACAATAAAAAATTAATAACAATATAAGAAATATGATTGTCAATTAGCAAGAAAAGCTATAGAAAATAATAAAAGTATTAAAAGTGTAAAACAAAATTTTATTGATAGCAAATTAATTTCTTCAATAAGAAGAAAGGATGGAACTATTACTAAAAAGAGTGAGATCATGATATGTGTGGAAGAGTTCTATAAAGAATTATATAGCAATAAAGAATAAGAAAATGAATATCCTACATTTTCTACATCTTTTCAATTGACCAGGATTTTAAATGAAGAAGTGAGACAATTGAATCTATGAAAAAGGGAAAAGCTCCAGATATTGGTGGAATTGTAACAGATGATGAAATAGACAAATCGTTGGCAAAGTGATGTGCCAAATGTTTAAATGATAAAGATGAGCCAGATACTTATAAGAATGTTGTACTAATATTACTAATTTCAAAAGGTGATAAATAAGATATTAGAAATTACAGATCTATCAGTATTTTGTCATTTCTATACATAATTTTTACCAAGATAATTACAACTGTTTTACAGTGCTTACAGTGAACTTTGAATTTTAATTAACGAAAAGAGCAAGCTGGATTTAAAAGTGCTTTAAGCAAAATGGATCACATCTAAGTATTGAGAGAAGTTATAGGAAGAACCAATGAATATTAATTGCCATTATGCAGGCAAAACTTTCCATAAAGTAGTGCCACCCTGTGCCAACCAGAATAATCAGTGAAATTCCAGAAGGCTTGTGCATAAAATCCCCAATCTAGCGCCTACTCATCCAATATCCCCAGACTAGTTTCTGGCTTGTTGCCTTCATCAGTGAGGAGCCTTGGATCTGAGAGCAATGCACCTAGATCTTAGGATCTAACGCAACCCTCCAGCAGCCACTTTTTATTACTTAATTAAAAATCTATGACAGTGATGTGCTAGCATAAGAGATAGTGATCATGTGATTGTCATTATGTATTGGATTTGTAGATTATGAAAAAGCATTTGCTTCTATAAGCATTTATTTTCACACTGATTAAAGTATTGGATCATCAAAGCATAAATCCATGATACTCACATATTCTGAAGAATATTTATCAAAATGCCACAACAATGATTATTATGAAGATTGACATTGAGAAGTTGTCCATCAGAGTAATTTCATATCTCCAAAACTTTTTCAGCCATTGTTATTTAAGTCATCTAGATTTTTCAAATTGTTTTTTCAAGTAATGCTTAATAACTCCATGAAATGTTACAAGAGTTATCAGATGAAAGTAAGAAAGTATGACTAAAATTAAATATTAAAAAGACTAAACTAATGCTTAATGGACTTTCTCAAAAGAAAATAAAGATTGACAATAATGAATTAAAAGAAGTTAACAATTACAAATATTTTGGACAGATTATTAATACAGATGAAAACATAATGGATAAAATTAATCATATAGTTAAGTGCTTTTAGCAGAAATAACTTAAATATTAAAAGGAAATGGGCCTATGAGTTTGAAAAGAAAGTGTTTAATATGTGTTTATCAGTTCTTATTTATGGATTTGAGATTTGGATACTTAACAGAAAGCAAGACCAAGTTTTACAACCACTTTTTAAAAAAATATGTTAAGAGTAAGAAGAAGGAATCATAAATAAAATACATGGGTGAAACAACAAACAGGTATTATTGATGTCATTGAAAGAATTAAGAGATTAAAGTGGAGCTTGGCTGGTCATATTTCTAGAAAAGAAGATAGTAGATGAACAGTTGATGTCTTAAACTAAATTCCTAAGGATTGTAAAATCTTAGTGAAATAAATAGGTGAAATAAGGAAATGTTATACATGATCTATGTATGTAGTTATGTTATCATTATCTATCCTAGTTAAGAACTCTATAATGAATTCCTTTTTATATAGATATATATTTTTAAGACTTGTCACTAACTTACCAGACTTTTATAATCATGAAAGAGAATATGCCCATAGTTGTGATCAAATGTAAAAATTATGTGTGAAGAGATCAATTATCTCAAAAGTAAAATAAAAGAGGTATGGTTTATTATACAAAATAAATATGTAATGAACCAAAAATCAAATAGCATTCCAATCAGCAAAATATCAGCAGAATAACTATGAATATGATGTGAAAGTGTTGAAAATATATTTGGTTCAATAAATTTTACTAAATTTAAACCCTGAATTAGCATTTCTTTTACATTAATAGTCATAATAACAGAGTAGTAATATACATATAACTTTTTTTCATTATTAATCATTTCTAATTTGGTCTGTTATTATATCCTAATCTAATCCTTATAACAAATTAATTTATTTAAATGGAATTGGGAATAAAAATAACAATAAGTAACTTTTATAGGTGGTGTGAAACTACCGTTAGCATTGAATGCGAGTATGATCCAGTTAAAAGATGACTGGTTCTATTTTCAAGTTGCTTGCAGTGCCAGTTCTGAATCAATTCATGTGTTACGTAGTAACATGGTTTAGCTATTTTTCACAAAAAGTTTAAGGTGCTACATATGGATCATGAGTTTCATAATGAAATATGATAGTATGCTTCATACTTTTTCAATTTCTATGCTTTCCCTGCCATCACAAAATCTTGCTAATGACTTGAAAATGTCATTGTAACTCGTGGCTTCAAGACCATATACAGTTTGAATAAATTTTAAACAATTCAGTAGTATTTTACCCAATTTAAATCAGAATTCAATGTTAGCACATTATTCCATATTAGGTATAAATCACACCAACATTTTATATCATAACTCATGATCCAGATATGCGAGTACCTTAAATTTCTGTGGTGAATAGCTAAACTACATCACTTCATAATGAATGTATTGATTCAAAAATGACTGCCTTAGGCATTTTGGAGAGAGACCTTGTTTTCAATAATCTTTTTGCTATGATATGATATAGTTAAGAATTCTAATGAATTATTAATAGCATTGTATTTCAAAAAGAGGAATATTACTAAACTTCTGAAATGATGAAGATTAAGATAATTTTGTGAATAAGATTCTCAGAACTGATTCAAGTCAGGATGATGTCATTAGCAAAGATCATTATTTTACTGAAGGACTTAATTTAAGGCATGTATAGAAAGTCTTTACCATGCCCTGTGCAGTTAGTTAGCTTAGTGATGCAGTAAAGTAAAAAGCTCGGTTTGACTGATTGGATGGGATCATTATGTCAGTAAGAAATTAGATTGTTTCAGTATTATCTTACATAATTACACAGAGGATTTTGTATTGTTTAAAACAGTGGTAGAGTATCATCAAACTCTGATACATAAAGTCTTTGATTGATGCCAGTTCTGTCTCTTAGAGCATTTAATCTTCTTATAAAATTCCAAGCAGTAATGTGTAAGAAAAATAATTATAGATAATCAAAGATGCCTCCAGTAGAGTCCTTTTAGTGTCAAAGTGAGTGAAGAAAGCTTGATACTTGTAAATCAAGCTATATTATGTCTCTACCTATAAATACTATTTAAACGATGAAGAAATGTGTAACAGATTACAATCTGGGCCAACTGAAGAATTCTGGTTTAACACAAAATGGGCTTGGGATCATTTATCTTTTTCAGGTGCCTTTGGTTATATGTTTCACAAATGTGTGATGGACTGAAAATTTAAAATATATCTAAAAATGCACATGTGAAGTTAAGTTTAAGGATATATAAAAATATGATATAGAACATAAATTACAATATGCACTATTTATGTCATATTCATATTCAAAAAGTGAAGTAGATGTTCCAAAATGCATCTGTGGTGATAAAGATTGTCTGTACTAATGAGTTGTTGTGTATGATTGATTTAAAATGAAAGGCACGCTGATAAAAAAAAAAATTTGAGGATATAAACAAAGTAGTTATGTAAAGAAAGAGAATTATATATAAGCAAAGATGCTTTTAGTAGATACTTTTTTAATTCAAATGCAATTTACTTTTCCAAATATGGCTTGCTATAAAAACCATACTATAAATTTCTCAGAAAATAATGTGACATTTGATCACCCTTATACCATACTGAGCAT
The DNA here is from genome assembly GCA_028023455.1 of Epiperipatus broadwayi. Classification (NCBI taxonomy): domain Eukaryota; kingdom Metazoa; phylum Onychophora; class Udeonychophora; order Euonychophora; family Peripatidae; genus Epiperipatus; species Epiperipatus broadwayi. The sequence goes on along the minus strand of JAQFVV010006394.1, from coordinate 2,099,551 downwards.
TTAAAAGCTCCATTTAATTGATCTGAACTATGTTATTTTTTATTTACATTTCTTGGGTTAGAATTGATCTAGGAATTCTCAGCTTTTGTTTGGTACTTTAGCCCCATGCCATTATGCATATGCTTATCTCTTCCAAAAAAAAAGCTTTGGTAATTGTCTTACAAAATAATATAGGCTATTATAATTACATTTTTCATAAAAAAAATCAATTTGCATTAGATGCAGTAAATCACTGTTTACATTACCCCAGAGCCATCTATTGTAAACTAAAGTAAATAATGAGGAGTAGATGTTATTATATTTCTTTTATTGTCACATCTAAATCCCAAACCAGTTTCCAGTTAATAGCCTTTTCAGGGAAAACTAGACTTTCATATCATGAAGTCATTTGTAACTTTTTAATATTATCCAAGCTAATAATCTGAGCTGAGATTCAAACATTTTGAAGTTTTTAATCCACTCACTGCCTTTTAAAATTACTAAATAATAATTAAAAACATGTTTAATCAAAACTGATTTAATCACTTTTCAAAGTTAGTAATCACAAAAATTAATATGCTTTTAGCTTTTTTAAAAAAAAAACTGCCTAATACCTCATTTGGCAAGCGTTGTTAGCCGAGAGGTCATCGCAGCTGCCTTGCAAGCAAGTAATTGGTTGCAGACGGTTGTGGGTTCGCCTCCTGGCCGATGCTATGAAATATGAAAAAAGTAAAAAATAAAACTACACCAATGCTATTTTTAAATATATAGACTGACGTTATATTACTCAGTGACGTGCATAATTTGGTATATTAGTAAAATGGTTGGCTCTGGAGCTCAAATTCCATCCATCATAATCTAATTCTTTCACTTCAGGTTCTCAAAGTTTTTATGAACACCCAAGCAATAAAACCTTCAACTATTTATTTATTTAATGCATTTAATCACTTTTCCATTTTATACAAATACACACTAAAATCTATATATATTTCATTAATCAATATTTATATTTTATCTATTATAGATGTTAATTCATAACATCCATACCATCACATGCACCTAAACACACGAATAAAGATACTGTAACAGATAAATGAACCCCAAGGTGCATTTAATACTGAACCAATGCTCATCAATCGATTCAGATCACCATCTCTCACATATATGGATTTTGATTTACAAGTGTCAAACTTATCTTACCCACAACTTTCTCAAGATCCACTTTAGATAAATGCAGTAATGATTATCACTAATCACTTGTTAAACTAGAGATTATCTACTTATCAGTATAATCTCCCCACCCCTATCATTTTATTAAAAGATGAACTGACAACTAGCTAACAGTGTTTCACCTTGGCACTAACATGGACTTTGAACATTCCATCATCAGATTTTCAATGAAATAAAAAGCTGAAGAGGTATGCGTTGGAGTAATTTGAAGCCTGTCCATTAAAGTATGAAGATTGGCTATCTTAATATAAAGCTGAGCACTGATTGTATATCTGTGTGGAGATGGTAATCTGGACCAACTGATGAGTGCTAGTTTAGTACAAAATACGCATATTGGTGATTATTTGTCTTTTCAACATGTGTGTGATCAAGTGGGTCAGCAATATGAAATGGCATGGAGAGTTGAGGGTCGTGTAACTGTTTGAGTTCGAATCCCGCATACATTATATATACGCAGGTTTAAGCCTGTATAGTGTATTAATTTACATAGTGTTTTAGTTTTTTTTATTTGCATTGCATTATAGGTAATTTGGTTCAACGGTTAAATGACATATTCTAGGGCTCAAAGTTCACGGATCATGGTTAAGTCTCTAAAATTCAACTCCAAAACAATTAAATCATTAGATTCTTTTTTTATTTTATTATACTTTTTATACTTATAAAAAATAAATATATAATATTATGCCACCATATTTAATGAACTTAATTTATTTTTAATAAAATAAATTACAAGATTGTCTTTAATTTAAAAGTTTATTTAAAATACAAAAATTAAAATCAAGAAGATATACATTACTATTTAATTTAATATAGCTGTGTAAATATTTATATATATTACTTACCAAGTTTTAAATTGTTTTTCTTTTTAATTTAAATTTGTGAACTTTTAAATATATATTTATATATAAGAAAAGTAAATAAAGATTTAAATAAAGAGTAGAAGTAAATAAAATTGAAGAATAAGTAAATTTATATAACAAATACAATATTGATATTAGTCTTTATTAAGTAGTGCAATTAAAAATGTATATGTGTATATAACCAATTAAATCTCTCGTTTTCTACAATATTACAGCTATTATTATATAGATACTGTTACATTTTCATTTACCATTGTCAAACTTCCTCCACTCACAACTTTGACGCCATCCATTTCAGATAAATACAATAATGATTATTACTAATTATTATCGAAACTAGAGATTATCTCTAGCACTGATATAAACTTTAAACCTCAGTTAAAGATTAATATATCTGATTTTTTAATATTTATTTTACACACACTGAGTTATTAACTTTTCTCTTACCTCCGTGTGTGTAAAAAAAATCAGATATATTAATCTTTAACTGAGGTTTAAAGTTTATATCTGTGCTAGAGATAATCTCTAGTTTCGATAATGATTAGTAATAATCATTATTGTATTTATCTGAAATTGATGGCGTCAAAGTTGTGAGTGGAGGAGGTTTGACAATGGTAAATGAAAATGTAACAATTTACTCTAGATAAATACTTTTCATATAATAAAGATATATATGAGAGATAGTGGACCTGGGCCAACTGATGAGTGCTGGTTCAGCACGAAATGCATCTCGAGGGTCATTTGTCTTTCATTATATTTAAGTGAATTTAAAAAGAATGGGGAAGTATGGAGGTGTTTATTTTATCTATTTATACTATATAAATAATTTCATCAGCAGCAGCAAATCGCAAATAACTATAGCTATTTCTGTTCTAAGAAAAAAATATTTAAAAAAAATACACTAGATATCGGTTTTGCCACATATAATTCATTTTTTTCATATATCTCCTTATTTTTTAAGATGTTGTCTTTTAATTTTACGTGCAGCAAACTTTTTTTTCTGAAAGACCTTAATGCTCCACATTGTAACTCTTCAATATATTCTCATCATCATAATCATTTTCAACCATCATCAATCGAATGCAGGATAAATATCTCTCCAAGTTTAATCCAACTTCTCCAACCTCTACCCTCTCTTCTCCACATCATTCCAGCACACTTCCTTATTTTATATATCCTCTCACACGTAATCGCTTTCTAGGTCTTCTATAATCTTTTGGAATCCAGTTTCAGATTTCAACTATCCATATATTATCATCTCTTCTAGCAGTATCTCCAGTCCAACTCCACCTTAATCTCTTAATTCTTTCAATAATGTCAGAAACACCTGCTTGTTCTCTCACTCATGTATTTCGTTTTTGATCTCTTCTTGTTACTCCTAATAGGCATCTTTCATATTTCATTGAGGGGTCTGAAGTTTCTGGAATGCTTTTCCATTAAGTCTACAAGTTTCAGATCCATAAATAAGAATTAGTAAAAGAGATTTATTTAAAACCTTCTTTTTCAAACACATAGGCATATTTTCTTTTAGTATCAAGTTATTGCTACCAAAAGTAATTCAACCAAGGTTAGTTCTATGATTAATTTTATCCATTTCATTTCTACCTGTATTAATAATGTGGTCATTGTATTTGTAATTGTTAATTTCCTCTAAGTATTATTTATTCACTTGATATATCCAAGTCAACAAATATACAATTTAACAATAATGAACTCTATAGCATGAAGTCCATAATATTTAAAAACATATGGCTTCATGATCTTGTCGTTTTTTTAAAATAAATATATGGACCATCCTTAAATGAAATTTTTCTAATGCCTTTATGTTGTTTTATTACTATACTCAAGAATTGTGAACTCAATAGAAACTTACCCTTAAATAATGAACTTGACCTAACTACAATATTATTAAAATCAGGTTCAACTTATCATAAGGTTGACTAATGAAATAACAATAAAATAAATAAATAATGACTAGCATAAACAGACCAATTGGAAAGCTTGGCTAGTGAATCCAATAGTTTACATTAAGGAAGGGGATCATGATAATATTGTAGTTAGGACAAGTCCATTATTTGAAGGTAAGCTTCTGCTGAGTTAGGATGAGTTCATAATATCAAATCTAGGTCTACATGAAACTAATTTAGTTGTAATAGTTATTCATTGTGGTGAAATACCTATCTTTTAACATGATAAACCCAACAGCTTCACAATAGGTTCTCTGCTATATCTCCACCATAATCTGATGTATTCGATTTCAAAATTCCCATAAATACTTGAAATAATAGATACTAGGAAATTCTGGTTAACATACATTTTAATAACACACACATATATATATTGTAATATTGCAGACTTTGGCCACTTCTCACCAAGTCAAGAATTACAATCTCCTTAAAAAAATATGTTTAGAATGGGAAATTTAAGCTAATATCACTGAATAAAATTAAAATAACTTGAAATTAATGAAATAAAAAAACTCTATCAATTAATTTTATATATCTGTTTGTATATATTCAGTTTATATGTGAATAATTATGCAATGATCATAAAATATTAATGTATCAAAAAAAACCTTGACAAAGTTTGTAAAACTTGAAGTATTTTTAATATTTTAATATGCTAAGTTATAAAAAAAATAATATTTAAAAAAAGATTTTTCAAAATAACACCTTTATGTAACTAGCTCACTAAAAAGTAAAAATAACAAAGTACTAATCCATTTCTCAAGCATCTGAGGCTTCTTTGATTTTTCTGATTTATTTGAGCCTCAAATGCTTTTATGAAATGAATTATTATTTTAATTTTTTAATTTTTAGTGGGCTATTTGCCTAAAAGCATTATTTTAAAAATTCTTTTTTTTTTAAATATTATTTTATTTTTTAGTTATAAAAAAACATATAATTTCAATTTAAATAAAATAATTTTCTTCATGAGTATTTCTTATTATATTTCTTGTTCTTTCCACAAGAGTGTCTGATGTCAATGATTTTGACAGGTGTATTTATTTTGAATTTAGAAATGAAAAAAAAAGACATATTTCTCTAATCTTTTTTTACACATTTTTAAATAAAATATTTATGAAATATTACTTATTTCAAAAGAATAATTCAGATTGAAGTAGGGAATATTTACTTTTAATTAAGTAAGTAAATTGTTTTTCTCTTCACTAATAAAAATTGTAATTATAAATATGCGACTTTTTTCGTATGCGTTAGTGAAGCTATAATTATACTATAATGTGTAATAGGTCTGCTTAGTGCTTTCGAGATTTAATGTTTGAATCTCATATTCATAGCTTTGTGAATGAAGACTGTTGTGATTTATTGTACACATATGCAAATGAGTCTTCATTCACAAAGCTATGAGTATGAGACTCGAACATTAAATCTCGAAAGCGCTAAGCAGACCTATTAACATTATAGTATAATTATAGCTTCACTAATGCATGCAAAAAAGTCGCATATTTATAATTAAGTAAGTAAATTAATATTAACCAAATTTTATTTTACAAATTTAATATTACTGTTGGCTCAGTTGCTAAAGACTTTTCCTGGGAAAAGTAAGGTTGTTGGTTCAAGTTGTATCAGAGATTTTTTTTAATTGTTAAAAATTCAAAAATCTGGACATCCTGACAGAAACATAGATAGAACAAGTTAATGTAAAAGCATTAAATAAAGATAAAAGAGTAATTATAGTTTATAAACCTAATTATGATTTGATCAACAATACAATCTGTCTTTAAAAAACAAGGCAAAACTCTCCATACAGTAGTGTCACCCTGTGCCAACCAGAGTAATCAATGGATGCCAGAAGGTTTGTGCAAAAAATCCCTGTCTCATGCCTACTCATCCAATATCCCCAGACTAGTTTCTGGCATGTGGCCTTCATCAGTGAGGAGCCTTGGATCTGAGAGCACTGCACCTAGATCTTAGGATCTAATGCAACCCTCCAGCAGTGACTTTTTAACTCTACTTAACTACAAAACTATGAGAATGAAATTGAAAACATAATAATATTTTCAATCTAAACTTCATAGCTTATAAAATCATATGGGTCTAAACTCAATTCAGAACCCATACATGTTGGTGTCTTTGGATCTTTAACAACCATAGCCACCACTATCCTATTACTTTGGTTGGCACAGGGTGGCACTACTGTATGGAGAGTTTTGCCTTGTTTAATAACAATTATGTGTTAGTATGAGATAGTGATCATGTGATGTTTAGTGGTTCTTTAAAAAACACTGAAAAACAGACAACTAATTAAGCTTTTCCCTACAGGTTAGTGATGATTGTGTATTAGATGTGATAATATATTGGACTATTTCCATCATCTATCATTAAATGTTGAATGTATAGAAAATTTTAAACTTTATTTAAACTTTTCAAATGACAAACAATTTGTCAGTAATTTGTTACTAACATGTGTTGTTCATTAGTGCGTTATTACTAACAATTGGCTTGCATGGCTGATATTTGAATGTAGTAACAAATTGTTTGTATTTGAAAAGTTGAAAATTTTCTATACATTCATTATTTAATGATAGATAATGGAAATAATCCGACATATTAACACAACTAATTAAAAAGTTTCTGATAAAATTTAATTCCAGATAAACTTGTCCAGAACCATAATTAAACATAATCAATAGAAGTAAAAAATAAACAATAAAAATAGGAAATAAGGATAAACAAGCAGAGGTGGTCTGGAAAGAATAATAGAAAAACTGTATTAAAGTAATAGAAGGGAAAAAAGAGTCATCTGTGACGAATTTAAGACACACATTGTCAGTGTTTTAATTGCAGAATAACTCTAACTTACTTCGGGTCAATGTTATAGTACTTTTCAATACTTACACTTAATTAGCTAGCTAGAATGTCAGTCTTATTTAAGAAGAATAGAACAAGCATGAAGTGCTAAGTGCACCCCATAACACATCAGCCAGAATTGATCATGTAGCTTCCCAGCTTCAGATCATTTCCAAGAGAAGAGATAGTCTGAGATGCAACTCTCTGCCTACAGATTTGCTTTCCTAATTTTCCTCAAGTATACAAAACACAGACATGTGTGACAATTTGAAGAAAACACACTCTTCAAATAAACTGACAGAAAGATTATATGATTTCTGATTAGAAATAATTTACTCATGGTAAGAATACTTACATTATGAATAGTTAAATATTTGATTGATCCCACTTCAGATAATCTATCAATGGTACAAAACTGTGCAAGGCATTACCATAGTTAATAAGCACATATTACTGACCTGTTTTGCCTTTTTTTTTCAAACTGATCTACATATCATATCTTTGGTAAAATATTTTCTAAAATAATGTGTGATTAAAAAAAGTCATAAAGCACTTTTGCTAAACCCTATATATTACATATATATTGACACAGGTATATAATAAACCTGTGTTTCAGTTATTAAATGATAAAATAAAAACCATTGATTTAAAAGACAAAGATAAGAAGTCATATTCTGAAATGGGCCATATGCTTTTAAAAATGAATCTCTAATCAGAGAAAGTATAGAGGAAAAAGCAGATTTGTGCCATTTGTTCCTTGTGCCCTGGATACTGCTAAAGCTGAACTAAAGTAAGGAACTTTTTTGGTTAAAATGGGAAAAGCCCTTAAATCTATAGTTAAATTACATGAATCAGAAGAAAGTTCCAGTTGGTGGTCATCCATTGGGTCAGAAAGTCCTAAATCTTTGAAAAAAACAACCAACAATCTGGGATATTAAGCAATTTTCTTCAAGTAGATGATGGCTGCATACATTACAAAACTGTTACAGTCTTAAAAATATTAAAATAAAAGTTCATCTGTTAATAAGAGAGTTGCTACTACATTATTTTTTAATAATTTTATTACATTATAATCTTCATTTGTGAATTCATATAATACACATAAAACAGCTTTACTCAGACTTTATTTTTATCTCATAGATGGCATTGATGAAGTAATTTAACATAAAGTGATTCTGATAATTTTATTTTAACTGATAAAATATATGTATATTTTCAAACCAATATATAGATAATATTCAATATTAACTCCTTTTATGTATTTTAATGAATGTACACTCAAATTTAGAATAGGACCCCAAGGTGTAGTAGATGGTGCATCTATTAGCTATTCTCTTGATCTGGGTTCAAATTTAGTCTGGTTAAATGTTGAAATTGTATATAAGTCACACTAGAATGGGATTTCTTTCAAAGAGTGGGCTTATAGTGAATCTAACCAGTCAATAAATGTCTGAATATTAGTCAGTACATAAGTTACTGGATATGAACAGCCACAGTGTAAAAAGTCACATTGGTAATGCTGACTGTAAAATTTATTATCTTTTAATTAGAAATTATCATATCATTCTTAATTTCAATATAAACTTTAAAATTATTATAATTTCATTTACAAGTGTGAAACTTTCTGCACTCAAAACTTTGACACCATCCACTTGAGTTAAATATATTAATGATTATTATTAATCACTTATTAGATCAGAAATTATCATATTCTTAATTCCAATATAAACTTTAAAACCATTACAATTTGATTTACAAGTGTCAAACTTTCTGCACTCACAACTTTGACACCATCCCCTTGAGTTAAATATGTTAATGATTATTACTAATCACTTATTAGATTAGAAATTATCATATCATTCTTAATTTCAATATAAATTTTAAAACCATTATAATTTGAGTTACAAGCATCAAATTTTCTGCATTCAAAACATTGACACCAACCACTTTACATAAACAATGATTATTACTAACCACTTATCAGGCAAAATATTATCATATCATTCCCATCCCAGATATAAACTTTAAATCTCAGGTAAAGATTAATATATTTTATTTTTTACTTAATTAAACATCAATACATGGAATAACTCTACTTCAATTCTCTATTTCCATGTCTAATACTTTGTTTAGATATACATATTTATAAATATGAAGAAATTATTTTTAAAAAAACATGTATAAGAGTCTTGAAACCTACAACTACTGAAGAGTGTTGGTTTATCATGAAATACATCTCAGAAATATTATTTATTAAGCATATAGGAGTATTAAGGTAGTTTAACTGTTAACATAATATCATAAAAGCACATATAGTGATTTCAACCAGAAAACTAGAAGACAAATTTATCAATAAATTTTATTGACTTTCATTTCTTTACTGTATCCATAGATTTGACAGACATTAATTACATTGTTCATGATTTAGATTTTCGCATATTTATATAGATCAATAGCTGTTGAATTTCATTTAAGTAACAAATAAACAAATATAAATTACTGTAAATCTATTGGTGAGACTCCAATTGTATGCAGCAATATGAAATCCAGCTAACCATATTATTGGATTTGGGAAAAGAAATTTATCTGGAAACTCATAAGAGGTCAATTTTCATGCCATAATTCTTTGATTATAAATTCTTGGTTGAACATTCAAAAAGGTGGATCTTGATTTAAGTTGAGTCTTTATTGACCAATCAATATCATGAATTATTGACAAATCCAATTTGATTAATAGCCTTTTATACATTATCTGTGGGACAACTTTTTGATATCAGGCAGAAAAATATATGAAAGAATGAGCAGTGATTTTAAATCCTTAAGTGTACCAGCAATCTATCCCATGAAAATGTCTAACTGAACATGCAGAAGATAAATGTGGGAAGTTTTTTTTTCCTAACAGGCATAGAATTTCATCACCAGAATATACAATTGTTAATGAAGCAGTCCATAAAGCAATCACATCACAAACCCAAAGTAGGTCTAGAAATCTTTCCAAAAAGTTTATCCTCAGAAATTAATTTAGATCTAACCTTAGACAAATGAAAAAAATAAGTTATGATATAATCCAAGGTTACTCCTAAATGCATGGAGTAGGATTATATTTCACTCTATTATTGTGAAGGGTTATATTTAGATTGTGAGATAACTTCCATTGGATAAATGAAAAATTGAATGCATTAACTTCATTTGATTAGGAAAAAGACCAATGTTTCAACTTTTACAATCCTTTCCTATCATTATTGAGAGATTTTTTTATTTTAGGAAAGAATTGTTTTTAGGAAATAAATGCAATATTATCAGCAGGATAGCTAATGAATATACTGAATAAAGTAGTTGAGAGAACTGAGACTTGTAGTAGAGATTTCTGTAAAATTTTGTATTTATGATGATTTTTCAGATAACGTCACTTAAATTTTTTTATTGGAGAAAATTTGAACAAATTATTTTCCTGCATTTAAGCATTTTAGAAACTTTGGGAAGATCATTTTTTCAAACAGAATCATGAGCTAGGATTAGATCTGTAAAGTTAGCAGGAATTTTTAATTTATTTTGAAAGCTTTTTGCTATAGGAGTTACTAAAATTAAATCTTGTTCACAGCAGCTTCTCATATTACACAAAATCTGTTCAATAAGTAGCAGTTTTTCAATTATTGGCAAATTTTTGCTATTATGATTTTTTGCAATATACTTACAGTAAATTCATAGTAAACAGTATTCTACTAATTTTTAGAAGTCTGATACATATCAATCAATCAATCAATAGTATTCTGTCCAATAGATAGGTCCAGAGGATAATCACATCAATTCATTCATTCTTCCATTCCATTCTCTTCCTTGCCCATTTCTTCAATTCCACATAAATCTTCCCATCTCTTATATCATCCAATAATGTCAATCTCTTCTGTCCTTTTTTTTATTTCCACTCACCATTCCCTTCAAAACATCTTTCATTAAACTATAATCTCTTCTCAATATATGTCCAATCCACTCACTCACTCACTCACTCTCTCTCTCTTTCTCTCCCCCCCCCCACATACATCTTTGACACCATCCATTTCAAATAAATACAGTAGTGATTATTACTAATCATTTATTAAATTAGAGATTATCTCTAGCACAGAGATAATCTTTAAACCTCAGTTAAAGATTAAAATATGTGACTTTTTTAATTAAACCCGCACACACTTGGAGTTATTCACACTTCTCTTTCCCTTGTGTAAATATTTTTATAAATAATTATATAATCTTAACACTTTCACATATTCTTTTAAAATCATATAAATAAAGATACAATAAAAGACAAATGCCCCCCAAAATGCATTTTGTGCTGAACCAGCACTCATCAGCTGGGCCAGTTCACCATCTCTCATACATAACTCTATTATATGAAAAGTATTTATCAATAGTAAATTGTTACATTTTGATTTACAAGTGTCAAACTCCATCCACATCTTTGACATCTATATGGTGTTATATGATTTTCTATTTTATTTATCATTACTAGTATAACGTTAGGCAGTATTTAATTTTATATATATAAATACAATAGTTTTTGAAATCTTATTTTACACTTAAAAAATCTGCTGACCTGAGAACTGTTGAATGCAAATTTAGCGGCTATTTAACAGCTATGAGGGAATTCAGTTAAAATCAATGTTGGTAATATTATATTCGAGTATATGTATCATCATCATCATCATCAACCATTATCAATCCACTGCAGGATGAAGGTCTCTCCAAGTTTAATCCATCTTCTCCGATATTTAGCTTCTCTTCTCCACAACACCCCTGCACATTTTCTTATTTCATCCATCCATCTCACATGTGGTCTCTTTCTGGGTCTTTTACAATCTCTTGGAATCCAGTTTAAAATTTCAATTGTCCATCTATTATCATCTCTTCTAGCAATATGTCCAGCCCAACTCCATTTCAATCTTTTAATTTTTTCAATAAGGTCAGTAACACCTGTTTGTTGTCTTACCCATACATTGCGTTTTCGATCTCTTCTTGTTACTCCCAATATAAATCTCTCCATACTCCTTTGACTGGTCTGAAGTCTCTGTATTGCTCTTCTATTAAGTGTCCAAGTCTCAGATCCATAAGTAAGAACTGGTAAAACACATTTGTTAAAAACCATCCTTTTCAAACACATAGGCATATTTTCTTTTAGTATCAAGTTATTTCTACCAAAAGCACTCCAACCAAGTTTAATTTTATGATTAATTTCCTCCATTATGTTTCCATCTGTATTAATAATCTGACCAAGGTATTTGTAACTGTTAACTTCTTCTAATTCTTCATAATCAATCTTTATTTTCATATTTTGAGCAAATCTATTAAACATTACTTTAGTCTTTTTAACATTTATCTTTAGTCCTACTTTTCTACTTTCATCTGCTAACTCCTGCAACATTTCCTGCAGCTCTGAAGCATTATTTGCAAAAACAACTACATCATCTGCAAAATCTAAATGACTTAAATACTCTCCATTTACTTTCAACTCCTTTAGTTTCCCATTTTAATCCACAAAATACTTCTTGCAGCACTGCTGTAAAGAGTTTTGGAGATATGGAGTCACCTTGTCTTACACCTTTCTCAATGTTGATTTTTCCAGTATCATTATGTAATCTAATTGTTGCTGTTGCATTTTTATAAATAGTCTTTAAAATATGACAATATCCTGGATCTATACCTTGATGATCCAATGCTTTAATCACTGAAGAAATGTGTATAGAATCGAATGCCTTTTCATAATCTACAAACCCAAAACATAATGACAACTCATATTCGTTTGTCCTTTCTATGACTTCTCTCAATACCTGGATATGATCTATTGTACTAAAACCACTTTTAAATCCAGCTTGTTCTCTTGGTTGGTGGAAATCCAAAGTTCTCTGCAGATGAGTTGTAATTATCTTGGTAAAAATTTTATATAAAACTGATAAAAGGCTGATAGGTCTGTAATTTCTAATATCTTCTTTATCACCTTTTTTAAATATTAATATTATTACTGCATTCTTCCAATCTTCCGGTACATCTTTATCATTTAAACATTTGGTATATAACTTTGTTTTTATATACTTGAAAAGCTTACCTGATCAGAGAACCATTCTAATAAATTTTATTTACCTTTTTGTTATCATTGTTTATTTTGAATAGAATTAATTTATTTACATAGTTACATAAAATATTTATTTATATATATATGGAAATAAAGCAAAGCAATAATAGTTTGTATTTATAAAAACTTATTTTAAGACTTACCACTCAAGGCAAGAATCTTAATTATAATAATAGGTATCCAACATATAAAGTCTGTTGATACAATAAACGCAAACCGTTTCGCAATGATCGGGTCTTGATTTTGCTGTGTAGATCGTAAAGAAACTTTGGAACTCTTTATCATAATAAACATTCTAAAATATGCAAAGAAAATAAATATAAATGAAGTAAAGTTGATTCCCAGAAACACAAAGGCTGAATATTCCCAAGCTTCAGCATATGGCTCATGGATATATAATGGCAGACATACACCGTTATTACGGTAGAATTCTTCTCCAAAATAGTTACTGTGAATTAATGGCAGTCCGGCAATGGTAGCACACATCAACCAAAGGAATATCATAAGTATATTTGCAAAACGAATTGTTCTGTGTTTGAGTGATAGAGGGTAAATAATAGAAATGTACCTATCCCACGTGATGACTGTTAGGGTCATAACTGATACCTCGCTGCTTATCGTACTAAGAAAACCACATAAATCACATTTCCAACTTTTTCGCCACTCTTCCTCATGTAAGAGATACTGTCCACGATAAAAGGTATCATATGCAGCTATTATGAACAAATAAAGTCCCATAAAAAAATCTGCTAAAGAAAGATTTTTAATAAAAAACGAATGAACTTTGTTTTCTTCTTTGCTCAATATTCGTCCCACAAAAACCAAAACATTTCCAATGCAAGCCAAGATGGCAACTATCCAAACACTGACGCGAAGAATTTCATTATCCAAAAGATTTTCAATGCTTGATATTCCATCACCTCTCGGTTCACAGATGCGGACATGAAGAGCATATGAACACATGTGAAATTTATCAAAATAACTGAAAAAATATACAAAAATTGCAATTATTAGAATAAAAATAAATGCATAGAATTCTATAATTCTAATATATATATATATGGGGGGAGAGTCTATATTTATTAATACATAACCATTAGAAACCAGTAACCACCTAAACATACCAATATAGATAGTAATCAATATTTCTCACTGTTGTCAAGGCAACTCTCTCCTCTTAATAATAAGAGTGGAAATACACTCTTACTAATAGTCCAATGAATATATATGGACACTTGAAGATTGCAACTTGACCACAGAGATTGAAATATTGATACAATGAAGTTTAAATAAATATCTTTTTAAACATGAAATAATATATATATATATATGTACATTTGTTTGTGGATGTGTTAATATATGCGTACATATGTATATGATTGTTTATATATATATATTTTTTTCATTATTGTCAATCTATTGCAGGATGAAGAGCTTTCAAGTTTAATTTAGTTTATCTAATCTATAGTCCCTCTCCTCCACTTTACATCAACCAATTTTCTTATTTCATCCATCCATCTCACTTGTGATTTTATTCTAGATCTTTTACAAAATTTGAGATCCAGTTTTCTCTCATAGATATATGTTTTAAGATTAAATCATTACAAATGTTTATTTTTAATTAAAGTAGCCTCTAGCATCATGACAATTCATTTTAAAAGTAAAAGAGATACCTCTACCTTTTTCCCTCTTCATATATCTGGAGGATTATACGCAATGCCTTTGCAAGAAGTATATATATATATATATATATATATATATATATATATATATATATATATATATATATATGAAATGTCTTTCATATTTAATCTTGCCAATGATGATTTAAATACTAATATTATGTGTTAATAATTTACAATGCTGAATATTCTATATAAGTTTTGAGATTAACTTATGCAACTATTTGTATATAATTGAAGTGTCTTCCAACATCAACACATGACAATACTTGCTAGATATATATGTCAATTACATTTAAATATATTTAAAAATAAATTTCTTATTCATTAAATATTCATCTCTTCTAGAAAAGCCATTGTAAACAATCCTATAATATTAAGTAATATCAAAATATCAAAATGTGTATCAAAATCATCTCATGATCATGTTTTCATCTATTACCCAAATAGTAGATTCTTTCAAGTGAAAATCAACTGAACATATATATATATATATATATATATATATATATATATATATATATATATATATATATATATATATATATGTTGATATTGTACTGGGATGGAGTGGTAGGAAGAGATTGTACCTAGGACGTTGATCTTAGTCATACCAGGGGTGCTGGCAAAATCATCATCATACACCAGTAAATACAAAATCAATAATTTACAAAAGCACATATAAGTAAGATATATTTAAGAGGAGCATAATATCAAGAGATCTCTAAGAGATCAGCCATTCACTTCTTAGAGTAACTAAAATAACAATACATCAATCATATATCAACCAGCATTATCAAAAAGTAAAAATCAGTAATACTCAAAATAATAACCATTCATTCTGAATGATCAATCAATCAAACTATATCAGAATAAAATCAACAATCAATCTGGTGACTGGATTGAAATATTGAGCCTTTGCCAGCTTGGGCAATTATTTAACCGTTAATTTGGAGGCACAAATTAAATGTTCATTCATCAGAATACATAATAATAAAAATATCAGAAAAACAATAAAGCTGGGACATTAAAACATGCTGATCATCATCAATACTCTGGCCACTTGTACTGGCCAATTATAAACTTAGCTTCTAATAAGACTAAAATAAAATAAAATCCAGTGCATGGACTTTACAGAGTATTCTCTTTTGCATCAACCAGGATGATGATTGATCATCTCTGGATGCCCCAAAGCACTAATATACATCCCCATTTATATATTCATCCCATGCTTGAATATAGCTCAGAAAACATAAGCTCTATTACTGTATGTGATCAGGAAATGATGATTTAATACAGTTTTTAATAATTGAATATAAGTTTATTACCAACAATTAACAAAAATGGTATTGTTGCTCTTCACATATCAATTAAATCTTATGATTTTGATTAACATACAATAACAACAAATTATCACATTGTGATTTACATATATGTGATTAATAAATTCAAGTTATTACATTGTGACTGATATATATGTTTATATAGGCGCACAGATGTGCATTAGCAATACACAATGAATACATCTTTGAATAAACATTTAATAATTAAAAAATGATTAAAATTTTATATATAAGTTATACTTGACAAGCATTGGTATTTGCAATACAATTGACAGATATAAGCACACATACATGCATGCACGAGAAATTTCTGAACACATTTAACTTGTTACATAAAAATAATAAATGGTTAAACTTTTTAACTCATATTTTTAATAATACAAATACTTTATGCTAGGTTTATTTAAGCCACATGTCAGTGAAATATATTAATTTATTTATGTAACATATTGAATTGTTATATAAAATACAATAAAATATTTTAAATTTACGTATTTGTGTGTGCATGTATATATGCATATATGCAGACTGACATTTACCCATTTTTAATTAATTACAATAATAAAGTTATTAAAATATACATTTTCACAATTAAATTCTTTGTTGAAATTATATTATAACATTCACATATTTTTTTATAGTAAGTTTTACTTTGCTGGGTATAGTTTCCCTTTTTCTTCTTTTGAAAAATAAACAAAATCAGTTTTGTAAGGATTATTGTTGATTGATTAATTAGAAGTCTTTAAATTTAAAAACATAGATTTTAAATACCGTTTTCACTATATCAATTATTTAAAATATGTACTTTGATATATATATAACTATGGCTTTTAAAATGTCATTTTAAAATAAATTATTCAAATTTTCATTATATATAAAGTCATTCACCATTTTATATATGTCTATCTGTAATTCTCTGCACATATCTGACACAGCATACATTGTAACAGTCAAAACATGTGTATCTCGTTAACATAGTGCAGAATTCGTCCACCACACAGAACAGCAGCACCATCGAGTAGCGAAGCCACCCGTGGTACCGAGTTTGAACATAGTTTATCGGTTCGACAATACAATCTACGGAATAACGCCTCTGATGCGACACAAGTAAACACTTCTTTAGGCACGGTGGTCAGGGAGATGCACGAGATTCATGGTTTTGTTTCCGAGTTGGCCAACAATCAAAAGAATATTAATTAACATATATAATCGAGGAAATATATATAATGGGCATCGAATAAATGAAAACTTAACTACAGACATATAGTTATAATTATTTATTTACGTATTTAATAAAAAAAACATTATTAATGTTATTAATCATATTTTATCTTCAGAGTTTCAATAGCTAATTGGCAATTTTATTATATATAAAAATACATTTATTTATAAAGAGCATTCATTGATATGAAGGCGTAATCTAGCTACCTAAGGTTCTCGAGTGAGTATTTCTAATGTGTGCTGTAGGGAATTTATACTTTGCAATGCAAGAGTCATCAGTAGCGGCGGACATACATTTATTTAATAAAAATATTTATTTTACGACTAAGGGCAAACATTTATTTGAGAGTAGATGATGAAGATAATGCCAAGGTGGAGTGATATAGAGAATGATAAACTAAATAAAGGAACACGTGGTACGCTTTAGAAGGGCGATATAAAATGGCAGCACTGCAACTGCAATGCCGTGAATAAGTTTATAAGGGTTTCGGGTTGGTCTCTGCCTCGACCCGAAGAGGTAAGGTGTCACATGAGCATAACCAGGGACAAGCGGTCCATGTCTCAATTTGCCAGCTGGCTGCGTGATGGTCGTCAAGCCCTACGGGAACATTATCATGTCCACTTGTGTAGGACGACTGGGGTTAATTCAACCCTATAGAATCCGGAGTATTCACGGCGTGGAATGAGTCATCGTGGCTTCAAAACGTAACACATGTATAAGGTCTAAAAGATTATGGTAATATTTAACTAGATTTCAAACTCGGCCCCCCATTATCAACGTTGACTAAAAGAAAATTGGTGACTGTCAAAGAAATGAAATTTCCGTAATTATTCATTAAAAATTAATAATAAAAAAATATCTAAAAGGGGAATTATTACAGCGAGTATGCCAGCTATTACGAAGTAGTAGACCCTGCATTACAATAACTTATTCTTTGAATGCGTGTCGTATTTATATGAAATTTAAGTTATTTATAAAGCAAATATTAATGACAATTTGACACGCATTCACTGTTCAAGTGATTATAGATTTAGCTTTAAAACTAAGACAATTATGAGAAGGTAATATTTCAATGATAATTATAAATAAAGTGTAGATTTGAGAAATACACACCTAAGAAGGATAGAGGGAGGTAAGCTAGATTATGCCAGAAATTTACAGATTACATTAATTCTCAAATTTTAGTTTCACAAATTTACAATTTTAACATTTTAGAAGTTATACAAATAGTAGGAGATGAGCTATAGCTTATTATTAATAGAGTACTCTATAATTTGGAATACACACACAGGTACCTGTTTTATAAGATGTTTTCTTCCATTTGTTTAATAGTAGATTGTTCGTGATTAGCAGTTTTCTTTCTTGTCTTTGGCATTTTATTGATTTTACAGCAGCGGCTTTCTTGTTTATTTCAGGTAGCAGATCATTATGGTGTTTTTACGATGGGCAATGTGAAGTTCGGCATACGGTGGGCCATCTCCCGATGGAGAATAATCTCGGTGCTTACTCGGTCATACCTTGGCAATATCAATTTATTTTAAGATATTTTAGACTCTCCACTCGAGAGCAAAGCTAAAGTTCAAGTGAAAGTCTCCAGCAAGTCTAAGATGGCCTCCTTTTTTTATCTTGATCTTTTAATTTTTCTGTTGAGATATTTTTAGGTTTTATTTATCTTGCCCTCAGGATAATCAATGCTTTTGCTGGTTTTAATTAGAAAGAAATCTGTTGTGCTATTGTTTGTTTTGTTGTTTTTTTTTACATTCGTTAATTACATTTTTTTGGAATTTTTCTATAATTAATTTATTATCTGTCACTGACCGATGCTTTTAAATTTTCAAAGACAAAAGGGAATAAAATTATTTTAACTTTAATTAATTATTGCATCAGATTTTGTTAGAATTATTATTTAACGAAATTTAAACTAAGCAATAAATACGAACTTTATAAATTCAAAATAAATGATTAATATTACACAAAATTTATTTAACTAAAAGAAATCTAAATTATATTATTTTATCCGTATTTATTGCCTTTAATTTGAGATTGAAATGTGTGCGTGTTTATGTTGAATTCTACATATATTTATACATTTTTAATATTGTTACACACACAATTCGATACCAAAAAGTTTAAATTTGGGTGGGATAGACCGGTCAGTGAGAGACGACAGAAAAAGGTGAAACTTAAGATTCGAATACGAATCTTACTGTTTCATTTCCCCGTACTTCCCGTGAACAATTAAGGAAGAACAAAGGAGACAAGAAAGGAAAAAAAAATTTACATTACATAATTTAAATACGAAAGAATTATTATTATTATTATTATTTTTTTACAGATACATATAAATATAGAAAGCAGAGATTACATGAAGTAACGAACAATTTATATACCCGGATCTAGAATTTAAACTTTAATTTTAAAATGACCTAATTTGGCCGTGTCTGGTTAGCAATCATTATAATACTATTAGTTAAACTGATTATATATATAAAAAAAAATTCTTAGACTAATATTAATTAACATAATATATATAAAAAAAATTTTAAGAATAATAATAATTAAATATACATAACAAAATTTCTATATAAAGCCCTATTTGACCAATATAATTTCCATTCAACCAATAATTATCAAGTTCGTTTTACTAAATTTTATACACAGAATGGCCGTCCGAAATGCTCCAATATTGTTATAACCCCGGGTCAGGTGGATAATATATATCTCTTGTCGTTGACGACTGCGGCCTTGGGTTTTCTAATTTTTGTCTTCTATCCGGCGGTTCTTTGGCCCAATGGCTAAAATCTAATGTAGTGAGAAATTCACTCATTTCTTCTATGTCCTTTATATGACTGCCTGCCATCAACTGTTGGATGGCCAGCGGCATGCCACGCTGGATGGTCCTAAATTTCCACTTCCCCGTATTCCACCAGTTTTTGGCAGACCCCTGTAGATGGTAGCTAGCTATCGCTATCTGCTCGTCTGGCCCTGTTTTATGAAATTGGAAGAACTTTTGCAAGCTCTCTAAGTGGGCTTGCGGGTTTTCTCCGATCTCCCCTCTAAAGATCTTGATGTGGATCATCTTGGCTAAATAGCTTTGGTGTCCAGTGTCCATCTTCGTCTCTTCTTTAATGCTGCTTTCCTTCTCCGGTTTTTGTGGGACTTCATCGGTTGGAATGAGGTCTCTCTGCTCATCATATTTTTTTACAGTCACGACACTACCTGTTTGCTCTTCTATCATAGGTTCATCAGATCTCTCTACCTTCATTTCATTCTGCCTGTCTTTAACCTCTTCTACCTTTTTACTAACTTTGGATATTCCCAAATGTTCCCTTATTACTTCTAACTCTCTCAATATAGTGTCTTTAAATTCCTGACATTCCCTGACTCTTCTTTTTTTTTCTTCCTGTCTCCTTTTTGATTCTTCATTGCTTCTTTTTCTCATTTCCTCCTCATACATTTTCTTCACCTCCTGCATACTCCATCTGAGCACCTCCTCCATGAACCTGAAATTACAGTCCATTGATGCTCTGCATTGTTGCGGAGCTTCCCTTCGCTCGGGTGTCGACTCCAAAGCCTCAGATAAATCTAGCTGCTCTGTATAAGTATTTTCTGTTTCCATTTTCTTATCCATTTTCTTACTATTTATTTATTTATTTTACACTAGTAGCATTTAACTATTCCCCACCAGTATCTTGGCCCTATAATACTCTTTCATTGCCCTCATCTCTATATTGCTGCCTTTAATATACTTAACATATATATTATAACGAACTATTAGTAACGCGTATAAGCCACTGCTGTCTATGATATATATATTTTTACTTTAACTAAATTTTATTGTTAAAAACATAATAAGCTTCTGCTGTCTCATTTAGCTACTGATTATCATTATTATTATTATATTTTTTTTTGACATATATATATAAAAAGATATTTCATTAGATCCGAGTATTTCGTTCCTTCTTACATTACACACACATCCCTGCTTTCCTTGAATTTGTTATTACGCCTGCTGTCCTTTCACTCACTCGACCCACATTATTTCACTCGATTTATTTTTATTATTTTTATTTTTATCCAAAACAAATTCTTATATATATAAAACAATTAGCCAACTCGGCAACGAACGCTAAAGAAATTTTTCTGCGTTATTTTTGCTCAGGGTATCTATGGGTTTTATATTCGAAGCCTCACGTTATTGGCGCCAAATGCTAAAAAAAAAATTTAACTATGTAACAGTCAAAACACGTGTATCTCGTTAACATAGTGCAGAATTCGACCACCACACAGAACAGCAGCACCATTGAGTAGCGAAGCCACCCGTGGTACCGAGTTCGAACATAGTTTATCAGTTCCACAATACAATCTAAGGAATAAGGCCTCTGATGCGACACAAGTAAACACTTCTTTAGGCACGGTGGTCAGGGAGATGCACGAGATTCATGGTTTTGTTTCCGAGTTGGCCAACAATCAAAAGAATATTAATTAACATATATAATCGAGAAAATTGGCCAACAATCAAAAGAATATTAATTAACATATATAATCGAGGAAATATATATAATGGGCATCGAATAAATGAAAACTTAACTACAGACGTATAGTTACAATTATTTATTTACGTATTTAATAAAAAAAACATTATTAATGTTATTAATCATATTTTATCTTCAGAGTTTCAATAGCTAATTGGCAATTTTATTATATATAAAAATACATTTATTTATAAAGAGCATTCATTGATATGAAGGCGTAATCTAGCTACCTAAGGTTCTCGAGTGAGTATTTCTAATGCGTGCTGTAGGGAATTTATACTTTGCAATGCAAGAGTCATCAGTAGCGGCAGACATACATTTATTTAATAAAAATATTTATTTTATGACTAAGGGCAAACATTTATTTGAGAGTAGATGATGAAGATAATGCCGAGGTGGAGTGATATAGAGAATGATAAACTAAATAAAGGAACACGTGGTACGCTTTAGAAGGGTGATATAAAATGACAGCACTGCAACTGCAATGCCGTGAATAAGTTTATAAGGGTTTCGGGTTGGTCTCTGCCTCGACCCGAAGAGGTAAGGTGTCACATGAGCATAACCAGGGACAAGCGGTCCGTGTCGCAATTTGCCAGCTGGCTGCGTGACGGTCGTCAAGCCCTAAGGGAACATTATCATGTCCACTTGTGTAGGATGACTGGGGTTAATTCAATCCTATAGAATCCGGAGTATTCACTGTGTGGAATGAGTCATCATGGCTTCAAAACGTAACACATGTATAAGGTCTAAAAGATTATGGTAATATTTAACTAGATTTCAAACTCGGCCCCCCATTATCAACGTTGACTAAAAGAAAATTGGTGACTCTCAAAGAAATGAAATTTCCGTAATTATTCATTAAAAATTAATAATAAAAAAATATCTAAAACGGGAATTATTACAGCGAGTATGCCAGCTATTACGAAGTAGTAGACCCTGCATTACAATAACTGATTCTTTGAATGCGTGTCGTATTTATATGAAATTTAAGTTATTTATAAAGCAAATATTAATGACAATTTGACATGCATTCACTGTTCAAGCGATTATAGATTTAGCTTTAAAACTAAGACAATTATGAGAAGGTAATATTTCAATGATAATTATAAATAAAGTGTAGATTTGAGAAATACACACCTAAGAAGGATAGAGGGAGGTAAGCTAGATTATGCGAGAAATTTACAGATTACATTAATTCTCAAATTTTAGTTTCACAAATTTACAATTTTAACATTTTAGAAGTTATACAAATAGTAGGAGATGAGCTATAGCTTGTTATTAATAGAGTACTCTATAATTTGGAATACACACACAGGTACCTGTTTTATAAGATGTTTTCTTCCATTTGTTTAATAGTAGATTGTTCGTGATTAGCAGTTTTCTTTCTTGTCTTTGGCATTTTATTGATTTTACAGCAGCGGCTTTCTTGTTTATTTCAGGTAGCAGATCATTATGGTGTTTTTACGATGGGCAATGTGAAGTTCGGCATACGGTGGGCCATCTCCCGATGGAGAATAATCTCGGTGCTTACTCGGTCATACCTTGGCAATATCAATTTATTTTAAGATATTTTAGACTCTCCACTTGAGAGCAAAGCTAAAGTTCAAGTGAAAGTCTCCAGCAAGTCTAAGATGGCCTCCTTTTTTATCTTGATCTTTTAATTTTTCTGTTGAGATATTTTTAGGTTTTATTTATCTTGCCCTCAGGATAATCAATGCTTTTGCTGGTTTTAATTAGAAAGAAATCTGCTGTGCTATTGTTTGTTTTAATGTTTTTTTTTTTACATTCGTTAATTACATTTTTTTGGAATTTTTCTATAAATAATTTATTATCTATCACTGACCGATGCTTTTAAATTTTCAAAGACAAAAGGGAATAAAATTATTTTAACTTTAATTAATTATTGCATCAGATTTTGTTAGAATTATTATTTAACAAAATTTAAACTAAGCAATAAATATGAACTTTATAAATTCAAAATAAATGATTAATATTACACAAAATTTATTTAACTAAAAGAAATCTAAATTATATTATTTTATCCGTATTTATTGCCTTTAATTTGAGATCGAAATGTGTGCGTGTTTATGTTGAATTCTACATATATTTATACATTTTTAATATTGTTACACACACAATTCGATACCAAAAAGTTTAAATTTGGGTGGGATAGACCGGTCAGTGAGAGACGACAGAAAAAGATGAAACTTAAGATTCGAATACGAATCTTACTGTTTCAACGTGTAATTAATTATTCATCCATCTCAGAAATTCTCTTGGTGAGCTTGCTGGTTTATCATTGGTATAGTCCAGGTAAGGATTGTTCTGCAGTTGGTTCCACTTTGATAAGCTTCAGGTCAGCAAGCTATTTTGTCCTCATTGGTTCAGACTATTGATTCAGAAGTGACTCAGCTTCAAGTAAATCAAAACTCCTGTGAAGGAAAATAGCAGCTCCTGAATCTACTGTCCTGCCTTCAATTATTTCATGTTCATTCTCTAACTCTAGAAAACCACCATCAGCAGTACTGCAAACTACAGCAAAACTTCTAGCCAACTGCTCCTCAAAAATTTAAAGCAAAATTTGTGGCTAACTCTTAGCTAACTGCTTCACAAAAAAAATTAAGACAATAACTATCTTTAAAAAAATATTATCTAAACTTTGCAGCTGGACAATTTGGCCACCTGCTCAAAATATTAAAAACATACTCTTCTGGTCAAATCATAGAAAAGCTACAAGTCAAAACTAACTGATATTTTTATCAGTCTTTTTATAATCTTGGTTGGAAGTTTGTTTTGTGAGTTCTATATATAACATTTGTAAACCTAAGCTTTATTAAATTAGGTCATGTGACATCTGACTTGATTCTTTTTGTAATTTTTATTTTTTGCTATGATGGCTTTGGCAATTTTATATTGCTAAAGCTATTAATATATGGTGTATCTGAACTTAGTTTAGTCCCATATGGCTATTTAAGTAGATAGCTGGATTGGAAGACATATGGATGTCTGAAAATTTCAGTTTCTACTTAATAGTTATATATTAGATAAAGTGTTGGACTTGTCCTGGTATTTTTAATCTAATGATTGAATATTCTAGCCCTTCACTGAGGATGCCAGTAGCAGAAACTGGTCTGAGGTTGGGGGTATTCAACAAAGCTTGTTGAGAGTTTGTTTTGCGAGCTTTATATATAACATTTGTAAACACAAGCTTTATTAAATTAGGTCATGTGACATCTGACTTGGTTTTTTTGTAACATCTTAGCTGATATGAAGTCATTCGAATAATATTTTAAATAATCTACTCTATTGAAAAATTTTAAATTTACCATTTTTTTCACAATATCTATTAACCTCCCTTTAATCATATTACCAAATATTTTTTCTGAAAACATGTATTTTACCATTACTTAATTCTTTATTCATGTTCTCCCTGAACTCATTTCCTTTCATAATGATAAACTTGCCAGCTTTGTCTTCATAAGAATGATCATGATTAGCAATTAATATATCCTTAAGATGTCTAACCTTAGCAGGATTAACAATAAATTTTTATTTTCTTTTTAAGCGTTTATTTAAAACCAATTGAATGCCAATTTTACCAAATTTTTGCTCATCACTCAAATTACTAGACTCAATAGAGGAAATTGTATCAAAATTTATATTTTTTCGATGAAAATGAACAAAATTATGACCTTTACCAAGAATTTCAAATTCTCTACCATTTAACTTAATATCAGAAAGATCAACAACTTTATTAATAGAAACATTACTTTCAACCATCCTATCATTACAATAATCCAAAAAATATTGATTAAAAAAATTTAACATGCTGTTTTACACAGAAAATGATTGTATAAAGCAAAGAACTGCAAAAATAAGATGTTAAAATTTTTTGCTTCAAATTGGCTGCCAATGTTAATGCTTTGCACAATTTAACTGCTGGATAGTGCTTTCATTCTCCGTTATATATTGAAATACAACCACCCTTCATTTCTGTAAAATTAGAAATGGTAATGAAAATAAAAACATTAATTTTAAAATATTGGAGTTACAATTTTATGGTTAACTTTAAGACAAGAAAATGATCAAATTTGGAAAATAAATATATATATATGCTTTATTGATTTTTCAAAAAATTGGTTTACAGAAGTAAAAGATAGATCCCAGTAAATAGAGGAAATTAGAGAAAATAAAACTAATTGTGATATAATTTTAGACACACCACATATAGATATATTTAAACAAAGCAAAACTCTCCATACAGTAGTGCCACCCTGTGCCAACCAGAGTAATCAATGAATGCCAGAAGGCTTGTGCATTAAATCCCTATCTAATGCCTTCTGGCATTCATTGATTACTCTGGTTGGCACAGGGTGGCAATACTGTATGGAGAGTTTTACTTTGTTTATAAACAATTATGTGCTAGTATAAGATAGTGATCATGTGATGCTTAATAGATATATTTAAGTTAGTTAAAGCAGATAAAGTTAAAAAAGAGACTGTATATGAGATAGATTGATAAGATAAACGAAATCGGATTAAACTTTGAAATAACATCATCCTGCTCAAATATTATTTCTCACTATTTCAAGAACATGACAATTTGGACAATAGCATGTTCATAAATTGTTCCTTAGGAATGTTATCTTTTGGTATTCTGTCTTTTGATATGTTAGATTTTAGTAGTTTTGTGCAAATTAAGATGTGAATAAAATAATTAGTTCAATCAGAAAGGTTATGTTTGATGACTAGTTTAAACTCCAACTAGAAAATTTGTTTTGTCAGTGAAATGTATGAAACTTGGAGGTGCTTGATGAACTACAGTCTCTAAATATACAACCATGTATATAGCAAAAACATAGACCAATTCATGTCAGGATGGTATATTTTTACTGAGAAATGGTGAAAAAGAAGGCAATACTTATAAAGTGATCCAAAAGTCTGATGGTGATAATTTGCAGTGTTTATCTCTTGATTTATTTGGCAGTTAAAAATAGGTAGCTGGGTTGTTTTAGAACTAGACCCTTTGAAAAAACATCTTAAATTTTCATGAAATTGGAACAATTTTCAAGATTAATCAGGACTCACATTCAAATCATGGTCATGTGAAGTATGTGCACTATCCAACTTCTGGTTTGCATCATCATTTTTGAACTACTATTGATTCACTGCAGAATGATTTTCTGAGTTTAATCCATTCTCTTTGATCCAGAGCTTTTCTCCTTCACATCTCACCAACAAACTTTTTATGTCATCCATCCAATTCATATGTGCTCTCTTAAAGTTTTTTTAATAATCTTTTGAGATACAGTTTGGCATCAACTGTCCAGCTATTAGCATCTCTTATATATATATATATATATATATATATATATATATATATATATATATATATATATATATATATATAGTACCCTTTTGTTAAGGCTAGGTATGCTGAAGAAGGTTAATGTCTTAAAAAAATGTTTACTGAAGGTAATTTGTAAAAGTTGTTATTATAATTATAATAATTTAAAAGGACTTGCACTTGTTTAAATGAATCCATAAGTAGTCATAGAATATTTTGAAACCATTTTAACTATTAAAATTATAAAATGAGAGCAGAATAATTAATATTTTATAATCAAAATAAAATATTGGCCATACTTGAAAATGTGTTCAATATCCTATTAAATAAATATTTTAAAATTAGTTGTTTACAATATGGTTACAAATATAGTTGAGCAAATTACTAAATCTATTCTTAAAATAAGTTAAAACTATTTAATAATTATTTATTAAAGTTCTTAATATTTTATGGTGTACCAAATGTTTCAATTTTATTTATTGTCATCCAAAAATATCAAATTTACTATTTTAAATTTCGTTATTATATTTAATATTTCATGTTATGTATTATTTTTTGAAATTAAATATTTAAATTTATTTCAGATGGTAGAATTTCAAAATTGCAACATTTCTGTCTGGGATGATGATCATGTGACTGGCTAGTGTTTGAGTATGCTTGCTATAATTCATAAAACAGTTTCAATTATTTTCTGGAATTAATAATAAAGTTGGTGCATTTGAACATTATAAAATAATATTTAACTTGGTTTTAAATAATATTTCAACAGATAAAAGCAGACTAAATTTGCTGTATTTAATTGAATATTTGATTAAAATTTAAATATTCTAATGAAAATTAATAAATAATATTATTTAAAAATATTTTTATTTGATTGAATAGAGTTATAGATATTTAATAATATTTTTATTATTAAAATATGACTCATAATTTTATTTTACAAAGTTTAATCATTATGTAAATTAGTTGATTTTGTCTGACTCTCTTCATCCAATCAAATCTCTTAATAGAGCTGAGTATAAATAGACCAGTATAATATTATTATATTCAGTATTATTAGTGTTTTATAGTTTGCAGTTATATTACTATAGGTTTGCAATATAGTAAAACCTAGTAGTAAATTGTTTTAAAATTTTAAAATATTATTTTATTAAAAAAAAATAATATTTAGTTCTTCAGTATGTGTGGATAAACCAATTTAAATTTCTTATCAGTAAACTATTCAGAAGCTTAATTAGGATTCATTATTAACTTATGGAGTAGAAACCTATAGTTCAGAGTGTCCATGAATTAATGACCAGAATCTGAAGAATATATGGAAGCATGTTCATACCAAAATGGTGTAAGAATTTAGATATTTTTTCTATGAAATACTTCAATGTTAGAGATAGTTATTTTGTAGGAATATAATATATATAATTAATAATGATGTCCGAATTAATAAATTTAATAATTTTAAAGAGACATTATAATAATATGATAGCTTTAAAGAGACAAAAGTATAAATTGCTTTTAAATTATAAAAGACATTAGAGATAAATTATAGTTTATTGTTCTCTAACTACTTATTATTGTCTAATATTTATGACTTAATAATGTTTATCTTTAAAACAAATATTTATTTATAGTAAGAAATTTTAGAGATAAACTATGGAAAAATATAATTGCTGAAAAACAATATATATAAAATGTGAATATTTTAATATAATAACTGCTGTTTATTTGCTACAATTTAAAAGAAAAAAGAAATGCTTAATGGAAAATATATATATATATTATTAAGAATAAATGACACTTAATATTGGAATTTAAACTCATCTATTTACTTTTTTTTATTGTGCTTTATCAGATTATAATGGAGCAATGATAATGTCTGTTTTATTCATAATTATGAGCTCAATAAGAATTGAGGATGATGTGTCTGTCACTGAATAAAGTGGATACGTACATATGTACATGAAGGGAATGGATGACTTGCTTTAAATTGATATTTAAAATATTGAACAAATCATATTCATCCTAATGAAAAGTTTCAGATAAAGACTGTAAATACTTTTTCATGACAGGATGAAGAATAAATTTTATGATTTTTTAAGATTTGAAACTTAAATGGGATTTTTTTTTTATATCTGCATTGTGAAAAGTTGGCAGAAAAGAAGCTTGAACAACGACTTAAATAGTTATACCCCAACTTGCCAGCAGGATTTTCAATGAAGAATTTTTAAGACAAAAATTCGTAACTTTAAATTTTTATTATTGATTTATTTTTTAATTTTAAAAAAGATTAACATTAGAATTAATAGTTACTATATATTTTATCTTAGATAAAGTTGAACTAATAAACATTTTACTTAGGTAATTTTAATCTTTAGAATAGATTAACAATTTTAAAACTTTGAAAATATATATTTTTTAAAAAATACATGATGGATGTTGTATGGATAAAGTTTTATGATTTATTATTGTATGTACCAGAAACAAAAGACGTCCAATGTGATTACAATATTATTTTAATCACTTAGGTCAGGGGTCCCCAACCTTTTTGCATTTAAGAGCACATTCTATAATACTGGCCAGGTGGCAGGCACCATTTATTTTTTCAATGTAAATTTATAGTTGGATATTATTAATAATACACATAATGTACAAAAAAATATTTATTTCAAAAATAAAATTTTAGCATATAATTAATGTTTATATTTTTACGCTGTAAAAGTATAGTATGCCCTACAATTTGATTACAATATAATACAATAATTTATAAGAAATGTTAAAAATTAAATTTATTTGGATCAGATAAATAATTTTTTATCGTGTTCGGATAGTGGCGGGCACCCATAAAATGGTCTGCGGGTGTCATGGTGCTCGTGGGTATAGGGTTGGGGACCCCTGACTTAGGTAATTTTAATTATTATTGATATTATATGGTATAATTTTTGAAATTGCTTGGGATTTAAATATTTATTTTATCTGAAGAAATGAATGCATATAAGATGTGTGGATTAACACATACAAATTTTATTGAATATTATAAACTATAAACTGTAAATATGCATATTTTATGATAAAGTTAATTATGACTTTATTAATTATTTATAATTATATTAAATTTTTCAAAATAATTGGTATTACATTTATTTTAAGACATATGAATATTCATGATATATTGTTTTTTTTAACAAAGTCATTTGTATTTGTGGCAAAGCTTAAGGGTTTTGAAACCATTTTTTAAAATATTCATAATTTGATGAATCAAGATGCTAGTTTTGTTTATTATTGGGAATAATCGTTCAGTTTATTTCACAATGTGGATTGTTTTAAATCTATATGGGATTTTGTATGATAGTGGACAGAGGAGTAAGAAGCGAAACCCTGGATGTATATATTTTAGGGTATATCAAGAAGATACAAAGATTAGCCTATATTTTATTGAAGTAAATATTGTACAGATGTAGCTAACAAAGTCCTGTATTATTGTATTTTGTTTCCATGGACAGTGTTAGTTACTTGTTTTATTACCTGTAATTGCTGAGAAAAGCCATGATGTATTTTCATAGATAGTTAACTAAATCCTACCTAATAGTCTTCTGCACTGCTTTCCCATGTGAATGAGTAAAATTATTTTTTATACTATTGAGTCATTACTCTAGTTATTCCTTTATATCCTATACATTGTATTGCTATCTTAATTTCATTGGTTATGCATCGTAGAGTTTAGTATTCTGACATTAAAATAATGAATAAACTTAGAATGATGAATCGTTTTAAATTAGATGGCAAGATAGGTTTTGAATTAATGTGAAGTACAAATGATCTTGAATATTTAATGCTGGTTATAAAAATGATAAAGGAATAATTACTATTTATGATATTTAATATTTTTTATATATTTTTGATTGTCTTAAAATCACTCATATTTTAAAGAAATGCATATTTTACAAGAAACATCAGAATGAGGAATTTGAAGTGTAATTATGAATGCTTATTTATTTTATTTTATTTTATATTTTTTGTAAACATGCAAAACATATCATGAAACTTAGAGTAGTACCAAGCAAAGTATTTTAGTACATGAATAAATATTATTTCACTAATTTATATTTTATAAATGTAAAACGTATCCAGAATATATTTTGTCTAATTAAAATATTATATAAAATATCTTATTTTATATTCCATGAAAATAAAGAAATGATACTATTTTAGTTATTTAATTGATAATGAATCTAACATAATTTTGAGGAGTAAATATGAAAAATTTGGATCTTTATTTATGATTATTTATGATTTTTCTGTTTTGGTAGTACGTAGTCTCATTATTTTTATGTATAATTTTTTAGATTTTAGTATTATATTTGTTAGCTTTAGTGATATTTAACTGTAAATTTATTGTATAAATTTCGTTTTGTTAACTAGAATAATTTTTTTTTCATATGTCATAGCATCGGCCGGGAGGCGAACTCGCAACAACCGTCTGCAACCAACTGCTTGCTTGCAAGGTTGCTGCACTGACCTCTTGGCTAACAATGCTTGACAACCAGAATAAATTTGTTAATTTTTATAAAAAATCTTTGTTAGTATTATTGATGGATCTATTTACTTTCACAAGATCTGATCCACATAATTTAAGACTAAACATATAAAATATTTTGCACATAATACATATGATTTTATTTAGATTAGGATTACTACTCAGAATGAGATACTGGAATTACTTCGCCATTACAATATTATTTAGTCATAATTAATTATTCAAATTGTTGCACATAAATTAAGCATATTTTCCTTACTGGCATATTCACATTATACCATAAATTTATCATGCCACATAATAAATAAAAGAACTTGGTTATTATAATATTTATTATTATTATTGGTATTATAATTGATAAGATTAGTAAACATTATACACAAGATAGATTAATAATAGGAATGAGTGTTAGAGTACTTTATATTATTAATATTGAGAAGAGTAGTTAAGTGTGATAAAAAAACCCTCAACGTATTTGGCTACAGGATTTTTTGAAATTAATTTGCTGATTTTATATTATATAACCTGAGATCATGTTATATTTTAATAACAGAAATTATAATTTAGCAGTATTATATTAAAATTATTTAATGTATTTCAAAGTCGTAGGAATACTATAGATTTCTGTTACTGTATAAATTTAGAGGGATAGTGTTCCTATGCCATCAAGGATATGTCTTTATGGAGATATTCTCAGTGTTTACCAACTGTTATATCTTTGCTAAATGTCTCGTGATTATTATTTATTATTTACTTATTATTCAATCGAACCATATATTAATAATTATTGAATTTGAGCTAGTCTAATCATAGAAAATTATATTAAGACAATATTAGTATATATTTCTTATTTTATTAAATAAGAGCAAATCGGAAGATTATTATTAAATATTATTCACTTTCTTAAATATCGGTTTGGCAAGGGTACAATATATATATATATATATGGATTGTACCGTTTGAAGGGTTTCTGAAGCATCAATTATAATATATAAAGTATTTAATCCACTGCTGCAAATTTTTTTAAAAATGTATGTAAACAATATACATTTTTTAAAGTAATTATTTCTAAGTACTTTTCCAATTTACTTTTATCTTTTCCAGAATTCTTTTAGTGATGTAAACTCTATTAAGTATTTATGTTAAGCAAAACTCAACATTAACTCAGGGGGAAAGGATTTTTGAGATTAATAAAACATTTTCATCAAGCAATCTTAAGTAAATATGAAAAAAAAAACTAATTTTAATTAAGAGCATTTTAACAATAACATTTTAAATATTTTAAAAGCAATGCATTATCAGTTATAATGCAATGTTATGAAACTTTGAAGTGTTAAATACATATAGTGACAAATTATTACGATGTGAGTGTGTGTGCATATTGAACATATATACCTTAGCTATAATTTTAAGTAATCACAATGCTTTAAAATATTGATTATATATATAAATAATGGAAATATTTAGTTATTTTATTCCAATTAAAGTTTTAGAGTCATTAACGATCCTAACCTCGGATATATATCTCAGTGTGATGTATTTTAATATATTTACATTTTGATAAACAAAACATATAACAATATACATACGTATTTCAAAAATGATACTTATATATAAAACTCGGACTGATTTCTTGCATGTTTAATAGGTTTTATGATATATACGCTCTAGTGTCTATTATTTGTATTGAATAGCGACTAACAATATTAAAGCTTAACATTAATGTCATCAACTCCTGCCTTTCCTCGCACAGGAATACCTTCTTCAACCTCCAAGAATCCATAGAAACAGAGGTCTTTGCAGCTATTAGACTATCAGTTTTCCTCATCTATGCTCTCTGGTTGCTTCGATGTGCCATTATCTTTGATCAGAGAGTATACTCAGTGAACCAAATGCACTTGGATCTAATTCACTCTCTCAATGCCAGAGATATCAAACTAGCCCCACCTCCACTTTTCACAGACACTTGGACAATCCTCCAACTCCCATCCTCTCAGCCTCTGTCATAGGACTCAATCACGAAGACATGCATTTTGGACTGGCCTAGACTACACACCGTTTCCCCTTTCCACTTCCCATTCCCTTTTCACATGTATCCTTCCCCTCTTACCATGTTGCTCCTGAAATTTCAATTTATTTTATAATCACTCCCTTGTAAACCTTCTTCTAACTGTATCTATATCTTTTTTTTTTTTGAGAATAAACGTTCATCACTGAGAAAAAAAGACAGATAGTGAAAGAAAAATATTTCTTTAAAAATTAGTTTTATGGTGATTATACAAACCAATCTGTGAACCATAATAAGTCTGTATGTAGAACATGCTCATCTATTTTTCTATTTGTCTGATATTTTATGTGGTCTTTTAATTTCTTCAGCAGAAAACATTTCCCCTGAAATTACTTCATCACTATGTCTAATTGTAGCTCTCCGATGTATTCTGTCCTCTGTGATATCTTCCCAATAAAAACATTTGACATTATACTTCTTTAAAACATCTCTGAGACAATCCTTATAATGTAAAAGGAATCATGCTCTAGTATTTGAAATTAAGTTGATATATAACAATCATAACAACCTTTTACAAAGTTGTTGTGTTTGTATTTGATTATAACAAACCCAGACTTGTATAAATATGATTAAATATTTTATCAACATATATACAACATATTAACAATATATGCAACAAATACATGTTCACCTGATACAATTGGCAAGATGATACATTAAGTTGCCAGCAACTATTGATGGAAAAAACTTGGGTTTACCTAACACCTCCACCTATACTATGACATCTTACTCAAACTAGCAGCTTCCCCATTCAACTTAAACTTGTCTCACTGCTTAACAATATTGTGGACAACAAGCATATTGCCATTCAACTCCGAGTTATTTATTGTTGTCTCCATTTCCAAATAAAATGCCTATTCATAGACAAATCCCCTTGCATAATGAAAGCAATCACACTCTCTGAGAATTATCACCTATTGTTCTGTTTCTGAACATTGGATATTTCTTATCCATATATCCATTGGTCTGTAGCAATGAATGCTCAATCAAATCAAGATAAGATGGAATCTGGACAAGTCCATTAGCTGGAGGTAAGTTGAGTTAAACTTATTTCCTACCCATGGCTAAAATCACTTGGAATAATGTAGTCACTGAGATGCTTTGTTGGACATTTTTGTTCCTGGATTCATCAGGTTCAGCGATTCTATCAGTAAGAATGGTGTTTTGATCAGCAGATCTGGTATTTTCATTTGCAGCTCTAGTGCTATCATCATAAGGTCCAGTAATTTTGTAACTAGACTCATCACTGTTGGCTGGTGACACACAGTTTAATATTAGTTAATCTCTGCACCTGATGTGTTACTGTCCATCTGCTGTTTCAAAAACCACTGTTTACACTTCCTTTAATTTTATCACAAATACTGGAACCCATTTGGTGGTTTTGCTATACATATCACATAGAAGGATATCTATATATATTTTAGTATTTGCATTTTCATAGATTATCCTACAGTTCAGACAGTTTATCATCAATCACTTCTGGATAACTCCGTTTTGATTTGATTTTTGCGACCTAGTTTACTTTAGTCACTGTAAATCTCAAATGATTGAACAAATTTGTACTTGTTATACTCATCAGCAACTATCATTAAAATATTCCAATATACACAAAAAAATAAACTTAACAAAAGACATTTGTAAGTGGTATAGTATATCCACCCATAAGTATCAAAATATGCAATCATAATGTAAGTGTGACTAACAAACAACAACACCCCTGCACTAATCTACACCATGCTAAGTCTAATCAAGTAATTATCAAATAACAGTTATCCTTTGTCAAACACACACACACACATATGCAAAACATTGCAATAAACAAATTTTTTTTTTTTAAAGAAAAGATAAAGTTTTACATTAAACATTAAGAAAATAAATACACTCATATATATATAAAATATGACTAACAACCAAGTGTCATTAACTAACCAACATTATGATGTGAACATAGGTAAAACATAAAAGATGATGACATAATATCAAGCATATTGCTAAGCAACCAGGCTTGAAACAAAAAGATATATTCAATAAATATTTATCTTAATTGCATTATGTCAATGTACATCATGCAACAATAAACAAATACTGCAAGCACAGGAAATGAAAGCTATCGCATGATCCTACCACAATTAAAACAAAACAAAGGACATATGTAATACCTTCATCTTTTAATTTCATAGATTGCATGAGAAAGTCAACATCTCAATAACCATATTTTAGAGCAAAGCAAGATGGACATATATGTTTAATTCGAGAATGAATTTCAATCACACGAGAATAAAAAGGAATTTGCTTCATCCATCAATATAAATCAAAACGTAAATACATCTAAGTTTATGAAAGTAAGCTGAATGGTTTAAACTAATTGTAAAGAACTCCAAGTTTGAATAAAATCATAATGAGAAAAGAAATAAACTACAGCCCACAATCATTAAGAATAATTTTTTGTTTTTATGCCACTTCCCTATACATAGAAACAACCCTATAAATACTATATATATTCTAATGAGGGTGTTGCAATGTGGTCTGGCTAAAAGAACTATGTTGTTGGAGGATGAATGCCAGCTCTTCATGCCCATAAAAACATTATGATGTGTGAGATGCCTTTTTTATTCAAAATTGGTTGAAAATGATGATCTTCAATGGATCTTCTGCATCTTCAAAGGAAACAAAGCATACAGTGCTGATGATCTATAATCCCAGAGTGAGTGTATATTTACTAAACCTATAAGCAGTACACCACCCAAGGAGATCTATCACCAGAAATAAGAGACTGTGAACACAATGGGCTGTGCTTGCCAGACTTAGGAGTTTATCTTGTTAATCCAATTGATTTGTATTTTTTTTGTAATTTGTTATTTATTATCTTGATTTTTCATTTTTTTATTTTCGTTTTCACATTTGGAAGCTTATGCTTTCAAAAATGGAAGAGTTTATTTTAAGTGTAAAAGGGAGAAAAGTTAGCTTGAGTAAATGTTTTATGATATTAAATAAAATTTAGATCTATATACCCCTCAAGTAGCTTGACATCACCCATCTGAGTGGAATAAGGTAAGATTGTGATGATGTTCCACATTCAGATCATACCCAGAACAGAATTTTCATTATTTGTTAAATGTTTTACTAAAATTTATTATATATTTGTTTTTCTGTGTATATGTCTAACTTTCTTGAGTAGATGAACTTTTGTATCAACATTAAGGAATCACACACAGGTATATGAGGGTTCTCTCCTCTAAGAAGGATGATCATAATCATTGTGAATCAGACAGCAAGTATTACTCTAGAATGTGACTGCAAATAAAATAATTAGTATATCAGATTTGTGATCTTCTGAAATCTTTTTTTGTATATCATTTTAAACTTTTGTAAATAAAGATTTTCAGGGTATGGATTTCTATCACAGGATATAAAATTAGGGTGTCCATTGCATTTAACTCTTGATAAAAAGCCATCCTTGACTCATACAATGATATATGTTAATATTGTTAAATTACATTTGTTTTTTAATAAATGTTATTAAGTTATATCAATCAATTTGATTTTTGCCTTTTCATAATTATGTATTCACACCACTAAATAAATATGCTAAACATTAATACCCACAATTTCTCCTTAGGGTATACTGATATTAGAAATATTCTGGGAGAGTATCTTAATTGATCCTCACTCATATAGAGGTGCATTAGTTGTTAACCTGACTAAGCCCATCCTTGAAGAGAGGCAAGTATGAATTCTCCCTGAGTTCAAATACTGAAACATAATGAAAGGTGGATTAGATGTGGATGAATTAGTCCAAATTACATCTAGATTTAATGAGTAAATATTGGGATAGCCCACTGAAAGTAGATGTGATGATAGACTAAGCATTTCATCACACCATCACCAGAATCCTACCCAAAGACCCCAGGTCTGACCATAGTTAGATGTGCTCCCCTTTTCTTGTGACAATGACTGGCCCATTATAATTACAATATCAGACACTTCCAATGACACAGAAAATGTTTCATTTTTATAAAGCTGAACTTCAAATATTAACATGCAAGAATTCCATGAAGTAAATATATATAGAAAAATAATCAGATATTTCGTTGAAAAACAATTAAAAACACTAGACAAAAAAATAAATACCCCAAAGGTAGCATTACAGGAAGGCTACCAGGCATTTTTTTTATTAATAGTCCAATTTCAAGGGTGTCATGTTTTAAACAATATGGTGATTTTTTTTAAATGTTGCATTAAGTATTCTGTTGAATTTTTTTTTTCAATAAATATAAAGACACAAGAAATTACACAAAACTCCAAACAATTGTAATTAAATAAAATTTAATATAACTGTAATAAACAAAGTTAAAAACATGATGTAAGAATACACACTTTGAACATGTTTTCAGATTACACTGCCATTATGTGTCAATTGGCACATAAAATGTTATAACATGCCCATTACAACACACATTTTACCTAGGTACTATTCTGCCATTTTGAAAATAGTCCACTGCATCTTCTTCTGTCATTCATAGATTCAAAACTTTAATCATTTTTGCAAAAGATTAGGAAAAAAATATAACTAACAGCTTCAGTAAAAATGTTACCATAAACATAAGAAAAATCACAACAATGTTATAATATATGTTTAAAGAAAATAATTCGTTAAACATTGTAAATGGCATAAAATAATTTTGACAAAAAAAACAACAAATAAACAAATACTTTGATGCCCCTGAAAATGGATAATTAACCAAAAATGACTGGAAAGTGCAGAAAAGGGAGTGAAGGGATTATATGTAATTACTGAACATTTTTTTTAGAAATCTGCAGCTCATGACTATGGCAAATAATCTCATAAGTCAACCTAATGTGAATAATCTATAATGTTTGGAAACTACCCATTAATGTTGCTCTTATGAAAAAAATGAAGATCAGGAAAACTGTTGCAGATATGTATATAAAATATTTAATGACTATTGAGTTTGAAAGAATAGATTAATTGGTTAAAGTACTACCTCAAAATTCAGTATTCATGAATCTAAATATCAGGTTGGTTTTTATGCTATTACTGTCACTGGTCAGGCCAGCATCATCTGGAGAAAAGAAAGCAGTAATACCACTCAAAACATTAATATTATATTTTTACTTCAGTTATTATTAACAGGATAATATATTACTAAAAATATAAATAAAGTCTGAAATTTTTTTAAAAATATTTAACAATTAAAACTGGATAATGAAAATAATACAACATATAATTATAAATATATAATTAATTTTGTGTAGACATAAATGTAATCAATATAAAACACATTAAATAAAAGATATATGTTCAATTAAATATTTTCCATGGACTTTTATTCTAATAAAGAACACAAATAAGGATATTTTATCCATGTAAACAGAGATAACCTTTATCTTTGATATTGCCACAAAACTATCAATTACTACTAATTGGCAATCATCCTGAGGCTAAATAAGTTTCCTTCATTACCTATAATAGCTCTTTTATTGGTGATTATTAATTGTCTACACAGGTAAGTTCTTTTAATATTTCAACTAAAGTATTGGATTTCATCAGAAAATACAGCTAAATAAAAAGTTATTAAAAAATTAAAAATTATCATCATGTGATAAAGCGAAAAACAAATCACAATATTACTTACATTGTAGAACAATTTTTTCTTCTCAAAAGAGAGAAAACAAAAATATATTTTATTTTTATGTTTAACTTCTTATCAGATGTAATGAATTTAAACATGGGTACTATTACATTTTTAAATTACTTAATTTTCTAATGCATTATTTTTGATCATTTATGAAAGTGGATATTATTTATTTTTTTATTCATCTGATTTGGAATACACAGAGTCATCAAATGTGCTTACATAAACAAATTTATTTTTTCATCTTATTAAAATTAATATCCATTTGTTAATATTTATTACTTTTTACTTTCTATTTAATCTGCAATGCCACAATGTGATTTTATAATGTAAATCCTACAACCAATATCTGATACCACTCGTGAGAACAATGTTATTTTATAATATAATTGAAGTTTCAAATTTAATTGCTTTTTATTATAAGCATTGCCTACAAAAAATGTAATATTTCTATAAAAAAGTTGAAAAACATAATTATAAATTTGTGAAAAAAAATAGAGAAATAAGTTGGTAATGTTTAGAATATAATCAATACCACACACTTCGAATCAGTTGGATGTTTTCTTTTAGAAAATCAGAATTATCATTATAATGAAATAAATTTGATTTTTTAAAATTATAAACATCTTTTACAAAAAAAATAAAACAATTGTATTTAAAAAATAAAAAAGTATGATTATAAACAAAAAATGAAGAAATAAAATTGCTTATGTTTAGACTATAACCAGTATGGGATTTTGCTAACATGGTATAAAAGGCATAAATACTTATCCTATGTGAGCAAAATTTATAGTAATTATTTTTTGAAAAATACAGTTACAAAGATACTAATAGGGACACCTATTTAATTTATAAAATTCTGGGAAATCAAGACATGAGAACAAATTTTGCAATGTGACTTACAGCTTGTAGCCATTGAGGGTTAAAACTTCAACAAATAATCTAATTTTCTTATATTTTTATCACTGGATTTATGATAAATGCATAATAGATTTTTACAAATGTATTTTTAATTAATAAATTAATTAATTAATTAACAAATTTTATTTAGGTTTTTTAAAAGTCTTGAAAAGTTTTCATAATAAAACAATTGAGGTTTTTTAGAAAAGAAAAATAAATAAAATATTATTACAATAGGTCAGTAAAACAATTGTCTAACTTCTCAAAAAAGAATTGATATATTATAGAATTTGCTTAGTTTATCAGATGTAATATAAATTTTAATTTGCTGGTAACTTTTTATTTGTTTATATTTTACGATGAAAGTGAATCCTCCAGCTGTGAGTATTAAAAATAGCTTAGTAGATAAATAATTTTATGTTTTCTTAATTATATATGCAGTGAAACTGTGATGTGCATTGTAACAATATATGTTATTTCAACTATATGCTACACAAAAATATTTAAGCAAACAAAAAATAAAAATATTAATATTCATAAATGTAATAAATTTTATATTAGAGTAGCAGCCATTTTTCATCTCAGAATACTGTATGTAATTATGTTTACTAACATCATTTTTTCAAATTTCATTAAAAGTAAATATATTTTATTCTTCCTTTCCATCATTCTTTTCATATTTTGATGTGGAACAGTATTTTATTCAATTGTATTAAGCATCAAACCAAAAGTATTATGAAATTTCAGAAAATTCATAATGTATTTTTTGTAAGCAATAAAATCAAAACTTATTAATTAAGTAGAGGTAGAAAAAAGAACTATAAAACATTCTTCCATTGTACCTGAAAGTCTATAGTTTGAAAAGTTTAACCAAAAATTAGAAATGGGTAACAGCAAGTAGGAGTGGCTGCATAGATTCCAAAGTCAATATGGACTTAAAAAACATCAAAACAACTAAAAAGGCCATAATATGTTATAATGATACAACTATCATATTTCTATAGGGAAGAAAAGTTATTGGAAAAAAGATGTATTATCTAGAGTATTAGTAATTGAAGTAAAAATCTGACATTTCATTCTTTATTTTATTTAAAAAATAAAGATACTGTACATATTTTTTATATATTTTTTATTTCTTGAGACATACAGTAGATATGTACCCATATTATCTCTATCAATTTATTATTAGTTTTTTAATTTTGCTTGTATTATAATCATAATTTACATATTCATACTATACATATAAAAGCTTTAGGGTTACATGTGTGTGTTGAAAAGTACTGAAAAATTGCAGTTTATAAAACTAGAGCTGTCTTAAGTGATGGATTATGTATGTGAGGAGGCTTGGAACAAAATGCTACATATATTACAAAGTACCAGACATCATTTCTAATTCTAATGAGTTTTAATGAGCATTTAAATAATTTTATGGCTTATCAAATATATAATTCTGGGAATACTAATATATTCATGAAACAAACAAATCCAAATATGTCACTAAAATAATTCCCAAGCTAGATTCCTAAAGAATCATTTAATTAAACTTGTAAATAACACCTGTTTTTGTTATATCAATGCCAATCTATTTTATCAAATAAATGACCATATAACAAAATATGGGCATTATTTTCAGGTTTATTTAACCTCTTAATATTCTAACATTTTTTATTGTTCCACCTGGTGAGAGTTTTTGAAAATACTCAATCTTTCACTTCTGTATAAAATCTTAGTTTTATCTATTAAAACTTAATAAATTTGATTTGATTTCATTTTATATTTAATTTTATAAATGGATGATATTCTAAATAAATCACATTTGATCTATTTAAATATTTAAAAAGTGACTTGCAAATCAGAACAATATATCATAAATATCATCAACAAAGTTAGTGTAAACATTCTTTCAGAAAATGAATAAATTCTTTATTTAAAGTTTTTTTTAATGTGAATGAATGAAGGTGGATTTGTGATAAATCTATCAAATTCTGCTTTAAAATCTAACATTTATTTTATAATTATTAAAATATTTGAAAAAATTCTGACACCATATCAGTTTTGACAAGTGATAATGTTAGTAATGAGTTTCACATGAAGCATCATCAAAAAGGAAAAGTGCCATAAAATCTTTCAAAAACAATAGTCAAGATGATTGATGTTAGCTGACAGATCTTAAGATATCCGACTCTTTTCAGATTTTTTTCAATTACAAAGTAAATAAAAGCTGTATGAGAGAATGTACATTATGTAAAAAAAATCCCACATTACTATGAGTTACAATAATGGTAAAATAGTTTTAAAGCCATGAAACTACTCCACTTTTTCTGAGGGGTGAGAGTGATAGAATTAAATGATTCTAGGAAATATAGCTTGTGAATTATTTTACTACTGTATTCAGACTTGTTTGCTTACCATTTCAAACTTTAAAAAAGCCATAACATAAATAAATATAAGAAACCCTGATAAGATACGCATGAATATATGCAGAAATGCTTATATAAATCAAAACTCTCCCATAAGCACTTGTAAATTGTGTTTAAAAACACATTGCTTGCAGCAATAATGTTTCCAGCCTTCACTTAATTAAAAAAATGTTTATGATTTATGAATGATCAATGTAATAAAAAGACATTACAAAGAGCAGAGCTAAGAACTAATAATAACATCTTTATAGTGCTGATTCCTGCATAAAAAGATAACAGTTCTGTGGGGAAAAAAGTAGAAAGAGTGAAAATGTGTCAATGTTTTATGGGTGTATGTATATATCATCACCACAGCCTTCACGCTTAACACCAGCAATCGAATATCAGTAATTCATGGTGACTAAAGATAACACAACATTTAAGCAGAAAATGGATTTCACATATTGTCTAATTGTACTGTTGCCTTAAGGACATTTTTTTGATATATTTAACAAGAGGGTTGTGACAATGTAATTTACATATAACAAACAGTTAACATTTGAACCTTATGGTTTTATTTACCAAATCAAATCACAAGTCATCATCATCATCAACCATTATCAATCCACTGCAGGATGAAGGTCTCTCCAAGTTCAATCCATCTTTCCCTATCATTAGCTTCTCTTCTCCACATCACCCCTGCACACTTTCTTATTTCATCCATCCATCTCACATGTGGTCTCTTTCTGGGTCTTTTACAGTCTCTTGGAATCCAGTTTAAAATTTCAATTGTCCATCTGTTATCATCTCTTCTAACAATATGTCCAGCCCAACTCCAGTTTTTTAATTTTTTCAATGAGGTCAGTAACACCTGTTTGTTCTCTTACCCATACATTGTGTTTTCGATCCCTTCTTGTTACTCCCAACATGCATCTCTCCATACTTCTTTGAGTGGTCTGAAGTCTCCGTATTGCTCTTCTATTAAGTGTCCAAGTCTCAGATCCATAAGTAAGAATTGGCAAAACACATTTATTAAAAACCTTCCTTTTCAAACACATAGGCATATCTCCTTTTAGTATCAAGTTATTTCTACTAAAAGCACTCCAACCAAGTTTAATTCTATGATTAATTTTATCCATTATATTTCCATCTGTATTAATAATCTGACCAAGGTATTTGTAACTGTTAACTTCTTCTAACTCATCATAATCAATCTTTATTTTCATATTTTGAGAAAATCTATTAAACATTACTTTAGTCTTTTTAACATTTATCTTTAGTCCTACTTTCCTACTTTCATCTGATAACTCCTGCAAAATTTCCTGTAGCTCTAAAACATTATTTGCAAAGAACAACTACATCATCTGCAAAATCTAAATGACTTAAATAATCTCCATTTACTTTCACTCCTTTAGTTTCCCATTTTAATCCACAAAATACTTCTTGCAACACTGCTGTAAAAAGTTTTGGGGGTATGGAGTCACCCTGTCTTACACCCTTTTCAATGTTGATTTTCCTACTATCATTATGTAATCTAATTGTTGCTGTTGCATTTTTATAATGCTGGGAATACTAATATATTCACGAAACAAACAAATCCAAATATGTCACTAAAATAATTCCCAAGCTACATTCCTAAAGAATCATTTAATTAAACTTGTAAATAACACCTGCTTTTTGTTATATTAATGCCAATCTATTTTGTCAAATAAATGATTATATAACAAAATATGGGCATTATTTTCAAGTTTATTTAACCTCTTAATGTTCTAACATTTTCTATTGTTCCACCTGGTGAGAGTTTTTGAAAATACTCAATCTTTCACTTCTGTATAAAATCTTAGTTTTATCTATTAAAACTTAATAAATTTGATTTGATTTCATTTTAATTTAATTTTATAAATGGATGATATTCTAAATAAATCACATTTGATCTATTTAAATATTTAAAAAGTGACTTGCAAATCAGAACAATATATCATAAATATCATCAACAAAGTTAGTGTAAACATTCTTTCA
This sequence comes from Epiperipatus broadwayi, assembly GCA_028023455.1. NCBI lineage: Eukaryota > Metazoa > Onychophora > Udeonychophora > Euonychophora > Peripatidae > Epiperipatus > Epiperipatus broadwayi. The sequence goes on along the minus strand of JAQFVV010006394.1, from coordinate 2,054,844 downwards.
GAAAATGAATAAATTCTTTATTTAAAGTTTTTTTTAATGTGAATGAATGAAGGTGGATTTGTGATAAATCTGTCAAATTCTGCTTTAAAATCTAATATTTATTTTATAATTATTAAAATATTTGAAAAAATTCTAATACCATATCAGTTTTGACAAGTGATAATGTTAGTGATGAGTTTCTCATGAAGCATCATCAAAAAGGAAAAGTGCCATAAAATCTTTCAAAAACAATAGTCAAGGTGATTGATGTTAGCTGACAGATCTTAAGATATCCGACTCTTTTCAGATTTTTTTCAATTACAAAATCAATAAATGCTGTATGAGAGAATCTACATTATGTAAAAAAAATCCCACACTACTATGACTTACAATAATGGTAAAATAGTTTTAAAGCCATGAAACTACCACCCTTTTTCTGAGGGATGAGAGTGATAGAATTAAATGATTCTTGGAAATATAGCTTGTGAATTATTTTACTACTGTATTCAGACTTGTTTGCTTATCATTTCAAACTTTAAAAAGTTATAACAGAAACAAATACGATAAACTATGGTAAGATGTGCATGAATATATGCAGAAATGCTTATATAAATCAAAACTCTCCCATGAACACTTGCAAATTGTGTTTAATAACACATTGCTTGCAGCAATAATGTTTCCAGTCTTCACTTAATTAAAAAAATGTTTATGATTTATGAATGATCAATGTAATAAAAAGACATTACAAAGAGCAGAGCTAAGAATAAATAATAACATCTTTATAATGCTAATTCCTGGACAAGCAGATAACAGTTCTATGGGAAAAAAAGTAGAAATAGTGAAAATGTGTCAATGTTTTATAGGTGTATGTATATATAAAATACATCACCACAGCCATCATGCTTAACAACAGCAATTGAATATCAGTAATTTATGGTCACTAAAGATAACACAACATTTAAGCAGAAAATGGATTCCATATATTATCTAATTGTAGTGTGGCCTTAAGGACATTTTTCTGATATATTTAACAAGAGGGTTGTGACAATGTAAATTACATATAACAACCAGTTAACAGTTGAAATCAAAGCACAAGTAATATTCATTTAATCATTGACATAACATTAAAATAATCAGCCAGTTATCTATCCCAAGACAACTGTTTAATGATCTCAATATCACTTACCAGTTGCCAATAAGCTATTTGTTAATATACTTCAATGTATTAAACCATCAAACATCATAGGATTACCATCTTTTATGCTTACACAGGCTGTTTTCACAGAGGCAAAACTCTCCATAGAGTAACAGTACTCAGTGCAAGCCAGAGTAATAAATGAAAGAAGGTTTGTGCATAAAATCCTTATCTAGTGCCTATTCATCCAATATCGCCAGACTAGTTTCTAGCTTGTGTCTTTCATCAGTGAAGAGCCTTGGATCTGAAAGCACTGCACCTAGATCTTAGGATATAAAGCAATCCTCCAGTGGACAGCTTTTGCTTTTTAGCTAACTATAAAGCTTGAAGTCCAAATGAGAACATGATAATGTTTTCAAGCTAAGCTCATTACCTTGTATAATTGTATAGATCTGAACTCAGTTCAGCATTTGGTGTCTTTGATTCTTTAATAACATCAGTCACCATAATCACCATAATCCTATTGGGCAGGATTGGTATCAACCCGTCAAATACCACATGATCACCATTTTTTATGCTTACAAAGCTGTTTTCACAGTGAAAAAACTATCCATACAGTAGCAAAAACAGTATGGATGCTAAACTGAGTTCATATCTATATGACTATAAAAGCTAATGAGCTTAGCTTGAAAACATTGTTGTTTGTTCATTTTGCATTCAAAGCTGCTGGAGAGTTGCATTAGATCCTAAGATTTAGGTGTAGTGCTCTCAGATCCATGGCACCCCACTGATAAAAGCCACAAGCTAGAAACTAGTCTGGGGATATTTGATGAGTACGCACTAGATATGGATCTTATGCACAAACCTTCCTGCATCCATTGATCACTCTGGCTGCACTGAGTGGCGCTACTATATGGAGAGTTTTGCTTCTGTGAATATTTCAATGCAGTGTAGACTGCTTTTTTTTTTATGTTGAAGTACACTCATAGCCACCTGATGATTAATGTAGAAGTCGTGAAACAATTGTCTTGAAATAGCTGATTAGTTAATTATTTTAACCTGATGACAAGGATTGTAAATAAATATAGGTGATTTGGTAGGCTGGTTCATTAAAGTAAATTAATTTTTACATTTATTGTAGTTTGGCTAGTATTCATATTTGAATTATATATATATAGTAAAACTCGTTGTATAAAAATTTACTATTTTTACAAAAATAATCATTAGATAAATTTAAAAAAAAAAAAAAAAATTATTATTGCATTTAAGAATTTTTTTTTTTTCCATTAATATGAATTTTATCCTTCTTATTAAACTTTTGATGTAAATAGTTAAATCTCTAAGGGCACGAATTGTATTAAGAGATAATATTTTGACGAGGAATCTTCAAAACAACGGTATTGATAAAGGATTTTCTATATTAAGTCGTCTAATTAAATTTTATTTTAGATGACGATACAATACAGAAATAAAAATATACTTACATGTGTTTAAGACTTGTAAGATTGTCGAATAGATTCGAGTGTAATTTCTTGAATAAATTGTGTTGCAGGTTTCTGAAGTTAAAAATAATTAAATGTTGTGATTTATACCAAGCTATATAAATGTTAATAATAAAGATTTAAGAAATAAACAAATACTTACAAAGATTCTAGGCTGTTCAAACCATTAAAAGCCTGAAGATCTATGTTTCGGATTCTATTATCATCCAAACTACTGCAATAAATAAAATAAAAAAAGAATGTAATAAAGGCAGAAAGTTTAACATTACAATGTTTAAACAATAATAATAAAGCGTTATTTTATATCAAATACAAGTTTATAAATAGGTAATAATAAACACAGCTTTTTTAAATAAATATTCCACTGCAAAGCAAAAGTCTCTTCAACCCCCCCTCCCCTTCCAAATAGAGAATCAGTACAAGAGTAAGTAATATTTCTTGAGACCGCCAATGGTGAGGATTTGAATTTTTTTTTCATTCATGATTTATTCTCGACTTAAACATAGCTAGACACCTAATTACCAACCAATATAGAATAATTATCTAAGATGGCTACGAGACAGTTACCTAAAAAAAATCTGAAAAAAAATCACTTTGTGTGGATTTGAACCCCAAGTAAAAAACATAGTAGGCTCATGAGATCATTTCTCAGTTTATAAATATGGAACATAATAAACATTCTAATGATTTTATTTCCTTTACATAAAAAGTTATGTGATGATACAATCTTATCTCTTTCTTTTACTAAGAAGATGAATCTTTGACTTCCAAAACTCCTTGTCGTACCCCTCACCGGAAGTTCAGACTTTCAACTGAATTTGTGTGGAATCGGTAATTGCTATACTTATGGGTCTCACAGTGTTCTTTTCACCATCTTGTTTTCTGTAAAAATATTTAAGTATTTTTTCTTTACGATAAAAATTAGATTTTTTTATGATTTTTTTTTTTTTTGTAAAATGTACCTTTCAATAATTTTTTTCTTTGTAAGATTTATACATCGTGAATAATTTTTGCCTTCGCAATGATTTTTTTCGCCACCGTATATTTTACTTCAGATTCTGAGTCGGAGTCAGATGAGTCTCTATTGATGAAGTCTGTATTTCTGAGGCTTCTTCTAGTAACTCATCAGATGAAAATCTTTTTGATATTTCAGATGATGGAGAAGCTGCAATGTCAAAAAAAATGGAAAAAAAAACCTTTGTGAAGTCATCCATAAGGAGTGTTAGGATGGCAACAAGCCTATGTCTGGGTCTTCGTCATGACCTGATTTGGATTCGATTCTGGATAACGTTCAAGATTCACATGTACCAATAGGAATATTTACTAAGTCTCCAGGGCTAAATTTTCCCACCACCCCTGAGTATGCAATTACTGATTTCTTTTATTTATTATTTGATAAAAAATTATATGATTATATATGTGTTGAGACTAATAAATATACTGTGAAATGAAAAGCAGTTCTGAAGTGGAGTAATCTGTCACCCATGAGTTGGATGCATTTTTTGGCATGATAATACTTATATGTAGTGTATCATGCATAACAAGGTTTAAATTCATTTAGTCTACAAGTGAATTATTGCATCACTTGGGACTTGCTAAAATTATGACCTGGAATCAATTTATGGAAATTTTAGGCAATTTGCACTTCAATAATAACAAAAATATGCCACCAATTACTAGTAAAGAGCATGATAGGATTTATAAAATCAGGCCAATTATAGGTCCCTATAATATTAATTTCAAACCTGCACAATTGATGAAGCCATTACCAAATTTAAGGGTCGTAACACCATGAAACAGTTTGATGTCTCAAAACCAATAAAGCAAGGCTTCAAATGGTGGGTATGTGCAGATAGTCACAATGGATATATGTACCATATGGAGTTGTATACAGGCAAAAGTGCAACTCCAGATGCTGGCCTAAATCTGGGAACCTGAGCAGTGCTGTTAGTGGTTTTGCCATATCTTGCAAAACAGAACCATATTATTTTTGTGACAGATATTTTATTAGCCCACAATTAGCTCAAGAGCTACCTGCAAGTAAAATCTCTTGCTGTGGCACACTGAGAGTTGATAGCAAGAGTATTCCAGATAACATCCACAACAAAGCTAAAAATTATAAACAGATGAAGAGAGAAGACTTTCATTCTGTAATTGATAGAGACAGTGATCTTGAGTTTCTGGTTTCGATTGATAAGAAGCCAATTGTTATGCTTAGTAATGCTTATCCACCATCTAGGGCTCATACTGTGAGTAGAATACATAAATATGGTACAAGACATTCATATTCATATCCAACAGCAATTAAAAAATACAACTGCTTCATGGGTGAGGTTGATTTAGCCAAACAGAAGTGAACCGTGTACGGCTGGGATAGAAAGTCAAAGTGATGGCCTGTGCACTTATTTGTCATTGTTTTGATACACCTATTACTAGTTCCTACATTCTATATACTTTATACATGGCCCAAAAGCAAATGATGTCTATATCACATCTAGAATTTAGAATAGCTTTATCAACCAGCCTTGTTGGTGACTTCTCCAGGAAACAAGTTTTTAGTAGTATAGCACCTGACTCCTACCGGACCTCATACAATCTCTGATCTGCACTGTGGTAATACACCAGGCAAAAGAAGGTGTGTCATTTGCTGGAGAAGCAAAGTATGCCATTCAACTTATTTTGGCTGTCCGGAATGTGGTTCTCTTCCCTTATGTAGAGAGAGACTGCTTTGCTGTTTACCATGTAATACAGCTCAAGTGCCTCTCTAAAATCCTCCTACTTCCACACAGTCACAATACATCGTGGCACACTACCAAACCCAGAATCTTGTTTTTACTTGTTTTTGCAATAGGTAAAGTAAATGATGATTTTATTTATATGATTGTTCATTTATTGCATGATTATAGTAACATTGTACTTATTTGTTGCAATTTTGTAATCTCTTGATGTTTTCAGTTTTAGGTGAGATAAATGTATTTTCACACAGACTTTCAAGCTCCCGCACATATATGTAATTGTAATCAGTGCTTGTAATAAATTTATTTTGATCTTTATTGATTTATTTTGTTTTTATTCATTTTATTTTTTATGTGTTTGATATTTATTTTTTTAAATACATTTTTTACTTGAAAAGAATAGATATATTATGTCATCACCACTCTCCCCCCCCCCCATTATTAAATAATATAATAATAAATTATATTTTTTCATACATTATAATTTACTAAAGTTTTCTTTGCATAATATCTCATGCACTGTTCTTACTGTTATTTTTTTTTTGTCCCCCACTAAAACCAAATTTTACTTCTAACAGATACCCTGAATGGAAGGACAAGATCTGAGTCTGCAAGTAAAAATGAAAGCTACTAATCGATTGATTTCTGTCATTTCTGATGTTTATAATTATCTCAGATAAGAATGTTATGTATCATTTTTCCAGCTTTTTGTGAATCGATGTAAAAATAAACATTTTTAAAAGTATTGAAAATATTTTTTTCTTAATTTTTTTTTATGTAATGACTATTTTAGCAGCTTCATTACGTTCTTTCATATGTGTTCTTTCTAACAGTGTACATATTTTTATATTTATTGCATTCAAACAGAAGATACATTATAAACTACATTTATTATTGTTTTTTTTAAATTCAAAATGGTGTACTGAAAGTAGAAGCCAATAATGTATTTTTTTTTTAAAACAAATAAACAATTGGGCAAATTAATTTTTTTCTAAAGGCATTGCATATTACCTTGTCTAAGATCCAATCTTTTTTTAAGCAGATATCATATAGCAATTGATCTAACAGCTTAAGGCTAAATTTATAATTATACTTACTAACTGTTTACATGCATACATTCATAGCTTATAGAAATATATTTAAAATAAATGTTTGCTAGTAGTCTGAATTACAGTAAAATTATTTAAATAACTTCATACATTGGAGTCATCTATTGTAAATTTGAATAATCAATTGATCCTAGATCTCCATCTCAAAACTGGTTTCAGGCTTTTGCCTTTATCATTGGGATCTAAGACTCAAAGCTACAATTAAAAATTTTATGCATCTAGCAACCATATTTTTACTCCACTGAATATTCAAGCTTACAGTAGATATCTCTGGAGTAGGAACAAGAGAACTGCTCTTGGAAACTTGAATAATATTACAGTATTATATTATTTGATTTCTATTGAATACTCGGACTTACAATAAATGGCTCTAGAGTAGGGTAAAAAAAACTGCTCTTGGAAATATATGAGCAATCTTCTAGCACTATACTATCTTGCATGGGTAGTATTATAACATTACACAATTTGTTATACATTGATACTAAGGCTTACAGTAGATGGATCTAGAATAGAGTGAAAAGAACTGTCTTGGAAACATCGAGTGATATTATAGCACTATACCATCTGGTATTCATTGATTATTCAGGTTTACAGTAGATGGCTCTAGAATAAGATAAGACTTTTGTAAGCATATGAGTAAGCATATAAAATAATCTTATGATATAGTTGTTGGTATTAACCTTTAGGTAAATGGAAGTAATGTTATTACGGAATATGTACATGATGTGAGCTACCTGAATAAGAGTGATTCATTCAAAATGCATTGTGGGTAATATTTTAATTTTCCAAAGTCTTAATCTATATATTTGAATGAGGAACATTGTATATATAAATTTAATTTATCTTATACATAGTATGCACATGGAGGGTATGTTAAAAATGTAATTTGGAAAGTTATGAATGGACTGTTTTTTAATTAGGCATATTTAATAGCTAATGTAAAATTAAAATTGATAACTGAATCATATAGATGTATTTCATCAGTGTTCACATACAGAATGAAACTTGGACACTTAACAAATAAGCTACAGAGGTTTTAGTCCATTCAAAGAAGTATGGAATAATGTATGTGGGAAATAATAAGGATGTATCAAAAAAGGAAACGTGGGTGAGAGAGCAGAGAGGTATCATTAATATCACTGAAAGGTGTAAGATGATGAAATGGATGTGGATTCAACATGTTTCCAAAAGAGATGATAATTGATGGACAGCTAAAGTCTTATGGTGTATTCAAGAGATTGTAAAAGTTTTATTCCAAGATTATACGTGAGATGGGTATAGTAAGGAAGTTTACAGGAATGACTGTAGAGAAAGAAAACTATAGATCAGAGAACAATGCAACTTAGAAGAAAATAATTTGATCATATTGTGAATATAAATGAAAAATTCATCACAGAATTAACCTTGGATGGAGTGCTTTTAATAGAAATGACAATGTTAAAAGAAAATTTCCCTACATATTTGAAACTGAAGGCCTTTAATAGATGTGTTTTTACCAGTTCTTCCTTATGGATCTAAGACTTGGATACTTAATGGAATAACAATCAGAGGCCTTAGACCACTCAATGAAGTATGGAGAAATGCATATTAAAAGGAACAAGATAACACTAAAAATGAAACACAAGGCTGAATACAAACAGTTATTATATCATTGAAAAAATTAAGACTGAAATGGTGTTAAGTTGACTATTACTAAAAGAGATATTAATAGATGGACAGTTAAAGTTTAAATTGGATTCCAAGAGATTGTACAAGACCCAGAAAGAGACCACATGTGAGATGTATGGATAAAATAAAAAGGTTTACTGGTACAATGTGGAAAAGAAAAACTAGACAAGCAAAAATGGTTTAACTATGGACAGACTTTCATCCTGCAATGAATCCATTATACTTGAAAATGATAAAAAATATGTGTGTGAAACTGTGTATGCCGTAAATAAATTCACCCACAGACTATTAAAATCGGAAATTAATTCCAAATTTCTTTTTTTTTTTTTTACAAATATTATATATTAAAATAAATATCTTTTTAGTAAAGTGACAATCAAAACGTAATTCTATTTATTTCCGACTCACTAGGCTGGATTTAATGATGCATTGGTTACATTATTTGACTGCATTAAGTTTTATATGCCCCCCTTCAATAAAACCTTCTACAGGCAGATAAAATCTACAGTAGTTTGATGCAGAAATGGATAAAATCTCCGAAGAATTGTAAATGTGACTCACGTATAAATGATGAAAAGAGGTTGATCGTTTTATTTTCGTAATTTTTGTGAATTAACTGATAATGAGTTTTTATAGTTATTCATGTGAGTCTCATAATTGTACTATATATAATAAAACTATTATTTGTCAGAAAGTTTGTGTTAATGATATTTTAGTAGTAATCATAAGTTGGATTAATTCCATCATCTAATATTAATTGTTAAATGTCTTAACTTTTTAAATTCATTCAACTGTTAGAAATAACGCATAGGTTAAATATATAACGTGAGGTTTCAAGTGATATTATTCTCCTCCCTTCTTCGGGTGTCGCTAATCTGACAAGTGAGAGTACTAGCACGGGAATTGAACCTGGATTTTTATATTAGTGAATACCGAATTTAAAGTAATCCTCTAACCAATTAGGCTATTCTATCTAAAGCAGTTAGTTAGTCTCGCCTTAAATTTAATATTTACGAATAGAAGTTCAGATTCCCATACTGGTACTGCCACTGGTCATGCCGGCAACACTTGAAGAAGAGAGGAGACTTATAGCACTTGAAACATTGTATTATGTACTAACCTTTGGACTATTACTAACAGGTGAATATACTTGAAAAGTTTAAAGTTTGAATTTTTCTAAAGATATTTAACAATTAATATTAAATGATGAAAATAGTCTAATGGCTTAACTATTAACAACATAGCATATAGGAACCTGAGGATATTCCCGCCAAAAGAAAGAATAATTGGTGGCTTTATTAATTTCTTCAATTCTGCCTCTGTAGCCATAGATTTGACAGCCATTAATATATGGTTCATTGTTAGTGAATAACAAATATAATCAAATGACTTTATTATATAAAAGTGATACAAAGTTTAAATACCATTGGAATCAATCTAAGGACATTGCTTTCAAATATAGGATACTATAGGATGAATGTTTTCCCACAGCTATACAGATCAGTAGTTGTTATATTCCATTTATGAAATAGATAAGCGTAACAACCACATTCACCTTTCTTCTTACTTCTACAATGCTTATTTTATTAAAATTAATCCATCTGACAGTTTTGATTGACCAGCAATCTTTTTAAAACTAACTAATATCCATACCCACCTCCTTTTTATTATGATTAATTTTAGTAAAACAAGCATTGGAAAAGTAATAAGAAAAGAGGATTTTTTTTTTTTTTATAATTTTATCAATGCCATATCCTGGACCTGTTGATGAGACTCCAGAAACATATGGGAAGATCAAATCCAGTTTCTTTTTACTGTTGAATATGGGTAGAGAAAACATGTTTGAATCTCATAAGAAGTTCATATGTTATAATCCTTGAGATTTAGATTTTTGGTTGAACATCTAGAAAGGCAATCTTGATTTATAATGAATCTTAGAATATGAACTATAGGTTGAGATATACGGGAGTATAAAGCAAAATTTTAAAGACATACACATACAGAAAAATTGCTCTGATTACTCAAAGGGTCCTTTTTGACAGTAAACGATCTTAAAATATATCAAAATAATATAACTTCCCATTTCTGATGTATTAAAACATTCATACCCAATCCCAGTTGTTCATTAAATTATTTTTTCTGCCAATAGTGATAGATTTTCTATTCAAGCAGTGGCTTTTTTTCTTAAACAAAACATCAACTCTATTTAAACTGAATACGAATTCATAATTATATTTAATTTCACATCACAAAATATAATGAAATACAGAGCCTTACTTTCAGTTTTACCTCTGTAATATAAAGATTTATGTTCATTAAATCTGAATTCATCAGATAGGTAACAACGATAAAATGCATCTGCAGTTTTCGTTGAGGAAAAAACATTGATATATCAGGCATAAGAGGTAACATGATTTTGATATATTTTAAGAGTTATTACAATTGAGAAGGAATGTTATAAGTAATTAAAGGAAGTTTCTGTAAGATCTGATAATATGTTAGACTATTTTCATCATCTATCAATAAATGTTGGACGTGTAGAAAATTTTAAACTTTATTTAAACTTTTTAAATACAAACAACTTGTTAGTAATAACACAAAAATATGCAACACAGATTAGTAATTATACTATATATATATATATATATATAAACACACATACAAACACTAGGTTTAACAAATTGATAGAAACATATGTCATAATTTTATTAATATATTATAAAATTTGTATTCTACATTTAAAAAATTATGCATTCTTTGAACACTGTCTAAAGAAATTTTAAACCATTTTTATTGGATGTTTTTTTAAGCACAGCAATAAAAGTTATTAACCTTTCACTGTTCTATAATAGTCCATAGAGACTCATCATTTTATACAATCAGGTGATCAAAAAGATACTAGTAAATATATAACATCAGCCTAATGTTTTTCAATTCAAACCCAAATTTGACTGTGTTAACTAAATGTATTAAGACTGAAGTATGCGGTGAATTATTTAAAAGATATATATATATGTAAATCATGTTCTGTTACATAAACAGATCCAAAAAGCAGTTACACAAATAATTCACCCATGTATCCATTATGTTCATTCTTAGCAATGAACAGAACAAAATGAACAAATGGAAGAATTTGCTCTGCACCTGATCTTTGGATTTATCCATAAGACAGAGCATTATTAATATATATATTATTTTTAATGTTTTTAAAGTATTATAATTTGAATAATGTTCCCTGGATGGAGTTGTTATATAATAGTTTTTCAAATGATTATTAATAGAAGATATCTTAATAAGATTCCTAGGGTACCCACAAATTCCTTTAATTGTTTTATTTCATTAAAGATGTATTCTACCCTCATTAATTAGACTATTACGTTTTAGAAAATAATATTTTTCTAATCTTAAAAGTTATAAATCTTTTACATACTATTTTTAAAAAATCAGTCTTTTAAAATTGTTTAATTTATTTAAACTTATATAACTTTTTCTCATTAAATGTATACCTATATATGTATATGCTTTTAAACATACACATATATATCACTACGCATATCATATTTTTGATCTAATGAGCTACACAATATGTATATATTTTTCATTGTTATTACATTTATATGAATTATTATTATTTATTTTAAAAAAAAATACGTATGCAACTTTGAAAACTGATTACTAGGATACTTACAGTTGTAAAAGCCGACTTTGGTTTTGAAAAGTTCCATTAAAGATTTTCTCAATATGATTGGTCCATAAAGTCCTAACAACAAAAAAAAACACACCGTAAATTGAACATATTAATAATCTATAAATAACTTAGATCCAAAAATTCTACATTCTAACAATTTTTTTGTAAAATTTTCTTCAGTTTGTATGGAACTAACGTTCAAATAAATTTTGATTTTTATTCAAAAAAAAAAAAAGCATTGATTTATCATTTCTGAAACAATCGTATACAAATAGTACCAATATTTTTCAGTTCCAAATGCTTTTATCAATTTACAGCGGTCTTTTCAAAAAAATAGTAACAGTCATGTGGAGCATATTTTAAAATTAACTTTTGTATATATTGGTAAAATATAATATCGGTCATTTCCCAGTTTTTCAGATATATCCTAAAAAATGTTAACACTTGAAAAAGACTAGAAAAATGATTGAAATATAACTGAAACTATTTTAAAACATTTATTTAGGTGTCCTTTTTTTTTAGATTCCTTATCTATTAACAAAATAGCACGGAACTTGGAACTTGTAGAATTCCAACGAGAAGGTAGAATGATTAGGGACTTTATTAAGGCCTAAAATTCTATTGTGGCAGCCTAAGATTTACCAAATATTAACCAAATAAATTTATGATTTGTCAAGCGTTGATAGCCGAGATGTCAGCGCAGCTGCCTTGCAAGCAAGCAAATGTTTGCAGATGGTTGTTGCGGGTTTGCCTCCCGGCCGATGTTATGACATATGGAAAAAAATAATTCATGATTTGTGTTTATTCACATTAAGGTCCGTTTATGAAGCAGATGAACATAATGATTGTAGATTATCCTGTATTAGTTGATAAGCCTCTAGTAATATCTGGAAAGATCAAATCCACCTAATTTTACTATTGGATCTGAAAAAAGAAATATGTTTAGAACTTTATAAAAAATTATTTTTATCCCACAGTTTTTTTGTTATACATTCTTAGTTGAACATTGAAAAAAGAGATTTTGATTTGAGGTGAGTCTTAGATGGTAAAACTGTATTTGAGTTATTGGAAAATCTTATCTGCCTGAGAGCTTATTATACATTTTTAAGAAGCAACTTTTCTTCTGATATCTAATGAAGGAATATGTAAAAACACAAGAAGCCACTGCAGAGTAATAGATGATCATTCATGTCAGTAAAAAATCTCATAGTAATATTAAATTTAATATTTAGAAATTTTGTGTAGGAACACCCCCCCTACAGGGGCTTAATATTCACCAACTGAATATGCTTGAGCTAAGAAAACTGTCCATAAAGTATTTACACCACAACCCTAAGTAATACTAGCCAACTTCCAAGGAAGTTGTTCCTAGAAATATAATTTTTATTTAATCTCAAATTAATGTGGAAAATAGGTTAGACTATGACCCAAAGTTACTCTAAATAGCACAGGATAAGATTGTGTTTCAATGTACTAAAGCAAAACATTATATTCAGATTACAAGATCTTCCCTTATTGTTTAAGTAACAAAACTGAGTATGCTGTTGTCATCGATTAAGAATTAGATTCCAATTTCTGGAAAAAAAATCCAATCTTCTCACATCGTTAATGAGAGATTTTTATATTTCGTGAAAGAATTTTTTTTTTTCTCATGTGTCATATCATCAGCTGGGAAGCAAACCACTAACCCGAGACAACTGCTTGTAAAGCAACTGTCGCTGACTTCTCAACCACCAATTTGAGAGACTAACCCTTTCAGATTTTAACATTTTATGCATCATCCCCTAACGACAATTGGAATTATAGTTCAATCTTTTATTATTACTAAAACATTCCATTCTATATTATGAATCAGTAAATTATACTTGTTTTTTTTTTTTTTTAGAAATATAAGTTTGCAAAGAATAAACATTATAAAAAATCATAATATTTCTATAGTGTAATTTTCACTACACCATATTCATGCAAGATAGGAACTGGTTTCTATCCACTTTTAACATCTTGTGGAGGGATATAATCATAAGAATTTGACCAAAATCATGTGAAAGAGATCTATGATTTCCAAGATGCACATTTCATGCTGAACTGGTACTCACCAGTTGGCTTAGACCACAATCTCTTACAGATATCTTTATCATTGTTCAGCATATATAGACAGACAATTGCTAGTTTAATTGATAATTATCAAACTTATTGTCCCTACAACTTTGACACAGATTACTTAATGAAGCTATATTAATATTTTTATTAATCATTCTTTAGACTAGAGATTATCCAATAATGAATAATATTTCTGCAGTGTAATTTTCACTATACCTCCCTCACACAAGGTAAATGACTGGTTTCTTATCCACTTTTAATACTTTGTGTGAGAACGGTATTGTGAAAATTACATTACAGAAATATTATTCATTATTGGATAATATCTAGTCTAATAAATGACTAATAAAAATTATTATAAAAAATCATATTTGAATTTTATAAATATAGACAAAATGTAATAAGGTGAATAACTTTTTTCTTATTGGATAATTATTGAAATGCTGGTAAAAAAAAAAAAAAAGAATAAAATTTTAGTTGAATGAATTTCATTTCTAAAACAGGAACAAATTATTATTAAGTCATTATAAAGCTAAGAAATTCCAAATTGCACATATAATTATTTAAATATCACAAAAAGTTCTGCATTACTTTATTCTAACAGTTTCAACTGTCCTGTAGTCATCATCAGAGCATTTTTAATATCATGTAAATTCTCCATAATCATAGATTATATATTCAAAGATTGTTTCTTTATATTCTTGATATTCAGAGTTTTGATATAAAAAATAGTATTGTTGAAATATTTAGGAAAGTTGGAAATGGTATATGTAAATATAACATCACACGATCACTATTCTTATGCTAGCACATAACTGTTATTAAAACAGGCAAAACTCTCCATACAGTAGTGCCACTCAGTGCCAACCAGAGTAATCAATGGATGCCAGAAGGCACTGAAGAAGGCTACAAGCCAGAAATTAGTTTGGAGATATTGGATGAGTAGGCACTAGATGGGGATTTTATGCACAAGCCTTCTGGCATCCATTGATTACTCTGGTTGGCACTGAGTGGCACTACTGTATGAAGAGTTTTGCCTGTTTTAATATGTAAATATAGAAACCAATACATAAGAAAAGGAAGAAGAAGAAAATTACACTACAGTATTTGGCAGAGTGTTACCGATTGTAGTTTCATGTTTACCCATATTACGAATTTTTAATTTTATATTTTTTAAAAATGAAATCTATTCAAATAAAATCTAAGAGTAATTATAAAATTATTTATTTTTTAATAATTACTGTATAAATATTTTGTAACAGTAATCATAAATAAACTATAGAAAAGTGACTATTGTATATAACTAATAGTTTGTTTGTTTTTTACCAATAGTAATTATAGGTTATTTTTCCTAAAAAAACCCGTCAAATAATTGTTAATAAGTAATCTTTTTTATCAACTGTGATTAATTTAATTCTATAGTTACTCTAATTGCAGAGAGAATTTCCATTGGGATAATTAAATGTTATTTTACTTGTTTGCCTATATACATATAAAACAGTAGATATATGTATATTAATTAAACAGATGCACCTTGGATTACAATGTAATCATTATCAACTGATATAACGTTACTTTAGCTAATAATGATTACAACGTAATTGAAAATACTTCTATTTAATTAATATATATATATTGTTATTGCCTACAGTCATTATAATTTAAGATTTAAACTACAGTATAACATATTTTTAACGGATAATTCGTTTCACACACAAACGTATGCATTTAAACATTAAAATAAATAAAGTTCCACTCGCTACCAATTGCAAAGCGCAACAGAACAAGTAAAATGACCATTTACACATATTATCTTCAGATTTTATAGAATTACTAAAAGTTTGAAGAGTAATATTATTATTAGATACAGATATAAACAAATTTTCAATTTTCTATGAGCTGGAATTAGTGGATGTAAATGGCCATTTTACGTGTACTATTGCTTGATCTAGAAATTGGTACTTTGTAATTGGCTATGGGTGGAGATTTATTAGTTTTGTATTTGTGTCCAACTTATTATTCTGTATTGACCAGTTCGAATATACGTATCTATGAGTTTGTTAGTTTATACGTATTAAATTTTTTCAAAGACACGGTTAAGTTCAGTAGACAGCGGAATTCCATGATTTGTAATTTACCGGTTATATTTTACTGCATTAATATTTAGAACTGCTTTTTATAATATTAAATTGCTTTTGCGTATATTCTTGATATTTTATATCTCCCCTAATTGCACCCACACACTCTCATATATGCTTGCGTATGTGAATAATTTAATAGCAAATCAAAAAAAAAGCTGAAATACAATGATTTATAGCTTCAAAGAAATATTTATAATTGTTTTTAATATTCTACTACTTTTATTAACCGCTGAATTTAGTTCCGTTGAATTAAAAGGTTTCAAATTATTCTACATTACTAGAAAATTGAATTGTTTGAACGGTTGAATAAATATATGTATCTTTCAGACATTTTACTGAAAAAGATTTTTCTCATATGGGTATATTTATAATAGACGTGTAAGTTTAGCTATTATAGTTAGCTTTTATTAACTCAATAAACGGTAATACTCGAATTGATTGCTTTTTTAAAAATTTGAATAGACAAACCTAATACTGACTGCTAAAGCGCGTTGTGAGCCTATTGCTCTATGTGTGGGTTTAAATTCTCTTAATACGGGCGTGCGCACTTATACATAGAAGTAATTTTTGTATTCTATCTATTGCAATATTAAATCTCCCAACACACATATAAGGCAATATACGCAAAATGTCCCAGTGAAAGATTTACTGTTTTTAGTATTTGTCTGAAAGTTTGTGATGGTAATGGAACATTTACCGATTCTCTTTCCAAGTAGCTTGCAGCACTATCTACTAACGTAGTTTAGCTATTGACTAAAACAATTTCAAGGTGCTAATATCGGATCACGAATTACAACATGAAATGTGGCAGTGAGTTTCATATTTTTGTGGCCCATTTTTAATGTCATTCCTAGGCTTCTCAGAAAATCTTGCAAACCACTTGAAAACATTCTTGCAACTCAGACTTTACTGCCATATATAATCTGAATCATTTCAAATGTTTTAGTAGCAGTTTTTCCCAATTTAAAACAAAATTTAATGTTATCCCATTATTCGATGTGAGTTAAGATACAAAACACACTGTCATCTTTCATATCCTAACTCATAATCTAGACATACTAGTGCCTTAAATTTTTATGGTAAATAGCTAAATTATGTCACTGCACAACATATATATTGGTACAGAAATGATGAGGCAGAAATCTTGGAATTAATCACCAGTCACCTTTTTAATGGGACACAAGAAGAGAGAGATGCTGACAAATAATGTTGCTTGAAGAAAATAGGTTTTACTGCAATTTAACTACCTATATTTTTTTAGTTCTTCAAATGCTATTTTACTAATATAAATTTTAATGCCAATAGTTAGATTCATTAAATCTAGGAAGTGAACTACCAAAATATTAATTTTAACAAATTATATTTAACAATGAAAAATAACAAATGTAAAAAGTGAACTATCAACATGTTAATTTTAACAAGTTATATTTAATAATGACAACAAAATGATGAACTACCAAAATATTAATTTTAGCAGATTATTTAACAATAGAAAAAAATGATGAAAGGGAGCTACCAAAACAAAGATGTGAACTATCAAATATTTAACAATGAGAAAGAATAAAAAAAAAAACGAACTACAAAAATGGTAATTTTAACAAGTTATATTAGAAAATGAATTAGCAAAATATTAATTTTAATAAGTTATATTTAATAACAAAAAAACTTTTCTGTCCCTATAGCAATTAAAATAACTGAACTTATTATATTCCTAATATTTGACTTAAATTCTTCATTGACGTGGCTTTAAAGTGTGTAAGAAATGGACTCTGAATAAAGACATATATAATTTGGCTGTGCTTCCCTCTGGGTTGTAATGATGTAACGCTTGTTTAAAACAATTACTAAATTTGCTGATTGTTATATATGGTTAAGACTGCTAATATAAAGTCATTTTATATTGGTTGAGTAATCTAATAAATAGCGGTGCTGAAAGGTTTTTCAACAGTGTTTGGTTTCATTGATGAAGAAATTACATGTATATATAATATACGTTATAATCTGCCTATAGCTATTATTTATTTTTCTATATTGGTATTATGAATATTGTAAAATTTATTACATTTAATTTCTTTATATTATTCCATTTAATTTATATATATATATAAATTAATTTCATTCTGAATTACCAACAGTGTTGACAAAGATATGTTTATAAACACTAAAACTCCAAGAATAAGTGGATTCATTCTACTCTTTATCCTTTATTCAACATTTGGAGTACTTTTAATTTATAGCCTAGAGGGAGGGTGATTTATTTTATTTGCTTACATATAGATCAAGCTATATTTAATTTAAATTTTACATATTAGATCTTGCTTAATTATTATAATAAAGGTGTTAAAAAAGAGATTCTGTCTCCAGCTTTGTATAATTGATTATGAATTTAATAACTCTTAAGTGACATATTGCATCTGGCTGGGAAATTAATTTCACTTTTAATTACCAATGATGCTGACAAAGATGTACTTATAAATATCAGAACTACAAGAATAGGTGGTTTCATTCTATTCTTGACTCTTATACTTTTGTAATTTGCTGTCATTAACCAGAAGTTCAGAAAAAAAAAGTCAATAAAAAAACTAGTCAAAACAACTAATTTGAGAATATCCCCAACCCCAGACTGGTTTCTGCTACTGGTATCATCAGTGAGGTGCTAGTATATCCAATCATTAGATTAAAAATACCAGGACAAACCCAGCACTTTATCTAATATATACCCATTAAGTAGAAAGTCTGAAATTTTCAGACATCCATGTCTTCCAATCCAGCTATCTAACTTAAATACCATATGGGACTGAACTAAGTTCAGATGCACCATATATTAATAGATTTAGCAATATTTGTAAATACAAGCTTATAAGAAATTAGGTCATGTGACATCTGACTTGAATTTTTTTTGTAATTTTATTTTTTACTATTTTGCCAATTTTATATTACTAGAGCTATTAATATATGGTGTATCTGAACTTAGTTTATTCCCATGTGGCTATTTAAATTAGATAGCTGGATTGGAAGCATATGGATATCTGAAAATTTCAGATTTTCTACTTAATAGTTATCCATTAGATAAAGTGCTGGATTTGTCCTAGTATTTTTAATTTAATGCTTGAATATACTTAGCACCTCACTGATGACGCCAATAGTAGAAACCAGTCTGGAGTTGGGAATATTCTCAAAGCTTGTTAAGAACTTATTTTGCAAGCTCTATATATAACATTTGTAAATACAAGCTTATTAAATTAAATTAGGTCATGAGACATGTGACTTGATTTTTTTTAAAACAACTAATTGGATCTAAAATCGATTTTAGCACAGTGAACCATATCAAAGCATTGAGAACAATTATAGAAGGAATCAATGCATATGAGTTGTTATGCTTTAGATTTGTAGATTATGAAAGGGCATTTGAGTGTATAAGTATTTTCACAGTGAATTAAATCCTTGGACCATCAAGATACAGAGCCAGTATGTTGGCATAATCTGAAAAATATTTATCAAAATATAACAGCTGAGAGTGATGATGACATGGTAGACTAAAACGATTAACTTTCATAGAGATAAATGGTAGGTTGATTTCATATATCCAAAGTTTTTTGCAAGTTTTGAAAGAAGCATTTTGTGAATTAAAATGAAAAACTAAGGAAATAAAAATATAGAGAGATTATTTAATTCATCTATATTTGCAGATAATTAGACTGTGATATTACAAGTGTTATCAGATGAATGTAAACAGATAGAACTAAAGATAAAATGTTTGATAAATTTTCTAAGATAAGAAAATAAAGATTAATAATCATGAGTTAGAAGAAGGTAAGATGGAAACATAATACATAAAATTAAATCATAAAATTAAACTTGGATGGAATGCTGTTGGTAAAAATAATTTAATATTAAGAAAAATATGCTTATGTATTTGATAAGGAAAATTTTTAATAGATATATTTTAGTGGTTCTTATTTATGGATATGAAATTTGGACTACTTAAAAGAAGAACAATATAAAGACTTTAGATAATTCACTGAAGTATGGAGAGATGTTGTTAACAATAAGAATACTTCCAAAATGAAATATATGGGTAAAACAATAAACAGATATTATTGATGGTTGATTGAAAGAATTAAGGAATTGAAATGAAGCATGGACATATTTCTAGAAGAAGTGGTAATGGGTTGAGATTAAAGTCTTACATTGAATTATAAGATATTGTATCAGATCCAAAAGAGATCAAATGTGATAATATAAGGAAATTTGTTGATGTCATGTGAGGAATAGAGATGATGAATCAAAGAAACTGGATTAAATTTGGAGAGACTTTCATCTTACTGTAGATCTATAAAGATTGGAAATAATGTTGATGAACAACCAGGAGTTTATGAAGATGAAATAATTCATTTCACATACTAATGCATGAATCTTGTTGAATGGACTGTAGGAAGATTATATTCTCTAAAAATGATTTTTTCACATAGAAAACAATAAAATTACTTCATTTTAATACTGAGGACATGTCAAGGTCTAAAATTGAGATTCTCCTCCAAGTAATTATTTAGGATAATACTGATGTTATCCCACTTCAGGAGTGTCATTATTCTCTAAATAATATGCATATTTCTAAAATTCTTGAATTTGCATTGTTTCTTGAATATAATGCATTCTAAACATGATATGAGTACCTTTGTGTGAAATTATCTTGCAAAGCAAACAACTTTTATTGAAGATAGTTTAAACAATATTACAATCACCATTTAAATAGTTAATTTTATGGATGCATTATTTACAAACCTCCCAATCCAAACTGCCTTTACTCTCCTCTTACAGATCTTCCTATATATATATATATATATATATATATATATATATATATATATATATATATATATATATATATATATATATATATATATATATATATATATATATATATATATATATATATATAGGAAATTTTAATTATCAGTCTTTGGGACAAATGAGGACAAAGCAAATTGTTACTTTTTAGGAAGGATGGAATTTACCAATATCCATTTTTACAATGACAACTAAGAAAGAACATTCCATTTAGGAAGTTGGGAAATAATGGCAATCTTGACTAATGTTTTGTTTTAACAAAAAAAAAGGATATGATTATATGATGAACTAATATTGGATCTCATCTCCCATAACCAATATAAACCATGTCTAATCATTCTTGGAATCCATATTCCTATAGTTAAAAGTTAGCCTGTTTGAAGATAAAATTTGAGGTAATTATTGGAGTTGATATATAGAATCTCTCCAATTTTCTCTCCATATGACAGATTTAAAAGCTCATAAAATGAGTTATCAAAGAATAATCCCTTCAGGCTATTGATATCATCAATTCATTTCAGGTTGGAACAAAATTATCAGTACTTTTTATGGGTGCCAAAGATTTAGAAATTGCTGGAAAATTAAAAAAATTATTGTATGATACTGCAGAAAAAAAAATAGAGAGATACTATGAAAAAATAACACTTTACAATATTTATTTAAAAGGCTTCATCAATTTTACCGAAAATTTTGTGGATGTAAAAGTACTTCTGAAGAACTGTTTGTGTCACTGTCAATGTGGCTGCCAATCATATATGTCAGATCTCTAAAGCCAAAATTGACAGAATGAAAAAAAGCATTACTAGAACAAAACTAAAAACTTTCTTTCACAGTGTGCTTGTAGATGTTAATTAACTTAAACTTGTCTTTGATTGTCTTAAAACAGAAAAGGCCCAATGACCAGATAAGTGTAGTTCCTGAGTCTTTTTAAAAAACCTAGGGACTAAAATCAAAGGGAAATGCTTTGATGATGGTGATTTAGTTGTACTTATCTGTTGGACCATTTCCAGCATCTAATATGAGTGTTGAATGTCTTTAAAAAATTTAACTTTATTTAAATATTCCAAATTCATTCATCTGTTAGTAATAGCACAATGTTTTAAGAGGTATTATTCTTCCCTCCTCTTCAGGTGTTGCTGGCCTGACAAGTGACAATACTAGCATGAGAATTGAACCTGGATGCTTAGATTCTTGAGTACTGAATCTTAAGGTAGTTGGTTAGAGTGTTACCTTAAAATTCAATATTCAAGAATCTAAGGGTCCAGGATCAAACCCATGCTGGTACTGTCACTGGTCAGGCCAGAAACACCTGAAGAAGAGAATAATACCTCTAACCTGGATGCTATTAGTAACATTTGAATGTATTTGAAATATTTAAATAAAGTTAAACTTTTCTAAAGATAATCAATAATCACATTAGATGATGAAAATAGTCCAACATATAAATAAAACTAAAATCAAAGCATGTTTGGCCAAAAAAACCCAGTAACATTATTCATACAGAAACTATTTCAAAAATTTGCCATAAAAGCAACATTATGACAATTTTAAAACCAAATAAATCCAGCAATGATCCAGAAAATTATTTTCCAGTATCATTATATGTTGCCTACAAGATTTTTAAAAGAATCATATTAGCGAAGCCCCTGGTAGTAATTAAGAGCCATATACCTGTACAGTTAATTGGATTTATGCTAGAAAGAAGCTATTAGTTTGCCCAAAACCTAAACATGCAGGAAAATACCTACTTATACATCCAATCACACCAGTAATACAAAACTTGGAGTTATACTATCACGAACAGAGCAAAATAAGTTTGTTCAGAAACCAGCAATTTGAAAAAAGAAAAGATCTATTTAGAACAAACTCTTATAATAAGTGGTTATCCATCAGCAAATAGACATAAAAAAGAACCATCAATTTGAAAAGACAATTATTGGTACTGTAGTGTACCCATACATTTCAAAAAAATAGCAGACAAATTAAGGAAAATCTGCAATCAGTATAACATCAGAACAACTTTCCAGAGCAATACCACACTATGAGGAATTCTAACATCTACAAAGTCTAAACTTGAAATGCTGAAAGCAAAAAACTGCATCTATGAAATACCATGTGAATATGGAAGAACATATATTGGAGAGATTAGTCATCCCATTGAAAAGCACTTGCAAGAACACAAACTGATGATTAGAAGACAGAAAACAGATGCGTCTAAGATAGCACATTATATATGTGCCAATGAATATATGCTCAATTGGGAAAATACAAAAATATTGGATAGAGAAAAAAAGTACAAATAAGAAAATTTAAAGAAGCTGCTCACATGACAATGGCAAAAAATCCCATAAACCAACCTAGTGTGACTATATAATATATGGAAACCACTAATCAACTTTGCTCTTAGTATAAAGTGGAGAAATCAGGAGGAACCTCATAGATAAATACAAGAAATTTCTACAGACTGTTCCCTTTGGCAGGATGGCTCAGTTAGTTAGAGCGTTACCTTAAAATTCAATACTCAAGAATCTAAGGGCCTAGGTTCGAATCCCATGCTAGTACTGTCACTGGTCAGGCCAGCAACATCCGTAGAAGAGGGGAGAATAATATCTCTTGAAACATTGAGCATATACTAACCTGTTTGATGTGATATTACTAACAGTTGAATGTATTTGAAATATTTAAATTAAGTTAAATTTTTCTAAAGACATTCAGTACATATATTAGATGATGGAAATAGTCCAAAAGCAAGATTTATATTTAGCCACTTACCTTAAAAAGAGTTTTTGAAGGAAACTAGAAGCTGGGGCTACATTTATTAATTTAACTTTAGTTTATGATTATCTTTAGAAAAATGGGCTTCTAAAAATTTTAAAAAATTGTAAATGTAGTAAAACTACTAATAGTTGATTTGATAAATTGTTCTTGCAATAAAAAAAAATCAAATGACTGATTAGATAAAACATTTATAGAACAGTCCCTTACCTATTTTATTTAATATATTTACCTGTGATACAGATACAAAATGCAGAAAATTCTTATATTAAAAATCCCTTTTTTAAATCATGTGTGTGTGTATATATATATATATATATATATATATATATATTATGACCATCTGAATGGGCACAAGGAATTGAGATGCTTTGTATCTGCTTTGAATAGTTATATTATATTTTTTAAAAAATGAAATAGCCATAGAATTTTAATTTTTTTTTTTGCTAGAAATTGTTTAAAGCTTACATATGGATTGCTTATGCAGTTGATTGACCACTTTATAAGTATTCATTATTATTGGTGTGGTTAATGAAGTATCTAATGTGGGGAAGAAGGGTTGTTTATTAATGGAATTGATACATTTTGTCAGAAAGATGCAAAGTTATTTTAAGTTAGTGTAATATTGGTTGAATGGTTTTAAAATCCTTTATTCATTAATACTTATCCTTTTGTCAACAATTAATAGCCATTTCAATTATATTTAGTTAGGATAGTTTAATATTTAGGTTGCAGTACATGTGCATGCATATATGTCTGTATTGTTTCATTTCATTTTCATCTTTTAATAACAGCAAACAATAGTACATTCACAATAAAAACATTTAAATTACAGTAATTATCTTTAATAATTTAACAGATATATATTTCTTTTCAATGATTAATGGATATTTGGATAGGTGAATTATTTTACAAATTAAATAAATTATTAATCATTTTGTTTAACAGTTAATTAATATTCATGTCTTTCAAGTTTGTAAAAGCTATTTATTTTATTATTATTATTTTTTTATGTCTTGATTTAATTCTAAAAAAATCAGATTGATTTTTTTTTTTTTAAGAAAGGATTTTTTTTTAAATATGTAATTAGCTTGGATGAAAAAAACATGGGAGTAACCTTGGAAAGGGAAATGACCTTTTGCTTAAAAAAAATCTATTTAACGGATAGTTTTCAGTAGAAAATTGCTTATTATCATTTTAATTGCAGCCAGTAAAATTGCTCTTCCCTACTGCAACATATATATATATATATATATATATATATATATATATATATATATATTTGAAGTCAAATTAATTGTAAAGAAACTTTGTAGTAAACTTCTGGAAAAGTTATAAAAAATTCATTATGGGAAAGTCTTCAATTGGAAATGCAAGGCTAAAAATTTAAAAAAGGTATATTGGTTTCCGTTCTCTCCTTAATTTAAACATTTGAATTAACCACCTCATGCTTGTTAATATTTAAAATGTATATCATTGGTGTTAAGATGGAATTACTTTATTTATCTATAATTAAGAAATAATACAGAGTGTGTGATCATTATTGTTATATAATTAATCTATGTGTGTTCTTTAATATAATTTGGAAATGTATGCAGGACTGTTTTTCAGAATTTATTTTGATTTTTCACTCTCATCGGTATTGTGCTTTTATGAAAATTAAATGCAAACTAAAGGATATGTGTATTATGATATTTATCATACCATGCTTAGATTAATTACAAAAAAGTGACATTATTTATTTATTTGGTGTTTCTAAAAATAATATGTGTTTAATAAAAGAAATAAAATGTGAATTATTTCAAATAACCAAAGAAAACTCCTCGCAAAATATTTACTTAAATCGGATGGAAGGACTGAAAGGCAGTGCAATTTCTGTTCTCTTCAATAAAAATGCACTATAATAATAATGAAGTATTAATTAGAGAATTACTAATGAATCATGGTATTTTAATTGGCAATATTTAAAAATAAACTATGCATATAATAAACTATAAAGTGTCAAATGCTATTCAAGAAAACTACTAAGAATAATTGTGTACTTAATTTAAAAGCACTATGGAATAAATGAAATAATTCCTGTTCAACAGTAGCTAATAATATCATATTTTCATCATAATAAAAGAGAAATTGATTACTTATATGTGATATAGTAAACTCAAATAGCTCAGCTATGAACATTGAAGTGCTAGGTCATATTTAAGTTATGATTATATTTTTTTTAGTTGTCCTACAGAAATTCATTTTGTGTTTAAATTCAGCTCGGAATCCGTCTCCATATCATTTCATAAACCCGGAGTAAAATTTTGCAAGCGAACTTTTATTTTAAGTCACAAAACATATAACTTTTGTTTCTTTATTTATTTATTTTTGCTTGTCATTAATTAATGTATATTACAGATATGTAGGCATACTTATTATTATGTTTTATTTATAATTTGGGTTATTATGATATTCTAGATCGTCTCGGAATGCGTATTCACGAGAGCAGTGGATATGTTAGTAAAAATTTATTCGTAAAAATATGTCTTATTTTTCTTTTACGAAGGTAAAGAAAAGAAATATATTTTTTTTATTATATCATTAGAGAGAGGGTTACATTTATTTTATATATTTTATTATTTCAAAATGAAAGTTTTAGCTTTAAAATCAATGAACGTATAACTGAAATAGTTTGCTAAATATGATAAGGAAAGTTCGTTCGTAAGAGTTGTAATTATTAAATTTTAGAAATAATTTAAAGTCCATTATGAATTAAAAGTAATACCTTAATGCATTATTTATTTATCGTGTTATCTGCTTAGTAGATAACTTAGAATTAATTTTTTTTGTATATATTCTTATCCGCATGTGTGTGTCTATTTTGTACAGTTATGACATTTGTTTAATAAAGTTCAGTTTATGAATATTTTATGTATAAATTTCGGATACTGTCGTATTCTATAGAATTGAATGGATTACTATGTTATCTGTGTGTGTTTATCTGCCAGTGTGTAAATATAATGTTAGACATGTAAAAGAGCTTTGTGAATGGAAAATAATCTGATTGTGTTCTAATATTTTTATAGGGATAAAAGATTTTGCTTATTTAGTATGTTTTAATAATTTAGAGTCTTGGTGATGAGGAAAGGATCCCCACCAACAGTGTATTTAGAATTAGATGAATTATTGTAGAAGTATTAAGTAAAGAATTTATTTACTCCTCATGTGATTTTCCCTCGGAAGGTGTAGTCTGTATAATCATGAAAGTATAGCTCCGTGTTATTTAAAATGTGGCCAGATAAATAGCTAAGTCAAATTCTTGATGTAATAATAGTGTCTTATTTTATTGATGGCTTATGACATTGTCTGAAATGAAGTAATTATTTAATATTTCCTTGATGAATGGAGAGTTTGTAGAAAAGATTGTTTTCTATTATTGTTGCTTGACACGCGCACACACACGTAATATGAATAATGTCGCGAATATAAAGATTTAAAGATATTGAAATTAAAATGTGAAATGAGTGTTTTTAAAACACAGTTTATTTATTTAATACAGAATTAATTATAAATCATCAAACCATCAGAATGAATATGATTTCATTGTTATGTGTGAAAAGGTATATGTATTTAAAAAAATGATTGTTTCATTAGTTAGAAAAAGTTGCTTTGTTGATGGCCAAATATAGTTAATTTGATTTATTTTATTAGTCAATAGTAATACCCTCTCAAAATATTTTGGTTTGTCAATAATATAATATATTATTTAGTCAGTGTTATGTTTAATTATGTTTAAGTGAAATACTTAAGCCAAGCAAATATGCAAAATTAGAATATTAGAGTTTATTGTTAATTTGCTTTCAAAGGGTATAAATAATGTTATATAATGGGGATAGTCCCGAACTGATGCTCAAAGTTTATTGGATAATTTGAAATCTGTGAGACAAGTAGTCCTATTGTAAAAATATCATGTTAAACTAAATTTTTTATTTATTGTAATAAATGATTTGTTTTAGTTATTTAAAATCTTAAAAACTGTGTCTTGAGTTATTCTTGTGTACATTCGTGTTTCCATTTCCACATCTCCACATTTCATAAATCTATTATAAAATAGATATATTATTTTAGAGTTATAATATTAAATCTGCTGGTGTCTGAAAATATTGTTTTTCTTAATCCAAACATTATAAGAAACATTTGCCATTGGATAAACGTATTAGAAAGGTTGCCAAGTTAGTATATTTGTTAGATGATGATATGAGATTAAAATACCCTATTTTTGTCATTATCTTATTATTGAAACACAGAAAAATATTTTAGTCAATTTGTTTCATTACATTTTATTATACTTTAGAATTATAACTTATGGGCCAATGTATTTATTTAATTCAACTGTGTTTGTTAAATTCCCTGAGACCTTATTGTTTATTTCTTGATTGGCATTAAAGTAGATGTTTAGATTATGATATGCCAAGTCATAGAATTGTTTAGGAATATAATTATAGAAATCTGATATATGTTATACTTGGATGAAGGAAGAAATTAAGTTGAAAGAATATTTTAATAGATTGTACAAATAAACATTGTGATTCTTTATCACGCAATTAGTTAATAAAAGGATTTACATTATATTTAATGATTTGTAATATTTCTTCTTTCATTTACTTATAATCATATATCTTATGAACTTCCTATAGCCTCCCACTGAGCTGAGCTGAATATAGACTTAATTGAAGAGTCTCAGTAATAATTTTGTATCATATATCTTGTTATATTGTTCTATTCATTAATAGAACTGGCGCCTGGGCATTTCGCTCATGTAATGTATATAAGCAGTGTTGGGAGTGTAGGTTATTATATATATATATATATATATATATATTATAATGGAACTGTAAGGTACACCATATGATGATGTGAATATGACTCAGTAGTTGGATGACTTGAATACAATGTGTCAACCAACCTACAACAAATAATGTCCATAATCCATGATTCGATGGCACATTTGGGTGTGTCAGATGTTACTGAATCAGAAATGGCATATAACAAAGGGAGCGCATCTCACTACTGTCAGACCTAGACCTTCGAATAGGATGCTAAAGATGTCAAAATAAAATGCCTACTGCCAAATTACATCTATTTTTAATATGTCAGCTTTTAATTTATTTAAAAATATTTCAATGTAATTTAAACTAATGCATATTCATTACATCTCCTATTTTGGGCCCCATTACACCACGGAATTTAAACTCAGGGAATTCTTGCAGTCAGCTCTCTTCAGGGATGGACTTACTCAATTATTAACCAAATGTGCCTATGTATAAGCATAGATATAGAAAAATACTGATGATGATCAATTATTTATAAGAGCAATACATAATGATGATGATGATCACCGAACATCTAGTGGAATCAATGCACAATGATGATGGTTATGATCAAACAGAGATCAGATTGATTTAAACAACTTAATATGTTTATTAACAACATATATAATAAATATTTACAAACAAAAAATAAGAAAATAAATAAATATTCGTTTATCAAGAATGGTTTCTATCACTTTGATGGCTTCACACAACTGAAACAAAATAATCTGAATTATATTATATACAAAATTATATTATATAATTCATTAAATATATACATAAAACAAAAAAAGAAAAGCAAAATGAGAATTCACTAATTCTAAAACTACTCCATTAATGTAATTATTAGAATTCCATCTATATATGTGTATAAGTCAAAGTAAAATTAATGATAGATATGAAACAGATCATTTATTCCAGTGGGTTAATTGTGCACTCAGAAATAAAACAAAATTACAAGTAAATATTATTAAAACTTTTTAGTAAATAATATAGTTTTGTTTGTCCTAAAGTTTGCCCTCAATGTTAAATATATAAAAACCTTACTTGAGGTTGCCTTGATGGATCAATGTTGAATTTCCAGAGGAATCTGTAAATTTACTTTTATTAAAAAAGCTATACATATTAATTGATTGTGATTCCTTTTTTAACATACATCAACATATGATATTTATCCATCCACTGCTTCCACTTTTAAATTGCAGGTGATCAAATTTGAAAATGAATCTTGAATACACAATAAAAAAAAACAATCACATTACATAAACTTTCAAATAGCAATAATAGAAAACAAAAAAATAATAATCATGTGAATCAAACAAAATATATTTATCTTGAGGGAAGCAAGCATCTTGTCCACAGTTAAAAGTTTATACATTTAAATGTCAATCTCCATGTATAGCATTCCTGTTCACCAACTCTGTTGATATTTATATCTTTCATGCTGCTTGGTTAAAACAAACACATGCAAAGTATCTCTCCTGAATGTATATAAATCCATGGAAGATTGATGTACACCAGCATTCTCTAAATAGACATCTTGATGGAAAATTTTATAATTTCATAATTTTATAATTTCATAATTTCACAATTCCATAATGACATTGAAGCTAGCTTTGGAATGTCCTATAGTACTGGTCTTCTTTACCCCACACACATTGTAATGATTTCTTTATCATTGACTATTATTTATTGTAGCTTAGATCTATATAAAAATAGCTTTTAAAGAAAACTGTCAATTTCCAGTAGTTTCACATTTCCTTTGCATCATTTCCATAATAATGAATTTTAGCTTGCAGAATAAATTAAGTCTTTAGTTCATTCCTGTTAATTATAAATTGAAGTTTAACTTTCTAGTTTCCTTCTATCCAAAATAAAGATTTTATATTATCTTGAAACTACAGATATTAAAATTTTAATGTTTTTAAATGAGGAGTTTTCCTTTTTTTTAAAAAAAAAGAAAAAACTTTACTTATGTGCTGTCCGTTCAATTGTTAATTTTCAAGTCAAGAACTCTATCTCATGCTAGCTAAAACCTTTTGTTATAACTTAATAATAAAAAAACAAATTATAAAACATTATTATTATTATTATTATTACTTTTATTTAATCTTCATTATTCCAAATTTGATCACTTAGCAACAATTTTAACCTCATATAAATTTTGACCTTTGTCATGTCTGTTCTATAAGTCAATTTATTGGTATTTTAGTTAATGATATTAAATGAATAAAAGAAAAACAATTAATTTTTACAAATAGACAAACATATTAGTTTATATTTATGTTTATATATGTATATACTTCATGTATATAACGAATTTGTTTGCTTTTTCACCATAGATAAAAAAAATAAGAATTAATTTACATGTGTATAAGCAAGTATGTAGGATATTCTATTTGCCTACCGCTTGGTCTGAATTCAAACATTGTGAAAGAAATTAGGACAGGTGTGAAGGTTAGTTGTAAGACATTTCTTACAATATATATGGCTTTTGTTTCCTCTTTCAATTTCACAACCATTTCCAAAACATATTTTATTAGCCTTTTTTCTAAGATTATAATTAATTTTTATAGATCTATTTTTTCTCTTTCCTCCTCATTCTCTCTTTTTCCCCTCACTCTTTTTCCTTGCTTTTTTTCTTTTTTCCTTATTCCTTTCTTCTCTTTTCCTTCTCTCTTCTCATATTCTTTCTTCCCCCTTTTTCCTTCTTTCTCCCATCTGAAATGAGCCTGATCAATTTTAACACTTGTGTTAAGTCTTAAATGTATACCTTTTAAAATAATTAAGAAGGCTATTAATATTTTTTAGAATAACCTATTAAACAAAGCAATGGAAGTAATAGGGAAAAAAATATGAATTAAACAAAGATACATCCATTTATTTAACAACAATGAAATAAAAAGAATTATAAAAGTTAAAAATGCAGAAAAAATAAATAAAATAATTTAAAATCCAATAAATAATAATAATAAAATCCACAGACTAAAAAATATTAACATTGAATCTTTTGGGGGGTTTTTTCTGCAATGATTAGTTTAAAAATATATTTTTTTAATAATTCCATTATTTTAAATATAGGCATTTCTATTAAATTTATTGCTAGATTCACCGTAATCATTTGTAACCATTACTGATCCACTGCAGGATAAAGGTCTTTCCAGGTTCAATCCATCTTCTCTGGTTTCTAGCCTCTCTTCTCCATATCACCCCAATAACCTCTTTATTTCATCTACCCATCTCTCATGTGATCTCTTTCTAGGTCTTTTACAATCTCTTGGAATCCAGTTTAAGATTTCAACTGTCCATCTATTATCATTTCTTCTAGAAAATATGTCCATCTCAATTTCTTAATTCTTTCAATGATATCCAGTAACACCTGTTTGTTCTCTCATCCATATATTTCATTTTCAATCTCTTCTTGTTACTTTTAAGATACATTTCTCCATACTTCATTGAGTGGTCTGAAACCTCTGCATTGTTTTTCTGCTAAGGTCCAAGTCCATTTGTTAATATTTTTGTTATATTTTTAAATTTATATTTGTGTTAATTATACTTGTTTCACCAAAAGATTATTTTAAAAAATTGTAAAGTGAATGAAAAATTCATTTACAGGTCTGCAAGATTTTTGATAAAAAAAAAAAGAGGGAATTTTTTTTATAATAAGCATATTTTCAGGAACCTTTTTTAAAATTTTATTTAGGTATTTTTTGCTACTAATTTGGAAAGAGTGGCATTGCTTTTCCATTTGGTCCACTCTGGTACTGTTATGGACAAATATTACTTTAGTAATACACATTTACCCTTCTTAGCGATGGGAATTGGTTCTCCAAAACTCATCGTTAAGCAAGAATATCATATACAGAATACGTATTTATAATGGGGGTCTATGGGAAAAAAATTGGTTGGTTTCTAAAGCTAAAAAAATTACACTAACTTGGGAAGAAGTACACATTAAAATATTATTTATCGAATGCAGTGTATAAAAATATGTAAAATCAAAACCCTTAATGTAATATGCTTGTGTAAACTGTGCTGTATTATGCAGATATTCACTTGAAATATTTACATACTGTACACACTGTACTGTATATGTATGCTTACAGTACTGTATATAAATATGTAAAAAGAAAAAAAAACTTAACTTAATTTTCTGAGTTATCAGTTGCACATTCTAAGATCTCTTGCTGTCTTCTAAATCTTTTCCTGATCTTGGTTTTTTTGGAGGAGATGCATCAGATGTTGATGGCTGAGAATCCCTGGAGAAAAAGTTTAGAATGGATAGTTGAAATGCTTTTTGAATTTTCTTTTCATACAACATGTTATAAGGTCTTATTATTTGACTGAAGGCATTTTTAAATGTAATGCTGCATTCCAAGTCAGGATCAAATTCACCCAAAAAGCTGTTCATGGTCTCATGATATGAAATTTTTTTTTTCAATTTCTTGATGTCCAGATTTTTCTCTATAGGCTTATCAATAATATTTTCAGTTGAATTAATTCCTCATTAGTTAATTTTTCCATGTGTGAATCCAAAAGCTCTTCAATATTATCATCATCAACTTGTGTAAATGCTGCTTTCTTTGTTAAGTCAAGTATATTTTTGTGTATGATTGAAGTCATTCCCTTTTCAACTTCAGCACATGTAATGAGTTGTGGACAGACTTTCTTCCATGTAAGTTTAAGAGCTGTGTTAGTAACCTTATTCCATGCATTTCCTATAAAATAAACAGCTGTTTTTATATTGAAGGCTTTCCAGAGATGTGGAATTGTGTTATCAGCATCCATATCCAAAGTGTCAACAAGATGCTTCATTAGTTGTTGAAGATAGTACAACTTGAAGGTTGCAATGATTCCTTGATCCATAGGTTGAAGAAGTGATGTGTGTTCGGTGATAAAAACACGAGTTGGATGTTGCTTACATAATCTGAGATGTCTGTAGGATGTCCAGGTGCATTGTCTATTAGTAACAATGCCTTGTCTGTGAGATTTCTATTCCTACAATATTTAGTGATGAAAGGTGATAGATAAGTCTTAACATAATCTATAAAAATTTCTCGTCACCCATGCTTTCCTATTAGATCGCCATATAACAGGTAGTGATGATTTTTCAATTCCTTTAAATGCACATGGATTTTTAGAATGGTAGACAAGAAGTGGCTTCAGTTTTACATCCCCCTCCATATTTCCTCCAAAGTAATAAAATAAGATGATCCTTGGCTGGCTTGTAACCTGGGGCTTTTTTTCCTTCTTTGGATATAAATGTGTGTGAAAGCATTCGTTTCCAAAAAAGGTCAGTTTCATCAACATTGAAGACTTGTTTCATGGTATATCCTCCTTCCTGTACAATATTTAATAGCTCAGATAAAAAATTTGTGGCTGTAGTACTACCTGCTAAGGCTGCTTCTCCAGTAATTTTTATATTGTGTAAGTATCCATGCTTCCAAAATCTATCAAACCATCCATGGCTGCCTTTAAAATCTAAATCTCTGATACTTTCATCTTCCTCATCGATCACTTTTTGCCAAAGATCTTGAAAGAGTTTTGCTTTTCCCTGAATTAATAAAAAAGATAATGGTACTCCTTGGTGATTATGTGAATCAATCCATTGCAGGAGAAATTTTTCGAATAAAGGATGCCGTGATTTCGTGATTTTGGAAAGTTTGGAGCCACCTACAATTAGTTGAGCACTTTGTTTTATTTTGTCTTTGTTATTCAAAATGGTAGCAACAGTAGACACAGATAAACCCATAGATGAACATATATCATGATTTCTTTTTCCAGTCGATGTAAAATATCCACTTTGGTTTCCAAGCTCAAAGATTTTCTTGATTTTTTTCATGGCCATGATGATTAAATACAGTACAGTTGTACATTAGTTAAAAAGAAAAAATTTATATCACCATGAAAAAAAATTGTACTTCTCACTGTTTAAAAAGTAGAGTACAGTAAAAAAAAAAAAAAAGAGAAACTATATTTGAATTTAAGTTTTATCCGCAGAAGTTTTTCATCATAATGGAAAAAAAAATCCATACTGAAGTGCACTTTTTTTAAATTTGTATTACAGTACATATTACTGTATATTTATGTTTATTAATTATATAAAATTATTAAAATTAAAAAACAATGTTTAATTATAAATTATTTAATTGAACATAAAGACTTATTACTGCACACCAGAATAACAAAATGCTTAATGTGTATCGTAAATCAGTCAACTTTTTTTTTCCATATGTCATAGCATCGGCCGGGAGGAAAACCCACAACCATCTGCAACCAACTACTTGCTTGCAAGGCAGCTGCGATGACCTCTCAGCTAACAATGCTTGACTAAATCAGTCAACTTTAGAAAAAAAAATTCAACTTATTTTAAAAAAAAAAAAACCAATTGTACTAATTTTCTAAAACATAATAGCAAAGTTTATTTTTCTTTTATTTTATATTTGCTATAAGTCAATTGTTGGAATCTTAATAAATACAGCACTATATTTTTAGTAATGTAATAGTCCCCTCCCCCACCCCCGTTCATGTAGAAGAAAATTCATTAACATTTATTTTAAATACAATCTGTTTTTCTTTTTAAACTTTTCTAATTCGCATTTGCGTTTTAAAATGTTGTTTTTCTTTTGATTTGAAACAACTAGGGTATAAACATGTTTATTTACGAAGTTACAAAATCAATAACTATTTTTACATAATTATCCAGGTGTTCTAAAAATAATATATTGTAATTAAGAAACACACACACAGTTTAATATTTATATTTAGTGCTTTCCTGAAAGTTTGTGATGATGGTATTTTAGTTGTCCTGTACCATATTTATATATTGGACTATTTCATCATCTAATATAAGTATTGAATGTCTTTAGAAAAATTAAACTTTATTTAAATAATCCAAGTACTGTACATTATATTTAAATAAAGTTTAATTTTTCTCAAGACATTCAACACTTATATGTACAGTATACAGTATTATAGATTCAGTAATTATAGATACTGTATTTTAAGTTTATACATTCTATATTCAAAATACTGAATGCAGCACTAACATTGTGTTTTATGAATAAAATATTGTATGTGTATACAATTACAGCAAAATCATTACCTGTATACATATTACAATAATATATTTTTGCTTTTGGGTAAAATGAATTTAAAATACCTATTTTCTGACGTCATCAGTGATGCAAAATTCAAGATGGCTGCCCCCAAAAAAAATTTTTTAAATTTTTTCATGATCATTATAGTGAAAAATTGATTGTAAATTGAAGTAGTGGGTACAAATTGATGATGATCACTATTGTGAAATATCACTAAATAGCCAATTGCTAAGTGGGGTAATGGTGTAATTACTCACTCAATAAGTTTTCAATCAATTAACAGTTGTTGTTTTTTTTAAAAATCCTATATTTTTATTTTTAAAATAAAATAAAAATTCATATAACAATACAATACTAGCCAAAAAAACTAAATTTTGATAAAATTCTTTCACAACCATGGTTTATCTATTAACAAATAGGCTTTTCAAATGAAACTCCACTGAACATACCATATATATATAAAACAAAATAAACTTCCCATCATTCACTTCAAAACCCAACTTCCTGATGTCTTCAATGAGATTTATGCCTGCAGATTCAAAATATTTTATCATCAAAACTTTTTTTAACTCTTCTTTTCAATCATCAAAGTTTCTTTTATTTTTATTTTCAATTGAAAAGAATAATAAAAAAAGTTTTGATCATAAAATATTTTGAATCTGAGATCAACAATGTCATGAAGACAGAAAAGTCTGTGAAGGAAGTTGGGTTTTGAAGTGAATGATGGGAAGGCTATTTTGTTTGGTATACATATATATATATATAGCATGTTTAATTGAATTTCATTTGAATAGATTTATTTGTTAATAGATGAAACCATGGTTGTGAAAGAATTTTAGTAAAGTTTAGTTTCTTTGGCTAGCATTGTAATGTATATAATTTTTATTCTATTTATAATTACTAGTGTAATGTTAGGCGGTATTTGATTTTTATTTTCATACATAGATGGTGTGCTTAATCAGGGAAGTAGAAACTTTTTAATTCACCTAAAACCTGGAATATACAAAGAGATGTTTTTATATTATGCTAAGATTAGTTCTAATTTAATTCGAAATACTTATTTTTATATTTGAAATATATTTCTATTTAATTCAATAATATTTTTATAAATATATATATATTATTTTTTATGTATAGTAATGTTTTTTTAAAAGACTATGTATAATAGCCCATATGGTGAAGGAAAAAACATAAACGTAAATTGGAGGCTTGGATGTAACTTTTTTTCCTCGCTATAAATTAATGATTTAATATATCACATTTTTAAATGCTTCTAATTAAGATTTCTATTTATTTGAGTCAAATCTTAAAAACAATTTTTAACTTTTTGCCAAATTGAATTTCTTCAAATGCAATCATTCAGAATTGTCTAGCATAATATGGAGACCCACTTTACAAATTATATGCAAATTGGAGTGGTAAATGTTTAGCTTTGCACAGTAGATGCCACTATATTTTTCAAAAACACTTTTGTTGAATTTGTGGAAGAAATTTTATGGATGTTTATAAAAAATTAAAAAAAAAGAATGAAATTACTTTGGATAACCTTTGGCAAACTTTCTTTTTTTAGATTTTTGATTTAATAAAAACACTTCTTGTATTGATTTTTGATCTACTTCTATGAATTTTGAAATAAAATACTAGTGTTCTACTTCACCTTTGAGTAGTAAGTAATTTTAAGTAATTTAAATTGCGCTTTATGCAAAAAAGTAAAGCTTGTCTAAAATATTATTAAAGAGAACTGAAAGCGTTTAGCCATATAACTCTTTAATAATATTTTAAACAAGCTTCACTTTTTTGTGTAAAGCGCAATTTAAATTACTTCTATGAATTTTGTACACATTTGGTATAAATAGCAATGCAAGGTTTCAGATTTTGGATTATTAGAGAATGGATTTCTTTTTAATTTCATATAATGTTTTGTTTCAATGTCAATGCAATATTTCAGGGTTATTCAGCCTAACGATGTTAAAAAATTGCATTTCAAATCCTTTCAGTAACTTTATATTCTTGTGCAATCGATGGCACTACATTTCTTAAGAAAATACTTTCATTTAATTTGAGATAGAAATTTTAAGAATGCTTTCAATTAATTAAAATACAAAGAAAAAAATGAAGAATGAAATCTAAATTTTCTTTTGAATTGTTTATGTAAAACTTTTTTTAAAAAATGCTGCCTTAGTAAAACTGAAAATCTTGTAACTGATTTTAAATGATCTTATTAGGTATATTCAAACACTGAAAAATAAAAAATAATACACCTTTATACTGCTTACTGAGGACAATTGATTCTGTAAAACTCATCATAAAGTAAGTAGTTATAATGGTTTTCCATGGAAAAAAGTTTGGTTGGTTACTCCAGATAAAAATTATGCTAGGAATGTGTTCTCTTATAGCATTTATCATAAGAAAAGCTTGTTTATAGCTATTAGCATGTTCTTTATTATATATATTATTAAAAAAAAATTACTAAGAAATTTTTAAAATATTAATTATTGCAGAAAATAATTTAATTCTTTTAGAAATTAAATTCAGATTAAAAACTCTATATATTTGCAAATTTAAAACTAATATTTTAAGCCTTGTCTTCATTCATTTAGGTTTCTGAAATTATTTATTTAATTATTATATTTCATGTTAGAACCTATTCCAATATAATGGCTAAGGTAATTTCCCCACTGTCTCATCTATAGGACCATCCCTGCTTTTGTCTTCTCTTCTAATCTGTCTTTCTCTTTTTACTAATTCACATGTGCTTTTAATTGATTGCAAATTTGGGTATATACATAAGTTGAAATATTGCTTAACCACAGATTTGGTTTCAATAAAAAAATTATTAACTTACTCTTATTAAAACCAAGAATTTATGGTGTATTCAAAATCTTTCTTTATATTATTTTGCATATATTTTTTTGATCAAAATTGTTTAAAAAGAAAGTGTAATAAATGAATTTGTGATCTATAATAAAAAAAAATTATTATGAAGACTGTTAGTAAAACTGGACTGTTATAAAACTCAGAAGCTATTTTTAGATATTAACATATTTAATATTATTTATCAATGCTTTCTATAAAAATTTGTAGAAATTTATGATCTTATATTCATTACTAGATTTTTAAAAAATCTATTAAACCTCTTACAAGATGTATGTCTTTGACAATCAAACTTTATATCATCAGTTGCTTGAGAGATAGAACTGAAATCATATCAAACATAGCAACTCAGTTTCCATTTAAAATACACTCACTATATTCCATGTGATCTCAGATGGTCTTTCAAGCAGCTGATGACATCAATTTGATTGACAGAAATATGCATCCTGAAAGAGGTTTATGTTGTTTTTCATAAAATGCTGTCAGATACAATATTATAAGTTTTTATAGAGAACACAAATAAATAATGTTAATAGATTACATATTTGTGAGATTATTTAATAATGACATAATATGTATGTAATAATAAATAAGTTTTCAAAAAATACATTCCTTAATTTTTTAAAATTTAAAATGTAATTTTGAAACATACTATATTCAATGTTAGTAATTTTTATTATAAACAATACTTACAATTGCTGTAAATAAATCAACTGATGGAGAGCGTTGTGT
Organism: Epiperipatus broadwayi; assembly: GCA_028023455.1. Taxonomy (NCBI): domain Eukaryota; kingdom Metazoa; phylum Onychophora; class Udeonychophora; order Euonychophora; family Peripatidae; genus Epiperipatus; species Epiperipatus broadwayi. Next base: position 2,015,602 of record JAQFVV010006394.1, on the reverse strand, counting down.
TCTATGACATAGATTTGATTATGATTAAGATATCTGTAAAATAGTTAATTACAGCCTATTAAAAAATAGTAATTTAAATCTTAATTTAAATTTCCATTTGATTGTTATCTCTCAAACAGCTGCAATATAATGTGTCCTGTGTATATGTAAATGAAAGAAAGCTGACCACTTCTATGGGTTGTGTAATTATAAATATATACATTTGCATTTTATTGTCACAAAAATTGATACTAAAATGGTACACCAATTTATGACAATGAAATCTGAATGTATGCATTTATAATTTCACAGCTTATGGAATTTGGTCAGTTTTCTTTCAATTGAATATACTTTAGCATTGTTTATGTATATATGTGTGTGTGTGTAAATAATAAATAACTCAGATTATATGTAACTGAACAGAAAGGAAATAAAGCTTCCAATGAGTTATGTATTGTAAATAAACTCTTCAAAAGACAGTTAATACTACCTATCTCTTATCATATGTCTTAGTTTATTTACGTAATTTTAAATGAATGAATTTGATCTATTGATTAAATGTATTTACATAATTAATAATAAGAATCGCCATTTAAATATTTAGAAGATCGAAGCCAATCTTTAGTTTAAACAGCCTTAGACATAAAATAATAACTCAGTTTTAATATCTGTAAATAATAAATAACTCAGATTATACGTAATGGAACAGAAGTAACTGAAGCTTCCAATGGGTTATATAATGTAAATAAACTTTCAAAAGACAGATGGCACCACCTGTCTCTTAGCATTTGTTCTTACATCATCTTTCTATTGAGTTTATTTACATTATGTAAATCATTGGAAGCTTTATTTGCTTCCTGTTCAGTCATATATATATGGGTATGTATAAATAATTAATTAAACACCACATAATTACATAACATTAATTTAATGTGTGTCCTTTAAAGAAATTTTATACATTTTTTTCAAGTGGCTTTATTTGATGAAATAATCAACCAATCTCTGCTGATATTTGTTTCTGTCATAAATGATATCATTATCAGCCTTGAAATCAGATAACATTCCCCCAAGCACACCACTGCAATGATGTTAATTACGGGAGAAATAAAAATTCAGCTTGAAAGATTGTAAATTTTCAATAGATAACAGAAGTTAATTTAACATAATTAATATATACATATAAACAAAATACACTAGAATAACTCTACAAAATTAAAAATGCCTGTATTAAATTAAAAAGATGGCAAAAAAAGGAAAAGCCACAGTACATAGATTGCAGTTTATGGATAATAAAAGAATAGCCAAAATAGTATTTAAATGGGTTATGAATAAAGGACAGGCAACAAGATGGGTGAGAAAGGTAACGTGATATATAGAAGATTTGGATAAATACTTTATGTCAGTATACTTATACAAAAGGTGGGATGATTGTGTTGGGAGAATTGTTGAGTGTTATAGTGTTAATGAATGGGATAGAAGAATAGATGCATTAAAAAGAATAGTGAGTTGGAGAAATGGAGAACTAATGTGGAGAGTAAAGAGTTTAAATATTTATAGAAGTAAACAGAACATTGGATGCCAGTTAATTTATGATAATAGCAAGGAAAGTAGTATACTGTTTAAGGTTTGAATGTGATCTTTAACAACAAGGGAATATACACATAAATGGAAAATATATAAGTGATTTAGTCTGCAAGTTGTGTAAGAAAGGCATAGAAAATATTAGGCATCTGTTAATTGAATGTAAATGCTTGGAAGCAGAAAAGGTATAAATAATGAAGTTGTGGAAGAATAAGTATAAACAAAGTGATTATACAGAAAGTGGCTTATTGATTTTTATGCTGGGTTTGGAAAAAGACAAGGGGGATTTAGATATAAAGGTCATGGAGTTGACAAAGATTATGTTGTGGAAATGGGATGGAGCAGGATAGAGAAGAATATGAGAAAACCTAGGATGGGGAATGGAAAGGGAAGTCAAAATGGCTAACAAGTTTCTCTGGGTATAGTTGCTGGGAGATTCCTGTCTCCGATTAAGGAGAAGTCACAGTGCATCACATCTCATATCATATAGCAAAGAAATTGTTTTTTTTTTTAATTTTATATAGGCATTTTTAATTTTGTAGTTATTTTAGTGTATTTTGTTTATTATATTTATATTATTTGATACTATATATATATTAATCTTTTTAGGCAGTTTAGGAGTTAGATAACAGAGTACTATGTCCAAGCAATCATACTTGACCATCGTGATAAACAGAGTTTGTCACTGCTGAATACCTTCTCTGAGCTTTGCCATTCACGGATTGTCTAAAATTTCTGAGCAGTCTTACTTATAATTATGTGTTGAAAGATATGGAAAATGTTTTTATTAAACACACATGTACAAATGTATATATCAAAAATAGCAAAAATATAACAAGTTATGTTTTTAACAAAAAAATTGAATTCTGTTTAATTAATGACAGTTTTATCATGTATTTTTAAACAAATAGATAATTTATTTCATGTGAAGCAAACAGATGTTCAAAAATGAAGACAATTGTAATAGATATTTAAAAAAATATGCAACGTTCAAAAAACAATCAGCTAAGTTTGGCATCAGTAACAATGTCTAAGTAATAAGATGGTCAAAACACAAAACAAAGAAAATGATATATGCTGCATGAATAGAGGGATGAATAAAAGAAACCAGTAACAATTGAAAAGGTTTAATCAATGAGAATAAGCAATTTATTGAAGAAACAGCTATAAGAAGAATATCAGTTTTGCTTTTGTGTAATAATAATAACAGCAATAATAATAATAATAATAATAATAATAATAATAATAATAATAATAATAATAATAATAATAATAATAATAATAATAATAATAATAATAATAATAATAATAATAATAATAATAATAATAATAATAATAATAATAATAATAATAATAATAATAATAATAATAATAATAATAATAATAATAATAATAATAATAATAATAATAATAATAATAATAATAATAATAATAATAATAATAATAATAATAATAATAATAATAATAATAATAATAATAATAATAATAATAATAATAATAATAATAATAATAATAATAATAATAATAATAATAATAATAATAATAATAATAATAATAATAATAATGATGATGATGATGATGATGATATAATGATTCATGTTACCTTATGTATTTATACAATTTTGTTAATCAGATTGACACAAGAAGCCAAAAATAATTAATGATAACTTTATATAGTTATATAAAAAAAACCACTTATAATGTATTCTTAAACACATGATTATCATGCGGGCTCACTAAAAAGACCTGCATGACTTTAATATTATAGTTCATTGTTGTGCAATGATCAGAATTTATTATGATAATCCCATACCATTTATATTTTTCTCTAATTTAATAGTTCAACGTTATACACACTATTCTATATTTTAGTTTTAATTATTGTTTCAAGATGTCAGTTATAAAAGGCAACTGAATGAAAAAATACAGATTGATCAAGGCAAAATAGTCTTCTATGTGCAATAAAAAGTAAATAATGTTGGCAGAAAAGCAAATATATATATATATATTCATATGTCAAATGCGTTGGCCGGGAAGCTAACCCGGGCCAGCTGCTTGGAAGGCAGCTATGCTAACCGCTAGACCACCAATGCTTGACATATAAATTTTATTATTTAAAGATTTTTTATGTTAAATAATTATATATTTATTTTTTAGTAATTATGTCATTTTACATCTAGATTTCTTTATGTATATTTTATTCTTAGAAAGAAATGTGTTATCCTTCTGAAAATTTACATGAGGCAGGGTTCGCAACTGCAACCACCGATCCATGGACCACTGCCAGTCTGCAAAAAATTTTTAGCAGTCTGTGAAGAAATATCCTTAATTTTATAATTATAAAGGAATTTCAAAACTAATTTTGAATATTTCTTGTGCTAATTATTTTGTGATTTTTTTTTTGTGTGTGGTTTTTTTGTATGAATACAACTTCTTACTTGAGTAGTTTTTTTGTATTAACTAGAATATTGTACCAATGACAAGTGAATAAAAAAAGCAACAAGCAATTCAGGAATTGAACCAGTAATATATATATATCAAAATATTAATATATAATAAACTAACCCAAGGAAATACATATAAAAACAAAAAAAGACTTATAAATCCAATAAATAATATAATATTTCAACCAGAGGACTGTTTTTCATCAGAAAGCTGTGTATTTTTCCTTTCTGATGAAAACCAGTTCTCTGGTTGAAATATTATATTATTTATTGGATTTATAAGTCTTTTTTTGTTTGTTTATATATATATAATCTTATAATTGAATATTTATAAATACAGTAATTAGATGTATGGGAAGTATAACAGACAGGCAGCAATCATTAAGATCACAGAATTGTGGGAAGGTTAGCTTTTCAAAATGTTAGTTGACAAAGACTATGAGGATAGTCTAAAGCGCTCCTAAGTTGATAAAATTTGTAAATTATACTTTACATATATCTAACTACTGTATTTATAAATATTCACTTATAAGACTACACATATTGATTTGAAGAAATACAGACATCGAATTATAATATTATATATATATATATAATGTCCCAGATAAAAAAAATTAAGATAATTTAATTATGTTAATGGTCTGTGGAAAATTTTTCTGGAATCTAAGCGGTCCCAGAGAGAAAAATGTTGAGAAACATTGATTAATTCATTTTTTTATTTTGATAATCATTTTATTATTTGAATATATTTGGTTATTTTTTTTATTAAATACATTATTTTAAATTGAGCCCTGAGAGATTTGGCCCAATTGCTAGAGCAATTTGACTTAAGATCCAGCAGTCTCAGGATCTGGCACTCACAGATAGGGCATTCAAAGTTCTTATGAATTCCTAAGCCATAAAACTACAAGCCTTTTTTTCATGTGTCATAGCTTTGGCTGGGATATGAACCCATTAACGTGGGACAACTGCTTGTAAGGCAGTTATGCTGACCTCTCGACCACTAATGCTTGACAACTATAAGCCTTTTTTTTAAAAAAAATGACAATCATTTATACAAAACATGAATTAAAACAATGAATAATTCATATGCTAAAGTAAAGCAATTGTGTAAAAATTAAATTATACCAAAAAACGTATTATTTCATTTAAGTTTTAAATATATTACTGTAATTTATATAAGTGGGATATTTTTAATTACTGAATTGTTTGTAAAAAAGTTTAATGTTTTCTATTCTGCAAATTTAAGTGAAATTTCAGAAATGTGAACATGTGTATGTTGCAAGATTATATAGTGTATTTTATACTATGAAATAATAATTAATATCTTTTTGAAAAAAATCATGTAGAAGTTTGATTACTGTATATATCTTAAATTAGAATAATCTCACCCATTTGTTTTAAAATGAAAATATGATCATATACATTATTATTAAATAATCTGTTTCACAAAAGTAAGCTTGATAGCACTGTCATAGTTGACATTTTAGGCAGCATGTGACACTGCAATCACTACTTTTTTATGTTATTTTAAAGCATTGTATATATTATGGTGTGTGATAGGCTGCAGCGATTCTTTCTAAGAAGCTTCCATTTTTAATGTGTTTTAAAAATATTCCAAGAGATGTCAGCAATATACGGACTTTACAGACCTTTGTCTATGGTTGACAAAACATTATATTGTTCCGACAAAGTTATAAAGGAGATGGCAATTTGTGATTGGCTGATGATTTAGATTCATTTCCCCTGCAGCTAAATGCCACACAAAACATGATTTTCAGTAATTGTTAATGACTATGACACAATATTTTTATAAAAGATTTATTATTAAACCAAAAACTGTATGCTAGGGAGTACTTTTCTTTGAAAAATTTTATTTTTAAAAAGATAGCTCTTAGAAAGTATACTAAGTACATTACGAAAACTGGAAATTATCATAGATGAGCCATTAGAGGCTAAAAAGAAAATTGTTTTGTAAAAACTGTAAATGAAATATTTTAAAAACAATTAATAATTTATTATCTTTTAGAATTTTTTTTGTTTCTTTGATGATAACTAATTCTAAATATATATATTTTTTTATAACATCACATGATCACATTTCCTATACTAGCACATTAATTGTTGATAAACAGAGCAAAACTCTCCATACAGTATTGCCACCTGTGCTAAACAGAGTAATCAATGGATGCCAGAAGGCTTGTGCATAAAATCCCTATCTAATGCCTATTCATCCAATATCCCCAGACTAGTTTCTGGCTTGTGGCCTTCATCAGTGAGGAGCTTTGGATCTGAGAGCACTGCATCTAGATCTTAGGATCTAATGCAACCCTCTAGCAACCACCTTTTATCTCTACTTAACTACAAAACCATGAGAATGAAATTGAAAACACAAAAAATATTTTCAATCTAAGCTCAATAGCTTATATAGTCATATGGGTCTGAACTCAGTTCAGCACCCATACATTTTGGTGTCTTTGGCTCTTTTACAACCATAGCCACCACTATCCTATTAGGCAGGATTGGTGTTAAACCATTAAGCATCACATGATCACATTTCCTATACTAGCACATTAATTGTTGATAAACAGAGCAAAACTCTCCATACAGTATTGCCACCTGTGCTAAACAGGTTCAGAACCATATGACTATATAAGCTATTGAGCTTAGATTGAAAATATTTTTTGTGTTTTCAATTTCATTCTCATGGTTTTGTAGTTAAGTAGAGATAAAAGGTGGTTGCTAGAGGGTTGCATTAAATCCTAAGATCTAGATGCAGTGCTCTCAGATCCAAAGCTCCTCACTGACGAAGGCCACAAGCCAGAAACTAGTCTGGGGATATTGGATGAGTAGGCATTAGACAGGGATTTTATGCACAAGCCTTCTGGCATCCATTGATTACTCTGTTTAGCACAGGTGGCAATACTGTATGGAGAGTTTTGCTCTGTTTATCAACAATTAATGTGATAGTATAGGAAATGTAATCATGTGATGCTTAATGGTTTAACACCAATCCTGCCTAATAGGATAGTGGTGGCTATGGTTGTAAAAGAGCCAAAGACACCAAAATGTATGGGTGCTGAACTGAGTTCAGACCCATATGACTATATAAGCTATTGAGCTTAGATTGAAAATATTTTTTGTGTTTTCAATTTCATTCCCATGGTTTTGTAGTTAAGTAGAGATAAAAGGTGGTTGCTAGAGGGTTGCATTAGATCCTAAGATCTAGATGCAGTGCTCTCAGATCCAAAGTTCCTCACTGACGAAGGCCACAAGCCAGAAACTAGTCTGGTGATATTGGATGAGTAGGCATTAGATAGGGATTTTATGCACAAGCCTTCTGGCATCCATTGATTACTCTGTTTAGCACAGGTGGCAATACTGTATGGAGAGTTTTGCTCTATTTTTTTATAACATAAAATTCTGATATCTAATATTTCATTCCTTTAACTTTTTTTGAATAGATATCATGAAACCAATAACAATGTCTGCCTTTGTTATCAGTTACATACTTATTATCATAATTTTAAAATATTAATTTTTTATGTTTTAAAATTTTAATTATTAGATAGTTTAAATATTTATAATGTAGCCTATAAATAAATTTTGTAATCTACATAAAAATGATATACTTGCACAAAAAAAAAAAATCAAATATGGCATCATAGTAAAATTTTTATTGCTAGAGTCTATTCAAAAATTTGAGGGTCAGGTTGATACCGAAAAATTAAGGGAAAGAGATAAATTTTGAAACTGTTTGTAAACTTATATGAAAGTTATGTAAATCAATACAAATGTTAAGCATATATTTATGGTGGTAGCATTTGATATAAAATTAGTGGGGAAATAGTTTTAAAAAGGGAGAATAATTCAGAAAAGGTTTTGTATTAAAGGATCATGTAATTGGACAACATGCTAATATATTGAAAACAAAATCATGATTTGATCAAAATAAAAAATGTTGTTTTATATATATATATTATTTTTGGGTTTTGACTAATTAACCAAATGCTGTTAATACACTTTTCAACACAACTGTGTTTGCTAAATTGCTATGCTAATACAGAATGACCACTTGGTTTAGCTACTCCAGGTCTAGAAAGTTTTTAATAAGGGAGAAATCCATTGCACTGTAGATGCAAACATAGCTTCTTTTACATATGTCTTATTTGTGTTTGCTAAATTGCTATGCTAATACAGAATGACCACTTGGTTTAGCTACTCCAGGTCTAGAAAGTTTTTAATAAGGGAGAAATCCATTGCACTGTAGATGCAAACACAGCTTCATTTACATATGTCTTATTTCTAACTTGCATAGGATAATTTATTTCTATATCATTTTATAATACTTGTGTAATATAATGTTACAAATTAATGACTGCTAAATGTGTGTGTATATGCATGTATATACAAAATACGTTTAACTAGTAATAAAAATAAATGTGAAACTAACTGATTGCTAATATTGTATTGTAAATAATTAAATGATATATTAATGCTAAACTAAAAGTAATTTATCAAGAAGGATTAGATAATGTAAACAACGCCATTGCTTAAAATAGACAATACTAAAGGCGCAGCATTATCTAATCAGGTAGCGTATAGGAACTAGAGAGATGACCACCACATGGACAGTGGATGGCCAATGAAGGGAGGCTACTCCAAAATCAAGGCATGACAAGTAATGGATCTAATATTGAACTGAGAGAGGACACTTACTTGCTAAGTGAAGCTCTTGAAAGGTAGATGTGCCATTTCCTCAGGTGCTCCAGTCAGCTCCTTTGCTTCACTTAGCCTTGTGGAGAGATTTACCTCCAGACATGCCAAAGTAAACCTAGGGAACTATAACAGGTTGTATCAATCTCTTTATTATTTTACTCTGCCTTCGGGCCCCTTATTTATATATAATAGTAGCATGTGTATATTAGTAATACTTTGTATATATTAATAGTGATTAACTCATATATAATCCTGTAAATAAATCATTTTTAAACCTACCTGCCGGGCTGCCTCATTAATTATTTTATATTGTGTTATTGATAGTTGCAATCCAGCGAGCAATAGAGTGCCACTGGACACTGAATTGGCATAGTTACAGTTGATTACGAACCACAATGGTGTAATTCTCAGTAATAACAACGCATTGGCAGCCGAATACGTTGGCGTCTAATTATTTGATTTCATAAGGAGATAAAACTACTAAGAAAAATATTTTTATATTTTGTTAAATTGACTAAGTTATCGTAATATTTTTATATTTTTGTTAAATTGACTAAATATCGTAATGCAGCCGGCAATATCTGAATTTGACGTCAGAGAGGCAAATGAATGGCCCCTGTACATCCAACAAATTGAAAAACTGGTAATTATTAACAGAATAAAAGACGATAAAAGCAAAACAGCGACCTTATTGTGTTTCGCTGGAAAAGGAATAATCCAGATCGCAAATAGGCTCTGTGAACCTAAAACCCCAGAAGAATTAACATTTGAACAGGTCAAAGATCGTTTGATCGACTATTTTAATCCTCGCGAGTCTAGACACATTGCCAGACTCCACTTTAGAAATTGCCACCAAGGCAAGAATGAGCAGACACAAGATTATGATACTGCCCTGTGGGAACTTGCAAAAAACTGCATCTATGATTCATATCTGGAGGAAGCCCTGCTCGAACAATTTTTATGTGGAATGAGCAGTGACAGTCTGAGACAGCAGTTATTGGCAGATACGAATATTATCTATAAAGTAGCTATCAAACGTGGTATAGCTCACGAACTTGTGTTGCAGCAATCAAAGGAATTTGCGGCCATGAAAATAGCGGACAACGATCCTTATGAAGTCCACAAAGTAGACAAACCAGATAGAAGGTGCTTGATCAAAGTGGAACAACAGACATTAAGAAAAGTTGAATTAAGTGCTTTTGCTGTGGAAAACTAGGTCACATGGCACGTGACTGTTTTTATAAAGACAATGCTGTAAACACTGCAATAAATTCAGCCACTGGGAAAAAATGTGCAGAAATAAAAAATTCGATAATTATACAAAGAATAACAGCCAAGAGAGCGTTACGAGAAAACATAAACAAGAGGAATTTTCAGCAGTTAATAATGTGTCTTCGGACCAATCACATAAATTTGAAATAACTGTCAAAATTTACGGAAAACCCCTATCAATGGAAATTGACAGTGGTAGTGGGGTGTCTTTACTTTCCATTAAAGATTGGAAAACCATTGTGGCAGATATGAGACAGCCACCTAGACTGATGCATATCAATTTGAAGGCTCGAGATGTCAATGGTAATGCTATAAAAATTAAAGGAGTAATTCAGGCTCCAATTACTTCAAACAATGTGAAAAAAATAATTACATTGCCGTTATATATAGTACATGCCCCTATAAATTCTCTTATTGGCCGTGATTGGTTTCAGCAACTGGGAATAAAAATTGCATGGGTCAAAAATATTGACATTGAAAAAACATCAGACAGCGTTTTCCTAAACTTTTCGATGGAGAACCGGGAACAATAAAAACAAAACCAGTTTCATTAGAATTATCGCCTGAAGCAGTGCCTATAATTTGTAGACCGTGAAAGATTCCTTACGCTCAGAGAGAAAAAATAGCGGAGGAAATAAAGCAATTGGTTAAATATGGCATGCTTGAAGCAACAGAAGAAGCCGAGTGGGCTACCCCACTGGTTGTAATAACCAAGCCAAACGGATAAATATGTTTGTGTGGCAATTACCATGTATCAGTCAATAAAGCACTAAACAAACATGCATACCCCGTTCCTAACTCAAGAGAAATCATAGCGTCACTCCAAAAGTCTAAATATTTTTCAAAATTAGACCTCAACTCGGCCTTCCCCCAAATCCCAGTGACCAACAAAGCTGCGAACATTCTAACACTTACTACACACATAGGTTTATTTAGATGCAAACGTCTACCATTCAGAATAGCTTCAGCACCAAGTATATTCCAAGCAAAAGTGGAGACTCTTCTAAACAGACTCGAAGGCATCATCCCCTACTTTGACGTTATATTGGTCACTGCTAATTCAGAAAATGAATTGAGCACTCGTATCTCAAAAATTTGCCAAAGACTGGAGGAATTTGGAGCAAAATTAAATGCGAAAAAATGTATTTGGAAGGCTACTGAAATAAAATTTCTGGGTCACATAGTGTCAAACTCAGGAATAAGCCCCTCTCCTGAAAAAGTAAAAGCAGTATCTGATGCCAGGAGACCAAATAATGTAAAACAACTACAGGCCTTTTTGGGCCTGGTGAACTATTTTGAAAACTTCCTGAATGGTAAAGCACACATAGCGATGCCGCTGTACGATTTATTAATACGATTTATTAAAAAAAAACAGAAATGGAATTGGGAATCAGCACAAGAGCAAGCATTTCTCCACACCAAATCCCTTCTCACATCAAATAAACTACTGGTCCATTATGACAGCGAGCGTGAGGTAACCATGACAACTGATGCATCAGAAAATGGTGTGGGAGCAGTGATATGCCATCCATCCCACTCCGGAGAAATGTCCTCTAGCATACGCATCATGCACTTTGTCCAAGGTGGAAAAGAACTACAGCCAGATGGACAAGAAAGCCCTCGCCATAGTGTTCGGAATTCGAAAATTCCACCAATATCTATATGGACATCCTTTCCAATTAATAACTGACCATAAGCCATTCTTGGAAATTTTAGGCACAAAACAGATGCCTGAACATTTAGGCCCTCGTATGTTGAGATGGCTTAACATACTCGCAGGTTACAATTATATTCTCGAATACAAAAAAGGCATGAAAATCAGTCATGCCAACGCGTTATCGCGAATGCCAGATCAGCTCAAGAATGAAGTAAACGATATAGAAATTAACTATATCAATGCACTAAACAGCCAGACACTTAACAGTGCAAAGGTAGCTGCATGGACCAGAGAAGATGCTGGCTACAGATGGATCATGGAAAAAATCAATAAAGGTTGGCCAAAACAAAGACCATCTTTCTTGCACATAGAACTATGGAAAGCTCGAGAACAACTGTCCATTTGCAAAGACTGTATACTCAGAAGCAATCAAGTACCAATCCCCATTAGCGGCAGATTGCAAATACTTAATTTATTGCATGAAGGTCATCCGGGCATTGTAAGGGCGAAAGCGTTAGCTCGTAGTTATGTCTGGTGGCCTAAAATTAACAGTGACATAGAGCAATGCATAAAAAACTGCACAAACTGCCAGTCATGTGCAAATGCACCCTCAGCTAAATTCGAGTCCTGGCAAAAAGCAGACAAGCCATGGCAGAGAATTCACATAGATCACTGCGGTCCTATTCAAGGACAATTATTTCTAGTAGCAGTGGGTGCCTATTCAGGATGGGCCGAATATAAAATAGTTAAAAACACAAGTTCAGATGAAGCCATCAACAAACTGTTGGAAATGTTTGCATACCATGGTCTCCCAGAAACCCTAGTATCCAACAACGGTACAGGTTTTACATCAGAAAAGTTCGCTTACTCGATGCATGAATGGGGAATTAACCACCTATTTACTTCACCTTACCACCCCCAATCAAATGGACTGGCTGAAAAAACTGTACAGAATTTAAAATCCACCATCAATAAAATGGGAAAACAAAGTCTGCATGAAGCAGTCTTTAACGCGCTTCTTTATCAACACTCTACGCCTACAGCTAAGTCAGGTAAATCACCCGCAGAGAAATATCTAGGTCGTAGACTACGAACAAAGCTTGACAAAATTATATCAATGAAGGACACTGAAGTACCTTCAAGCAGAAACTATAAATTCTCACCACAAGACCGCGAATGGGTTAGAAATAATCAGGATAGATTCTGGATTAAAGCGGAAATTGTGCGACATTTAAGTAAGCAAGTGGTTGCTGTACGAATGGAGAACGCAAACACATAAATCAATTGCGTAAAGACAAAAGTATACAACAAACGCCGCAGCCATTTCCGAGAAAAGATGATGCTCCAGACGCAGAATTGGACCCCCAACGTTCTAAGAGGGAAAGTAAAATTCCCTCCCACCTCAGTATTTACGTGCTAAGTTCAGAGAAAAAAAAAATCAACAAACTAAGACACTGAAATGACAATAGTATATAACTTATACAGAAGTAGATTATCATAATTAACTGAATTTATCAGGATATGAAACATATGTCATGTGATTTTCCACAAACTGTGTCATGTGATTTTCCAGGAACTATGTATTTCAGTCTTAGCAAATTGTATATTTATTATAGTCTTTAAATCAATTATAAGAATTACTTTTTTAATTTTTCTTTTTCCATGGTATCGTTTCTCAAATAATATTCTTGTACAATCTAAATTGAAGTTAAATTTACAATTACAAGATTTTCATGGTTAAAGAAAACTAAAATGGGTAGATATCTAATAATTATATTACAAAAGGACACATCCAGAACACATACCTGTTAATTTGTTGATCTATATTTTTATTTAAACATGAAATAATAGTAATAAATTTTTATTTTGATCTGATTTTCAATTATAAACAAAATAATCATTAATCTTATTCTATTTATTTGTTTAGTTTCCTGGATGTATAAAATTTCGTTAATATTATGTATTAAAACCCTGAAGATAATCTTTATGTATTATGAAAACTCGAATAAATGGAAATTTAATGATAAAAATTATAAAAATCAAAAAAACGTGAGAAACAAATGTACATAATATTACATATATATATAATGCAATACTTCCGGTGTTTATTATATAAATTAACATTCGAGATTAAACGCCATAACACTGTACAATAAATATTTAAAATATTCTCTAACCAAGCATAAGTCAACGTTTATTCCTGAACATTATTGATAAATTTTGACTTATTTCCTGGTTAGAGAATATTTTAAATATTTGTTAAACAATGTTATGGGTTTTAATCTCCAATGTTATATACCAAATCAGATATAGGAATGCAAGTGCAAAAATTCAACAATTATCCATATACAAAAAAAACATCAAAAACATTATCTGTGTAGTGCATAAGCATAATTCATTGCAAATGTTGTTAGACTTTGCTATGTTAATCTTAATATTTTATGCTTATTACAAGGTATCATAATAATAATGAAATATAATAAGCATTATTTATAAAGAAGACTTGTTATCTTACTTTGCATTTCTTTCCGTAAAAAAATGCATTATTATATTTTAGGAATAAATTATATCTTCTTTACATGCATTATTATACTAGAATGATTGTCAAGGTACTAAATGGAATAATAATTCTGTTCTAACCAGAGCTAGTGTACTAGTATAGTTTAGAAGATAATATTTTGAATAATAGAATATATTTTACAGTTTGAAATACAAAATGGGAATGTACGTTATATATATAAGACATATTTTGCTGTTTCATCCATGTTAAAAAATTTAAATATTAAAATACTGACGTTTCGACTTAATCGCACAAGTCATCTACTGGGTGATAAAAGGTAGAAAAACGGTTGTAGAGGCGCTACAATCACTGATTTGAAACAAAACATTAAAGTTCCACCAATATATATAAACTGGTTATTGTTAAATCAGAATTGCTTCACAAATAGTGCAATTGCAATTATGTAGCTACATAATCTGATTTCGGATATAGGCCAGTAAAAAAATTGGAAATTTATGTTTTATATATATATAGAAATCTGGTTATTCCTGAAGTGGAAGTACTATATGAATACTACAATCACCTATCATGTCTACAATCTGAGTTTGAATATGGATCAGTGAAATTTTCTTATAGTATTTCAATTAGATATCCAGTAGCCAACCAAGCTACCCATCCCATAATGGTTAGTAAATGAGCAACTAACTATTAGCTAAAAAATAAAACAATGATGGAAAGGGGCTCAACCCATTCCTAACTGCTAATGGGAAAAGCTAATTAGTATCTCTAATGAGAGCTATTGGAGATACCTTTGTTCTACAATGGGTTGTTTATTTAAAGACTGTTTTAGTTTTTTTACTGCTAGATTATAAGTGGTGACATAATTGTTAGTTTTATTTCTCTGTAACCTAGCAATAAATATTCAAACAAGAATTAACATGTAAACAATACTCTAACTTACAATTTTTGCAGGTTTTTGAGATCTCCAAAGACATTTTCTTTCACTATTTGTAAATTATTGTATTCCAAAAACCTAATAAACAGTTTTAAAAAACATATTTATGTAGTTTATTTATTGCCAGAAATAAATAGTAAAAATGCGAAATGTATTAAAACAGATACTTACAGTTCAGTTAAGCTATGCAAATCTTTAAATACATGACAATAAAGTTGATTAATCCGGTTGTGACGAAGAAATCTATAAATTATAAATACACATATGTGTGCGTTTATAAAAGTGAAGATAAAGTATGTGAATGTGATGTTGATTAAAAGATCTATAAATTTTAAATATATACCAAATGTGCACGCTTGTGCCTCTTTTGTGTGTGTATGTAAATAAAATGTGAATTTTAGCACACTGTCGCAGATTTTAATTCTAAATAACATTAATCGCTACCCAATATAAATCATTCATATTTTATATAATATACATTTAGTTATGATTAGAGGAATTTGAATCCAGCTTAAGTATATAAATGTATATACTATATTTGTGTTTAAATAACATACATTTAGCTACAATTTAATCACATCATGTATTCTAGAGGTCTAAACATCTTAATCACATCATATATTCTAGAGGTCTAAACATCTGACAAGGATATCACAACGGTACTTTTTATACAAACTTATTTTACATTAAATACCCGTTAACAGTTTAAAATTAAACCTCCTTTACAAAAAATAATTTAATATATGAATTTTTTCTACAGTACAGGCTTTTTCATACCTGCACTACAATATGTAATATATAGGGGATTTGAACTCAGACTTTCACACAACCCTCAACTATCCAACGCTATCTCATACTGCTGACACACTTGACATGCACATGTCAAAAAGATAAATAATCACCAATATCCATATTTCATGCTAAACCAGTACTTATCAGTTGGTCCAGATTTTCATCTCCACACATATATACAATCAATGCTCAGCTTATATTAAGATAGCCATTCTTCATACTTTAATGAACAGCCAGAGCATTGATTATATATATATATATATATGTGGAGATGATAATCTGAACCAACTGATGAGTGCTGGTTTAGCACAAAATATGTAAATTGGTAATTATTTATCTTTTTGATATGTGCATGATCAAGTGTGTCAGTAGTATGAGATAGAGTAGATAGTTGGGGTTCATGTAAAAGTATGAGAAAAAGTTTAGCATTTTTTGCTTTCAACACAGCTATGCCATCTACTGTAAGATTTAGTAACTAATAGTTGCCAGATAATAGTGTTTAATAATTTTCTGTACAGTGTTGCCTTATCCAAGATCCCCAGACTAGTTTATGACTTTTATGAATAAGGAGTTTTGGATCTCAAACTTTGCATCTGGATCTTTAGTATCTAATATTCTTTCAGCTAATTTTCAATGGTTGTGACTGGTCTTACCAATATACATTCTTCCACATTCATATGGTATTTCATAGATGCAGTTTTTGTCTTTCAGCATTTCAAGTTTAGGTTTTGTAGGTATTAAAATTCCTCACAGTGTGAAATGGATTTGGAAAGCTGTTTTATTATTACGTATATTAACTGCATATTTTCTTTATTTTGTCTGCTACACATGGCTATATATAAACTTTACAAGAATCCCTATATTACCAATGCCATATTATTTTGAATTTAAGCTGCAGTAGAATTTTACAGTTGGACAAAAATATATAAATGATTTTATAATAGCATTTAAAGTGAAAGTAAAAGAAAAGTGTGAATGGGAAATTCCCTAATAAACTGCTATCTATAATCATAATTTTATATGCTAGAGTAGAGCATAAAACAAAAGAGCAATCATTGGGAGTGGGACAGAAATAAGATATTAAAATATTCGCTTTGAATTTAAGCCATACCATAATTTTACATCTTCAAAATTTAAATAAAAAGTGTGGTTTAAATTCAAATTAATACGGTGTTTTTTTCTTTATATGTTTCTTTTTACTGTCTATTTAAGATTTTCTTAATGGCAGTTGGTGAATAACCATTAAAACAGGCAAAACTCTCCATACAGTATTGCCACTCAGTACAACACTGTATGGAGAGTTTTGTCTGTTTTAATAACAGTTATAAGCAAGCATAAAAAATTGTGATCATGTGATGTTTATTGGCTTAAAACCAATCCTGCCTAATAGGGTAGTGGTGGTTATGGTTATTAAAGAACCAAAGACACCAAAATGTATGGGTACTGAACTGAGTTCAGAAATGTCCATGCTTTTTCTTTACTACCAACTAAAATCAATAACAGAGAAAGTGAAAGAAATAGTTCTTGTTGTAAAAGACTTCAAACATAAATTTGTAGGACTAGCCTTTCTAAAAATGTAAATGCTGCCTTATTAGATAGATTTTTCTTTTTTCATATAAAAATAAGAGATGTCTTTGTAAAATCATCCTTAGGCTGATCAAGAGAGAGGTGGTTTACAGGCAGATGATGTAACTAATAATGTAATATTTATCATTATTAAGTCTAAATCATCTTTTTAAGATATATTTTGTTATCCTATGCCATCTACATCATTTTCATAAACAATGTTATCTCAAATTAAATAGAGGACTCAGTAAATCTCATACTCTAAGAAATAAAAAGTTGTTTTCCTAAAACTACAGTACCTTAAATACTAATACTCGATTATATTACAAAATCAGATCATCTCTATTGATTATTGATAATCATGTAAGTTATGAATGTCTATGTACACATTCTTTTAAATGATAGAATCATAATTTAATTGAATAATCCTAGTAGAATCAACCAAATTAATAAACGAGATATAAACAAGGCAAAACTCTCTATACAGTAGTGCCATCCTGTGCCAACCAGTGGCCTTCGTCAGTGAGGAGCTTTGGATCTGAGAGTAATGCACCTAGATCTTAGGATCTAATGCAACCCTCCAGCAACCATCTTTTATCTCTACTTAACTATAAAACTATGAGAATGAAATCCAATAAAATCAATTATCACTTTTAAATAAAAAATATTATAGAATTTAAAGTACTGTGAAATACTTACTCATTATTTATCTCATAAGTAAAACCTTTAAAACACTTAATTGCAATAATATTAAATTTAAATTCTATAACTTTAATATAATTAATTGACATTTTAATGCTAGAGCAGTTCCACATATGCACACACACAATTTAATTTGTATTTTGATTAATATTATATTTTAGCTTATTTTATTTTAAATAGACTTTCCTAACTTTAACGTTAATCGCCTGATTTAAATGACATATTTAAATTTCTTGTATTAAAATTATTGAGAATTCTTTTGTTTCGTATTATGTCGTAAAATCATTATTTTAATTGATTCTCGTTATTATATTATCCTAGCAGAGAGAAGATTTCATCTTTTCAAAATCTTTTCTTTGGCAAGCTGTAGTTATCTTTAATTCATGATGAAGCAACCATGCACATAACTTCGACTTTAGAATAAATTAATAAGCAAATTAACACCTTGGTTAACATTAAATTTATATTTAAATTTCATCTAGAATAATTAACATTTCACTTAAGTATGCTTGTAAATATAATTTTGATTGCCAAGTGTTGTTAGCCGAGAAGTCATCGTAGCCGCCTTGCAAGCAAGTAGTTGTTTGCAGACGGTTGTGGGTTCGCCTCCCGGCCGATGCTATGACATATGAGAGAAAAAATATATAATTTTGATTTCAGAATAACCTCCTGAAATTACTTTAGTATATATAAATCACACTCTACGTGTTATTACGTCAATAGATAGTGTGTTTCTATACAATCCAAGCTAAAATATAGTGTTTATTGTCAGTTATACGTATATATAGCTGGCTGGATGGTTTCAGTATTTCCGCATTAAATGTGCTTGATAAATCAAATACCGAAGTTATTACCAATATATTTAACTTTATAACATTATATACAAAAAAAAAAAACTATATTTAAGTTTTTAATTTAAAAAAAACTAGTTCATTTAAATACTATTCTCTCTTTATCTATCGTAGATTGTGACTGATCTAAAAGCTACAAATGTTTTTCTTAAATATTATATATATATATATAGTGGTTATATAGATTCAAGATCGTGAATTGCTGTGTCTTTGCACATGACTAATGTTAAACCATAATATTTAAACCAACAGTTTGGTTATAACACCCGTTTCATGTGTGTATATTTGATAGTAAATTGTATCTAAGAGATATCACAAGTTTCAAATTCAGCGTTGATGTAGTTGTGAAAATAATTTCTAGATTGTAACTGAAAAGAAATATATAAAAATTATGCTATTTTATGATACAAATATAATATTAGCAAATTTGCAGTGTTTTTAATTTATTTTCATATTTTACCACATACTCGTAATGAATGTATCTTGCAGACATAATTTCTGCTGCAATTTTTTTAACAGTGACCTCTGCAAGTTTAGGACAAATGTTCTAAACATATATACTTCTTGTACAAAGACATTTTTTTTGGAGATGTGCACATTTGTCAGCAGTGTTTTTAATTTCATAAATTTCATTTCACAGAATCTTTTGTAAAAAATCTAAAGTGTGAATTTATTTTTATTCCTATAGATTTTTAAATATTTAATTATCAGACAGAAAATGGTGAATAACATTGATGTTCATTTTTACATTCAATCACATAGCATCTGTCTGTGAATCATGAAAAATTATTTTATGCCCAATCATAGTTTAATCCTTTCAAATTCTGACATTTTGTATTTTTCCACCTGGTGGAAGTTTTTGAAACTGCTCAACCTTTCATGTCTGTATAAAATCTTCATTTTGTGCTGAAACTCAATAAATTGGACTTGATTTTTTTTAATTTAATTTTATAAATAATTTTCTTTTTCCTAAAAAAAAAAATCACATTTGGCCTTTATAAATATTTAAAAATGACTTGTAAATTAGAACAATGTACATAAACATCATCAACGGTGTTACAGCGTTAGTGTAAATATTTTTTCATAAAATAAATAAATTCTTTTCTATTTTTAAGTTTCTATTTTAATGCAGGTGAACAAAGATGAACTTGTGACAAATCTATCAACTTCTGCTTTCAATTCTGGAAAAAATCTAACATCTTGTCAATTTTGAGAGGTGATGACATTAACAGAGATACATGAAGCATCATCAAAAAGGAAGAAACACCCTTAAAAATCTTTTCTTGAAGAACAATAGAGCAAAGATAGTTGATATTTGCTGATTGTCTTAAAATACTAATCTCTTCAGTTGTTGTTTTTTTTTTTTTCAATTAAAAAAATCATAAAAGAAATATGGCTGAATTTATGATATTAAAAAAAAATCTACACTAACATGAGTTATAATAATAGGAACCATGCTTTTTCTGAGGGAAACACTGAATGGTTGTATAAGATGGAGTGGATAGCTGTAGAGAGCTTGAACGTCTGAGTTCAAATCCTCTTCTAATTAACACACTTAATATTTTTCTCTTTTAAGTCAATGAAAATTATCAAATTAACACTGTTTTATATTTTCCACTTTTAAATCAATAAAACATCACATGATCTATTGCTTGTCTTTTACTTATTAGCAAACTTTTCCAACTTTTTTTGCCATTTAATATAATCTTTATAAAGCAATAATAGATGCTAGATGGCACTGCTTAATAAATCCCCATCATGTACTTTCCTATCCAAAATTCCTAGACTAGTTTCAAGCTTATGGCTTTCATCAATGACAAGCTTTGGATCTTGAAACAGGGTGCTTGGATGTTTAGAATCTAATAGGCATTTCTTCCAGTTCCTACTTCTATGTTATACTATCAATTTGGATTGGAAAAAAAACATGTAAATGCTTTCAATATAAGCCAACTAGCTTATATAATTATATAGATCTGAATTCAGTTCAGTTTCTATATATTATGATGTCTTTACTTTTTTAATAACTAAAGTCAGTGTATCTTATGGGGCAGCAGTTGATATAAATCAATAAAACATCACATGACTTATCACATGTCTTCAGTTTATATATTGTTTTATTAGCAAACTTTTTCATTGCATTAATAAATTTTGTTTAACCTCTGTTAAATTAATATTATCTCAATCTATTTTTCTTTATCTGTGTTCCATTCAATACATAACTCAGAGAGAATCATTATTTTCTGACTTATGGCAGAAATAATTAGGTACTGTGATGGTTATGGATTGGTATGAAGAAAAAGTAAGACATTCAAAGATAACTATTATTTTATTATAGAGTGGAAGGAATATATTGATTAAATATTACTGATTACCTCTAAAACATTCAAAATAGAAGGATAGCTATCCAATAAGAGGGTGTTTAAATCCAATTTGAATTATCTTCCAGGTTGGCATCTAACTGAGATATCAAGAGTAGCCTCAACGAGAGAGAAACGTTAAAACTCGTAATCTGCCTCTGCTCCAACACTTCAAACAACTAATAGTCAAAGCAAAAATTGATTTCATTTCTACTGTTACAATGTATATTCTACGATACAATTAATCAGTGGAGTGAAATATAGAAAACCCTTTTTATTATTATTATTTATAGTCTTTGAAGTTTCAAATTATAAATATAGCACAATCTACTTTCATATAAATTTCTAAAGACGTAAAATTTAATTAAAACAAGGTTTTAAAATATATCTAAATAAATACAAAGAAGTATAAAAACTTTATCTGGAAATGTATAACTAAATAATTAAACGCTTCAGTTAATAAGCCGCTTAATTTTCGATTATCTTTAAAAGAAGCTTAAGAAAGACAAAATTTAAAAATTAATTATTATTTTAATTGCTCTTTAATAGATGTAATAAAATTATAGACGGAAGAAAAAATTCAAATAAAGATAAGATCTGTGATTAACAATATTAAGGCATCGCATGAAATAATTAAACTAATTTGATTTTTTATGGAAATAAAGAAAGATACTTACAGTTTTTTCAAATTGAATAATCCTTTGAATGCATTTCCTTCAATTATATGAATTGTATTGTAACTGAAATCCCTAAAACATTACATATATATATAATACACAAATTTATCCATCTTTTTATAGTTTACTGTATACATATAGATATATTTTTTAAACTTCAAAATCTTATAAGTTTAACTGAGCCGATTACTGTAATCTTTGGTAATTAATACACGCTAGGTGGGAATGCTATAAGACCCATGTTTCCAAACAATTACTGACCTTTACCTTCAACATTGATGATTAGAATTCAAATGAGGAACTGATACCCTTATGCATTCAGTGGCCATATTAATAGTATTCAAGCTACTAACCTGTGAAATATAAGGAAGTTAGAAATATAAAAGTGTTTGCTAGATGCCACAGTACCTCAGTTTCGGATTTGAATCCTAAGTTCTCACTCATGAAGGCAAAATCCATAAATCAGTCTGAAGATGTGGATATTATAAAGAGCATTAATATTTAGTTTTCAATGCTTACTCAAGCTTACACTAGATGGCTCTGGAGTAGGATGAAGAGAACTGCATTTGAAAACTTATGTTAAAAGTAAACTGAAAAAATCATGTGATGTTTATTTGTTAATATTTTGATCATGTTAATAAAAACTGAAAAAAAATATTAATTCTTTATATTTTGACTAAACTAATCTTTTTACTTGATTCAAACCATCACTTTATTTCTATATACTTTTTACTATTATTCCATATTTGTCATGTGTATATTATATAATCATTTTTAGGATCCCTTTATCATCAATTAACCTTTCAATAAATATATAAATGAACAGAACATCACATGACTTCTGCTTATACTTATTTTTATATAACAAATCTATTTTTCTTACTCCAGTTCTGCCATCTAGTGTAAATTTGAGTAATTAATAGATGCCAGACAGTAGTATTTCATATACCTTTAATCAAAAACACCATAACCATAGATTAGTTTTTAGCTTATGACTTTTATCAGGGAGGAATTTTGAATTTGAACCTAATGCAGCTTTTCATCCAATGGCCATAATTTATTTCTTTTTTTACTGTCAAGTTATCAACTTGAAATTTTAAAACAATCCCACTAGATCTGACACCAATTCATTATCCATATATTTTGATGTCCTTAGTTATACATTCCTCAGCCAGGATTATTACGTAATCAGTAAAACACCAGATGACTTTGGCTTACATAATACTTTTAAATAGCAAATCTATTTCTCCTACACCAGTTTTGTCACCTAATGTAAATTCCAATAAATGATGGAGATCAGATCTTAAAAGAATTAAAAGATGGCTGTTGGAGGAAGGTGCATTACACCCAAAAAATCCATATACACTAAATCCAGATTGAAAATTCCTCATTGATGAAAGCCATATGCTAAAAACTACTCCAAGGATAAGGATGGGACATCACTGTGAGTAGGAAAAACAGATTTGATATCTAAAAATATAAATAATTACCAATTATTATCTTCTTCTAAATCAGAGGATATTGCATCATTTCAACTCTGGTCATTATATTTTATTAGAGATTAAATATACATTTTATTACTCACAGTGCTGATATTTTTTAATACAAATCATCTATTGATTTCCATAGAGTAAAAAAGGTGATGCAAAAAACACCAATCATTTTTTTAAAAAAAAGCAGTATGAAACATCTGAATTAAATATGTTCATAAAATAAATATTTAGTTGAAATATAGATGGTGTTCTATATTGAAGCAGATGATCTGATGCTCAGATCCTGCTTCACAGCCCACATCCAATCTCCTACCACCTAACTGTATTCAAACCCGCCTGTATGCACGTATATACATAGCTAATAATATATATATATATATATATATATTTCTTTTGGTTAGTATTATAACATAAATCACATTAACACTATGTATTTTAATTTAAAAATATTTTATTTAATAATATTCTCATGTATATACGGGCGTAAATAATAAATATCTATATATTTCAGTGTAGGAGATTGCGAATAAATTAATAGTTATATTATATATATAAGGTATTACATATGAAACTTATTATTTTTTTCATATATAATTTTGTAGCCAGAAGTGATGCAATCTTGTTAGATAGTCTATCGAAAAACAATTACCCAGAAGACCCCTTAGATTAAAGTAAAAGATTACGAATTGGTAATAATAAAATAAACCCATTAGTGGAAATTGTCCATGCTAGCTTGTTTTAAAATCATAAGATGTATTTTAAAACAATCGTTCGAGAAACTGATAACACACTTGCATTGTTTCAAACATCTTACTAGATAAGAGTATCTGGTCAAACTATTCCAGAGAAACCTTAAGTGCTTAAACCGCCTCAGATCCAGCAGTAGTTGCTAAGTTACAGCTTCAAAATAAAAGTATATATACTGCTGGATTTGAATCCACAAGAAGAGGAGACCATTAAATAACTAAGTTGATATACATATTCCATGCCAGTTTCAATTCTCACTCAATGTGTTGTGAGTAGGAAATTTCGCCTTGTCCCTCCGTTCTAATATGCTGTTCCCATGAACGAAGCTCTGCATCCCATACTACTAAACTTTATGTATATTTTTCCAGTGAAAGTGAAATGCTATCTCTCAAATTAATAATGCTACCCTAGATCTAGTGAAACAATACCGATGGACTGACTCCTAATGAAATCGTTCTTCCAAATAAGCAAGGTAAAAGAACTTTGACCGCTTATAATTATTAAATCCTGCCTTCTCTGTAATATTTATATTTTAATCACCTATATTAAATGTCTTCAAATATGTATTCTATAACTCTATATAACAAATCTATATTAAGCCTCCTATATAATGTTTTTCTTTTCTTTTATTTCCAAGCAGCAAACAATTTTCAATTTAATTTATGTATTTATATTTTAAAAGAAATGCCAATAGTATTCTAAAATCGCAAGCATATAACTCATTTTGTTTTCCCCACCCATCATTTACTGGGTAAATAATTTATAATTTGATCAAAACAAGTCTTATTCAGCTTGCCCAGGTGCTTGCGATTTCAGATAAATAAACTAATTATATTTTTCACGTTTACTGTAGAAAAACAGATTTGACATCTGTTTTTCACATTTTCCATCCTAAATAATGTGCTATCTTTTATTCTTAAATTATATTATATATGTAAAACCCATCTTAGCTATTACCGCCACCCACTTATTTTGTAATCATTTATATATTTTCACAAGGGCATTGATTAACCAAAATTGAGATTTATTAAATGTGTAAAAAGTAATGAATAATATTAAGTAATATAATGTAAGGGGGAAGGGGATCTTGAGATCTTAGTTTTATATTTAAGTATAATTATTACCCATGTTTGCTTAGTGAAGCCATATCATTACACCGAATATTTCATAATTTATGGGCAATAAATATGTTCGATAATCTTTAATCTTTAGAGTTTTGTTTGTATTATATTATTAAGCATTACATGCATAAGGGCCATTTCATTTATATATATCCGTGCTTCTTTCTCACATGGAAGTCTTCGCTAAGTTGAGCCCCATTGTCATTCTCAATGTCCTTGAACCAGGCTGTAAAACCACCTTGGGGACATACTTGGTCATATGTGCATACTTTATATGGGGAGCGATCTGGGAAACCAGCCCAATAAAGTCATTGCCGACCACTCTTCATCATCCATGATTCGCCTATACTTCATTCCAGGGAATCTTGGACTCTTTCATTCGTCAAACTGACCCTGCCTATGTTGCAGAGGAAATCGGTCAACTTCGTTCTTAAAATTCATGAAGCACACTCCAGGATCCATAATTGGACCAACCCAATCAGCCGCCATGCACGCACTGCTTTTCAGTGTCTTATTAGTCACCCAGAAGTATTCATAAGCTGTAATGAAATGATTTCTTTAAACAGACATATTTCCATTAGTTTAATATAAGTATTAATGCGATAGATTTAGTATTGTTTATATAATTATTCATTACCCACCCCATGCATTAATTACCTATAACTCCAAATTAATAATCATATTGAATGTAACCAAATATAATATCTGCTTGTAAAATTATTATCCTTTTAAATTAATTAAATGCTCTTTTCATCTCTGGGGGTGTAATAGGATTCTAGTAATGTATTCCAATAGTGCTAATTTATTAAATCACACATATATATTATTGGCATAGCCGCAAATTTTATGTTATCGTTAAATATGAATCAAACACATATCTATAATACTTACAAGGCTCATGTCAGGTAAATAACCCGACATAATTTTGTTATTAATAAATCTTAAATATATATATCAAACTCGAACCATTGCTTTCTTTTAGTTAAGATAAAATATTAAGTTATTACTTATGCTCAAATATGACTAGATGATCTCCGCTCAATACATAATTAATATACTAGGTCGTGAGCCTTCATTGCGCATAAAATATAGCTAGTTATTAAGTTATTCTATCATATAAGTTTAGCCTAGAATCTTTTTGTGTCTCCGATGATCGATGCCGGCGGGTGAGAAGTAAATTAATCGATGTCATCGGGATTGTTGCTCATAATGTTATCGATCTGGGAAATAGGCAAATAGGGCAGAGTTCATGAGTGTTCCTGACCTGTGTATCTTGCACATGATTGGATTCGAGGTACTTTTGCCTAGATGCTAGATCTTGTTACATGAACATACAAATCCAACCGGCACAATATATACTTTAAAATTTATTAAAAATTTATAGAAATTTATTTCAATTCATTAATGTTTGCATATAAAAAATAGATAAAACAATCTCTTTTAATAAATAGCTCATTGTATAGATAAGATCTATACAATTGCTCCTCATAGAAGAGCAACAACTAAGAAGGCAATTCTCATCATGTTTAACAATTGCCAAACACAGGTTTTAAGCAATGTTCTATTCGTGTTGTATATTTCTAGCTAATTATAGCTACATACCTAATTACTGGCTAAGATTGGATGATCAACTAGGTTGACTATACAGTTATTTATCTGAAAGAAAAATTTAAGACCCTTGAGAAAAATTCCACTTGCTTGAATTTGAATCTCTGATCATAGTCATATTATATAGATCACCAGGTGTACCCAGTTATTTGAAAGGTCATTGTTTTGATATATGAATGTGACCGTGTTACTTCCTTCACATTAAATTCTTTATAATAAAAATTACAGATTATTAAATATAATATCTGTAATATTTTTTAATTGATTGCTTTAACAATTTTTTAATATTTAATATATGATTTTTTCTGTAGTACAGGATTTTTCATACCTGTACTCCAATATAAAATATATAGGGGGTTTGAACTCAGACTTTCACATAAACATCAATTATCCACCACTATCTCATACTGCTGATACACTTGATCACACACATGTAAATGTGAGAAATTCACAATTGAATAATTGGAAAAAATGTTTGGAATGTATCCCGCAAGATAGTAATAAAGCTAATTTAAAAGAAAATTTTTAAATATACCTGTTACATTTGATATGTGATTTTGTCATCATTAGGGACATCTCTAAAAATTCTATTTTTGTAATAATTTTTTTAATTGAATGCTTTAACAAATTTTTTTTAAGATTTAATGTAAATTAAACAAAATATTTTAATATTATATAAATAAATGTGAGAAATGTTGCTGTTCTGAAAGCCATCATTACCAGTTAAATTTGATATATTAATTTGACAGCATCAAGGACAACTATAAAAATTACAGTTTAGTAATGGTGGATCTTCACATAAAATATGCTTATACATAAGTTTTTTTAATTGGTTATGAATTTGGCATGTGACAATTTTACAGTTGTTTTGTTCAACCTTTAGAGTGCTTTTAATTCTTAGTCTGGGAGGAGGGTGATTTATTCCCATTGTTAGCATTTACATTGAACTATGTTAAATTTAAAGTTTATATATATATATAGGCATTGAGGATTTCAGTGCTTTTCTATTCATTTTAATCTTTAGTAAGTATCACTAGATACCCAGCCACTAACCCATTGTTTGAAGATTTATTGCCTGTTATCTATCTGAGATAAAAATATAAATCACTTGAAAAAAATCACCAGGAACTAAAGATTTTAGCTGTGTTCTATTTATGTTCTACATTTCTAGCTAAATAAAACTAAATATCTTTTCACTGACCAAAGTTGAAGGATTAACTCCATTGAATATCGCTCATCTACTTGGAAGTAAATATGATTTTTTTTTAAATTTCATTTGTCTTGATTTGAATCCCATGCCATGTCATATGTTGTCTTTCATAGTTATATGCATACATGTAGCTCTCAAGCCACATGTGGCTCATGATTCTAAGTTTGTTGGGTTTTTCCATGATAAGCATAAAGGCATTTAATATTTTTATTTATAATTCATAAATGAATATTTTCAATAAAAATAAAATGCAATTTTCTGCATTGATCTCTTAGATTCATCCTTATTACAAAATATTAATAACTGTGTATAAATGAATGTTTAAGTAATAGAAATTTAATATAGGGTATATATAGACACAGGTATATAATAAGCCTGTGTTTCAGTTATTGTAATTTAAATTTGTAAATAAATTAAAGGATCAAAATATATTATTTTTGTTTTTTGTTTGTTTTTAAAATAATTTTAATATTTTCATTAGATGTATATTGATTCTGTTATGTTCAGTATATTGCTAAAATAAATGTTCAAATACGACCATTCAGAAATCCTTATTTTTTATCAGCCTATTTTTCATCTCCTCTCTTGTTATTCTTTCGTGGAAAAAACACTGTCAATTCTTGACTTATCTTCAAATTCAAGCTTAAAGTTGCATTGTTTGCTATAATGGTAGAGTGGCAGATTTTGGAAAGCAAGAACCATAGTTTATAATGCAATTAACCCCTCTGTGGATTGTTTTGAGTACACTCGCACATGGTTTTAACTTGCTGTAATTCCAGCAGATTTTACATTATTGTAATGTATTTGGGCTCATTTTAAAGCTTAAAAAGTACTGTAAGATTCTGCCCTCTCTTTAATTATTTTACAACTAAAAAAATCAATAATAAAGGTATTCAAATCTAGAACAAAGAGAGAAGCCCAACCTTTCTAGATCCTGATTGGTTGGTTGGCATTTTGAGAATGGGAAAATGTCTTTCAATAATTTTGACCGCTCCAACTTCTGTTTTGACTTTGAAAATGAAAATTAATGTCTTAGAATGTTTTTTTATTATTTTTCTTACATATAATGAATTATTTTCATAAAATATACTAAAAATAAAATTATTTTAGAAAAATAGTTAAGATTTTAGTAGACATTATTTACTTTTACACAACGTAAAATTAAAAAAGAAATTACTGACATCAGCAAAAGTTTTTAGTTGGCTAGCAACATTCATTTTAGATTCACCAACAATGAATATTTTTATAATTATAAATAAAAATTTATTTTTGAAAAAACTTTCATTCATTTTCATAACCTGATAAATTATTAATATACTTTTTACAAACGAAACTAAAGTGAATATAATATTAAAAGATGAATATATTTTTATGGCTGAGTTTGTGAATTGACCAATTAAAAGTTTAGAGTTTTACCTCACTCGGCCAATAAAATTATTTGTCACTAAAAAGGTTAATGAGATGCAAATTTTATGCAAACTCCCAAACAATAATGCCATTTGATTATTTATTTATTTAAATTTTCAGATCATGGGTAAAATATGTATATTTTAGTAATGCAGTAATAAATGTTAATTTGTTTTATTAAAAGAGGCATATATTTTATTAAGAGTATTCGTTGCTTTATTAATTATGATCATTCATCATCACTGTTGAATATTAATGGTAAAGTTCTGATTTAAATATAATAAAGTTAGGCAAATAAGTATGAATTTATAAAAGCTAAACTTTATGTTACATGTTAGTTCTAAAGCTGTGGATGGAAGTATCATTATTGTCATCATCATCATCATGTTTTAAATCACTGATCTAGCTAAATGTGTTTTTCACTGTTTTTGTTTATAATTTGTGGATCATTATAAGATAATAACCACCATTCCGATCATCTAACATCATTCAGGGATGAGTGAATTGCTACCATAACTCTATAGTGTTTGGTGTGAGCTAGCAAGACTTATGAAAATATTGAAATGCATTTGTGATGTTAAAATCTAGGTGATAGTTTTGTCTGATAAATTTTATATGCATAGTTTTGTCTGATAAATTTTATATGCACAACTAAAGCATAAATATGTTTTTGTTTTTTTAATGTTAGTGCAAATGTGATATGTTCCTAAAAGACCAAATCCTAAATCTGGTTATAAATACAAATCGAATGAGTTCAAACCAGGTATATTTGTTGGTAAGTATAGAATATAACTTGGTCTAGGCTTATCTAGCCTAGTGGTGCCCTGATAGACCATATTCACTTAGTATTCACATAATATTCATTTAGTATAAAACCAAATATACAACTAGATAAAAGTGGGTAAAATTACTACTAGATTTATTTTGAAATAATTTTATTAGATTACAAATGGCTTTCACCCACTGCTTGATATTTCATTAAGCTACAATGTGTTTTTATTTTTTTTAGTTACAATGGCTGCCCAACTAAGGCTCGAAATATGCCATATACCTAAAATGACTAGTTTATTATTTTGCCATCTTTTTTCCTCAAGCCATTTTGGAATTCATTGTGTAACACTACCTACATTATTGGTTATATATATATAGTAACATGAAAAAAATGATGCTGGGAGATAATCAATTTAATCTGAATAAAACATAGCCCGATCATTGGTCACCATTTTGTAATGGACTACTGATGATAATGTGGGATGATAATATGAAAAACTTTACTATGTCTCAGAATTGAGACATCATTCATAATAATATAGATCTATCCTAAATGTGGAATGTCATTTTATAAAAGCCCCAAAGTTGATTTGGCATTTTGTAATAATTGCCACATGTACATGATCATCATTGTCTAGCATTGGGTAGCTACTTTGTCACAATAATAATAGATTTTCTATCTTACTACCTTTCCACATTTGTTCAGTCAACATTTGTCATAGAGAAATACCCTTAAGATTTATATTATTTATCACAGAGCAAAACATGCATTAACAAAGAATAACTCTGTTAGAACCTGTGTAAAATTATCTAGCTCAGTTATTGATTACACTAGGCAATAACAATATTTCCCATACATAATTATTTAGATTGTACACTACACTATCATAAAATATTAACAATCTCTATTAAAATCTAATTTATCCATATTATATTTATAATTAAACAAAGCAAATGAGATCATCACCTCAGACATCAACAAATCTATTCACGATTCCAAAGTAAACTGCAATAAGCAGTGAAATCATATATCATTGTTTTAATTCGAATCAATAAATAACTAATATTATTTATAGTAATGCAAAAATACCTTAATCTTTAATGACATTCTATTTAAATCAACTAGTTTCTAAATATTTGTAATTTGAGAACATTTTCTAAACTATACAATATTTATAATGTTTAAATAAAATAAATCTTTGCTCAGTTTTGTATCTATTTTAATAAAATGTTAAATATAATATAAACATTTCATTCATACCCTACATTAAATCGACATGCAATTATTGCTTCAGTTATATTCTAAAATGAAACACTCCACAAGAATTAATTATCAATAAATTACATTAGATAATTTCACATTTTACAGTAGCCATTCACATTATATAAAATATATCATAGGTTTCTATTGGATATTTACTGACTTACAATCACTGTTATTATTCATTTACTTAAATCTCCAATCAATTGATTATAAAATGGATTTAATAACAATTAAACTATATATGATGATAATTGGCAGTTATCCAAGCCAAAGATAATATTATGTTCTACTGGTTAATAAAATTTATGATCTCCACTACAAAGAAAAAAATTAAGACAGATCATTTTGACTAATGATAAAATAAAAATCTATTAAGATTTTTGTAACCAAACAAGATAAGCAAATAAATGATCATCTCTGAACTAATGACATTGTTTTACTATTAATATTGATTTAGATAAGCAAACTGATATTTTAATGCAGTACAAATAACAAAATTTATACCTAATTGGATTTAATAATAAAGTATAACAAATATACATAAATATAATTTTTCACTTAATAAAATGGGTTTGATCTTGGATCAAACTTTGAGTACCAAAAATATCCTGCACATTCAAAAGAAATAATTGGACAGATTCACTAGATTTTAAATCAACTCTAAATTTATTGGTTTGTAATAAAAATTTATAACAGTAATAATAAAAATATAATAGAACAAACAATCGATGTTTGCAATAGACTAAAATCAAGAAAAATAAGAATAATATCTATGTGTATCGAATTTCAAAAATGAAATGCAAGACAATAATACTATATATAAAATGGAAGGAGAGATTTTAAACATCTTCCTGAGATTTTAAATAGCATATATTATGATAAAAATTGTAATTAAATAAAAATTGATCTCTATTTATTCCTTAATGTAATCTCTCAATAATTAAACAAACATAAAAAAAATCTATTCAAATCTCCGAGTTAAATTTTGAACATAAAAACAAAATTAAATATTTGAAAATATCAGGTTGTATTAACTTATATCATCAGATAAGAGCTTAAATAATAACAAAAATGAATCTCTCTGACCTTTTCGTTGAATTCTATCCTACCCATATATATGATTTACTTATGTTTTAAAAACAAAAGGCAAATACTCATTTTCTTTTAACAAAAAAATGTATCTACATACAAATCATACCATCTTAAGTGAAAGTCTATACATTTTCACTTATTATCCACAGATCCATCACAGCTGCTAGTTCTTTATTTCCATTCTTAAGGTATAGAGATGATTCGTAAGTAGAGAAGGTAGGCATGGGTAATAACTTTCACAGATTTGAATCCAATTATTTTTGCATTTAAATCCTGATATATTTTTTTAAACATATAAATGTGTCCAAGCATTTAAAACCATAGATACTTACTTACTCAATGCAAGATTTCACATCACTGGCTTTAATTTTCCTTTTTCGGTGACAATAATGTGCAAAGAGAATTCCTTTAGAAATACAATCTAGTTATAATCAAATGAAGAATAATAAATGCTAACTTTTTCTTTCCAGATTAAGAATGTAAAATTTAAATTGCTTAATATCACACATAAGTTGAGTTAATTGATCTTGTAAAATTCCTTGATCTGAAATATGACATCCAGCACAAATAAATAAATGAACTTGTAGATTTTAACCATGGAATATCTTTATATAGCTGACCTGCAATACAATGCATTTTGATGGGTTTTCTTTCTTTTATGTTTTTGCCATTTCACCTGAAACTTCATTAGCAGGCTGCCCCAATTGAATGGATAGATAGTTAAAATTCTTATCCTTCCATAATTTTATAAATTAATCACTTTAACAATAAAATTGAATAAATTTTTAAAGACAGATAAAAACACATCTGTTCTGGCAACAATAAAATTATAAGAACTCAAATTACAGCATCTCTCTTCTATTTGTAAGATACTCTTGATGATGTTACTGTTGCCACTGTTGAAAATTGCTCAATTTTTACTCAATGATGAAAAATTTGTTCAAAAAAATTTGCCTCCAATTAGTAAGTAAAATGGAGATTTAAAAAAATATAGTAAAAATGAAATCCTATTTTATAAATTCAATATTATTTTCCCATTTTATCCCCAAAATAAAGAATTCATATTATAATTCTACTGCAATGTAGAAGAGATAGGAGACTTTTCACATCAGCAATAAATGTCTAATCTTGTGATATCAAATTGAAAGAAAATAAAGCCTGAGATGTATATTGAAAACATCTGAAAAGGTGATTTAGAGCTTTGATTGTTATTATTTTGCATTATTATTTTTCAGTGATTTCTTTTTCAAAACATACTTTATTATTTTGCTTTATTTATAGTTGTTAGTTGCAAAATCATTGTCTTTTTTAAAACATGTTTGGAAAACATCTTTTTTTTTTGAAAACGTACTTTGATTATTGTTCTTTTGCATTCAGTTCATTTGATTTAAATTTAACCTTTTTAACGTCAACTCTGCTTATAACCAAATCAGCTAAATATGGTAATTTTTACATTATAGTAATGAATTTATGCTCATTTTAAATCTTAAAAAGTACCATAAGATGCCTCTAGAATTATATTACAAGTAAAAAATCAATATGTAAATTAGCAGCTACAACAATGGAAGATGGCAATCTTTCCTAGATGTGGATTGGTTGAGAGACCACTTGGCAATAATTTTCACCACTCCAACTTCTTTGTTTTGATTTTGAAATTGAAAATGAATGTTTAGAGTATTTTTTTTACATATTATTTATTTTGATAAAATATGCTGAAAGTAAAATTATTTTAAAAAAATAGTTAAGATTTTAGTAAAAATTATTTACTTTTACATGAACATAAATTGAGAAAGAAATTAAATAACATATGCAACACTTTATAATAGGTTATGAACATTCTTTTTAGGTTATTGACTATAAAATATTTTTATAATTATAAATAGAAATTTATTTTTAAAAAAACTTTTCACTTTTATATTCTGAAAAATTATTAATTTGCTTTTTACAAACAAAACTAAAATGAATCTAATATTAAAAGATGAATATATTTTTATTTCTGATTTGGTAATTAACCAATCAAAAGTTTAGAGTTTTAACTCCCTCAACCAAATGGAACTTTTGACAAGGAAGGTGTTAATGAGTGTAAGTAGTTTTTGTATTTTGATTTTAACTTTATTTTCATAATTTTATAAGTTGTGTGTGTGTTTTTTTGTTGTTGTTTTTTTTATATTTGGAAATTGTCCAAAATGTGATAATTTGGAAGTGGCCCACTACTGAATTGAATGCTGTTTATTATTTCTAAGAACATGGAATACTGCTGTCAGTAAAAATTTGCCCCAGCATTCACAGTATGAACTTGTATGTGCACAGGTCTGTCAAATAGTGGTAATGTAATGTTGCACGGTACAAAAGCAAAATTATACGATTTTTATTAGCACTTTTCATGCAGGGGGGGGGAATATTTAAAAAGCATACCCCTAATGCCCTTTCCATAATTTTAATTCCCAATGATAATTTTGACTGTCTATATGAAAACAATTGCTGCACAATTGAAATTCTCATAGAAAAATTGCAGAAATTACACTAAAATAGTATGAAGCAGTACATAAAAATATCCTGGAATCATTCATGGGTGGGTGAATGCTTTGTAGTTCATACTTCTGCCATTAGATACTTCTTGCAAATTTCCCCCTGCATTAGTTTACCAATATTATCATGTGAAGTCACGGTACCATGTAGTAAATTTTTTGTTAAATGCATCTCACTTATTTCAGTTTTTGTTATGGCAGAAAAGTTGAGACAATGTGAAATTCTGTTTTTTGTTAGAGAAAATAGCAGGGAAAACAGTTGTAATGCTTGAAACAGCTTAATAGAAAGCTGTCTGGGAAAACATAAGTTTGTGAGTGGTTTAATGAAATAGTTAAATTCACCATATTTCAAAAAGTGCAGCATTTAAAGCCCATTAACAAGTTAATGTTCATTTTTTATGCAAATGGAATTGATCCATCAAAATTCATTTATGATAGTCAAACAATTTACCTACAATACTGAAATATTTGCATAATATGGTGAAATGAATTTGTGTCAATTTGTGGCAAGATGGAGGGTAATGGTTTCATCAAGACAACATCCCAGTTCACAAAATCTTGACTGAGACACAATTTTTAACCAAAAATAGCATTTTTCAGCTTATCCATTCACCATATTCACCCACTCTTACTTCATGTCACTTCTTTTTGTTTCCGTGATTGAAAAAATTCCTCAAATGTATATGATTTAAAAATTATTATAAGCTATCTTGAATGCAGAAAAAAAAAGTCTGTCGTGAGTATTACTTTAGAAACTGTATTTAAAATTATTTTTTATTTTTTTTAATGTAAATTATATCATACTTAAAAATCTCTAAATTGTCTTTACATTATAATTACTCGTTTACTTATATGTGAATAATAGAAAACTCTCATTCATTGTTATTTAAATATAATTAAATAATTTTGATTACTTTTTTATTAAAACAAAAACAGATCTATTTATTTTAATTATTAAATTGCTTGATTAAATTTATTGAATTGTTTTTAATAAAATTTTATATTAAAAGTAACTGATATAAAACAAAAAAAGAAAAAATGAATAAGATACGACCGTTCTGTTAGATCGCTACGAGATATATATTAATTTCAATTGTTTGTTTACCTTGCTAACTGAAATTGAATTCAAAGTCTAGACTATAACGCTGAAAAATATCATTATATTTTCATTTTTACATCTATATAGTCAATAAAAACCTTTGAATTAATATATAGAATATAACTCGGGGAGAGGGAGGGAGAAGCTTGGTTGCTTGTAAAATTTCAAATTTCTACGATAAATTTTGACTGTAAATTATTGTTTAATGTTTTTAAATATATATCTATGGAAATTATATTTTTAAATGACCAAACTTACCACTACAAAATAAGGCAATGTATATTTGTGAAGATTGAGTCCACTATCCACTGTAATGAAAGGTGGAATTTCAACTTTATGATCTTTGCAAACTTACATTTACAAAATTTACATGAATGTAATGTTTATGATAATATTAAAAATGAAAATTATTAAAAAATTTCTATCCATGAATAATTCTGAAAGTCGCTGACACAACCCTCTTTTCAATTATTCTTGCAGAAGTAAATTGTTAACACAGGAGGAATTTTTTCCATACAATATTGCCACCTAGTGCAAGCCATAGTAATCAATGGATGCTAGAATATTAATACATCAAATTTCTATCTAGTACCCATTTGTCCAATATCCACAGAGTAGTGTCTAGCTTATAGTTTTCATCAGTGAGGAGTCTTGGATTTGAAGTGCTAACCTTCTAGCATCCATTGAATACTATGGGTTGAACTAGGTAGGAGTACTGTATGAAGAAAATTGCTATGTCAACAGATTGGATCAGCATAAGAAAGGTGATCATGTGATGTTCTAGTAGTTTAATCAAACTGTTTCAAAAAATTAAACAAGCACACAATGGAAATTATTCAATACTCCATGTGTGTCTAACAAACATATTTAAAAGTATATAGCTGTACATAACATAAATTAATACTTATTCATTTTATGCATAATCTGTTTAATCTTTTTTGATGGGATACATTACTGAAACATTTATTTGAAAACTATTTTTCTAATTTTAAACACTGCATTATTTTGTACTATTTTGGTTTAAATTTATACCAACATTAGTATTCACTTCACGGTCATATCTCTCTCATGAAATGACAACAAGATAGTTATTATATTGGTATTTATCTTCTTGCTGATACTGCTTTTTAACTGATTTTCTTTCTATTTTCACACTCATATCTTGAGCTATACTAGTTTTATACTTTTCATGGCCCTCTAACTTTGTTTTCTTAAATATACTATTATGATTTTTTGCATCTTTATATATGTTGAAGCTGCATATGTATGATTTGTTTCTGGTCTATTCTGTCTCAAGAGTAAAAAGAGGTAAATGTTTCTGTCTCATGTTCTTTGATGGTATACTCAGATAAAATATATTGATTTAGTTGCTTTAATATTTGATAAGGAATTCCTTTTAGTTCTTCAAAAAATCGTATCTTCAATGATATTTTCTGTCATGACAGAGAGAGCCCAGATGGCCACCTCTGTCTTTCCAATCATTGGTTATCATCATGCCAAATCTTCAGTAATTTGTTTGCTTCTCAGAATTGTAAATCAACAACACAACTCTAATCATGCCCCCCTACAATTGCTAAGAAGAAATACTCATATTTGGAAAGCTAACGTTTATCATAAGGATTCAATTAACATTACAAATATTTTAATAAGTTAGATATTATTTGTTTAGAAAGATGAACTAAGTTTAATTATTCTCTACTAGTACTTTTTGGAAGACTGTGTCATTCCATTATAGTTAGATAAGTATTTTTAAAGGATAAAAGGGTAAGCTTACATATTCAATTCAACAATCTTTAATGAGCTAATGTCTTAGAGACATTCCCCAACATTGCACAACATTTGTTTCCACAATGATTATGGAACTCGGCATATGCCACACACTCCTTTTCTCCTTTAATATTATCACCACCAAAATATTCTCAATTATTTTTTATTAATCTAAATCCATGATTAAAGTCCATTATCAGTCTCCATGCATATTTTTGAGCACAATCATGGCTAAAAATATCATTCACACAGCTGTGATCTTCCACTTATCAGTTCCATAAGAGTTTTACTCCTGTGAAAGTACTACATCCCACTGATGATCCATTTTGATTCTATTATTTCATCATATCCAATTTCTTTTCCATTGCTCTCTTTATTGGTGAAAATGAAGCAAAATGATGATAATCAGTTGGATTAGTTTTCCTTACAAGCCATTTTCAATGTGTCTTATTATTTATGTCCATTCTGACTTACCTTTAGACCTCCTTTCTTTTATTAATGGGGGTTGATTTTTTTTATTCATGTATGTGACATTTATATAAGGCCCTTCATTATTTTAGAAGGAAATTTATTTGGGGCTTTGAACCCATCATTCCTGAGCTTTCAGATGGCTCTGTGTTTATATCAAAAATATTTATTAGCTCTTCTATATTCTGTGAATACCAATAAGTATTTGCTTCACTTGACTAAGAAAGCTGTGTTTTACTATTCTTATTATCTGGCTTTCTGGCAATGGATTGGCTATTTATACTCCCAAGTTCTGCTACTTATTTTCAGAAAAATAGTATGAAATCTCTTCAGGTCTTCGTTTTACTTTATTACTTGTATCTCACTATGGTTTTGGAATACCTCTGCAAGTGCTACTGACTATGATCAACTTATCTTCTTTAGTTATCTAGTTTAATCTAAGGTATCTTTGCTATTAAATATCTGATGAGAGCCTCTCCACATGAACTGCATAAATTCTCACTTTCAAAAACTGATTGGCAATATCTGGCAACATGGTTGCGAGTCTTAGGGTATGAACTCATTATTTCTTCATTCCATTTTCCCTATATTTAATTTCTTTTAAATTTAGGAATGGTTGCAAATAGATTTATCATATGTTCCATCTTCTTTATTCTGGTTATCATTTGCTTCCCAAACTTCAACATTTCACATTAACATTTCCTTTATGCATTAATGCCTGCTCTGTTATTTGCAGGTTAAGCTCAAATCTGTATTCTTTCATTGTTACTATTTTCTTCTTCTTTAATTTGCATCTTTTTAAGATTCATAATAATTTCATTTATTTTTACACTTTGCTCACATTCCTTTTTATTTTCAATTTTAATGTGTTTGACAGATTCTTGAAAAAAAAAAAAGTAACTTCTTCAAGTTTTGGCTTACATTTTTTTAATGCTTTTCATATATTATCAATCTTTTTGTACAATTTTTTTTTTAATTGATCCTTGTTGTCTTTGAGTTTCTTGGGCATATTATTCATTTATATTGCCAATTTGTTTTGACATGTTTCTTATTTGGATTTGATAATCTTTTTTATTACATCCACTTGTTTGAATATGTTATGTATTTATTTATCTGAGATTTTGTGATGTTAGTATTTTAATAGTAATTATACATTGGACTATTTCCATTATCTAATATCAATTGTTAAATCTCTATAACTTTTCAAATACATTTAACTATTGTAATAATGCATGGGTTAGTGTATAATTCATGTTTTAAATGGTATTATTCTCTTCTCTTCTTCAGATATTACTGGCTAATCAGTGATAGTACTAGCAGGGAATCAAACCTGGACCTTTAGGTTTGTGAATATTGAATTTAAGGTAACACTTTAATTTAATTTAGTTATAGCATCACCTTAAATTCAATATTCGTAAGGCTAAAGAGTTTTGATTTTCATGTTAATACTTTCACTCAGATCAGCAACACTTAAAGAAGAGAGAAAAATAATACTACTTGAAATGTGTTATGTTCTAACTTATGATTATTTACTAACAACTGAAAATTTGAAAAGCCTAAATAATACTTTGATTTTTTTTTTAAAGACAGTTAAACATTAATATTAGATGGTGCAAATTAGTCAACATATAATTAATATATTATCTATTTGGATTTTCATTATTTCAAGCACTTTTATCATCATAATAATCAATTGTGTAATTGTGTTTGTGTGTGATTGGAGATTCTAGCCTTTCTTCAGCCCATGATTCTTGGGTGCTCTTTTTTGCTACTATCATTGATTCAGATATTTCTATCTCTTCTGTCATTTACATCTCTTCAGTTTCTATTATTATTTTCATTGATATTTAAATGCCTTTACATATATATCTCTGGCAATTATATTGTTTAATTGACCAAAATGCTTGCCACTACAATAAATATATGGCAGTGTGTCTTTACCAAAACTCGTTCCCCTATTTACTGGAATTAAAGGTGAGCTTATGGTTCTATGATCATTGTCAACACACACTTCAAAAATTACATTGTTTGTAATGCTCATATCAATATTATATACAAAAATTAATTCAACTTCCAGATTTGAATAATTCCAAAATTAGTTTACATAACCTTCTTTTCAATATTTCTTACACAATCAAAATGCTCTAGATAATTAAATAAACAAGTATCAGAAATTATTCAATGCTGTGTATTTATCCCTAACACATATATATTCAGGGAGACATACTTTTACATGGATGATTTTATCAAGACTTTAAATAAATTATAGATTATCAAATAGTATAACCAAGTCTGAAAACATTACTAAAATAATTCATAAATCATATTTCCAAAAAATCATTTAAATAAACTTGGAGATTCTTCGGAAATCTGACTTTTTATTTATCATAGTAACATTTTTGAACTTAGTTGTTCTGTGAATAGGTGAATATATGTTTATTTACTTATAATTTATTGGATTGTTTTGCCCTTGCATTGCTATAATATCAAAACACTTATTTTAAAGTTACTCTCCTAATTTAAATCCCTACATACTTTTATTTCATATTTCAATTTATATCAACATTGCAATCTGTTTCACTATAATATATAACTGCTTATAGAAAATATTAGTTTATTTATGAAAAATACTCAGCAAGTTATGATCTTCCAGTTTTAACATGTATAAAGAAAATGTGTATCAACTTGCAACTCTTATAATCATCATCATTGTCAATTATTATCAATCCACTGCAGGATGAAGGTCTCCAAGTTCAATCTATCGCTGATCTGTAGCCTCTCTTCTCCACATCACCCTGCACACTTTATTATTGCATCCATCCATCTCACATGTGGTCTCTTTCTGGGTCTTTTACCATCTCTTGCAATCCTGTTTAAGATTTCAATTGTCCATTTATTACCATCTCTTCTAGCAATATGTCAAGTCCAACTCCACTTCAATCTTTTAATTCTTTCAATGATGTCAGTAACACCCACTTGTTCTCTTACCTGTATATTGCATTTTCAATCTCTACTCTTATAATAATTAGTACATTAAGCTAAAAGGGGTTCCATTTTATTTTAAAGATAAGTCAGATAAAAAATATTATTACTACATGGTATGATTTCATTTTTTAATTTCCAGTTTTACTTGATTATTTTCCTAATTTCATTATAGCTGATGTTTATCTCAATCAATACACAGAAATTCCTGTTATAATTTCAATATTTACATCTATAAAGTCAGTGATGTGATGTGATGTGATGCACTGTGACTTCTCCTTAAACGGAGTCAGGAATCTCTCAGCAGCTATGCCCAGAGAAACCTGTTAGCCACTTTACCTTCCTTTTCCATTGTCCACCCTAGGTTTTCCCATAATCTGCTCCATCCCATTTCCACAACATAATCTTTGTCAACTCCATGACCTTCATATCTAAATCTCCCTTATCTTTTCCCAAGCCTAGCATAAAAACCAATAACTCACTTTCTGTATAATCACTTTTGTTCATATTTAATCTTCCATAACTTCATTATTTGTACCCTTTCTGCTTCCAAGCATTTACATTGAATCAACAGATACCTAATATTTTCTATGCCTTTCTTACACAACTTGCAAACTAAATCACCCATATTTTTCCATTTACGTGTATATTCCCTTGTTGCTAAAGATCCAGTTCAAGCCTTAAACAATAAACTACTTTCCTTACTATGATCATATATTAACTCACCCCCAATGTTCCGTTTACTTCTATATATATTTAAACTCGTTTTACTCTCCATATTAGTTCTCCATCTCTCCAACTCTTTATTCTTTATTAATGCATCTATTCTTCTATCCCACTCCTTACCACTATAACACTCAACAATCCTCCTAACACAATCATCCCACCTTTTGTACAAGTATACTGACATAATTTCTTTATTCAAATCTTCTGGATACCGCATTACCTTTCTCACCCATCTTGCTGCCTGCCCTTTACTTGTAACGCAATTAAATACTATTTTGGCTATTCTTTTATTATCCATAAACTGAAATCTACCGAACATTTTCAATTTGCTTTTTGCATCCCTCATATAAAAACTTGACCATCCCATTTCTCCTT
The DNA here is from genome assembly GCA_028023455.1 of Epiperipatus broadwayi. Classification (NCBI taxonomy): domain Eukaryota; kingdom Metazoa; phylum Onychophora; class Udeonychophora; order Euonychophora; family Peripatidae; genus Epiperipatus; species Epiperipatus broadwayi. The sequence continues at coordinate 1,972,892 of JAQFVV010006394.1, read as the reverse complement.
GAATTGCCTCCTTTGCTGTCTACACCTCAGCATCTAATGCATGACTTCCTACTTCCCTTTGTACTTTTTCTAAGCAATCTAATACCCCTTTACTAACACATAATGCATCATTGCCATATGTTAACCCTGCTACTGCCACTCCCTTCCATACAATTCTAGTTACATCATATTTATTATATAAAAACACTGTTAATTTCTTTATCAATCCCTTTCTTTTCTTTGCTTCATTTATCAATTTTTTCTCCCATTCATCCAAGCAAATTTTCTTATTACTCAAGATGATTCCCAAATAACTATATTTATTCACCACACTTAACTTTATATCCCCCAATAAGAAATCTTTGTCTTCTCTTTCCCCAGTATTCACCATCATTATATTTGATTTTTCTTCACTAAATTTAATCCCCATATCTTTACCCACCCATGTGCATATCCTTAGCATAACTTCCATATCTTCTCTTCTTTCTGAACACAAAAATACATCATCTGCAAAAAGACCCAACAATGTATATACTCTCTTGCCACCTATTAACGGTATCTCTATCCTCTTCCTAGACTTTCTATTGCTCTATACATTTTACTCAAATATAAGACAAACAAAATAGGTGACACAGGGCATCCTTGCCTCAGTCCCACCTAATTTTTAACTTTAAATGATTCTATATCCCCTAATTGATATGCATAGTAATTATTTTCATATAATTTCTTAATAACACCCAGTAAAGCTTCATCCATTCCCAGATTTGCTAAACTTATCCATAATCTATTTCTATTCACTCTATCATATGCCTTCTCTATATCTATAAAACTCATATATAACTGTCTACCTGAATTCCTACTCATATCTATAAGTTGTGTAACTACAAATAAACTATCTCCTATACACCTATCTGACCTAAAACCTCCTTGCATTTTCACCACTACATTATTTTCTTCCATCCATTTTGCAACTCTTCTAGCCACCATATATGAAAAAACTTTATATAAAACTGATGTCACCACTATTGGTCTATAATTATTTAACTTTCTATGATCCTTACCTTTTTCTTTAAATAATAATCTTATTCTTGTATTACTCCAACTACCCAGAAAAACTCTCTTCTGTGCCATCTTATTAAAACATGATAGTAACTTTAATTTTGCCCTATGCCCTAAATTCATTACCATTTCTGCTGCCCATCAATCTAACCCTCTTGCCTTACCACTTCTCAATTTCTTCCCTGCCTGATTCAGTTCATTTTCTGTAAACCTAATATTACCATTACTATATGCTTTCATATTTTCTATTCCTCTGTCCTTCACATCTAACATCTTTTCTATATACATTACATAACTATTCAGTATTTTCTCTAATTCTTCTCTAGGGCTATACTCTATTCCCTCCTCATCCAGTAATACTATCTCTTTCTTCCCTAAATTTCTTCTTTTAATGTAATTCCAATTTTTTTTTACTCCCATCTCTTCCACTTTTATTAATATCATCCAATAATTTACTATTTAGTTTCATTCTCTCTCTATAATTATCTATTTTAGCTAACTTCTTCTTTTCTAAGTACTTTTCCCATTTAGCATTAATATCTTTTTCACTTTCTTTGTTCTTAATAGCACACTTATATTCTCTGCATGCTTTTTTCCTCTCTTTTACACTTTTACTAACTCTCATTTTTCTATTACTTTTATTCTTCTGAATATTCTCACCTAAAACCCTATTTGCCACTTTTTCTATTTTATCATACCAATCCTCATACTCATTTCCAACCAACTCTTCCATGGTTTGTTCAACTTGTATTTTATACTCTTCTAACTTATTCTTATCATTCACTCTCCATCCACATCTTTCACTATTGTTTCTACTTTTATTTCTATTTTCCATCACATTACTAACCATTTGACAAATTCCCCATACAGTAGTGCCACCTAGAGCAAGCCAAGCTAATCAGTATATGCAAGATGATTTGCACTTAAAATCTCTATCTACTGCCTATTCATCCAATATTCCCCGATTGGTTTCTAGCTTGTGGCTTTCATTAGTAAAGAGCCTTGGATCTGAGAGTACTACACCTAGATCTTAGGATCCAATACAATCTTCCAGAAACCACCTTTTACCTTTTTAGTTAATTATAAAGCTATGAGTCCAAAATAAAAACAGAATAGAGTTTTTCAATTCAAGCTCATTCTCTTGTATTAACAGTTTGTGTAAACATTGGAAATTGTGCTTACGCGATGTTTAATGGTGATCATGTGATCTATAAATTCCACTAAAAATCTTCTAATATATATTAATATTTTAATATAAAAATATATGGTGTAAAATGATATTTGTCTTCAGCATATACAAATAAGCATTAAACTATAAGGGCATATAGTTAATTGATTATCGCATATAAGTCACAATACTTAATATTAACCAATAGAATATCAGCAATCTGTTATCAAATGAAGATTCAGATAATGAATAGAAATCATATTAAATGCTTTTATATTAACTTGCCTTGTCTGTGTTTCTTTCAGTATATCCACACTTTGCATTTGTGTCAGTATGTCCGCATTTTTTAATTAACAAAAAAAAATCTGTTCTCATTTAGAATTTGAAGTCACATCTTTACACTTCTCAAGAAAACTCCTTAGCAACTGAGCCAATAGAAATTTTTCATTTGTAGAATAAAATTTTGTTAATATTGATGTAACTCATATTAATTAATTAAAATAAAAATATATATATTCGTTTAATGTTTATAGAATAACATTCATAGAAAAATGATTGCAACAACATTGTATTGATAAAATTGTGCATGAACAAAGATGATTAAAAGAGATTGATGAAGAAAATTATTTTATTTAAATTGAAATTTTAAATTTACTGTAATAAATATTAAATTAAATTATAATAAATATTATATTAAATATATTATATTAAATATTGAATTATATTAAATATTATATTAAATTATAATAAGTATTATAATACAATTAAACACAGCCATTCAAGCTATTACGCAAGTGCTTTTTCTGAGTGTAAATAATAAATGAATAAATTCCACTGCCAACACAAGATATAGTATTTAGGAAAGAATAAAATGAATCCACTTATTCAATCTGACCCAAATGTATATATATGGGCAAATCTTAAGTATTGGAAGTGAAAGTGTGAGAATAGATCACTCACTTTAAACAACTGTCTATGATATCTGAGTAAATGACATCGACGAAATTTAATTGTATTAAAAATTATTAAGCAGAGTGCTATATAAATAAATTTTTATTTACATATGTTTAAGCTTCATTTGAGAGTGACGTTCAGTAAATTCTAGGTAATTTCATCGACGTCATTTACTCAGATATCGTAGACAGTTGTTTAAAATGAGTGATCTATTCTCATACTTTCACTTCCAATACTTAAGATTTGCCCATATATATACATTTGGGTCAGATTGAATAAGTGGATTCATTTTATTCTTTCCTAAATACTATATCTTGTGTTGGGAGTGGAATTTATTCATTTATTATTTACACTCAGAAAAAGCGCTTGCGTAATAGCTTGAATGGCTGTGTTTAATTGTATTAAAAATTATTAAGCAGAGCGCTATATAAATAAATGTTTATTTAAATAAGTATTATATTAAATTGAAATTACATGTTTTATTATAACTAAAAAGTAAAAAATATGTCAAGCATTGGTGGTTGAGTGGTCAGCACAGCTGTCTTACAAGCAGTTGTCCTGGGTTAGCGGGTTCACTTTCTGGCCAATGCTATGACACATGGGAAAAAAAGTAAAAAATACTTTTAAAAAAAAGATTTTTTTTAAATAATTCCTTACTAAAAAGTAAAAAAGTAACAAAATAATCTGACTAAAACATATGTTGTATCATTTCATAAAAGCATTTGAGGCCATAAAAATCAAAAAAGCTTAAATGCTTTTATGAAACAACACGTTTTTTTAGTCAAATTACTTTATTTTTTTTACTTTTTAGTCAGCTGTTTACATAAAAGCATTATTTAAAAAACATATTTTTGTAGTACTATTTATTCATGAAACAATCAAATCTGAAACATTACTATGATAATTCAGATTCCATTATTCCCCAAAAATCATTTAAACGAACTTACAAATAATGACCACATTTTTTTTATATCAAAGCTTGTATTGTTCCAAGAAAGTTGTTATTTGCAAGTTTATTAAAATGATTCTTTGGGAATATAGTATGTGAATTATTCCTCTAACATTTTAAGACTTGGTTGTTCCATGACTAGATTTCTATTATCAGTGTTGAGTTATAATAGATTTCCGATTTGTTAAAATTGCTTAGTGTATATAAAATACACTATGAAAAAGACTATGTTTAGCTAGAATACATGTATTATATCAGCTGAATAATCTCTTATGGATCGCAGTTGATGATTTTATAGGTTAATATTTGCAACGCAGTGCACTAAAGCTCATCTTTAGTTTTGTGTATAAACAAATTGTATTGATGTCAACTACCAATCATAAAGCTGGAAACATTCATTATATGATTGATACCCTACAAAAAAAATTGACAAATCATTCTGCAGAATACATATAATATTTCAAATCCAACAATTGACATCAGCTATCTAGAGCTCTGCCAATCCTTTAATCAAATATAGAAGTCTTTTAATTTATATTAAGGTCTTAATATGACCAATCTGATATTAAAAAAATAGTGTTTTATAAATCAATCTGTTTTTATATGGCTAAATAAACTACAAAGCAAAATTCTATCAAACTCATTTAATTATTTAAATCTTGTATACTAAATATGTAATTAGCAATAAAAATAAAATAATCAAATAATGTTATTGCTTGGAATTCTTAAGAAATTGTGATCCATGAACCTTGAGTTACAGAATATTTGTTTTTATTACTGTGCAGATTGTGTATGACATTAATTAATTACCAGTACCTATAACAAAAAAAAAAACTTGGTTCACTTGTTAACATCTACAAATCTGTGAATGAGCATCAACTTTATTTGTATATTTGTTATTTATTCTATAAATAAAAGTAGACCCTGAGTTGAGGATTAACTACAAACTGAAATTCAACATGTATTTGATCACTATAAAACTTTCCTTAAAAGATAAGAAATTCACCTAACATAAATATAGCTGACTTCCTGCTAAGTAAAAGCCAAACGGTCAGAAACTGATTGGAACCCATGGTCTTATTTTGCATCCTGATTTGTTGTCTAACTGTAAAAACAACTTATAATATATATTTCTATTATGTAATATGTAGGGTATATGAGCACAGACTTTCACCTGACCCACCACTCTCCACACTATCTCATAACACTGATACACTTGAACACATATATGTTGAAAAGATGAATAATCACCAATATACGTGACAAGAATCTTGGCCTTAGAGTGACCTTTGAGCATTCCATCATCAGATTTTCAATTGGATGGACGGTTGAAGAGTTGGAGTGAGGAGTAGATTGAAGCCTGTCCATTGAAGTATGAGGATTGGCTATCTTAATATATAACTGAGCACTTATGGCATATATGTGTGGAGATGGTAATCTGGACCAACTAATGATTGCTGGTTTAGCATGAAATACGCATATTGGTGATTATTTATCTTTTTGACATATGTGTTTTCAAGGGTATCAGTGTTATGAGATAGTGTGGAGAGTGGTGGGTCGTATGAAAGTCTGTGCTCATATACCCTATATATTACATATATAGACACAGGTATATAATAAGCATATGTGTTTCAGTTATTGCTATTATATATATACAATAAAATATTAACTGTGTTTGTTTAATATGTAATAATTTCTAGAAGCCAATATTAAGTTCTAACATCTTTTATTTTAATTAATAAACTAACTTGCAAATACATCTTCACTAAAACATCACATGATCACTATTTCTATTTCTTGCACAGCAACTATCTTCATACAATATTGATCAAACCTTTTGGTATCTATTGATTACTATAGCTTGCACTAGATGTCAGTACAGTATGGAGAGAGTTGCTATTATTTTAATACATCATTTAAATTTATAATGAATTACAAACTTACAAGTGGATAAAAATAAAACTTCAGTATTTTATCTTGTGAAGTTTGCTTAGGCATATAGAATCAAACTTTTGCTTAACATATAGAATCACGCTTTAAATAGCATATACTTAAATAATATTAAAGTTTACAAATATCATTGTCTATATCTGTTATGTTTATAAGATATTTAAGCAATACGTAGAAGTGGTTCCATTTCCGTCTGCTAGAGGCGCTTGATTAGATGCTGACGCATTTATGCTGGGTTTGGGAAAAGATAAGGGGGTTTTAGATCTAAAGGCCATGGAGTTGACAAAGATTGTGTTGTGGAAATGGGATGGAGCAGGGTAAAACAGAATATGGGAAAACTTGGGGTGGGGAATGGAAAGGGCTTCAAAGTGGCTAACAGTTTCTCTGGTCATAGTTGCTGAGAGATTCCTGACTCCGTATAAGGAGAAGTCACAGTCCATCACACGCAGTGAATTGATCTGTTTAATTAAAACTACAAAAATTTAATATCGGCTTCTAGAAATCATTGTGCAGGCATATGTGTGTGTGTGTGTGTATGAACAATCATACAAGCGTGTTTTGTAAATATATTTGAGTTTCCCATATGATTTAATAACTGTACTTACAAAAGCTGTAGTTGATTGTTGTATTCAAACGATCTATTGAAGATAACACTGATTAGATTTCCCGTAAAATAACTAAATGAAAATAAACAAATATATATAATAACAGTATTAATTAAGCTTTATTTTATTTTTGACATTTAAAAAAAAATGTAACTTTAACCAATCTCTATAGAAGATAATTAACGTTTTTTTTCTTTTTTTGTTTTAATAAATATACAGAGTTGAAAGTAAGATTTTATTTAAAATAGTAGCTAACTTGTATTTATATAAATATCATAGCTTTAATTTTATAATCACAGTAAGTGCTTTATTAATATAGTCTATATATTAATAAAGATTATTACATTTGAAGGGTACCAAACATTTTTCAAGTAATGCCTATACATGGTAGCGGCTATGCTAATTATTACACAAATATATCATCATCATTCAAGTCTAATCCAGTTTCTATAATTCATAGTTTCTTTTCTTTATATTACATCAAAAAACTTTGTTATTTCATCCATTCATCTCACATGTGGTCTCTCCCTCCTTTTATAATCTTTTAGAGTCCAGTTTAAAATATCAACAATTTAACTACTATCATTTCATTTAGTAATATATCCAACCCAGTTCCACTTCATTCTCTTCTTACTACTCCTAAAATATACCTCTCCATACTTTAAAGGTTGATTTAAAATAAATAATCAAATAGTTGTATTGTTCAGCAGTTCATAAGAAGTTTGATGATGTGCCAGAACCAGAATTTATCTGAGGACTTTAGTCTGATCCTTTACCATTTTCTAAGCCATGCAGATAAGCATTTATTTTTATATGATGCTATGCATACAATTGTATACATTCAAAGATCAGCCTTTCAAGCTAATTGTGCATGCATCTTCTGCGAGTGTTAAATAAGAAATGAATACTTCACTCTACAACACAAGATATAGTATTTATGCAGGAATAAAAGGAATCCTCTTATTCCTACGACTCATGCACAATTAGCTTGAAAGGCTGATCTTTGAATGTATACAATTGTATGCATAGCGTCATATAAAAATAAATGCTTATTTACTTATAATTAAGTTTCACTTAGAGTGACGTCTAGTAAATTCTAGACAATTTCACCGACGTCATTCATTCCAACATCGTACATAGTAATTTAAAGTGAGAATTCTACTCTCATGTTTTACTCAACAGTACTTCAGATTTGCTCTTATAAAAGAATTTGAGTCGTAGGAATAAGAGGATTCCTTTTATTCCCGCATAAATACTATATCTTGTGTTGTAGAGTGAAGTATTCATTTATTATTTAACACTCGCAGAAGACGCATGCACAATTAGCTTGAAAGGCTGATCTTTGAATGTAAGCCATGAAGAATAATGGTCAGAAGCCTTTGTATTGACTTTCTGCTCAATCCATCTTCTCCAATTTCTAGCCTCTCTTCTCCACATCACCCAGCTCCCTTTCTTATTTCATAAATCCATCTCACATGTGGTCTTTTTCTAGATCTTTTACAATCTCTTTAAATCCAGTTTAAGATTTCAATTGTCCATCTATTACCATCTATTGTAACAATATGTCCAGCCCCATTCCACTTCACTATCTTAATTTTTTCAGTGATATCAGTAATATCTGTTTGTTCTCCCACACATGAATTTCATTTTCCATCTCTTGTTACTGAAATCTCTGTATTGCTCTTCTGTTAAGTGTCCAAGTCTCAGATCCATAAGCAAGAACTGGTAACATGCATTTATTAAAAACCTTTACAAAACACATAGACATTTCATTTTAATATTAAATTATTGCTATCAAAAGCATTCCAACCAAGTTTAATTCTATGCTAATGTAATAATAATCTGACCAAGATATTTATAGTTGTTAACATTTTCCTAATTTATCATTATCAATTTCTGTTTCTTTCTTTTGAGAAAATCCATTGAACATTACTTTAAACTTTTTAACATTTACCTTCAATCCTGCTTTCTTATATATTCAATTGATAACTCATGCAACATTTCTTGAAGCACTAAAGCATTATTTGCAAAAACGACTACATCATCTGCAAACAAAATCTAGATTACCTAAATAATCTCCATTTACTTTCATTCCCTTAGCTTCCTATTTTAATCCATAAACTACTTCTTGCAAAACTGCTATAAAGAATTCTTACATCCTTCTCAATGTTAATCTTTTTAACATCATTATGCATTTTTATAAATATTCTTCAAAATATGACAATATATTGGGTCTACAATACCTTGATGAACTAATGCTCTAATCACAGAAGGAATGCTTATAGAATCAAATGTCATAATCTAATTATTGTTGTTGCATTTTTTTTAAATATTCTTCAGAATACGACAATATCCTAAGATCTATACCTTGATGATCCAACTCTTTAACCATTAAAAAATACTTGTAGAACCAATGCCTATTCATAATCTACAAATTCAAGGCAGACTGACAACTTATGTTCATTGGTGATTTCTATAACTTCTCTCAATATTTGGCTATGATCCACTACACTAAAGCCATTTTTAGTTCCAACTTTTGTTTTGTTTAGACGAATTGTAACTATTTTATATAGAAATCGTTTATTTTTATACATTTTTTTAATTGTATTAAGAAGCTCTCCATCTGAATTTAATTCTATGATGAATTTTATCCATTATATTTTCATCTATATTGGTCATACAAATGGGTGTGTGGAAAAAAAATATAATTTTAAGAAATCAAATATGCTTAAGATACAGAAAACCAATTTTCAGAAAGTATTAAATTTGAACTCCAGGTCGTGCACATAGTAACGGGTGTACTAACTATTACTTCAATCAATATGAATGTGCGTGCATGCGTGTGCGCGCTACTATTACACCATTATATGCATGTGTGTGAACTAGTGTGATTATATAAAAGGAACATAATTTTAAGAAATGTATTATGTTTAGGACATAAAGCAATTTCCGGCAATTAAATTTCGGAGTAAAATTGAAGTTTAACAAGATATAAATCTTAAAATTTGTTAAAAAAAAAAACTTTAGAAAAAGAAAATGAATTTTGATACGTACAAAGAAAAATCTTAACTATTAATGGCAAAATATCGTTTACAAATATAAAATATATTAACTATAAATTGAAAAAGCTCTTGCATTTTTTTATAACTGCGGTATATTTTTAAAATGCTAATTGGCGACTAATATTCCATTTTTTTCATCATAGTTTACAAAAAAAAAACTTGGATTTTTTTATAAAACATGATTGAAGAAGAGCGGTCTTTAGATTTATCTTTTATAGACCTTTTGCCAGATGCTTCTGAACTTTCTGCTATATAAATACCAACTGCTTTTTAAGTTTATCTTTGTATCTTTAATCTACTTTGGGGGACAGGCAACTACAGCTCAAGGGCCATAAATCGCAATTCAGCTTTGTCACTTCGGTCCTTGAACTTCTTATAAACTTCTAAGCAATAAACTATTCAATCGACTGCTTAAAATTATATGGTACTTCCTAGGTAACATTAACATATGTTAATTTTATTTGATTTATTGTTATTTAATTGTCGATAGAAGTGCCGTGGCAATGCAGAGGAGGTGCATTCGCTTGTCTTTCTAACGATCTGGGATGCAAATCCAGCCTGAATAAAAAATTATTTTTGAGAAGCTTGGGATTTTTCTATGAGGCAACTGGCACATAGCCATCCTAACTAACTATCCAATATTGATCAGGTATCTAGCTATTTAGCTAGAGGTAAACTGGCACATAGCAATCCTAACTAACCATCTAATATTGGTCAGCAAATAGATATCTAGCGACTTTTAGCTAAAGACTAAAATAAGAGGGGGGAATGCTCAAATTCTCACTTTCTTAACATTTTCTAAACCTGGGGTGTATTTTTTTTTCATTGTTTTTTATGAGGGTTTACGTTGGAGAAACCTCTATCCTATAGGGGACTATACACAACCAAAGTGTATGGATATATATTTGGCAGAAAACAGTTAGTAGAGATACATACAATTGTTTGTGATATGTATTTACCTATTTGCAACTTAGAAGGTAATCTAAATTACAACTAGATTTTATTTGTAATTCTGTAGTCAATGTCGTCTAGTGTGTAGTTTGGCAATCTTACAAGAAATAGTGTTTATATTATGGGTAGGTTATCATATTTAATATTTGTAAACATATCTACAGTGTTGATCAATGAGATGTAACCAGCTTGAAGTTGCTTAGTTAACGCTATGCAAACAAATTACAATAGTTTTTATTACCATGTTGTAATTAATTTGTAGCAGTGTCAATAATTGTCTGCTTTGGTAATAGTGTCAATGATATATATAAATAAAACACACACTCTTCTTCCTTATAAATCATGTTTTATTATAAAATAAATAACACTGGAACGTTTCAACTATATTTTTTTATAGTCTTTATCAAGGAACAAACTAAAAAATACATAAAAAGCAATAAATATAAATACAAAGATTCCATAATAATCAATGATGTCAATAATTATCTGCTTAATAATGGCAGTGAGTGTAAATGATTACCGAAATTGATAATAATATACTGAGTTTGCTGCAGATTTTATTTAACTATAGGATATAGATCACATTTGGCTACTTTAATTTTAAGGTGATAATATGATTAGTTAAAATAATGATTAGCCACATTAGTTTCCAATTTTAATTTTAAGTTCTACATTGCAGTTCTTCACAAACATTTTGTACTCAATATTAAATTTAAGGTGTTCACTCTGTTCATCCAAGTGTTTAAGGTAACATACTTCATTTTTGCATATTTCTATGTGAACCAATCTTTCTATCATATTAAGATGAGGGAGGGGGGTTAATTTTAAAATATTAAATTTTAACACAAGTATATATGTTGTGCCAGACCATTAAGGTATAAGAATAAATGTTTATTTCACTAAAACTAAAAGGGCATGTTTTTTTAATAAAAATAAAGAAAATATAAAAATGTATTTTTATTCTAAACAAAGCAAAACTCTCCATACAGTATTGCCACCTGTGCTAAACAGAGTAATCAATGGATGCCAGAAGGCTTGTGCATAAAATCCCTATCCAATGCCTACTCATTCAATATCCCCAGACTAGTTTCTGGCTTGTGGCCTTCGTCAGTGAGGAGCTTTGGATCTGAGAGCACTGCATTTAGATCTTAGGATCTAATGCAACCCTCTAGCAACCACCTTTTATCTCTACTTAACTACAAAACTATGAGAATGAAATTGAAAACACAAAAAATATTTTCAATCTAAGCTCAATAGCTTATATAGTCATATGGGTCTGAACTCAGTTCAGCACCCATACATTTTGGTGTCTTTGGCTCTTTTACAACCATAGCCACCACTATCCTATTAGGCAGGATTGGTGGTAAAACATTAAGCATCACACGATCACATTTCCTATACTAGCACATTAATTGTTGATAAACAGAGCAAAACTCTCCATACAGTATTGCCACCTGTGCTAAACAGAGTAATCAATGGATTCCAGAAGGCTTGTGCATAAAATCCCTATCCAGTGCCTACTCATCCAATATCCCCAGACTAGTTTCTGGCTTGTGGCCTTCATCAATGAGGAGCTTTGGATCTGAGAGCACTGCATCTAGATCTTAGGATCTAATGCAACCCTCTAGCAACCACCTTTTATCTCTACTTAACTACAAAACTATGAGAATGAAATTGAAAACACAAAAAATATTTTCAATCTAAGCTCAATAGCTTATATAGTCATATGGGTCTGAACTCAGTTCAGTACCCATACATTTTGGTGTCTTTGGCTCTTTTACAACCATAGCCACCACTATCCTATTAGGCAGGATTGGTGTTAAACCATTAAGCATCACATGATCACATTTCCTATACTAGCACATTAATTGTTGATAAACAGAGCACAGGTGGCAATACTGTATGGAGAGTTTTGCTCTGTTTATCAACAATTAATGTGCTAGTGTAGGAAATGTGATCATGTGATGCTTAATGGTTTACCACCAATCCTGCCTAATAGGATAGTGGTGGCTATGGTTGTAAAAGAGCCAAAGACACCAAAATGTATGGGTGCTGAACTGAGTTCAGACCCATATGACTATATAAGCTATTGAGCTTAGATTGAAAATATTTTTTGTGTTTTCAATTTCATTCTCATAGTTTTGTAGTTAAGTAGAGATAAAAGGTGGTTGCTAGAGGGTTGCATTAGATCCTAAGATCTAGATGCAGTGCTCTCAGATTCAAAGCTCCTCACTGACGAAGGCCACAAGCCAGAAACTAGTCTGGGGATATTGGATGAGTAGGCATTGGATAGGGATTTTATGCACAAGCCTTCTGGCATCCATTGATTACTCTGTTTAGCAAAGGTGGCAATACTGTATGGAGAGTTTTGCTCTGTTTATCAACAATTAATGTGCTAGTATAGAAAATGTGATCATGTGATGCTTAATGGTTTAACACCAATCCTGCCTAATAGAATAGTGGTGGCTATGATTGTAAAAGAGCCAAAAACACCATAAATGTATGGGTGCTGAACTGAGTTCAGACCCATATGACTATATAAGCTATTGAGCTTAGATTGAAAATATTTTTTGTTTTCAATTTCATTCTCACAGTTTTGTAGTTAAGTAGAGATAAAAGGTGGTTGCTAGAGGGTTGCATTAGATCCTAAGATCTAGATGCAGTACTCTCAGATCCAAAGCTCCTCACTGATGAAGGCTACAAGCCAGAAACTAGTCTGGGGATATTGGATGAGTAGGCATTGGATAGGGATTTTATGCACAAGCCTTCTGGCATCCATTGATTACTCTGTTTAGCACAGGTGGCAATACTGTATGGAGAGTTTTGCTCTGTTTATCAACAATTAATGTGCTAGTATAGGAAATGTGATCATGTGATATTTTTATTCCATTTATTGTATTTAATTAATGGATTCCAATGATATAAAATATCTATCAAGTTCTGCATGGTTATATGATTCAAATAAAGTATTCACATATATTAAATTTGAAAAAAGGAAAAAAAAACTTTATAACATTTTTTTCTTTCTAAAAGTTAAATATTTAATATAGAGAAATTGTCTCTTTTTTTTTGTGGCAACTTTATCTCTGAAATTAACAGATAAGTAGATCTATAGATCTGATAATTTATTTCTTTTGTAAAAAAAATAAAAATAGATTAATTAAAAACCAAAAATGAAGATAAGTAACATTTTTGTTAATTTGGTTTGTGTAAATCTGATCACAAATTCAGAAATTGTTGGCTATAAAAGGAATGTGTCCTTATTGTTTTTTGTCTCTTGCTCTCTCGCGCTCCCTCATGCTCTCTCTCCTGCTTTCCCTCCCTCTCTCCCTCCCTTCTTCTCTTCCTTTCCCTCTCTCTCTCCCTACCTCTCTCCCTCCCTCCCCCTCCCTCCCTCCTTTCCTCTCTCTCTTTCTCTTTCTGCTGGTAGTTGACCTGGAATGAAGAAAGGAAACTTATCACTAGAAAAAAAAAATTAAACTGCTGTAAACATCTGAAGTAAGCTCACTTGTAATATAAAGAAATAGAAAATATTTTTTCCTATAAAAAAGTAGCTAACATAATTGGATAAAATTCAACTTATAAAAAATGGATTTTATCCAATTGTGTTAGCTAATTTTATCTGTTCACCAGAGATGGCTTAGCAATTACTTTGAATGTCCTTGCCTGCTAAATGCATTCTATAAAGTCTGCTGATAGGAGAGAGAATGAAATGCATGTAAAAAGAAGTAACTCATAGACATTTTTTTCTAAGAAACCAGATCAGCAAAAAAAATATAGAATTATTAAGACAATATATAAATCAGGAAAAAAACAGCCATTGTTGTAGAAGCAGAAATCACCAACTATTAATCATGAAAGTGAATATTAAAATCATAATTTTGACAATTATGCAAAGTTACCTTGAATATATGTGCATACATATTCAAATATTCACATATCTACTAATCTAAAGGAAAGTAAAAATGTATGTACTTTTAACTATAAACTGAAGTGACTTTCATATCAGAGGTTGGAATACATTAATTTTGCTTATTCATTAATGGTGTTATTTTTTTATTATTAATGTTTTAGTGGCTTGTACTTAAAGTGATTTTAAATATTTTTTATGTGATTATGATTGTTGGTTTCCATGTAATAAAGGAAATGTTCTTTATTTCTAGAAGTTATGTAGGGGGGAGGGATATTTGAACTACTTTTGTAATTATTATTATTAAATTGTTAATTTTATTATAATTCCCATCTTCTTATTCCTAGCAGCATATCAAAATATTCCTAAGATATTATAAATGTATGTATATGAATTTTTTCTACAGTACAGGCTTTTCATGCCTGCACTTCAATATGTAATATATAGAGAATTTGAACTCAGACTTTCACACGACCCTCAACTATCCACACAATCTCATCCTACTGACACCCTTGATCACACATATGTTGAAAAGATGAATAATCATCAATATACATATTTTGTGCTAAACCAGCACTCATCAGTTGGCCGAGTCATGTCCACACATATATATAATCAATGCTCAGCTTATATTAAGATAGCCAATCTTCATACTTTAATGGACAGGCTTCAATCCACTCCACCCCACAACTCTTTAGCAATCCATTCTATTGAAAATCTGATGATCACATGCTCAAAGCCCACCTTGGTGCCAATCTTCTCATCCTACCCATGTTGAACCATAAGTCAATCTGACCCCTCAGTACAGGACATAATCCATTTACATACATATAGAAGGGATGGGCAGATCTTACAGCACTATATTTTAATATAGGAATTTTTTCTACAGTACAGGCTTTTCATACCTGCACTCCAATATGTAATATATAGGGGATTTGAACACAGACTTTCACATGATCCTCAATTATCCATGCTATTCTCATATTGCTGACACACTTGATCACACATATGTTGAAAAGATAAATAGTTACCAATAGATGTATTTCGTGCTAAACCAGCACTCATCATTTGTCCAGATTATCATCTCCCCACATATATACAATCAAGTCTCAGCTTATATTAAGATAGCCAATCTTCATACTTTAATGGATAAGCTTCAATTGATTTATGGTAAACATGAGTAGAATGAGAAGATTGGCACCAAGGTGGACTTTAAGCATTCTATCATCAGATTTTCAATGAAATGATGGCTGAAGAGTTGTAGGGTGAAGTGGATTGAAGCCTGTCCATTAAAGTATGAAGATTGGCTATCTTAATATAAGCTGAACATTGATTGTATATAAGTGTGCAGATGGGACCAACTGATAAGTGCTGTTTTAGCACAAAATATGAATATTGGTGATTATTTATCTTTTAAACATGTATGTGATTATTTATCTTTTTAACATGTGTGTGATAAAGTGTTTCAGCAGTATGAGATAACATGGATATTTGAGGGTTGTGGGAAAATCTGAGTTCAAACCCCTATAAATAAATATTTGTGTGATTTACATAACTAATAATCTAACAGAAAGATTGAAAGCTACCATTTATGAGTAAATACCAGACTAGAAATTAAGAATCATAATAAGGGTTAAGTTATCATATGGCAATGGAATGCCATAGGAATAAAAAAATGGCTGGCTTCCATTAATCACAAATATTTCCTTATCACATGATCCATTGGATAACTGCTGATAAAGTTAGAATAAAAATATAATTAAGCTCAGTAAAATTCTGCATAGTAGTAAAACAGATTAGTAGTCCAATAAGTTGTACCTTTGGTCATCATAACTAGATAGTATACATGGAGTGGGTAACAACCAAATATCAATGAGCTGACTGGTATAGATATGATATGGTAGTACATCCATATATGCATAGTTAGTCAACAAGCAATCAGTAATATATATATATGTTGAATGACATTTTTTTATGGATTTTTATATTAATAATAATAGAAATAGATTATATCCACGTAAACAGAGATAACTTTTACCTTTTGATGTTTCCAGGAAACCAATTATTAATTGACTGTCCTGAGGCTAAACTCTAACAAGTTAAAATGGGATATTTCATCACAAAAATAACTACTGTAACTAAGTTAGGGGTGTATAGAGCTAATATTTTATCTAATTTATTGTATGAATGTGATATTTGGACACTGTCAATGCAATATAAATGTATTAGAGAAGTTGTATTTAAGTATGTCCATAAAAACTTTAAAAATCCAATGGCAGGATTATAAAGCCAATCAATATTTTTCAATTAGTTGGATGTGATACTATTGGGTTCACTATTGCAAAATCACACCTTCATTTAATTGGACATATAGAACAAATAAATAATATAAGACTTCATAAAAGAGTGTTTCATGGTGAACTTGAGCATGGTTTCAATGGAGAGGTTGGCATTGTTTACATAATAATAAATATCTCAGACATTATAAAGAAGAGCAAAGTTGATTGATTTCATTGGGAAAATATGGTAGAGAATATATAAGAAAGCTACAGTTAGATATGTTGTTCAATTACTTCACAAGCAAAAGTTTTCTGCTGAAAATATTAAGACAACATAAACAAAAAAAAATTACCAGCATGTTCTATATGGGATTGCATTTGTCATTTATACATTGATTTATATAGTTGTTGCAAAACTCATCTGAAAAATCCTTTTTTTTTCTTTTTTGAGTTGAAATTATCATATTTGTTTATAAATGTCAGATTATTGTGTGTATATATATTGTAACGAACAAAAGATTTTGGATTTGAATATACTGACCACAAGGGTGCCACTAGTCTGAAAATCAGAACTAGACATTTATTTTAAGGGGGGGCATGTGACGTGATGCATTGTAGCTTCTTCTTAAATGAAGTCAAGAATCTCTCAGCAATTATACCAAGAAAAACTTGTTAGCTACTTAATTTTACATTCCCCAGTCTAAGTTTTCCCATATTCTGCTCCATCCCATTTCCACATCATAAACTTTGTCAACTCTACAGCCTTTATATCTAAATCCCTCTTATATTTTTCCAAACCCAGCATGAAAACCAATAATCTACTTTCTATATAATCACTTTTTTCATATTTATTTTTCCATAACTTACATTATATGTGCGAACCTGAATGTGCCGAACTAAACTCAGGGAGAAACAAGAGATCTTATGGATTGTTTAGACAATTGAGAAATAAAAGTACCAAGACAAATGTCAGCCAAATAAGTTTAAACAATTTGATGATTTTATTTAATATTTAAATACTTCAAAAAAGGAAATCCAGCCACGAATACAAAAGTGACTTAGATTTGAATGCGCCTATTTATCAGAGAGTGCACATGAGTACAGCAAACATGAAAACATTAAATACTTTGGCAGCAAAATTCTCTCACCTAAAATAAAATGGATAGGATAATATCTTCCTGTTGGCAATTTATAAAATTACACCAAAAAAAACAGTAACTCTAGTTTCCTGATTCAGATATATGAAAACAATTATGGTCTTGTAGGAAATCAATGAAACCAGCATGGATAATCGATCAGTAGCATTCTAACTACTGATGTTATAATGCCACAGGACTGCTGTGCATAATACTACTTTTAAAGCAAACATGGTTTTCACATACAAGACAGCAAAAAAAAAATATTTTGATTACGATCTTATGTAAACTAGAAAGAAATCTCTACTTTCAGAAAACCAGAACAATAAAGATGATAAATGACCAGTAAAAAGATTTTGTTGTTTGCATAAAGTACAAATTAAATGTATTTAAAATTAATTATTTTACAACAACAACTCAGGGCAGGTGAGTAAATAAAATTACAAAAACTGCCAAAGCATTTAGCAATAGTTAGTGAAATAATTAGACATATATTAAACCTATAAAATTATACACTCACCATGCACCCTCTGATAAAAGAATATTGAAAACAAACATGGAATCTTAAAACTAAGATTCCAAGACACACTATAAATACTAGTAAGAGGAAATACAGATGATAAATATTAGATTAAATAATTAAAATAATTAATACAACTTTCTATATCACACTTATCATTAGATTGCGTGGAGATTTAATTAAAAGCAATTTATTTACCCTGGAAAGAATAAGGAAAAATTTACCTTACGGTAAAGTAGAGTTCAATAATTTTCTGAAGAGTGCACACTTTTAATAATAGTTCATCTTTCAGGTATTTTGACAGTGCCAAGGTAGAGGCAAATTGGGAATCCAGCTTATGTTTGTGTTTTATGGCATCATGAAAGAACAGCTTAAAGTTTGAGGTTCATCCTTATTTAAATTAGCAGCACATCTTGTTATTTCCAATACTTATAGCAGTGTTTGTTGATATCGTGAAGGCAAATTTCAAAAAGAACTTAAATGTCTGAATTGCTATCAGTATGAAATCCCACAGGTTAATCAGAAAGCCTCTTAGAAATAAGAAGTTGACCCAATCACTTTGATGGACTATTTGCTTGGTCAAGCCTCTCTGGAATGATGCATGAAATTTTTGGGGTTATTTATACCCAAACTCAATTTCCCATGAAAACTTGTCCTGTTTTTGAATTCTATGCCTAAAGGCATAGCAAATCTTAATCTCCTGCTCAATCTAATTTAGGAATTTTAACCAGGGATTATTATAACTAAAACAACAACACAAAATTAAATCTCTGCTGTTTAGAATTAAATTAGAACTGATAAAAATAAAAGTCAGGAATGTAATCAGCATGTTTGCTTGTTTTAATTAAATTGATTAAAAACAAGCGGTGAAAGAAAACTTTTTTTTAAAATCAATTCTAAAAAAAAAAATTTAAACACAAACAAGTATGTGTATTAATACACGTACTCTTTTTAAATAATTTTTAAATGACTTTATAGATTTAAATTTGATCAACTAAAAGTTAGTTTTATTTATTTATTTATTTTTTTGGTTTAAACAATGATTGATATGGACTGCTCCATCACAATATATATTAATGATATTAATAAGGACATAAATGATGTTACAGTTTATCAAAGGTATGACATTAAGAATATAAATCTATTTCATGAAGCACACAAATCTGAGTACATTACTAAAATAATTTACAACTAAGATTCCCAAAAAACCATTTATAGGTATATCTAAATGATTCTTTGGGAAACTTGCATGTAAATTAGCTTATTATTAAGACTTGTTTGTTCCATTAAATATACTTATTGTAACCAGTTGGGTTACATAACACACAATAATATAGGGTGTGTGCTTATATATATATATATATATATATATATATATATATATATATATATATATATATATATATATATAAAAGAAAGGAAAAGTATAAATAAACTCAGTCAATAAATTTTTGTAGATATTTTTCTATATTTCCTAAAATAAAATAATAATAAGTAAAGGGTTAAATAACTCTGGGTTTAAATAAAATTTCATTAAGAAATTAATATTTTAAAAAGGTTTGATAAATATTATTTGTAATTCTGATTTTGAAATTTAAAAGTATGTTTTCTGATAATTTTAAAAAATGTCTATTTTTGAAATCTTTAATCAATTTGTAAATTTCTATTATCTAAGTAAAAACATGTATGTAGATTCCAAGGGATTAAAGAGATAAAAATAAAACTATGTTTTCAATCAAGGTGTTATCACCTCAGATGATTTGATAAAAGGGCTGATAAAAATATCAGCCGCAGTCTGGATAGTAGTTTTTGTAAGAACGGGTCAGCTGCAAAGTTGGTTACAATATTTTGTTGCAGCTTGTTGAAGTTTGCAGCAGTTGGTTTTAGATGGCCATAGAGTTGGCAGAATAGCTACCATGAGCTAATGTAGCTGAAGGCAGGACAATAGATTCAGGAACTACTACTATTTTCCTTCACAGGAGTTTGAATTCATATGGAGAAAAATGACCCACTTCTTTGTGCTGAAAGTCATAGCCTTAAATGTGGAGAGGACAGTTGCTTGCTTTAAATCTATCAAACCAAGACAGCTGCTTACCTGGAATAATCCTAGACAGAAAGAGACCAACTACAAACCAACATTTTACATGGATTATATTTTTCCTGATTATGACAATCACTAAAACCAAACTCACCAAGAAAAATCTTCCAGCTTGCCCAGGGAACCCCAGATTGCTGAAGTAATTATATATATACTGTCATATCTAAAGGCAGAGATCTGTGGTGAGTAGAGTTATATATAATAATGAAATTTTAAATAATTTCTTTAGTAAAATGACATTTTGAAAGTGATGTGTGAATTTGTACTTTCCATGTTTGTGGTGAGTGTATAGCTGAGCAGGGCTGCCTGGATGCAGTGTGTTCATGATGCTCTGAAGTATAGGCTCAGCACTATCCAGATCTAGATGATTGAGCTCCTAGAATAGTCCAGCAGCATATATTGGCCTCATGAATAGGCCATGGTCTCATGGATAGACCTCATGTGTAGGCCTCTAAGACTCACAGAAGATGAGTAGGGCTGGCTCAGTGCCTGATATTTTTTCTCTGGATACTCCTCATGAATGATTTCAATAAGTACAAGAGAGGTAGTGCTGAAAGATGAGGTGTTTTCTCATGATGTCATGGGGCATTGTTTTACTGATATTTCATGCATGGCTGTCTACTTATCATAGCATGGGGAGCTGCAGTTCATGTATTCACTTTTCCTATCTCACCTTGCCTACTTCATCAGCATTAACTAATCAAGCAGAACGACATTTTGAAATTTATATTTTTTTGAGTCTATAAAACGATGTTGTCTTTCGTTTGTTAAAAAGAAAAGAGAGACATTTTAAAAGTAAAGCAAAAATTTAAAAAAAGGTAAAGAATCATGCATCTATAATTTAAATTTATTAAACATTGATAATTAATGAACAAATGAAATACCTGTCAAAAATTGACTATACTTTTTTTTAAGAAAAAAAAAGAACTTATAAACTGATAAATAATTTTAAATTATATCTATATTTTGTTTATAAACAGGAATATGTGTGAAATTTATGTATGTTTTCCAAACGGAATCAATTAGGAAAATATAACTTTATTATTGTAATAAATTAAAATATGTAACTTTTTATCAGTGTGCGAATGCACGCACATACACATATGGAAATTTTTAAACATCAATAGTATTTTTTTATATATACAACTGTAAAAGGTTAATCATGTATTTATTATTTTATATGACGATTGTAATATAAGTCAATTGTACTGCATATTTATGTGTGTGCATATATGTCAATGCTTATCAAATAGGACATATATGCAAATTTTAATCATTTTTTGTTATTATTGGATATTAATTGTATATTATAAATCGCGTGTCTGTGTGCATATATGTATGTAAACCATAGTAATAACTTGAATTGTATATTGTAATTTTGTAAATCATAAATGTGATTTTTTTTATTGTATAGCAATCAAAATCAGAAGGCTTAATTGATATGTGAAGAACCATAATACCATTTTTTTTATTGTTATTAATAAACTTATTTAATTGTTAAAAATTGTTTCCATAATCTCTTGATCACAAACAATAATAGAGATTATGTTCTCTGAGCTAGACACATAGGCTAAACTCTCCACACATTAGCACCACTCAGTGCAAGCCAAAGTAAATCAGTGGATGCTAGAAGGTTTGTATATAAATTCCCCATCTAGTACCTACTCATCCAATATATTGATCATGTTATGTTTAGTGTTTTAGCTGAGGGATACAGGAATTATTTTTAATTTATATTTAGAAAAATAAATAATTACTGCCCTAAGTATTCTCATACAAAAGAAGTTGCTTGTAAATAATGTCAATTTTTGGAACAATACATTCATGTGAATCACTATACTCAACAGGTAAATTTCTAAAGTCAAATACTGAGATCAACTGATGAATAAACACCTTATATTGGTGAACTATTGTAAGCTTTGTTAACAAATTATAGCCAAATTTTAATGTTTTTATTAATTACATACTCTCAAAACAATAAATAAGTTTGTATTGAATTTGTTTCATTTTATTAATTTTGTTCTTTTGATTTTTTTGTATAATTAATAAATTATCAATAAAAACTTATTGTAGATATCATTTTTTAAACTTGTCTTCTGTATAAGTTCTTGGATTGCCTGCAAAATGAGAATCATTTAGTTGGGAAGAAAGTTAGAAGCAAATTTTAGCTAGATGTTAACTATATATATATTGATTAGAGATAGCTTCACTTATTTATTTCTTAATATATATATATATATAAACATTAAAATCAGTCAACGCTTATACAATCCTAATATCAATTACAATCAATAATCTCAAACTGTTGTTAAGGCAATCTTCTGTTAACAATAAAGGTGGAATTGTGTGTGAGTGTGTGTGTGCGTGTAATTTATGGTCTTCACCAATAAACCAAATACTGTTAATAGACATGTCAGCTATGCTTTATCTTATTAGATTGCTATCCAATGCAAAATGACCATTTATTTGCACTGCCTGTCTTAGTTTTTGAAGAAGGTTAAACCCCATGGCAATCGAGATATAATCACAACCTCATTTAAATCTAACCTTAAGTCCTAATTTGCATGGAAGAATCCATTTCTTACTCATTTTCAAGCCAAGGCAAGTGGAAAGTTTTTTTAAGTCAAATGTTTGTAATATACAACAGGTTTGTGAATCATTGTAATAATAATGTGTTTGGTTAACCTATGAATAGATTTAGATTCCTTTATGCAGGACTTACTAGCAACTTTAATTTATTAAATAAATGTTTGAAGACATATTAACTGATTGTAGAAATTAATAGTGGCATTAACAATAGAATGGGATTGTCATTGTCAAGAACATCACAGATGATACTAAAAGAAATGAAGCATCAACTTGTGATAAGGCTAAATACACTAGATGTTATCTGATTTAGAGTTTTAAAGACTCCATCTCAAGTGCTAGTAAAGCAGTCAATCTGATGTAAATTAAAAAAATATCTTTATCTCACTGCTTTATTGTAAATTATATATATATATATATATATATATATATATATATATATATATATATATATATATATATATATATATATATATATAACAAATTAACCAAAGGAAATACATATAAAAACAAAAAAAGACTTATAAATCCAATAAATAATATAATATTATATTTCAACCAGAGGACTGGTTTTCATCAGAAAGTTATATATATATATATATATATATATATATATATATATATATATATATATATATATATAACTTAATACTATTTAACTTACAGAGAATTGAGTCCTTTAAGGCCAATGAGTGATTCAGGAATAACGGTACGGACTTTACTATTTCGAATTAATCTAAAAATAAATAAATAAAATAATATATTTTATAATTATTAATTTAAACTTTTTAATATTTCTAACTATTAATCTCTATATTCTTGATTAACATATTAAACTTTTTTTTTTTTGGTTGTCAATTTCTTTTAATCTGTTTATTTATCTAGCACTACTCGAGTTCATTTGTTTTACTTTTTATTATATATACATACCATACACACAAACCAATAAGTGTATACATGCCTGTGTGCAAATGATCTGCAGTAATCAAATTTACTTTTTATGACTAGACCAAGGGTCTGCAATCCCAAGCTCATGAGCTTCATTCAGTCCTTTAAGCACAAACTTGTGAATCTTTTTGTGATAATTTTTTTTTTTTACTTTTACTTGTAATTTATAATCTGATTAAGTTAAATAATTTTACTTTTGGAAAATGTATGTATTCAAGCACAAGTGCGTGTGCGGTGCAACTGCTCCCAAAAGCTGTTAATACAAATACAAATGGCTAACTAAAATATTAAAACAGCTGAGCACTTTCAAAGGATCTTGCCTTCATAATCATAGCTTGCTTACGTTTAAATTTATGCAAATATGCTAATTCCATCTTTTTGATAGAGAAAAACACGTGTCCTTCCTGTTTATGGCATCGCTGTCGCGAGAGATAAATAAAGCCTCTTTGATCTTTCTTTTGAAGTCATGTCTCTCTCTACATACGATGGTAGGATTGTCCGGAATGCACTCATGGTGACTTGTGCACTGGTGCTGATAAAAAACTGAATAAGTAGAAGGATCGTTGTGAGCTCTATTGTACGAATACTTGTGCTGTGCCAATTGTGTGGCCAAAGATGCTCTGCTTTCCCCATAATATGTGCCTTTGCAATAGTTATTTGGAAAAGCAATGTTATATACTGTATGGGGGGTCTGTAACAGTGGAGTTTGATCTTTGGTATTGTTAATTAGATTGTTAAAATTTGGAGGGTTCGAAAACAGAGCTGATATTTGTTGTTAAGGATGGAATGTAGTTTCTTGTGTAAATTGGGTATGTATGGAAGTAATAATCTGGGTTTATCCTGTGTGGCGTGAGAGTTGAGAGGTTTATTCTGAATGTGTGAGATTTTTTTGTCGATGATGGATTGTCTGAAGCCTAAATTCAGTAGATCATTTCTATATTCTGCTACATTTGTTTTTGCATCTGCCTCGATTTTACACAACAATCTGTTTCTATGCAAAAAAGATGCTAGACCCGATAATTTATGTGCTGTGGGTGTGTGAGATTGGGGGTGTGTATGGCATCTGATTTCCAATGGTTTGATGGCCATGCTATAATGGCAGCGGTTATTTTCTCTTTTTATTTTGACATCAAGGTATTTGACTACATTCCATCCTTAACAACAAATATCAGCTCTGTTTTCGAACCCCTCCAAATTCTAACAATGCCAAAGATCAAACTCCACTGTTACAGACGCCCCATACAGTATATAACATTGCTTGTCCAAATAACTATTGCAAAGGCACATGTTATGGGGAAAGCAGAGCATCTTTGGCCACACGATTGGCACAGCACAAGTATTCGTACAATAGAGCTCGCAACGATCCTTCTACTTATTCAGTTTTTTATCAGCACCAGTGCACAAGTCACCATGAGTGCATTCTGGACAATCCTACCATCGTATGTAGAGAGAGACATGACCTCAAAAGAAAGATCAAAGAGGCTTTATTTATCTCTCACGACAGCGATGCCATAAACAGGAAGGACATGTGTTTTCTCTATCAAAAAGATGGAATTAGCATATTTGCATAAATTTAAACGTAAGCAAGCCATGATTATGAAGGCAAGATCCTTTGAAAGCGCTCAGCTGTTTTAATATTTTAGTTAGCTATTTGTATTTGTATTAACAGCTTTTGGGAGCAGTTGCGCCGCACACACACTTGTGCTTGTAATTTATAAATAAATATTTTCATGACACTAAGAAAGGGAAAATATGCTTTCCCACATTGCTTATTGGAATCAGCCTTATTATAGAGTAATAGGTTAAATGATGAAAGTTTAAGTATTAAAAAATTGTGAATAAATGTCAAAGTAATTTATTGTGTCTTTTTTAACAGAGTTTTAATTTTCATTATTTTGTTCATTGATTTTGTATGTTCTATTACTAAAATAAATGTTCAAATACAATGACAACCATTCAATAATCCATATTTTTCATGAACCTATTTTTCATCCTATTCCTTGAAGCTCTTTAATTTATTTGGTTGGCATACTTATGTAAAATGTCCCTTCATGTTAAAAGATTGCTGATGTTTATTCTGGGCACTTTCATTATGTATAAATTTTTGTATCATTTGTGCAAGCATACCATCCTTAATAGTAAACTGCTGTGATAGAGAAATGGATTCTGGAGCTTAAAGTCTATGGATTACAGTTTCAGCATGGCACTTTCAGCGTTCAAACTTCTTATACTATTTTAACACATAAATTAAAAATCCAAATAGTTTAACTTACAGTTCTTTCAAAAAAGGCAGATTTTGAAGTCCAGCAGGTGTTAATACTTCAAATTCATTTCCAGACAGATCTCTAAAATTATATATATATATATATATATATATATATATATATATATATATATATATATATATATATATATATGTGTGTGTGTGTGTTGAATTAAATGTTTCCATAAGATAGTTATTATAATAAAGAATAGAAATAAGATTATATCCATGTAAACAGAAATAACTTCTAGCTTTTAATGTTGCCAGAAATTATTTATTACTAGAAATGAGATTATATCCATGTAAACAGAAATAACTTTTAGCTTTTAATGTTGCCAGAAATTATTTATTACTATTAACTGACTATCCCTGAATAAACAAGTTTTCTCATTAACCTATAATAGCTCTTCAACAAAAAACTCCAACAAAAGAGCTATTATAGGTTAATGAGAAAACTTGTTATCCTCAAGGATTATCAATTAGTAGTAATCTGGGCAACATCAAATGCTAAACATTATCTCTGTTTATGTAGATATAATCACATTCTTATACTTTATTATATACATATATTCACATATTAAAAAAATATTAAAGCTACATATAGAGATGTATGTAGATGTATTTGATATATAAAGATCAATGCAGAAAAAAAAATTTGTCAACAGTTTGATAAATTATGACTTAATTATTACAATAATAAGTTAAGTTTATAAATACAATTTCTAGACAGCATCAATATTAAACAAAAGCTTAATTAAGACAGACAAAACTCTCCATTCAGTATTGTCACTCAGTGCAATCCAGAGTAATCAATGGATGCCAGAAGGCTTGTGCATAAAATCCCCAGACTAGTTTGTGGCTTGTGGCCTTTGTCGGTGAGAAGCCTTGGATCTGAGAGCACTGCATTTAGATCTTAGGATCTAATGCAACCTTCCAGCAGCCACTTTTATCTCTACTTAACTATAAAACTACGAGTCTTAAATTGAAAACAATAATATTTTTAATCCAAGCTCTTTAGCTTATATAGTCATATAGGTCTGAACTCAGTTCAGTACCTATATATTTTTGGTGTCTTTGATTCTTTAACCATAGCCACCACTATCCTATTAGGCAGGATTAGTTTTCAACCAATAAACATCATATGATCAGCATTTCTCATGCTTGCTTATAACTGTTATTAAAACATGCAAAACTCTCCATACAGTATTGGCACTCAGTGCAAGCTAGAGTAATCAATGCTTATAACTGTTTTAATAACAGTTATAAGCAAGCATAAGAAATGGTGATCATGTGATGTTTATTGGCTTAAACAAAAACTTAATTGAACAGATATATATCAGCTACTATAATTTTTCTGGAATTATATTAATCATAATCTATTTACAAATGGTGAAATGGGATCATAAATTCTTAAATTCAGTATCATAATTTTAATACTTTGGTATAATTATTTTATTTATTATAATAACATACAAATTTAACAAGTCAAATATTTAGATGCTGTATTGACCTAAGATATAGTAATAACAAGTGCTGCTCTTCTCACCTTATTCTAAAGTCATCTGCTATAAGCTTAAGTAATTGATGGACACCAGATGATATAATTCTGTAAAATCTCTATCTCCAGACCAGTTTCTGACTTTTTGCTTTTATCAGTGAACACTAGATGGAACCTAATTCATATATGCATCTAGCAGTCACTTTTTACTTCTTTATGCTATTCAAATTAATATTCTGAAATTCAAAATACCCTAAGATTATGAACCCAATCCTATTCACTTACACACCTATATAAATATAACACTACATCAATTTTGATGTATATAATTTTTTGAGATGTCAGTTTTATGACATCTCAACTTAGAATATCAGCAACCCTCTCCAAACAATAGTGCCATAATAACCAATGGATACTAGAAGATTAGTGTAAGTATTAAAAAATGATGATCATGTGATGCTTTAGTGGATTAAATCCAAATCCTGGCCAAAGGATGATGGTATTTATGGTTATTAAAAAAATCAAAGACACCAAAATATATAGATACTAAACTGGATTCAAGTCTTATGACTATACAAGCAAATGAGCTTGGATTAAAAATATTATTGTAGTTTCATTTTGGATTCATATCTTTATAGTTAACTAAAAAGGTAAACAATGGCTGCTGGAGGGTTGCATTAATCCAAATATTTAGGGGCAGTGCTCTCAGATCTAAGGTTCCTCATTGATGAAAATCACAAGCTAGAAGCTAGTCTGGGGATATTGTA
The DNA here is from genome assembly GCA_028023455.1 of Epiperipatus broadwayi. Taxonomy (NCBI): domain Eukaryota; kingdom Metazoa; phylum Onychophora; class Udeonychophora; order Euonychophora; family Peripatidae; genus Epiperipatus; species Epiperipatus broadwayi. The sequence continues at coordinate 1,944,210 of JAQFVV010006394.1, read as the reverse complement.
TGATTAGGCACTAGATAGAGATTTTATATACAAATGTTTTTGCAACCATTGAGTAATAGGCTTGCACTGGGTGGCACTACTGCATGGAGAGTTTGCTATTGTTTTAAGAGTTTGTGTAATCATAGGAAATTTGTAATCATGTAATGTTTTAGTGGTTTTTACCAGTCCTGCCCATAAGATGATGGTGAATGTGATTTTTAAAAAACCAGGCATCAAAATTTATAGATACTGAACTGGGTTCAAATCTATATTGTGCTAAAAAAGTGAATGAGCTTGGATTGAAAATATTATTGTTTTCATCTTGGGGTTATAGCTTTATGATTAACTAAATAGGTAAAAAGTGGATTGTTTGAGGATTGTACTAGATCTAAAGATCTAGGTACAGTGCTCTCAAATTCAGGATTCCTCACTGATGAAGGTCACAAACTATAAATAAATCTGCAGATATTGGATGAGTAATAATTAAATAGACATTTTGATGTAAAAATCTTCTAGTATCCATTGATTACTATAGTTTTCACAGAGTAGCATTTCTGTTTGGAGAGCGTTGCTACTGTTGTCTCAGTCTAGGTAAGAAGATTAGTGTCAAAATTAATATCACACTTTTCTCATATGCTATCACAAGCAGTTGTTTTCACACTATTCTAGAACTCAGAGGAAGAAGAAGCTTACAGTTGTCATAAAACTAATATTTTAAAAATATATAAAAAAATGAACAGATGTCATATTAGTAAAATTATGCAAGCATTATTAGCTTGGGATCAAAATCTTATTTTGAATAATACTTATCTGACCAGTCATCATAACACCTGATTGTCTGGTAGATAAGTATATAATGAGTGTGAGAGGTTTGCAACCTTTCAATTTAATTTCAATTTCAACTGTCTGCGCTTTATAAAATAAATATTATTTTGAACAATATAAAAGATTAAAAGAGTCTCTTAGAGTGCATTAATTTCAGCTTGGAATCATATCCACAATGGCTCTTGTCATAATACACTCCAATTAATTGGTATCTCAAAAGCCATAATAACTGATAGTTATTTGTTAAGATTAAACATTGTTTAATTTGGACATGCACTAATATGAAACTGCCATTACTTCTGTCCATAATAATGTAAAGGCTAGTGAAATTGTTTTATTAAATTAACTTGTAAGCTACCTATTAATTATTTCAATCTAAACTTCTATTATTATGATTAATTAGGAGTGTGTTTTCTCTACATTGGAACCACAATATAATTATGTAGAATTAAGTATATTGTTAAGTATTAAAAATGGGCACTCTGAGCTTTGAACCCAATCCATAGAAAGTCAGGTTGAATCACGTCAATTATTATATAAAATTCTGATTTAGTAGTATACCTAAATAGGGTTATGATTAATAATGTAATCTCAACATATATCATAATATGCTAAGTCACATCGATCCCAAGTTGATAGAAGAACCCTGAGAGAGAGAGAGAGAGTTCCTGTTTATACCCTGAGTTAAATCATGCTGTATGAAGAAGGGAAGTTGCGTAACACCAAGAATGTTAATTAGGTGGTTGAGACTAGGAAGCCTCGGTAGGGATTTAAACTAGGAGCATGGGGTCAATCTTGTGTCTGCTGAATGAGAATCCTTGTTTGGTCTTTCAGTCTTGTTGACTGATTATACAATCTTGATGGTTACAATATATAAATGACATATTTGGATTTATCCAAGTATAATTTATAGTATTAATGTGATTGGGTCACACCAGCGATCTATTGGCTAATAAATGCTATTATAAAGAAACTGTTGCAAAGACAATGTAAACAATAATATATAACAAAAAATTAAGAACTCAACAATAGAAAACATCAATGTTTATAGCACCTCTACAATAATATTTATTACCAGTTGATGGCAGATTCAATCAGTCAAAATGTCAGTGCATTAATATTGAAACAGTGAGATTCGTATTCGAATCTCAAGTTTCACCTTTTTCTGTCGTCTCTCACTGACCGGTCTATCCCACCCAAATTTAAACTTTTTGGTATCGAATTGTGTGTGTAACAATATTAAAAATGTATAAATATATGTAGAATTCAACATAAACACGCACACATTTCGATCTCAAATTAAGCGCAATAAATACGGATAAAATAATATAATTTAGATTCCTTTTAGTTAAATAAATTTTGTGTAATAATAATCATTTATTTTGAATTTTATAAAGTTCGTATTTGTTGTTTAGTTTAAATTTCGTTAAATAATAAGTCTAACAAAATCTGATGCAATAATTAATTAAAGTTAAAATAATTTTATTCCCTTTTGTCTTTGAAAATTTAAAAGCATCGGTCAGTGATAGAAAATAAATTAATTATAGCAAAATTCCAAAAGAATGTAATTAGCGAATGTAAAGAAAAACAAACAATAGCACAGCAAATTTTTTTAATTAAAACCAGCAGAGCATTGATTATCCTGAGGGCAAGATAAGTAAAAACCTAAAAATATCTCAACAAAAACTTAGAGATCAAGATAAAAAAAGGGAGGCCATCTTAGACTTGCTGGAGACTTTCACTTGAATTTTAGCTTTGCTCTCGAGTGGAGCGTCTAAAATATCTTAAATAAATTAATACTGCAAGGTATGACCGAGTAAGCACCGAAATTATTCTCCATCGGGAGATGGCCCACCATATGCCGAGCTTCACCTTGCCCATCGTAAAAACACCAAAATGATCTGCTGCCTGAAATAAACAAGAAAGCCGCTGCTGTTAAAAATCAATAAAACAACATGCCCAGGACAAGAAAGAAAACTTCTAATTACGAACAATCTGCTATTAAACCAATGGACGAAAACATCTTATAAAACAGGTACCTGTGTGTGTATTCCAAATTATAGAGTACTCTAGTAATAATAAGCTATAGCTCATCTCCTATTATTTGTATAACTTCTAAATGTTAAAATTGTAATTTTGAGAAACTAAAATTTGAGAATTCATGTAATCTGTAAATTTCTCGCATAATCTAGCTTACCCTCCCTCTATCACTTCTTAGGTGTGTATTTCTTAAATCTACATTTCATTTATAATTATCATTGAAATATTACCTTCTCATAATTATCTTAGTTTTAAAGCTAAATCCATAATCGCTTGAACAGTGAATGAGTGTCGAATTATCATTAATATTTGCTTTTATAAATAACTTAAATTTCATATAAATCGACACGCATTCAAAGAATCAGTTATTGTAATGCAGGGTCTACTACTCCGTAATAGCTGGCATACTCGCTGTAATAATTCCCTTTTTAGATATTTTTTATTATTAAATGTTAATGAATAATTATGTAAATTTCATTTCTTTGAGAGTCACCAATTTTCTTTCAGTCAACGTTGATAATGTCGGGCCGAGTTTGAAATCTAGTTAAATATTACCACAATCTTTTAGATATTATACATGTGTTACGTTTTGAAGCCCCAATGGCTCATTCCATGCCGTGAATACTCCGGATTCTCTAGGGTTGAATTAACCCCAGTCGTCCTACACAAGCGGACATGATAATGTTCCCGTAGGGCTTGACGACCGTCACGCAGCCAGCTGGCAAATTGCGACACGGACCGCTTGTCCCTGGTTATGCTCATGTGACACCTTACCTCTTCGGGTCACGGCAGAGACCAACCCGAAACCCTTATAACTTATTCACAGCATTGCAATGTCAGCGCTGCCATTTTACATCGCCCTTCTAAAGCGTACCACGTGTTCTTTTATTTAGTTTATTATTCTCTCTATCACTCCGCCTCGGCATTATCTTCGTCATATACTCTCAAATAAATGTTTGCCCTTTGTCATAAAATAAATATTTTATTAAATAAATGTATGTCCGCCATTACTGATGACTCTTGCAGTGCAAAGTATAAATTCCTTACAGCACGCATTAGAAATACTCACTCGAGAACCCTAGGTAGCTAGATTACGCCTTCATATAAATAAATGCTCCATATAAATAAATGTATTTTTATATATATAATATTACCAATTAGCTGTTGAGACTTTGAATTTAAAATATGATTAATCACATTAATAATGTTTTCTTTTATTAAATACGTAAATAAATAATTCTAACTATACGTCTGTAGTTAAGTTTTCATTTATTCGATGCCCATTATAGACATTTCCTCAATTATATATGTTAATTAATATTCGTTTGATTGTTGGCCAACTCGGAAACAAAACCCATGAATCTCGTGCATCTCCCTGACCACCGTGCCTAAAGAAGTGTTTACTTATGTCGCATCAGAGGCGTTATTCCGTAGATTGTATTGTGGAACCGATAAACTATGTTCGAACTCAGTATTACCAGTGGCTTCACTACTCGAGGGTGCTGCTGTTCTGTGTGGTGGTCGAATTCTGCAATATGTTAACGAGATACACGTGTTTTGACTGTTACAATATTATGAATCATAACACAGATATACTCAGATAATATGTCATTTATATCGGCAGTCTTTGAGAATTTTCATTTTAGCACACACAAATTTAATAATTTTAATGAATATAATTGATGAAAATATTTTAATACTTGAAAATTTCCATTTATAATTTTATTTTAAAAAAAATACAGCTAGATGTTAATAGTAAACAGTTAATGCTTTTTGCATTTAAAAGAAATTCTTTTCTAAATGCTGCTTTACTTATTATATAGAAATAAAACATTACAGTAAATATAAACATAAAAGATCAAAGTGTCACAACTTTTCATATATCCCATTTTATAATAAATTCTTTCATCCTTAAGTCAAGTATTATAATTTAATAATTTTAATCGATGTGATATGAAAATATTTTCATACGTGAAAATTTCTGTTTATAATTTATTTCCACATATTAAAATATATTTATATACCAAGACTATTTCATTAATATCTTAACTGATCTCTAGTTGCCATGTTCCATAACTTTCTATAGTAGAAATATATATATATATATATATATATATATCATAAATAAAATTAAAAAAAAGCTTGTTTAGAGCTATTAGCACGCTCTTAATTTTACATATTTGTAAGTGCAAGCTATATATAAGTCATGTGACATCTGACTTGTTATTATTAATATATATATATTGTACCGGTCCAAATCCACCACCACCACAAGTCAAATCGGATTTAAACTCAGCTGAACCAAAACTGAATTCAAACCCAACTCAACAGCTCAGATAGCAGAAATCGACGGCACAGTGCTATGCGCCAAGAACTAGCTCAACGGTTGGTGAGGACTAGAGACCCTTTTACTGACATGAATATCAATTAACTTTGACTACTTTTGAATCGAATCATATGTATGTTCGGGTTGCCAACACAGACAGCGGGTATTAACATTTAAATAATTATAAAAGGAATAATGAAATAAGAAAACAAGTATGTTAGAAAATATTTAATAAGAATATTTTGTTTTGTTTCACAAAATAAAGAATGCATTAATTACCTCTAGTCTTTAAGATATCTTACAATTATAATAAGAGTGGTGGTCCTTATCATATGCCAATGGAAATTACGCAATATTGGAATCCTATGTCTATGCCCCCAACAAGAAAATAAAACATTTAAGGTTATATTCGAATAAATATATATTAGTGGAACAAGAAATCAATATTTTAACATTTTGTGAGTATATACACTTGTAACTTAGGAGCTGGGGACATAGGTGAAAAACAGAGCTAATAATTGATTATTAGCCAATTATAAAAATAGTAAACATGTAATTTTTCTTTCGACTCGATGATTAATAGAACTTATAAATTTAGTTCTAATGGGCGAGAATAACTATTTAAAATTTATATTATCTTATTTGCGTGAGGCAAATGGAACAAAGGAGCTCATCGAGTTGAAAGATTATTGGCATATAATTTTAAATAAACGACATTAATAAAGCATACAAATATATATATTAAATGAACCGCCAGGTAAGAAAAGAAAAGTTTAAAGACTAGAGATTTAAAGAATTACGAGATAGATTTACAGTAGCATGAATAAAAGGTTTTATAAAAATTGTTACGTTAAAGAATAAAGAGCTCTTAAATAGGAGGAGAGTAAAATAAAGTTCGAACTGGCCAGAAAGTTTAACGTTCATTATAGAAATATATTACCCTTCCGTGCTTGTCCTTAAGTTACTCCTCCAAGTTGTTGAAAACGTAGGCACCATTGATTGATTATTGGAACAGCATTTTAGTAGCCTCCATAATTTTAGCAGAATGATCGGTCCGGAAAAGATTCAGCAGCTCCATTGAAGATTTCTAGGGACTTTAGGAACCGTAGCCAGATTCCTGATGTTCTAGCCCTCTATCATGATGAATACAATTTAACACGCACAGAGTTCACTGTACTACTTTACAACAAAGATCCTTTTTTTTTCTGACTTTTCAGGGCTATATCTATGCCGTTCACTGATGCCTCCGGCTAGCGCTCATTTTATTATCAATGTGTTTTTTTTTTATAATTAGTTGTTTTCAAATACATTCCTTCGATAAGGCTTTCAAACTAATTTTTGAATTCCTTCCCTAATTAGAAAATGAATTCTGAAAATCTGAAATGATTTTAATTAGAAGTTGAATTCTTATCTTTTTTAATTAATAAAACTTTACTGTTGTTTTTGAGAATTTGAAAGCCCATGGAAGGAATGTAGCTTTTAATCACAAAACTTTACAAATTATTTAAAGGTGAAAAAAAAAACAAGTATTCCCGACGCAATGAAACTTTCGAACAATTTATATATATTTAATATTTACAAGTATATACGCACAATCCACGCAATTTAATATATATAAATTCATGAATATTTTATCATGAATTTATTTAGAGAATTGATCAATTTTAAACTAAACTAATTAATTTTAATACGCATTTGAAATAAATTATTCATTATGGAAATTAGCGTGGATTGAACGTATAAAGCCCCATTGCATCGGAAATTTAAGGTTAGTATTAGGGTGAATAACATGAAGCTAGGATCGAACTGAGATCCGACTGCTTCAATATATATATATATATTGTAACGGGATGGGGTGGGTGATAAGTGGTATGAACCTGGGGTGAGAAGGTGGTATAAATCTGGGGTGATGGGATATCAATAATTTAACCCAAGTAAACAGAAAATGAAATATCATTAATTCACAAAGTAGCTATAAGTAAATATTTAAAGATATAAGTATGAGACTAGAAAATCTCTGAGATCATTATGTGATCAGAAGCTAACTCAAAAGAGCAACTAAAGCATAATTATTATCAACCAGCATTATAAAGTAAATATCAGTATAAGTAAATACTTGAGAGAAATAATCATCCATCATCATCATTGATGGGAATAAACAAATCAGTACAATAAATCAGAATAAAATCAACACACCATCTTGTGGCTGGATTTTCACAATAAAAAATATAAATCAACAGTCAGCCTTGTGACTGGATTGGAAATGGGTCTTCTTAAGACCAGGCTAACTATTGAGCCTTTGCCCGCTTGGGCAATTATATAACATGACTTGGATGCACCAGTTTAGTGCTCATCCATTAAAAGTACACAGTAATCAGAAATCAAAACAACAATGCTGGGACATTTAAAACATGCTGATCATCATCAATGCTCTGACCACTTGTACTGGCCAACTATAAACTTAAATTTTTAATAAAGACTAAAGTAAAATAAAAAATAATAGTGCATGGGCTTTAAAGAGTATCCTCTTTTGCACCAACCAGGATGATGATTAATCATCTCTGGATGCCCAAAGCACCAAACACATCCCCATTTATCCGTGTCCAAAATCTAGCTCAGAGAACATGGGCTCTATTACTGTATGTGAACAAGAGGTGATGGAATACAATTTTAACAATTAAATAAAAGTTTATTAATAACAATAAAAAAATGGTATTTAAGGTATTATAGGTTAAGGGTTCTGATTTTGAATGATATACAATATTATATACACAATTAAAATTATCATATTGATTTACAATATTTCTTAATAAGTTTCTACAAATGCATATATATATATATCCATACACAGATGTGCGTTTTATAATATACAAGAAATACATTTCAATAAAACATAAAATGATTATATAAAAAAAATGATTAAAATTTACATATGTGTTATAATTGACAACATACGCACATATACATGTGTGTGCATGAAATAACCTATTTGACTTGCTACAAAATAATTATCAAAATCTTAAATTATATAAAATACAATAAATGATTGAAGTTTCAGTTAAATGAAATAAATTTTACATACTAGGTTTACTGAAACGCATATATATATATATATCTAATTTGCACAGATGTGTGATATATTAATTTATCTACATAACATTAGTATTTATCACATTGATTGATTTAAAATGTCTTTTTTTTAATAAACGAAATATACAATCGTTTTATAGAATTAAGAAAATATAAATTTCTAAATGTCTTTCTGCTTGATTAGTTAATGCTGATGAAATAGGCAAGGTGAGAGAGGAAAAGTGAATATGTGAAGTGCAGCTCTTCATGCCATGATAAGTAGATAGTCAAGCATGGACAAAGTACACAATGCCTCATAATGTCACAAGAAAATACCTCATTTTTAAGCACTGCCCCTCTAAGTACCTAGACAGATCATCCACAAGAAATAGTATCCAGAAAAAAAATATCAGGCACTGAGCCAACCCTGCTCATCTCTTGTGAGTCTTAGGGGCTTTAGAAATGGTCTATTCATGAGACCAAGGCCTATTCATGAGGCCTACATATACACTGCTCGACTACCCTGGGAGCTCAATATCTATATCTCGACAGTGCTGAGCATATACGTCGGAGCACCATAAACACATTGCATCCCCACAGCTCTGCTTCAACCATACACCAACCATAAACATAGAAAGTACAAATTCATGCATCACTTTCAAAATGTAATTTTACTAAAGAAATTATTTAAAAATTTGTCATCATATATAACTTTACTCACCACAGCTGTATATATTTTTATCTGTTCTTCTCTGCCTTTAGATAGTCAGCATCTATATAATTATTTGTTTAGCAAGCTGGTTCTTTTGGTCCATTAGAAAAATATAATCCATGTTTGTTGTCACTATCAGGTAAAGGTACATAATCCATGTAAAATCTTGGTCTGTAGTTGGTCTCTTTCTGTCTAGGATTTTTCCAGGCAAGCAGCTGTCTTGGTTTGATGGATTTCAGGCAATCAATCACCCTCTGCACATTTAAGGCTATGAATTTCAGCACAAAGAAGTGGGTCATTTTCTCCATGTGAATTTCAAACTCCTGTGAAGGAAATATTGGCAGTTCCCCAATCTAATGTTCTGCCAACTATATGGTCAGCTAAAACCAACTGCTGCCCTTCATCAAGTTGCAACAAAATATTGTAACCAACTCTGCAGCTGACCTGTTCTCTTCAAAAATCACTAACCAGACTAACTGATATACTTTTAATCAGTCTTTTATAAACTCATCTGAGGTGTTAACAACACTTTGATTAAAAACAGAGTTTTTATTTTTAGCTCTCTAATCCCTTTAAAAACATATACATGTTTTTACTTTAATTTTTGGAATTTGATCAAAGGTGTGATAATCCTTTTGAAAACATATATATATGTTTTCATTTAGACAATAAAAAATTTACAAATTAATTAAAGATTTCAAAAATATACATTTTTTTTTCAAAATTATCAAAAAAACAAGCTTATATTTAAATTTCAAAATCAGAATTACAAATAATATTTATCAGACCTTTTAAAGGTTTAATTTATAAAACAATTTTTATTTTAAATCAGAGTTATTATTTAATCCTTTACATATTATGATTTTATTTTAGGAAATATAAAAAAAAATATCTACAAAAATTTATTCTGTGTTTATTTCTACTTTTCCTTTATTTTCCATATATATATACACACACACTATATTATTATGGGTGTACCATGTAACCCAACCAGTTACAAAATATATATATATATATTAGGCCATATAACCAGGTGGGTATTATGCCCTGTATGCTAACATGCTACAAGGGAACAAGCATCCAATGCACCCACTCAGATTACATTGACATAAAATATCCATTCATGTATCCACCAGCACCAATTTAACTACAAAACAAACATTTCAAAATTAACACACCTTAAACTAACATTAACTTATGAATCTATGCAGCCATTTACACTTATTTTTAAATTATTAATTTAAAAGAAATTATGAAAATGGAAATAATAATAATAGCAAACATATTAAAAGAAAATAACAAATAATTTAAATTTCTGCTTAATCAGATAAGAGACTTTATGGATTAGGTACCATTTAGGTTTAAGTATTTGAAAAGTTCTTAGATTATTAAAGTTCCTACTTTCCATGGCTGTAGGTTTATTTGAAGTTCATCTTGGTAGTCCATAATGCATCACACAATTTAAAGTTTCTTCCATTTCATATTGTTCTAGGTGGAGACAAATCTGTCATTTGCTGCTTTCTGGGAACCATATCTCAGAAGGCCATCTCAGCTGGTACAAATATGGGAAACATAATTTATTGCATGACACCTACATTTTGGAAATCCACAATATACTTATAAATATATTTAAATAACACATAATCAGCAAAAGCAATCCAAATTTACTTAAAAGTTTTCTATATCATTTTGAATTCTTATCATCAAATTCCAGGCATGATCGTGCCTGGTTGGCACTGTTCTTATTGGTGATGATGACTTTTCTCTGTGGACCATGTGTTTATTTCCATCATTATTAACCAGCTTGCTTTAGAGTGGGAACTTTAAATAATTATATGATTAGTTTTCTATCTGTGTATTATATATATATATATATATTAATTTAAATAAATTATTAAATTCTCTCTTTTTATATATATTTCTATTTGAGGGCAATTTTATTTATAAATCTTTTCCAATTTTATTTGAAAGTGATGTAATGGCATATATGTATACTATTACAATATATTAGCTACCTATGACTATGAATTAGTTTGCAAGCTGGAAAAAGAGAACGTGCATGCAGATGCATTATCATGTATCTATCAAAGACAAAATTCAACAGAAGTTTACAGGAGTAAACATATTAGACACAATAAATACTATAGAAAATCTAAATAGTTCTAAAGCCATGTATTGGACAAATAAAGACCTTGGATATAATAAGCTAAAGAATTGGATCACAGAAGGATGGCCAAAAAGTTGACCAAGCTTTGTTGCTATGGTGATTTGGAATGCTCATTACAGTTGTCAATAGTTAATGACTGTATCCTGATGATTGATCGAGTACTCATATTAGTAGAAGGATGGAAACAAATGCTAAAGTTGTGACATAAAGGACATCCAGGAATTTTGTGGAAAAAGGCATTCTCACATTTGTACATGTGATGACCTAAAATAAATAGAAAAATTGAACAAATGGTAAAAACTTGCCATGATTGTCAATCTGCAGCTGATTTACTGAAGAAAATTTATAAACCATGGATAGAGGCCAAAAAACCATGGGAACATATCCATATTGATTATGCAGGATATTAATAATCATAGATTCACACAGTAGATAGGCAGAGTATAAACTCATGAAAAATGAGTACTAAATGTACCATAAAAGATCCTGATATCTAAAAATGGAACAGGATTTACTTCTGCAGATTTTAAAACTACATAACAGATAATGGCATTTGTCATGTTCTTACTCCAGTCTACCACTCTGCCCTCTAATGGACTTGTAAAAAAAGTCAGTTCAGGTTTGAAATCTGCCTTGAAAAAAGTAAAAGTTGTAAATATAGAAGAAGTTCTGATAGAAATCTGTCTACCAGCATTTTATCCCTAGTGCAACAAACTGTAAAACACCTGCAGAGTTGCTTTTTGGTAAAAAAATGTCATACTCATTAATCTAAACTTTTACATGTAAAAAAGAAATCAGAAAAAAAGTACTTCTAGTGAAGATATGTACAATGCAAACTTTGTGAAATTTAGAGTTGGCAAAGTTGTATGGGTTCAAGACATATTAAAAAAGAAATGGATATCTGGTTCCATAGTTGATAAAGTATCTGAAGTCATATGAGTAATTAAACTTGAAAGTGGATTGCCTGTCAGAAGACATGTATCATTTATTCCAGAGATTCTCTGATATATCGATCGTGATACATAAAAGACCTATAGTAGCCAATCCTCAATCAGATATTTTTGACAAATAATGAACTTGAAAACTTGACATCTATTTAGCAAAATACAGAAAATGAGATTAGGGTGGATCAAGATGTTGTTGACTTGAGTAAAGATGAATGGTTATCTATATCTAAAAAAATCAACTGATGTAAACACTGATTCTGATGAGAATAGAAATACTTCTATTCCACAAAGTCAGAGAAATCAGAGCAAGCCTGCCAGATATAGAGATTATTTTCTAGAATAAAGGGTATTGATGGTACAAATATTTTAAATTGTGTGTAAATAAAGTTTTAATTAAATCATGTACATTGCACCAGCAGTACTGTTATTTTTTTCCCCAAGATGATTACTCTAGAAAAAATGTATTATAAAAAGAATTTAAAATAAATTATGTAAATTAGCATAGCTAATAAAAACATTCACAGCAGTCGAAAGCAGTCAGTCACAGTTAAGAGGAGAAAACAGCTGCTGAAAGTAAAACAAAGCATTCTAAAAAGGGATAAAAAAAAAAAATAATGCTCGATGAAGTTAGTTTTAGTAAAAATTGCTTACTAGTAAAGTTCAAATAGAAAGAAATTCACATAGACTTTAATGAGATGAGTAAACAAATTATTTGGAGACTAATGAAATATATAATTATTGACTGGGTGTGAAATAAGATATTTTCACACACTAAATATAATTTCCATAGCAATTTTCAAAAGAAAATGTGATATATTATTGTCAGTAATATAATTTTATTGTACTTGTTATATTGTTAAATTAATGCCTTAGCAAACAGAAATATATTTGCTGATATATATATATATTCAAGTTGTGTCTGTATTATTCATTTTTGCCTACATGGGTGAGATTGTCTCCCCGTGGACATGGCATTTTTATGTAGAGTTACCCAAAACAACAACAACCAAAGATAATTCTCTGCCAAAAAATCCTAAAATGTAGTAGGAACTGATCATTTTTCTACTATAAAAAATTATGAAACATGATAATTAGAGGACACTTCTAATATTAGTTAAATAGACTTGGTGATTATTAACTGTTTTATATTTATCTAATATAGAAGTATTATTTATCATTATATGTTTATAATGTAAACAAACACAAAATAAAAAACATATAATGTTAAATAGATTATTTAAATAGTAAATGTCATTGTAATAAATAAGAAATACCCATGCTAGTCAAATGATATGATAAGAAAATGGCACATTCTTTTCAAATTTACTTCTCTTTATATATTAAAAGGATTGTCTTAAACAACTACAATAGGAAATGTAAGAATAAATCCATCTCTTTACTTATTGTGAGTTATTTGTTAAACAGATTGATTGTTAGGTATTTAGCAAAATGAAAAAATTCCTTATTTTAAACTTTGTATTAAACATTTAAATATTAAATATGTAATGAAAAAATCACAAAGTGAAAATATATAATGTTAAATAGATCGTTTAGATGGTAAATGTTATTATAGAAAGTGAGACCCCTCCCCCTGCTAATCATTCAACAATAGTTGTTCAAAACAATCTTTTTAATACATAAAAAATTCTATATTTTAAAATGGTTTCAGAGACCCCTCTATAGTCAAAAACTACATCATTTGGCTATTATATAAACATTTAAGGTGCATGTGAAAAATGTTAGAGCCTTTCTCTTTCTAATTGCAGACTTTTCTGTGTGCTTGATAAATAATTAGAATGTTACATTATTATCATATTGTTAGAGGGAGTACATATCTCATTTATTATGTAAATGATTATATAATTTCACTTTGTGATTGTTTTAATTACATATCTATAATATGCTGGATGAATGATTTTACTTTCGTCTATCAATCTATTCTGATACAGAGGGCGCCACCAGATCACTACGTATCTGGAAAATTTGTTTACTGTGATCAGAATAGATGATGATGATGGTTTGTGCTGACTAGACTCAGGGAGAAACAAGAGATCTTAAATTGTTTAGACAATTGAGACAAAAGCACAAAGACAAACATCAGCCAAATTAAGTTTAAACATATTTAATAAAATTTTATTCAGAGAAGAATAATTTATAAGAAAAGTTTATAAGTTAACAAATATGATTAGCTCAGGCGTGTACCAGAAAGACTAAATGCAATGCTCTGGCAGATCTACTGATTCTCTAATAAACAAATTTAAAAGGGAGGAAGCAAATTTCATTCAGCAGAGGATTCACTCAAACATTGGTTCTCACCCTCAGATACTTAAACAATACGTCCTTGAAATAGATCAAAGAAACCAGCGCCGATGAGCTTTTCGAGATCCAAAATTTGGTCAGACCCCGAATGTCCTTATATCGGTATGAGCTGCACCTATTACTATGTTTAAAATAATGGTGATTGATCCACCTCAAGAACAACCGAAAAATATGATTGAAATGGAGTAAAACAATTAAAACTGGTGAATCCCAGCCAAACGATTGGCAAAAATTACTTTAAAATTAATAATTAAAGGTCTCAATAAGGGACAAGTAAATAATTAGAAAAACAGTTATGTCTGCCCCAGCATTTAAAGAAAATAAACTTACAAACAAATTCTGAGTACACGCTCTGATAAATTTAAAGCACACATAATAAATACAAACAGAAATTTATCGGAGAGTGCACATGAGTACGAAAATATTAAAAGTTTAAATACTTTGGCAGAACGAAAGTATTGCGCACCTGTAATTTAAAAAGGGATAAATATTATCTTCCTGCTGACAACTTATAAAATTACAAAGAAAAACAATTCTAATTTCTGCCTTCAGAGATATAAGAAACGAAATCCCCACCTGCGGAAAATTAGACAATAAAGTCGCCAGCCAAAAGATTTTGGAGGTTTAGCAATAGGGCAAACATAGAGTTTAAAATTAATTATTGAATATTAACATAATTACAGGTAAGCATTTAAAAGGCACGACTGCCAAAGCATTTATAAAAGTCTTACATAAAAATAGAAAACTCACTCGTCACTCTCCAATAAACAAAAATTGACAGTAACTTGGAATCTTAAAACTAAGATTCCAAGACCCATGACAAAATATTAGAAAACACAGCAAATATTAAATATGAGGCTATATAAATTACGAATACACATTTATGATTAGATTGAGTGGAGATTTAATGAGAATTAATTTACCCTGGGAAGAATAAAAAAGAAAATAGTTACCTTTCGGTAAAAGCAATGTTCACGTAGAGTGCGCACTATTATTTTAGTTCATTTTCAGGTCTTTAGACAGTGGCAAGGTAGATGTAAAGAGGTTCTGGCTTCTTCTAGATGTTCAAGGCATTACTGGAGCAAATTTGGAAGTTAGGGATCCGTCTTTTGTTGAGTTAGCAAGCCATTCGGGTGGTGGTAACACGTATAGAATTTTTCATCTTGTTGCAAGCAAAAGGATTTAAATAACAGTGAATTTCCTTTAAGAATTTAAATGTCCATTGAGATAAACTTTCACTTGAGGAACAGCTTGTCTACTTACGAATAATGAATTAACTAATTCTCCAAATTTTCGGGGCTATTTATACGTTGCCCCATTTCCCGCGAAACACTTTCCTTGTTGTCCAATTTCTACGCCTTAGGCAGGGCAAATATTAATCTCCTGCTCAATCTAATCTAGGAATTCTACCCAGGGATTATTGAAATGAAAACAACTACATAGAAATCAAATCTCCACTTTTAGAATTAATCTACAATAATTAAATAAAAGTTACAGAAAAGTAATTAGCAAGGTTGCTTGTTTTTAATTAATTGATTTAAAGTAAAAACAAGCGGTATATGAAAACTATTTTAAAATAAATCGATAAACACTGAAATGAAGCATTTTACATATAAGCGCTTGTGTATTTTGATACACGTATTCTTTTTTTAAAATAATAATAAAATTTAAACATTAAACTTTTAACAAAAATTAAGTTTAGTGAAGATTAAAACTTAATCGGATTTCAATCATGTTCAATAATTTAAATGTTCATTACAAATTTTAAAATAAAGATTTTTTTTCACTTTGTTAAATGAAAATCAATCTATTTATTTAAATAATTCACAATACATAATTGGATTGATTTATTCTCACATCTCTTGCTGTAGTTGTTCAAGATGATCTTTTTAATAGTTAAAAGAAATTAAAATTGAAAATGATTTACGTTTTTATTATTGCAATGCCAAATAACTACTGTGTGTGGGTGTGTGGAGGGGGTCTCATTTACTGTAAGAGAATTTACTATTTAAATAATCTATTTAACATTATATATGTAAGCTATCATGAAATGTAATGTAAAAAAATAAGATACCATGCATAGATGCATCAAGAAAATATATGTATAAATAATTTTGGTACTTATGTATTAGTCCTATGGCACAGAGCTCATATTAGACATGCTGCACCTTTTTACATTCGTATCAATCCACTAATAACTTTTTAATCTTATGATCTGACTAAAATATCATATACATGGATCATTAATACATTATATTTTCACAAGATTTACAAAAATAATGTGTACACAAATCTTGTACATGATTTTTTCCAAAATTTATAAAGTTATCAGCAGGTTAGATATGTATGTGAAAAGATGTAGCATGTTTAATACTTGCTCTGTGTTGCAGGACTAAAAATACTACTTTCACACAAAAAATATAAAAAATTAAAAATTATAAGTTAACATATTGTACCAACATTGTGTTGGCATATAATAATTTTATCTAAAAATTATTAAAGCAAAAATCTTTCATTTCAAGAGAATAGTATTTAAAAGTTTAGGAGTTTTTTTATTGCTGTCGAAAACATAAATTTAAAAGTCAATGAGTTTTTGAAATAAAAGTTACAATTAATTAATTAAAAGAGGGGAGGGGAGTTTGCTCTAGAAATGTCAAACTAAAAGTTTTAAGTTTAAAGAGTTTTGCTAGAAACAATTAATTCATAGTTATGTAAAATTAAAAGAAGTTAAAAAGTTTATTATTATTAGTTGAAATATAACTTAAAGTTTAAAAATATAAATCTCTTTTTACGTAAGTTAAAAAAAAGGTCATCTTAAAAACTAAATAATGAATGATTGTTAATAAAATATACATGTGCGTAAATGATGAATGCTTGTTAATAAAATATATATGTCCGATTATAAACATTGCATAAATATGTGTGTGTTAAAATGAATTAAAGGAAAATTATATTTAAAAACACAGTGATGGCTACTAATCAAAAATGTAAAAACAATATGTTTGCATGGCTGCTAATTAAACGATCTCCAAAAACACATAATTAAAAGATTATCAAAGGAATGCAATTAAAAACAAGAAAACAGCTTCAACAACAGATATAGCTGGAGGATATCAAAATGGCAACACATCTCATGTATAAATAGTCAATTTTTTATCGGACAATCAGTTGTGTTTGAGAAACAGTTGAGATCACATTCAGGGAGTTTAGAAAACAATTTAGATTGTGCAGTTTTAATTTTGATCAGTCAATCTATGAGTTCAATTTGTCAATCAGTAATGCAGTGTTAATAGCTTCATCAGAAAATATGATGAACTTCAACCCTTGTCCAAATACCAGTAGTCTGCGTGAGATGAAGTAACAGGCACCCAATAAGTGAGAACCACCCGAGTATCTACTGTTTTAATAATAATAGTGCCCCTAAATAAATAACCATCTTCAAACTTAATAAAAGAAGTAACCAGGATTGTCAATCAACAGAAATCCTCCACAGAAGTGAAAAACCAGCTGGCTGGTAATAAAACAATTCAGAAACACACTGGAAACACAGGAAGCAAACAACCAAAATCTCCATGCTCCAAAAACCTAGGTATTTAATAACTTTCTTATTTCCATTTATAAATTCAAAGTAGTCATTGCCATCCATAAAGCCTCCAGAGTCAGTAGTAAGGAATTCTATCAACACATAAAGAACTATTGATGTGCATGTTGGTTTGAATGCCTTATATTTAATATTTATCATACTATTTAATACTTTGTCCTTTAACATTGTTAGAGTATATTTTCATGTGTATTTTAAATGTGTGTGCATGGTCATATATAAGTACCTTAAATGTTTATGTTAATTAAAAATATCTAAAGTAGTTTAAAACTTTAATTAGTGTTAATTAAAATAAACTGTCTTTTAAACTTAAAGCTTTATCTGTCGGTCAATTCTTTTGCCACTAGTTAAGGAATAACTTGTTATTGAATTAAAAAAATAGACTGAGCTAGTTAAGGGATTTTTCAAGCACTGGATTATGGGCCTACTGTCTGAACATGTTAGTTTTAAACTAGCTGGCACCCAGGGTTTACTCCGAAACAAATAAGGTGTTTGGATAATAGAGATTTAAATCTAACAGTTGGTGGGCCATGATCTGGAAATGTGATCATGTTATGCATTGCATAGCTCAGTCTGATTGTGGGTATTATTGACAGCTCTGCTCCCAATAGTATTCCTCCACTCCGCTCGAACGTGCAGGTTCGTTCACATCTTATTTATAATATAAGATTATAAATTTATTATAAATAAGGTTGAAACCCAGCTAAACCAAGCTTGCAGAGTAAGTAAGATCTTCAACAAATTGAAACCGGTACAATATGCTATTGCAAATATTATATTATAGTATAATTCTCCATATACACCAGCACTTTGCACTGGCAAAACCATCTTCCCCCTCCCCAAAAACTAGTCCTGCAATGTAAGGGGGATGGTATGCCTTTTTACATCCGCAATGCTGGTGCAAAGCAGCATAATTTGTGAGAAGGGGGAAGATGGTTTTGCCAGCTCAAAGCTCTGGTGTACATGAGGGGTTATATCATAATATATTTGTGATTATGTATATTAATTTAAAATCGATATTAAACAGTAAATTTTTAAACAATCAATATGAAATATATACAACTTTTACACAAAATATATATGATATTTATATGAAAAAGTATAAAATTTATAAAAAATTTCAGCAAAAAAAAATCACCAATCTTAAAAAATACATTTATATGACTTTTACAAGAAAAAATTTAAAACATGGTGTGGAATATACATTTATAACAATACTAACGATATGAATTTGACCATAACATTGATATTAAACAGTACATTTTGAAACAATCAATATGTAAAATATGAGATGTCATTATGGATAAAACAATGACTAAATTACAAAAATTGCCTAAAATATTTTTTTTTTAAAAAAGCATAAAATATACACATATGTTACTTACTAAGCAATATATAACAAAAATTGTCACATTGAATAAATCTAAGTTGTCTGTTGTACTTTATTATAAGTCGATCAAATTTTCCAGAGAAAATGGAAAGTTCAAGTAAAAAAATTTCCCTCCAAAATGAACACATGATTGTGCAGTATATCGCCTGAATGGGATTTTGTCAAAAAACGGTAATTAATAAATGTATTTTTTTAAAAATAAAAAAAAAAAGTAAAAATTTTCACTAAATAAGAAAACATAACACTTTTATTAATTGTTCATGTTGGCAGCCAATTTTGAACTGTTAAACAAACAAACAAACAAAAAAGAACAATTAATTATGAAAATTATACGATGAAATCAAAAGGAAAGTACAGTTATTTACTCACTTAAAATCAAATGGAATTAAGCAACAATGAAATTGAAATGGACAATAACTATGAAGAAAAAATGTAATGCAATTGAAATCTTGACAAAAACTGGGCGAAATAAAAATTGTTTTTGAAAAAAAATAAATTGGTTTTTGGAAAAAAAAATTCTTTTGTTACCAGATCAGAGATTGGATAAAAAAAAAAACATGTTTTGATATGAGATCAGATAACACAATTGCAGGGTTTATTTGGATTTGACCTAATCACAATGTTACACATTTATTGTGGATGTAAAAATACACAACATATCTAATATGTGCCATATCACAGGACTAATATGTAAGTACCATAATTTTTTCAGCTGTAATGCAATAAAGCAAAGATCCAATCAAAAACAGGAATTGCAAACTGAAACCATGATATTTAGCACTGGTATTCATATGAAATACTTTAAGTCAAACATGAATTTTCTTTTAGCCTATTATCCAAATTTATATAAGGATTTTCAATCAGACAATAATTCTTTATGTATCTAAAAGCCGTAAATATTACAGCCTTTTAAATAATTTTGCCATAAATAATTCTTGATTTTAAATAGATTTTTACATAAACCAGTGAAAATAATACTGTTTAAAACCTGTATCCATAAAAAAATTAAAATTCTTAAATTAACATAATAAAATCAAGTTCATCTGATGTAACTTATGTAAGATAGCACAGAAAACTTTTAGTCTAGTATTAGTGCACAAATTGTTATTTTATTGGCTAAAAAATAATGACTTAAGCATTAACACTTGTGAAACCTTACATAGTTTATATCAGATGATCTTTAATATATTTATTTTTGTTGTTTTTAGCAGTGCATTTCTCAGCACAGAAAGTCAGATCAACTTCTCTCACTATGCATGCATTTTGGACCACTTCACTCAGAAAATGAAAAACGATCTCTCATTTTGGATCCATTTCATTCACAGAAGTTCAGATCATCTTCTCTTCACTATGTATGCATTTTGCAATCATTTTACTTGTAGAAAATGAAACACCATCTCTTATTTTGGAACCATTTTGTTCATAGAAGGTAATATCATCTCTCACTATGCATGCATTTTGAAATCACTTCACTCACGGAAAATGAAACACCATCTCTCATTTTGGAATCATTTCATTCATAAAAAGTCAAATCATCTTTTCTCACTATACATCTCATTTGGTACCACTTCACTCACAAAAAGATAGACCATCCTCATTCATAACATATGCATTATGGACCGACTTCACTCACATACAATTAAACACCATTTCTTATTATGGAACCATTTCATTCATAGAAAATTAAACCTCCCTATCTCACTACATATGCATTTTGAAATAATTTCAATCACAAAAAAAATCAAACATCATTTCTCAATTTGAAACCACATCACTTTTCAGATTAGTTAAACATAAACACATGGAATAACGAACCTTCATATATGCATATACATTTCTGATATATTTAAAAGTTTTATTCTATTGCATATTTCTAAAACATATGAACCAAATATCTGAAGAAAAAAAACAAATGACCATCTGGATTTGCATTTAATGCTGAAACAGCACTCATCAGTTGGCCAAGATAACAATCTCTTTCATAAGCCTTCATTATTTGTTCAGTCTTTATAAATAAAAAAACATTATTATTGTTTATGGGATCAAACACTTTCCATAAATATATTGATGATTATTACTAATCAATTATTAAATTAAATATTGTCTTGCCCAGGTGTAGGTTGATTAAAGAATAAAATATCATGGTACCAATATATGTATCTCCACAGCTATGTTGATAATTCAGTAACTTTCACTAAACCACTCTCTCTCTCTCACAAAGAAATCTACTTTTAACATCTTGTGGAAGAGTGAACAATCATAATATTACAATTTGTTTTATAGTGGTGAAGCTTTTTGTATTGACAACTTTGGCATCATCCACTTCAGGGAACATTTTTAATAACTCTTATTAATCCTTTATTAAACTAGAGATTATCATATAATTTCTAACTCAGACATAAACGTTGAAGCATAATTAACGATTAATGTAACTATTTTTCAATTAAACAAACACATGGAAATTTCAATTTCCCATTTCTTTTTTCTAGTGAAATATTTGTTTTTTCAGAAATATTTAAAACTTCCACTCTCCAACCCATTCTTAAAACATGTAAACTCTCCAACCCATTCTTAAAACATATAAATGTGTGTGTATTAAAAAGAAAAACTGGATTTAGTCTTATATAATTTAATATACTATTACTTAAATACACTAATAAATATTAACTGTAGCAAACTTACACTTTTATGCCATTTCTAGTAGCTTTCTGGAGAAGATAAATGTTAAAAACTTGATATAATTTATATTATTTATATATTTTAATACTGGTATATTTCATTTTATATCCTTAAAGTTAGACTTTTGATTTTTATATATAAAATAAATTGAATTTACAATATTCTAATAATTTTTCCTATAATATCAAGTTTAGTAGTTTCAAAGCCATAAAATGACCTCAAATATCACTTATAAATTAATTTCTCTATTTGCAAGTAATAAGACGTTATTTTATTCTTATATTTCACTTTTACGGTTTTTACTTTTGTTCACTTAAACACTGATACTGGAAATAAATGTCGAATTAAATCTATAGTTTTATCCGCTTATATCTATTTTTTTTTTTTGTTTTAGTTTTACAAAACATATTGTTTTCTATTTTATTTGAATGTGAGTAAATAATATATAGACAGAAAGTTTTTAATAAATAATTCTGCTTAATAAAAGCGTCATTTTCAAAATTATTTTTCATTTTTTACCATCCTTAGATTAATATGTTAATCACAATATGTAAATTCTCATTAATATTTTGCTTTTTACGCCTTTTATAAATAGTAATAATAATGGTATAGATAACATATCAAAGCCAAGACCTTAAAGAGTAATGTTTAGAGGTTTTATTCTTTCATACAATACTCCTCAATCCTTAGAAGTATGACCTAAGAAATTGGTCTTATGACGCAGAAATATGATATTCACCTGGCATCCCTACAAGCTGGGATTTAAACTGAATAAAATTATTTTCAAGAGGGTCTTTTTTTTAGATAGTCGTTTCATAGTCAAGCCAGAAAACTATTCAATTTGGTCAGTAAATAGATATTTAGCTATTGGAGTTAGATAGCAAAATGATGATTGAAAATTACTCAAACTTTCACAATCCTGCAATTGATTATCCATAATGTATTATCTTTTTTTTCATTGCTTTTCCATAAGGCTTATTGATGTTTTTGCTCAGAATTTGGTAAGATTTTAAATATCTATTTAAAAGGACATTTCATTATCTTTCATAATATGAGTAATTGTATAATAAGAATAAATTTATTAATTAAATAGCAATAATTTTAGTTCATAAGGATATCCTTAGTTTTGTGGATTGGGTAGGTGAAGCATGAACAATACAAGACATCCTAAAAGAGTATTTTATGATAAACTTATGCACATGGCATTTGTGTGAGAGACAAACTCCATCTGAAAGACATTCTAAAGAAATGCAATGTTGCTTGTTTTATTGGAAAGTTGTGGTAGGGAATAGAATACAAACTGCAATTAGACAAGCTATTGAAGTATTTTAGAAAGAAAAAATTTTGCCAAAGTAAAAAACAGCATTGCAAAATATCATGTAAACAGAATAATGCTCTATGTGTTCTATATGTTAATGCATTTGTAGTTTACAAATTAAAACAATAATAACTCTCCATAGAGTAGTGACACCTACTGCAAGCCATAGTAGTCAATGGATGCTAGAAGGTTTGTGCATCAAAATCCCTATCTCATGTCTACTCATCCAATATACCCAGATTACTTTCTAGCTTTGGGCCTTTATCAGTGAGGAGCCTTGGCTCTGAGGGCACTTTAACTAGATCTTTGGATTTAACACAATTTTCCAGCAGCCACCCTATCTTTTTAGTTAAATATAAAGCTAAAAACCCAAAATGAAAACACAATAATGTTTTCAATCCAAGCCCATTCAGTTGTATTGCCATGCAGATCTGAACTCAGTTTAGTATCTATACACTTTAGTATCTTTGGCTTTTTAATAACCATAGTCACCAATATACATTGATTACTTTGACTTGCACTGTGTGGCACTTTAGTATAAAGAGAATTGCTACTGTTTTAATGGATTATGTAAGCATAAGAAATGGTGGATATGTGATATTTGAGTTTAAAGATTGGTTTGTATCTTCATCTTTTTCCCCTTGTAATTGGAATGGCCATATTCATTTGCAAGTAGTTGCTGCTAATAATAATGAAGATGCGAAGAATTTACAGCGGGTGGGGGAGTACTTGGTATTTTTAATTTGAAACTGTCACGAGATGTGGACCACTAAGATATTGCTATTTTATGTTTTCCTTTTATAAATTCTAATAAATACAATCAGTGCATATTTCTAGCTGAAAATTCAAATACTGTCATATTTCTTTCTTCATCATCAGGCTCACCATATGGGTGTGAGGCACTTGTATGTAAGATAAATTTCAGTGCACTAATCTCATGAATAGAACTGGTCTGAGTGCATTGTGATGGCACATGATCTCACATTTAGCAAAATCCAGGGTCTGCTTGATCTGTCTTTTGCAAAAATTAAGACATTTTATCACATGCTAAATGAAATTACATTTCCTTTTTTTTTTGCCTCTTTAATTTATAAGTCTTACAATAAATATCATATGTGAATAATAGAATTGTAGATGTACTAATATGCAGTAATGCATATTTTTCAGTTACATTGTTTACTTAAATGTTTTGGAACATTCTAATCATATTACTGTGAAATCTATGCTTTGTTAGTATTTTTATATTGTAAAGATCCGGAGAATGAACTTTAACATAAACTGCACTACAGGGCGCCATCTAGGCATTTGAACCTAGAAAAATTTATAAAGTAGGCAGATACGTAAGTCAAAAAAAAAAAATTTTTTTTTTTTTCTATTTTGATTCCGGTCGTTAGCCCATGTCACTAGCTCAGTGGAATAGCAGAGATTAAATAATATAATATCTTATCTAATTATATCTCAATATTAAAAAAATAAAATAAAATAAGCCACTGCCAGTAATTAACGTACAAACATTTATTTATGCACATATATATAAAATTTAAAATTATTTTAGTATTAGTTTTACATTTTAACATTTAACATTATTTTTAACTTTACCTTAGATTTTAATTTACATTTTAATTTCTATTATATTATAAGTTTACATTTTAATTAAGTTCGCACAGATGGGATTATAAAAGCTTGTTTAATATGTTGCTATAGATCGGTTACATAGATTACACGGTTAAAAACATCCCAAAGTAAACATAAATGATCAACATATAAAATCATTGATACTGGCAATTGCAGAGGGAAATTTATAAGTAACCCAGTAGTATTCACCATAAGATACTTGCATTGTCACCAATGACTTAAAAGACATCCGAAGAAATACATTTTAGATACTCACCGTAAGGTATCATTATTTATCGAATGTCTATATATTTTGATCAAATATGAAAACCCAAAACATACTTAACCGATAACCAATCCATGCAAGCGTCCATAACCAACTTAAATTTAATGCATTTTTATTTAGGGTCGAGTATGAATAGACTACATAGATTTGCATTTGAAAATAAAATATTCTATCCCTATTTAACCTTAGGCTAAAATTCGCAGTCAAACTGGCATCAATTCATCTGATATATCGATGTATTCAATGTAATACGGAATACGACAGCACCAAAAAGATTAAGAGAAGGCATTGACCCTCATCAGATAGGAATATGACATCTATCAGACAAGAAGAGCAATAAAAAAAAACTCCATAGAAAGGAACTGCGCTCTGCGTCTTATAATTCCTTCCATAGGCAAAACGGGAGAGTGCAGCGTATGCAGCGATTCTGCCAGTAGTGAATCTCCGACTACATCTACTAACTACATCAATATATCCAATCCATTGACCCAATTTAACAACGAAACAAATAACCTAAGATTACCCTCCCCTAATATAACTTTACAAATCTATACAGCCATTCATGCCCGACTTAAGTTTAACATTGATATATTTTAATTTATCGGAAAACAGAAATCATAAATAAACTTAAAGAACAAAATTAAATAAATGGAAATGATTTTAAACAAATAAATAAAAAATACATCAAATAACATTTTAACTACTTTAGTCAAATAGGAAACTAATGCGATTATTTTAAATACGAAAAGTTTTTAATTTAATGTTCATTAATTGTAAAGTTCTTACGGTTTTAAAACAGTTCATCTTTATCTGTCGTTTGTAAGTTAGAACGGGAATTCCCACGCCGTCCTGAAGATATTGGTATACATTTAGCCGTTGTTTTATTTATTCATTCGGAGGTTTTTTAGTTTAATTGGTCCTCAATGTAGGAAACGATAGTTCATTTCTCTTTTCTTTAACAGCTGAAAGAATTGACAGTGCGTCTGTCAACTCCTTCACCTCCAACTCCGTACTAATACATATAGTCACATCGTAATAATCAATTACCAATCACTAATTAATAATTTCCAAATTTTCCTTTTATACATATTCGAAGGATTGACTTGGCATTATGTCATCGATGTGATGATCCTTTCACTGAGGTCCGATTTCCCGATGGATTTCTTTCATTGGCTATTTGTTTCTATTGTTTTCCTATCTGACCGATGTTTTTACATTTAAATGCCCAAGGCTGGTTTACATTTGACTAATTAAATTTATCATTTCCATTACTGATTAATTAACCTGTTTTCCAAATCAAAGATATATTTTTATCTCTAAATCTTTTTAAGTTTTTGTTTTTAAAATACCTTTTCTATTTTTAATACTGTTTTATTTTAATAATTTTTTTATCTGTGCGATTTAATATACACGAGTTTAAGATGATATTTAATTTCAATTTTTTAATTCTTAAAGAAAATTTTTAAATGCGAACTTCTTATTTTAACTTGTTTAATAATAAAACACAATGTAACGTCATCTGTGCTCATTACAATATATTGATTCAGAATATACAAAAAATAATAATAAAATTAGGAAGATGTGAAAACAGAAGAAAATAAATCATTTTTTTGCATTACATATATTCTATTCTGGTATCAATTTAGAGTGCACTCATGGTCATTTTGAAATCTAAAGACTACCCAAATCCACCGCTGGCACATCCAAATGACAAATGACATTGAATAATCAACACATGGTCATTATATGACCATTCATTACAAAATCACAATTAACACCAATAATTAAAAAATTAAAATGCAAATTTCATACAAGTAGCTTGATCAAATCACATGACTAAAATATAAAAAATGGGAGTAATTAATAAATTTTGAAATATTACAAGTTTATAATTTCTAAAATATGAATTTAAAATACTTTAACAGAAAAAGTATAAGAAAAAAAATAATAGACACATATATTAATTAAAAAACCACATACTCCATAAATGTAAAATTGATCAAACCAAGCTTATAATTTTGAAATACTAAATTCTTCTAAAATATGAATTTTATTACAATATAGGGCTATAACCACATGTTGAAATAATGTAAATGTTGAATAAATGTAGAAACAATTTCTGAAGCGTATTAATTCTACAATTAATAATAAATCACATTTTATCTTAACATTAATTGAAAGAATAATTGTCTAAAGTAAAAAATATTAATTTTACAATTAATAAAAAATTAATAAATCAGTTTTTTTTTCTTACCAAATCAAGTAATATTGTGTGCTTAATTTCTCACATGTTATTTTCTGACAGATGGATAAAAAGAACCAAAATGAGAGAGATTTATTCATTAAATTTCTTAAAGATGATAATGCTACCTACTGACAGTGAAAAGATTAGTATTTATCCTATTTAAAATCCAAAACTTGTTTTACTTTTGAAATAATCAACAAATTTCTATTAAAATCTGTAAATATTTTTTAAACATGTTTTTCTATTTATTT
Organism: Epiperipatus broadwayi; assembly: GCA_028023455.1. Lineage (NCBI taxonomy): Eukaryota > Metazoa > Onychophora > Udeonychophora > Euonychophora > Peripatidae > Epiperipatus > Epiperipatus broadwayi. Next base: position 1,916,442 of record JAQFVV010006394.1, on the reverse strand, counting down.
GTTGATGATAAAAGTAACTTCGATATTAATAAATAGAAAATTATGTAGAGATATAGATTCGTATCAATTTCAAGAACCTGTAAGGATCTCACATGATCAAGTGTAGATCTGATATCCACATCAGCAGGTCAAATGTGAACAATGTTATTTTTTTCTTATCTCCATTTTTTTCTAACTACATGCAACAAAGGCAGCATGCAATATTAGAGTTTCTTTCTGGTAAGAAAAAATCCTATTAATTGTAAAATTAATATGCTTTATTTCATATGATTATGGGTATATATTGTAATATAATATGCATTTTAAATGTATAAGCTTTTAGTTTTTCAAAATTATAAGCTTGGTATGATGAATTTTACATTATTTCAACATGTGCTTATGCGCATATATTGCAATATAATTCATATTTTAGAAGTTATAAGCTTTTAGTATTTCAAAATTAAAAGCTTGGTTTGATCATACTTCTGCATCTTTTGGCCAACACTTTGTATCATTGAAAACATCCTTCCCCCTTCCAGCATACTTCAATGTATCGCACCACCATTATTATAATAACATTTACAAACTTTTAGTATTTACACTGCGCTCACTGCATTTTTAAATTCTAAGGATCACTTAAAATCATTGATGACACATCTAAGTAATCCCGTGTGGATTATTCAATGTCATTTATTGCTCAAATGTGTCAGTGATGGTTTTTGGGTGGTCCTTAAAATTCAAAATGACAGTGAGAACATTCTAAATCAGCACACTATTTTGTTTTTTCAAATATTGATTCAATAAAATCACACAAAATCATATTTATAATAAATAATCAATTATTTCTATTTTAGAAATATCAATCTGTGCAATTTTAATATATCTATACTTGCAAGTAAAATAATTCATTTTTTTTAAATATCTAAATGTTTTAATCGTGTGAAAAAGATTCCACCCCACCCCCATGCAATAAAATTAGTTAAATAAAACAATGAATTCTATATAATTTTGTTTTACAAAAGATATAATAGAATATTAAAAAATTATAATTATTTACATATTTACCTTTTTATTTACATATTAACACTCTTGACTTTTAGTTGCTACAATGTGATAAATAACAATCAAGTTTAAGTAGATCAACTCTAATCAACCTCTTGTTTTTTACTTTATGTCATTCAGAATCTAAGTAATGGAATATTTTTTGTATACTTGTTATTTCAATTTAAAAACTTATTCATGTGATACAATACAATCAGATATTTAGGAATTTTAAGGATTTACCTTACATTTACTTAAGGAAGAAATTTTCACACATTGTTTATTCAATAATTTTTTTTTTTTTATGTATCAAAGCCGTAGCTGGGAAGCGAACTCCAGGACAACTGCTTGTAAGGCGGCTGTGCTAACCACTCGGCCACAAAATTTTTAGAAGCCATTATACCATGCCTTGCAGTTTCTTTTGTTTAATGATAAATTATACTAATGAAAAAAATCAAAAAATTTGATTCCTCCACCAATAAAAATAAAAAATTTTATATAGCACTTTTCCAATCAAGCGGTTACAAATGAAGTTGTATAAGTGTTAAAATAATGCCGTGATAATGAAATTTGTGCAATATCTTTTTAAAAAAATTGTTTTTAACTAATTCCATTAGCAACAATTTGATAAAAATACATGTTTTAAAAATCCAACCTCTCACAAATAACTTGTTTACATTTTCTATTAACAAAAATAGCCTCTTGTTTTTGTTCAATAATAAAATACATTACTTTATTACAGTATTTCATTTTTAAATGTCTGTTAATAACTAAATCATATTCTATATATTATAATTTATTATACAGTTTGACAATTAGGGATTTAGCCAGGATTTATTTAAGGTAAGAATTTTAAACTTTCATACTTAGATTGTTTATTCAATAAATTTTTAGAAATCATTAAAATCCCTTGTGTTTTATTTTACTTACTCGTGAGTTATATCACAAAATTTATTGAAAATTAAATATTTTGGCATGCAATATTTTTTTAAAAATTATGTTCTTTACTTATTCTATTTTGCTTAGATTTGCATCATAGTGTGAATTATGGGTCAATTATGAGTTTTAGCTAGAGAACGAGTAAAAAGCTAATACTGCATTTTAAAAAAATATATTTTTTAAAAAATAGGAAAAGCTATTTAATAAAATGTGTAAAAAGATAATATAGCCTAATAAAAAAAAAGAAAGATAACATTGCTATTAAAAATAGTCCACATAAGACAGCACCAGAATCAATCCTAGGATTCCAGATTCAGAAATCAGACACTCTTGTCACTACTCTAAATAGAATAAGATATATTACCCATCTAAAATATCATTCATAAACTTAATTTGATCACATGAAGAATTACTGTAATTATGAAGTAATATTTTAAAAATAAGTTTCATTTTTAAATAAATTATTAATTGTAATATGTTATATTTTGTATAAATTAGGATATTTAAATACAAATGATTGGAGAATCTAAACATTTTCATTTACATATAAATTTTATTATACATAGTTTAACGATCGGGGGAGAAGGAGACTTAATGTAATCTGCACCACAGGGCGCCACTAGGCACCCGAACCTAGAAAATTTATACAGTAGGCAGGTACGTTAAGTTTTAAAAAAATTTTTTTTTTTATTTTAATTTATATATTTGGATACTGATCGTTTGCCCAAGGTCACTAGCTCATAGAGTAGCAGAGATTTTAAACATTTATAAGTTTCAATAGATTTCTATTCTCAAAGTATATATTAAATATTTAGGACAATAAAATAAAAGGAGCCACTGCCAGTAATTAACACACAAATAGATTTTTATTAATGCACATTTAAAATTGAGGAATAAATTTATTTTTAGATTTTAACATTAATATTTTTTTTAAAAATTTAAATTACTATTTTAAATAGATCGCACAGATGAATATTTAAATTATATTTTACTTTAGCATGTCGAGCATAGATAGTCTACATAGATTTTTTTTTTCACTTAAAAATTTATCAAAACATTCATTCAATCTCAGACTAAAAGTTCGTAGTCAACCCAATGCCTGCTTCCAGATATATAGTCGCAATCAATGCAATATGAAGATGCTAGCATAAAACCACGCAGACAGGAATGTGCTTCTGACAGTGTGATATTATTTGAAGGAAATGATCCATGTCTAGAACAGGAAAGTGCATCTGTCAGACTAAGGAATCATGTATATATATATTTTAAAGAGTGCTACCTATGGGGGGAGAGCGGTCTTTCTGCTGACTTATAAATCCCTGTCCATAGAGCTAGAAGGGATTAATGGTGCAGGAAATACATCTGCAACCATTGCAATGGTATGACTGCCTCTTTGGGGTCATGCATTCAGGTGGGCATGTTGCCCTGTATGCTAAACACACTTCACACTACATTAATATAAACATCTATATATCTCTCCACTAGCACTGACACAACCATGAAACAAATAGCCTGAAATTAAAAGCCCTTAAATTAAACATAAACAAATTTAAACATAGTTATTAATCTTTATCCATGCAGCTATCTACACCCAACTTTAAATTTAATTACATTTTAGTTAAAACATAATACACACACAAAAAAATGAAATGGAAATGATTGCTTAAACATCTACATAAAAAAATATCAATAATTGAATTTGCATTCTTTAAGTCAGATAAGAGTTCTTATTTTCAGTTATTAATTACTTGCAATTTTAGGAAAGTTCTTATTAGATAGACACAATAGTTCATACTTTACGGTTTTAATAGATTGAGAAGTCCATCTTCGTGATCACTTTCGTAGATTTTGTCCTTCTTTGATATGAAACTGCGACTTGCCATGCATTTGGTCAGGAACTGCCATCCAGAGGCCTCAGCTGGTTTGTCCGGAAAATTAAATTTATTGCAGACTTCCACATCGTGAAAATCTGCAATATAGCTAGTTATAACGATCTATTCATAGTCAGCTCTAAGATAACAATTATAATAATAATTTGGCTTTTATATTTTTATTAATCTCTTATCATTAGATCTTGAGATTCAACGAGCAAGACGTCACTAATCTATTCGTGTTTCAGTTATGGTCCGTGCTGTCATTTTCGTGTTTGCATTGGTCATTTAATTCCTTTGTATTCTCTTATCTGACCATTTAATTTATTTTACATGCCTCACGAGGTAGTTTGCTTTTGAACAATCATTTAATTAATAAGACAATCATTTCCATTTTCTAAGACTATAGAAATCAACATTATTTCTATTTTTAAAATATCAATCTTTATATCTTTACTTTTTTACAAAAAAAAATACTTTCAACTATTTTTATTTTTTTTTAAAGTTTTTAAAGTTGTCCATCATGCGATCTATATATACGTTAAACAGTTTTTAGATAAGTTTTTTTTCTTTTTAATAAATCAATTTTTATTTATGATCTTTTATTTTAATTTTAAAAATAATGTGAAGGGATATTATATTCCGTTACAATAGTGACAAAAGGATATCAGACTGTTCCCTTTTGTATAATGGTGTAATATATATGTAGTACATTTCATTGCTCCAGCAATTGTCACAACATGTCTAAGTAAATAAGTATTTAAAAAAGTGTAAAGAAGTATTCCACTTACATTTAAATATAAAAAAATATGTTTTTACCAATAAAGTGATTTGGAAATCTAAACATTTTCGCATAAGTTTGATTAATTATTGCAACAAAATAGTGTCAGCTTGTTTGGTTTAGTGCAATGCTAAGATTACATATGTAATATGTTTTGAGTTTGAGCTTATCAATTTAAGGCTTGAGCCATTGCCACAGTAAGTTTAGGTAAAGAAGTATTCCACTCGTGTTTAAATAAAAAATATTACATTCAGAACGATTTCTAACAATGAAGTGATTCGAAAATGTAAACATTTTTATTTACATATAAATTTTATTAATTATCTTGGAACCCCATTGATGAAACGCCTTTTTGTCCCAAATAACCTGCTCACCCGCACATGACCTTCTTTAGCATTACCTTGGATCATTAAATTTAAATTTTATCTTTCTTCATAAGGTAGCACTGCTGAAACAAATGTAGCAGTGAGAGGGGGGGGGATATGTAGCAGAGGGGAGGGAGGATAATAGATATATTATAATGTTTATAATTTTATTTTAGATTTCGTTTTAACAAACTTTATTGCAAATATTTATATAAACAATACATATTATTAAAAAACAAAACATATGCAAATATACAACTATTAATTATATAAGTTACAAGTTAACCCGTTAGAAATAGATTAAATTTAATTATAACATATAGAAATCGTTTTAAATTATTCTTTAGATCGAGCCAGTCATAGAGAAATCCCTATAGGGACACAGATTGTCGGTGCCAGGTCTAATATATGTTTATGATAATGAACGATGAATATTGTTGATTAATGTATTTTTTTTCTTTTTAAGAAAAAACTCATTTGAACGAACACATTATTTTTTTTAAAAGAACTACTATATATAAATCCAATTTAAACTGTATGATTTATTCGAAGGAAAATGTTTATTTCATTTTTTTTTATCTAGCCAATCTAATGTTTTCCAACTTATCTTTAGTATAAGTAAATGCTAGACACTGTTTTTTTTTTTTTTTTATTGCTACTAAAGTCTTATTACCAACAATTCCAACAATTGTCTTTTTAAAAAAACATCTAGTGTTACAAAAACAGATTTTTTTTTAATTAAGATATTTTTCAAAGTTGAAAAGTTTATTTTATTCTTGTCAGTTGTTTGACAATTCGTAATTGAATAGGCAACTTTATCTAATAGATTCTGTATCCATTAAAATGTAAAAGACAATTTTGTAGTAAAAATGTTTTTATGGGTATGTTTTGTATTATATATATTATAACAGCACGTAAAGGTAGGAATAGATATTGAATGTATAAAAATGTGCATTTTATTTACGACTGCTCCATGTTTATCGTCAAATATAATAAAAACCAAATCTAAAGAAGGTATAGTTTCGAGAAAGAAAGATAAATAAATCATTCTACTATAACCAAAAGATATCAGAATTAAAATCTGAGACCATTCGATTGATGATTAATTTTTTTACCAAACAATTCAATAAACTATCGTGCTAAAATAGTTAAATGACATTATTCTACTACATGATCTTAACTGATATTTTATATACCTAAACGCCAAATACTTCAATCTCAGGAAGCTAAATTGTTAAAGCATTTTGCTCCCAGTCAGCCTTCTAGTAATAGCATGATGATGGCTTAAATTTACTATTGTTCACCACTTAACTAATCTATTCCAACCATATTAATCTCATTATGTCCTAATGCTAGTTTTATTAACAGACTAATTATTCTATGCTAAAAGATTCGAAATTTACTATCTGATTGTAATACATCTCGAGGAACATAGTATAATTTAAATAGTTCATAGGATTGAGAATAAAGAAATACAAAAGTTACAAACATTAATAAATATATAGAGTATATGAGCACAGACTTTCACACAACCCACCACCCTCCACACTATCTCATAACACTGATACACTTGAACACATATATGTTGAAAAGATAAATAATCACCAACGTGTTATGAGATAGTGTGGAGGGTGGTAGATCGTGTGAAAGTCTGTGCTCATATAACCTATATATTACATATATAGACACAGGTATATAATAAGCATGTGTGTTTCAGTTAAACATTAACAAAATAAATAATTTAATGAAAAAAGTTTAGAATATACTACAAAATGAATTTCATACATCAATTAATCAATAAATTTGTTGGTGCTTGTTAATATTTATATCAATTTTAAAAGATAATTCTAAGAATAACCACATCCACTGCAATCCTATTTCTGCTATGACGTGTTATCCGAAAATATATTAAAACTCTTTATTTTCTGCAAAAAAGATAATCTCTATTGACATATGATTTTTTTTAAAATATATGAACAAAAAATAAAATAAATTATTCATGAATGAAATTTCAATTTTCTTCTGCCCCCTCCTAAAATTGAAATGTGTGCTTTTAATTCTGCTAAATGCAAATACGTATTATATGAAAAGAAAACCAAAATTTACATTTTAATATCAATAAATTATTAAATATTTAACAATTAAATATACAATAAAATAAAAAAGATTAACGATAATTTAAATTAGTAATAAAAAATATGAACTTGATAAATAAATAAATATAAATGTTCTCATATAGATTTTTAGATTTTAAATTTTAATTAAACTTCAAAAATCTGTCTATAATTTTTGTAAATTTTGTGATTGAACATTATGAAAGTATATATTAGACTGTTTAAATTCTTTTCAGTTCTTATTTCTGAAAAGTGATGAACTTATGTTGACAAATTTTTTCTTGTTTTATGATTATTCCTCTTTTAAATACTTAAAATTCTATTTTACCTTCCCCATTTCATAAAAAGATTTTGCATGTAGGTACTTCATATTCATTTAATCATATCATACAGGGAGGCAGGTTAGTTTATAATCAGGTGATAACACTTTGAAAGGTCCAGCAAATTTTTATGTGAGAAGATTGAAATAGAACTGAACTGGACATATTGCTAGAAGAGATGATAATAGATTAACAGTTGCCATTTTAAATAGGAATCCAAGAATTTATAAAGAGCCTAGAAAGTGACTACATGTGACATGGATGAATGAAATAAGGAAGATTTCTGATGTGAGGTAGCTGAATTAAATTTGGAGACATCTTCATGTACAATGAACTGATAGTAGTTAAAATTGATGATGATAATGATGAATAGTATTTATTAATATAAATAATGATAAATGATGAATTCATTATTAAAAATATTTTGTTTATTTGAATTTATGCTTTATCTTAATTTGCCTTAAATGTAAAGGTATTTGCTGTTGTTATCAAAGTATATTTGTTTGCCAAAAATTATAACTTTTGTTGATTATTTATTTCTACTTTTTTAATTGTTGAAATTGCTTTTAGCAAAATTTTCCAAAATGATAAATATTTAATGGACAATAAGTTTTTTTTATTACAAAATATTGTAGAAAAAAATGGCCCATTATCTTTGTAAAAGATGAATAGTTAAATATTATAAATCAACTTTTAATTGTAAACAAAAAATAAAATATAATAAAGTTATTAATGGTACAAAATTGCTAATTGACATCAATTAATTTTCAGTTGACTATTTTTTTATTAAAATTAATATATTTTATGAAACTTCAATTTAAATATTAAATACTTATTAAGAAACAAATAATTAATAATTTTACAAACACAATATTAAACAAGTAAAGAATTTTGTTTAAATTTAATTTGAAGTTTATAAAGTATCAACAAAAGATGACTTTGCATAAGTTCTGTAGCATATTTTCTTTTCAATCAAGATTTTGAAGTATAATTATTCTTTCTTTAAAAACAAATCTCTTTTAATTGAAATTTGTTTTCAAAATGTGAGTAAAAAAATATTAATCTCTCTATATAAATCCATTAATTCTTGCTTTAAAATATAGAAATATTTTTCTAATTTTTAGGATATCTTAAATTATTTTAAGACTGTACTGGAAATAACATATTGGCATAATTTCAATAAGATGGGCTGATTAGAAAGCTGTGATTTTCTTTGTTAATATTATACTAAATGTTATTACATTTTACTTTTTAAAAATAATATATATACAACTAAAATAAACATCATGTGATCACCATTTCTTATGCTTGTTTATAGCTGTTACTAAAACAAGAAAAACTCACTATACATATTGCCACACACAGCAAGCTAGAGTAATCAATGGATGCCAGAAGGCTTGTGCATAAAATCCCTATCTAGTGCCTACTCATCCAATATCCCCAGACTAGTTTCTGGCTAGTGGCCTTCATCAGTGAGGAGCCTTGGATCTGAGAGCACTGCACATAGATCTTAGGATCTAATGCAATCCTACAGCAGCCACCTTTTATCCCCATTTAACTACAAAACTATGAGTCTTAAATTGAAAACACCTTAATATTTTAAATTCAAGCCCATCAGCTTATATAGTCATATAGGTCTGAACTCAGTTCTGTACCTATACATTTTGGTGTCTTTGGTTCTTTAATAACCATAGCCACCACTATCCAATAGGCAGGATTGGTTTTAAGCCAATAAACATCACATGATCACCATTTCTTTTACTTGCTTATAGCTGTTACTAAAACAGGCAAAACTCACTATACGTATTGCCACACACAAAATACATGTAGTGAGTTTTGTCTGTTTTAGTTACAGCTAAAATACCATCATCACAAACCTTCAAGTAAACAGTAATCATGTATAGTTTTGATTTTTAATAATTATCACACAAATATTTTGTAAAAATATTCATGAGTCTTAATAAACTTCACAAAAAAGTGTGTTTCATTAATACTAAAAAATTTTCAAAATAATCTCACAAATAGTATGATTACTGATAACAAAAGCAGTTGTCAATCAAAGAGAAAATGCTGGGGTTTTTTTTATTTTGACACTGTTGACTTTTTTTAACTCTTTTTAAGAAACATCCAAGGATCAACATTCATGGCTTTAAGTCACTCGAAAATGGTCAATTTTTGAGCTACGGTAGTGTTTTTATGCTTATTTTAAAGCTTAAATTGTACCGTAAGATGCTACCCTCTCTAGAATTATTTTACAAGTAAAAAAATCAATAATATTGATGTAAGAAGCTACAACAAAAGAAGAAGGCAGAATTTCCTAAATGCTGATTGGTTGGTTTGCATTTTGGACAATAGAAAAGCAACTGTCAATAATTTTCACAGCTCCAACTTCTGTTTTGACTTTGAAAATGAAATTTAATGTCTTAGAATGATTTTTTTATTATTTTTCATACATATTATGAATTATTTTGATAAAATATGCTGAAAATGTAGTTATTTTAGAAAAATGATAAGATTTTAGTAAAAAAATTGTATACTTTTACATGAACATAAATTGAAAACAAAGCCAGTGTTAACAACAATTTTGACACCTGTCAACAATTTTCCTTGCTCCAAGCACTTTATTTCATTTTCAAACAGAAATGAATCATTTAGAGTATTTTTCTGGCATTTATTTACATATTATAATGTATTTTGGTAAAAATGCTGAAAATATAAATTATTTTAGGAAAATAGTAAAAAATTCTTTACTTTTACAGAAATGTAAATTGAGAAAAAAAATCAGTGACGTACTCAACATTTTCTAATAGGTTATGAACGTTCTTGTGAGGCTCTGCACTATAAAATATTTTTATAATTATAAATAATAATTTTAATGCGCAAATATGCGCACAACAACCGAGCTTCATCAGGATTAAATAACAATATATTATAAACTCAAAATAATTATAATATCTAAAAAATAATGCCCGAGCGCTTTCAAGAGAACTTAGCTCTCATAATCATGGGCAACAAAGAATAAGCATAGCGTGTTGGTATATGCTAAAATATGCTGATATATGTAAATTAGTTGAAAATAAATGCGTCAGCTCTAAATGATCCATTTCTTAGAGATTTTAGGAAAGATGCGTGTTACAAAATCTCTAAGAAATGGATCATTTAGAGCTGACGCATTTATTTTCAACTAATTTACATATATCAGCATATTTTAGCATATACCAACATGCTATGCTTATTCTTTGTTGCCCATGATTATGAGAGCTAAGTTCTCTTGAAAGCGCTCGGGCATTATTCTTTAGATATTATAAATATTTTGAGTTTATAATATATTGTTATTTAATCCTGATGAAGCTCGGTTGTTGTGCGCGTATTTGCGCATTAAAATTATATACATGTATAATAAGCACCTGAGTTCAATAATTTCTTTTTACAATTATAAATAGAAATTTATTTTTGAAAAAACTTTTGTTCACTTTCATAATCTGATAAATTATTAATATACTTTTTACAAACAAAACTAAAATGAATATAATATTAAAAAATGAATATATTTTTGTGGCTGAGTTTGATAATTGACCAATCAAAAGTTGTAAAACTTTAATTTACTTGGCCAATAAAAATTTAAAAAAAAACTTTTCAAGGAAAAGGTTAATTAAAAAAATCAGTAGTAATAAAAATATAAGCATTTATGAAAAAAAAAAAATATCTTCAATAAATGGTTCTACATATGCAAATTAAATACAATTTTATCATATTTCTCTGACTAAATCCCTTTGCTAATTGCATAGCTATAAAAAAATAATGGGTGTGTTGTATCACTGTTCCATGCACATAATAGTCACAAATGTTTATAAAAATATTTATTCTTTTCAATGCTTTAATAAGTATGATAAAGCATCAAAATGCTACAAAAAATTTTTTATGTTATTTTTTAAAATTTTGATATAATTATTTTATTCATCATAGCTTAATAAATTTAAATTTCCATAAAGTTATCATATTATTTTTTATTTGCATTCATTAAGTTGATGCTAAAATTATATTTTAATACTTGTAAAATAAGAAAAAAGCATAAATATGATGTATAATAGTTAGGGAAAACACATTCCTTTGCTGTGCTTTTGACTCTAGGTTCAAATCTTAGCCAATGAAGTATAAGATCTTTTAGACAGATATTCCCAAAGACAATTTATTTAACTATCTAATTATTGGTTAGTAAATGGGTATGTATGTATTTATAGCTATAAGATAAACTAAGTATGGAAAAGTATTCAAATCTTCACCATTTAGAAACTAACTAATCTTGCAAGTAAAGTTTTTTCTTTCATTGTTCTTCTATAGACTGAGAAGGAGAGCTACTGGATAGATTTTTATTCTACACAAGCTATTTAAACACTATTTTTCAGGTCTATTGTAATGTTCCACGTGAAATGCAATACCAAATTACAATGATAGTTATCAAATATATTGTTAAATTTTGATAAACTTTGCAAAATCAGCTTTTTAATGGAAATATATATATATAATGTCTATTGTAGATAAATATTAGTTACTATATATTAAATAGGGTTTAATTACAATACTTACAGTTCAGTTGTTCGATGGGGTATCAAAGATGGTACTTTTTTAAGACCAAGATTTTCACAAATAATCTGTTTTTTATTACATAAACAATTTAATGGAGAATTAGAAAGTTCTAAAAAAAATAATAATAATAATAAAAATTAATTTTTCACAAGTCACAATATATAAATCAATAATAGATCAAATCCATATAAACCATAGCAATTTATATAAAATAAATAAAATATTTCAGTAATATGATATTTACTTAATAAATATTACTGTCTAACATACTTTTTTTTATAATAAAAAAAAGTCAATGAAAAATGAAATGTTTCCTTTTTTATTTCAACAGAAAATTTATTTGACACTAGAGGCGGGAATGAAAAATAAAGTGGCTAACAGGTTTCTCTGGGTATAATTGCTAAGAGATTCCTGACTCCATTTATGGAGAAGTCAGAGTACATCATATTACTTGTACAGTATGCCATGGATGATAAGATTTTCCATTTTAAATGCTTAAATATGACTAGGAAGGATGTAAAAAATGTATGGTTGTGTAGATCATGTATAAATGTGATAAAAGAGAAGAAAAAATGTTTTTTAAATGTAGATAAATTAAAGAGAAAATCAGGAAAAATGAAGAAAAATGTAGATAAGGACAATAGAATGGAATACAAGAGATATTAAGGATAAAATAAGTAGTGCAATGGAGATAGTTAGGCAAAGAATATAAAGTGTAACGATATATAAATATGTCGTTACATTAATTTAAAATAAAAACTTAAAAGTTCGCAAATAAAAGTAAAAAACTAAACGCTAAAATTAAAACATTGTTAAACGTGTATACATTCGCACAGATGTTAAACTTTAAAAAAAATTTTTTTTTCATAAACAAAAAAAAAAAAAAGTATTTGAATGTATTTTTTTTAAATAAAAAAATACAAGATTAAAATATAAAGATATTTTAATAAAAAAATAACGTAAGTTAAAATAAAAACAGGTATATAAATTCCTGTAATCTATAAAAGGAAATGATTGTTTATTAATTATCTAAAAGCTGTTTAATTAAAAAGTCAGATGGAAAGTTAGATAAGAGAAGAAAGAGATTTTAGCTTGACAAATGGAAGCACTAAGCCTTGGCCCGGACCATAACGAAAAAACAGATTAGTGACATTTTGTTCAGTGAATCCTTATGGATGATATAAAAAGAAAAAAATATTGAGTTGAAAAGCTTTTTTCAACTTGGTTGGGGAGACGAGCGATAAAGACGCACTTTATCGTTCTCTCCCACTTATCTCTGAAATGAAATGACTGATACCATGAACCAGCAAATGCCACCTCCTGAACATTAGATTGATCTTGCAATTAAAGACTCCGTGGACATTGACACCAGGAACCGGGAGCTCTGCTACCGTAAGCTATAGGAAATGAACAATTATTAAAATCAATCAAGAACTTTCGTCAAGTTGTACAATGTAATAAACAAGCCAACTTATTTAAAATGGACTCTTATCTGACTTTTGTAAGTTTTAAATCAAATTAATAATGGTTAATTTTATATCTTTCCCGATTGTTAAAAGAATCATTTCCCTTTTAATATTTTTAGTTGTAGTAATATTTTATTGTAGAAATTATTAAATGCATTACATTTAAGTTGTCTATAGACGCTTGCATGGATTCGTTTGCGGTTAATTGGATTTTGGTTTTCATATTTGATCAAAATATATAGACATTCGATAAATAATGATACCTTACGGTGAGTATCTAAAATGTATTTATTCGGATGTCTTTTAAGTTATTGGTGACAATGCAAGTATCTTACGGTGAATACTATTGGGTTACTTATAAGTTTCCCTCTGCGATTGTCGGTATCAATAATTTTGTATTTTGATCGTTTATGTTTATTTTGAAATGTTTTTAACCGTGGAATCTATGTAATCGATCTATACCCAACATTTTTAAACAAATCTGTGCGAACGTATTTAAATGTTAAAATTAAGTCGGGCGTGAATGGCTATATAGTTTTGTAAAGTTGTATTAAGGGAGGGTAATCTTAGGTTATTCATTTCGTAGTTGAATTGGTTCAATGGATTGGATATATTTGTGTAATTAGTAGATCTAGTATGAGGTCCGCTATGGGCAGGATTATAGATATACGCCACACACCCTCTGTTTGCCTATGGATGGGTTTGTAAGTCGGCAGAAGACCGCAGTCCATTCCTATGGAGTTTTTAGTTTATTGATCTACTTGCCAACAGATGTCACATTCCTGTTGGTGAAGAGTCAATATCTTCTCTATTTCTACTTATTGTTCAGATGTATATTCCTGACAATATAGTATTTTGTGTTGTCGTATCATGCTACATTGAATACATGAATGTATCAGATGGATTGGCGCCAGTTGATTGCGAAATTTGTTGCCTAAGGTTAAATCAGGGAAGAATATTTTCCTTTCAAATGCAGACTTATGTAGTCCATTCATACTCGAACCTCTAAATAAATAGTAAACTCGTTATTTGAAATCTACTTAAATTTAGAATTAAAGATTAATATAAAATTATAAACGTTAAATTTATTCCTCGAATTTAGAATGATTTTATATGTGCGTAAATAAATATTTTCTGTGTTAATTTCTGGCAGTGGCTTTTATTATTTTTTTATATTTATATCTAAGGTTATATATTTTATTATCTCTGCGTCTCCACTGAGCTAGTGACAATGGGCTAACGATCTAAATATGTAAATAAAGTGGAATCCTAACAGCGCGTATCTGCCTACTTTATAAATTTTTCTAGGCTCAAATGCCTAGATGGCGCCCTTGGTAGTGCGGTGCGGTGCGATGCGATCTCCCACTTGGTTTGGATCGTTATAAAAGGAAGAGATAAAGATCATAGAAGCAAAATTAAAAGCATTAGACATGAAGTATGAGCAGATCAAAAAATTAATAAATAGAAATAATAAGGAAGAAGAAGATAAGAAAATCCAGAAGATGGAAGAGAATGTTACAAATGAAGTATGGAAAGTAAACTATGAGACAGTGTTGATAGGGGAATCACTAATTAGAGAATATGGAGATGTAATTGCAAGAGAATATAAAAGTAGGTATGTAAGAGTATGTTTTCCTGGAACTGGAATTAAGGATGTTGCAGAAAAGGTAAAGAAACAGGGAAGTGAGATATTTATGTTATGATAGAGACAAATAATTTGTCAGAGCTATTGAAAAAATAATGGATAAGTACAAAGAATTTATTAATAGTTTGAGTAAGGTTAAAGGAAGAGTAGGAGTAGTTGGATTACTACCAAGATTCGATGATAGGTTTATGTCATATAGGGCATGTTCTATAATTGAGAGATTGAAACAATTATGCAATAAAAATAATGTTATGTTTGTGGATGTGTGGGATTTTTTTATTAGTAAGAGGGAGTTGTACAGTAAAGATGGATTGCACTTACAAAAATTCAAGACAGTGAAGCATTAGGGGGTTTAATTTTTGAAAAATATTATAGATAGGGAATCATATAAAGTGGAGGGAATCGGGTTTTAAATTACAGTGTTATAAAAAAGAAGGGTAAGAATGGACAGGATGTAAGAAGTAAATAAAGGATGGCTGATTCAGATATAAATATAGATGTGGAGAGAGGATGGAACTGTAAAACTAATGATGAACAAACTAATTACTAATGTAATAGAAAAAAGAGTCAAAAGAATTTATAAAAGGGTAGTAAGAAAGAAAGAAATTGCTAAAATTGGATATTTGAATATGCAAGATGGTAGGATACCAGACAAGTGGTTGAAATTAAACAAAATAGTTAAAAACAAAGGACTTGAGGTATTAGCAGTAATGGAAAGACATTTAAGAAAAGAATCTACTCTGGAAGATTTGATATGGCAGAATATAGATAAAAAAGAGAGAAAGGGGTGGTAGTATAGAAGTTATGTCAAAAAAATATTTAAATACTGTAAAGTGTCAAAACATTTGTAGTTTAAGATAAGGTTAGTGTATATGGCCACTGGAGATACTCAAACTATAATGGAGTGGAGCAGTAGCATATATAAGTGCCTAGTTAAGGATATACAGAGTTTCAAAAAAAGGGGAAGAAAATATTGGTTATAGGAAATACGAATGAGCATATTGAATTATAGGGGATATGAATGGGCATATTGAAAAAATTAATGATGTAAATAACAAAAACGCAGAGTTTTTGAAAATTTTTTGTTGCAGAGTGAATTTGAGTATTGTAAATGTATCAAATATTTATGTAAATTTATCAAATATTTATGAGAGGTAATATACATGGTCTAAAAATAATATATTTCACACAATAAATTATGTATTAGTAAAGAAAGAGGAAATGAATAAAGTATGGGAAATTAGAGTGTTTATATGAAGAGAGAGTATAATAATGATCATAATTTCTTTATAATGGAAATAGTAATATAATGGATAATAATATCAAAAGTAAAAAGGATAGTGAAAGATGTGGATAGAGAATGGATGATAAGAATAAGTTAGAAGAATATAAAATAAAAATTGAAGAAATCATAAGGACTGGTGTGATGAAGTAGAAAAAGTGACAAATAGGGTTTTAGGTGAGAATATTCAGAAGAATAAATTAATAAAAAAGTGAGAATTAATAAAAGTATAAAAGAGGGGGAAAGCATGCAGAGAATATAAAAATGCTATAAAAAACAGAAAATAAAAAAGATGTTAATATTAAATGGGAAAACTATTTTTTAAAAAAGAAGTTGGTTAAAATAAATAATCATAGAAAGAGAATGAAATTAAATAATACATTATTGGAGGATATTAATAAAAGTGAAAGAGATGGTTGTAAACAATTTTAAAAATATATTAAAAGAAGAAATGTAAGGAAGAGAGAAATAGTATTACTCAATGATGAAGAATTAGAAACAATCTTGAATAAGTATGTAATGGATATAGAAAAGATGTTAGATATAAAGGACAGAGTGATAACAAACATAAAAGCAAATATTAATGGAAATATTAGTTTTACAGAAAATGAATTGAATGAGGCAAAGAAAAAGTTAAAAAATGGAAAGGCAAAAGGTTTAGATAGATGGTCAACAGAGATAGTGAGGAATTTGGGAAATAGGGCAAAATTAATTCTACTATCATATTTTAATAAGATGGTATAGAAGACAGAATTTTCAGATAGCTGGAATAATACAAAAGTAGGGTTATTATTTAAAGGAAAGGGTAAGGACCATAGAAAGATAAACAATTATAGACCAGTAGTGGGTATTATATAAAGTTTTTGCATATATGGTGGCTGGAAAGGTGGCAAAATGGATGGAAGAAAATAATAGAATGGAAAAAATGCAAGGAGGTTTTAAATTGGATAGGCATATAGGAGATAGTTTATTTGTAGTCACACAACTTATAGATACGAGTATGAATACATTTAGACAGTTATATATGGCTTTATAAATATAGAAAGGATATATGCTATAGTAAATAGAAATACATTGAGTAAGTTTAGTAAATTTGCAAATGAATGGAGCCTTTAGTTGATCCTATTAAAAGATTATATGAAAATAATTACTATATGTATCAATTAGGAAACAGAGAATCAGTTAGAGTTTAAAATGGTGTAGGACTAAGGCAAGAATACTCTTTTGTCACCTATTTTGTTTTTATTATATTTGAGAAAAATGCAGGGAGCAATAGAAAGACTAGGAAGAGGAGTAGAGATACTATTAATAGATAGCAAAAAAGTGTATACATTATCAATCAGATCTTTCATTTGCTGATGATATCTTCTTATGCACAGAAATTAGAAAAGATATGGAAGTTAATCTGAAGATATGCACAAGGCTGGGTAAAGAGATGGAGATTAAATTTAGTGAAGAAAAATCAAAAGTGATGATGATAAATGCTGGGGGAAAAAAGATAAAAAAAATTTATTGGAAGATATAAAATTAAATGTTAGTTAATAGCTATAACTAGTTGGGAATCATCTTAAGTAATCAGAAAAATTGATTGGATGAATGGGAGAAAAATTGATAACAAAATTAACAGTGTTTTCATATAATAAATATGATGTAGCAAGAATTGTTTGGAAGGAAGTGGTAAACTTATGGTAATGATGTGTTGTGTGTTAGTAAAGAGGTATTAAATTACTTTAAAAAAATACAAAGAAAAGTAGAAAGATGTGCATTAGATGCAGATGTAAGAACAGAAAAGAAGGCAATTTAAGGAGAAATGGGATGGTCAAAATTTTATATGAGAGATGCAAAAAGGAAAATAAAAAATATTCAGTAGATTGCAATTTATGGATAGTAAGAGAATAGCCAAAGTAGTATTTAATTGGGTTAGGAGTAAAGGACAAGCAACAAGATGGGTGGGAAAGGTAGTACAGTATGCAGAAATTTTGGATAAAAACTTTATGTTAGTATACTTGTACAAAAGATGGGATGATTGTGTTAGAATTGTTGTGTTATAGTGGCAAAGAATGGAATAGAAGAATAGATGCATTAATAAAAATAGGGAGTTGGAGAGATAGAGAACTAATATGGAGAGTAAAAAAGAGTTTAAATATACATAGAAATAAACATAATATTGGGTGCAGTTAATTTATGATAATAGCAAGAAATGTAGTTCAATATTTAAGGCTTGAACAGGATCATTAGCAACAAGAGAATATATACATAAATGGAGAAATATGGGTGATTTAGTCTGCAAGTTATATGAGGAAGCATAGCAAATATTGAGCATCTGCTAATCGAATGCAAATGTTTACAAGCATAAAGAGCACAAATAATGAAAATTATGGGAAAATAAGTATAAACAAAATGATTATACTGAAAGTGGGTCTTGGTTTTTATTCCCTGTTTGGAAAAATATATGGGGGATCTAGATATAAAAGTCATAGAGTGGGCAAATATGTTGTAGAAATGGGAAGGAGCAGGATAGAGAAGAATGTGAGGAAAACAGGTTGGGGAATAGAAAGAGAAAATAAAGTGGCTAACAGGTTTCTCTGGGTATTGTGGCTGAGAGATTCCTAACTTCAATAAAGAAGCCATAGTGCATTGCATCACATCACTTAGAAATTTATTTCTATTATTAGTACCATCACTGTATAATTTGATCTTCACTGCATTTCTTTCAAAGTTTAAACCATTAAGTGAAATAAAGCTAATGAAACATACTTTTAATTACTACAGTTTAATTACTTTTAATTGTATATAATATTAAACAAATTATCTATCCATATTGTAATATTTCAAGCAATATCCCAACACTGAATTTTTTAGATGTTTACTTGCTGATTCTTAATTTTTTTTACATGAAAATCAAAATATTAGAAGAAAAATAAGTAAACTATTTTTATTAATTACCAGGACCTAATGTGCACATTTGTGAGATGTCATTTGAAATGTTGCATTATGGGTCAATAATTTAACTGATTCACTTACTGCATACTAAATAAAAGCATGAGTCTGTGTGGTTTATTTAATAATATAAAATTTGAAACTAATTAAATTAATAATAGTTTATTTGTATTGTTTCAATACATATACTTTCATATCAGCCATATTATATATTACGATCGTTTTAAGTCATTTAAATTTTATATTTATAAAATTAATAGTTTTTATTTTGATTATAAAACAATTAAACATTTTATATAAAACCAAAAAACATTACAGGTCGACTGCTTTGACATGATTTTTAGGAGTACCTCTGTTCAATGTAGTCCAGTGCTTCTATCTATTTAATTAGAAGTTTCAGTAATGCAATGGATGTGCATTTAATCACCGCTATCTGGTATCTATTAAATACACAAGATAACAATAGATGGCAGCACTGAAATATATTGACCAGAGTTATTTTTGAAATAAAAATGTTTTGTATCAAAACTTCCTCAATATTTAAGATATAAATATAAAATATAATCATGCATAAAAATACCATTCTTATTAACATCAAAAGTGGAATACTTAAATATATCAATCTACAGATTGTGATACTATAGTCCTATGCCAACTGATATCTATTGATAATCCAAACTTAGTTTTTTAGCTTAAAGGGTAAAAGGGGTTCTGCAGATGGCGTAAAAGTAAGATGTTGAAAATATATAGAAACTATGCTAGTATTAGAGCTATGCACATAACTTGATGTGGGTTTTATTAACTTTCAAGGTATTTATAGAGGCAAAATTAAGCAAAAAAGTGACTGCTTTAAGAATTAAATTGAATGGAATGGGGTGCAAAAATTCATCATAATTTTGTCTAAAAATACATATTATTAAATTAGTTGCAAAAAATATTTAAATAGAAAAAAAGTTTGGGAATATTTTGCATGTAACAAATATTCACCCTTTATTTTCTCTTTAATCAACGATTGTTAATTTTTAAAGCAAAATTTTTATTTGAATTTTCCCTATTTCATAGAACAGGCATCTAAAGCAAATAGGAATTCTTGGCAAATCTTATTGTCTATTTCTCAGATTTTAAAGTTGCAAAAATTTGAAATAATTTTTGACTTTCTTACTGATTGTGATCTTAAACAGCTTTTTAAATAAATAAATAAAATGTATAATCATTGTTTTTTTATTTTTTGGAAAAAATTTATTGATAAATATATACTGTTTTAATTAAAGCAGCTGATTATTAAATAGTTGTAAGAGTGACTCTATAAAGGATATCACTAATTTACAGCAAATAAAATATTAAAAAGTTTATTTTATTATTTGATTATTAAAATTAATTTTAACTGAAACACAGGCTTATTTATACCTGTCTATATATATATGTAATATTAGGGTATGAACACAGACTTTCACACGACCCACCACTCTCCACTCCATCTAATAACACTGATACACTTAAACACATATATGTTGAAAAGATAAATAATCACCAATATACGTATTTCATGCTAAACCAGCAATCATCAGTTGGTCCAGATTATCATCTCTACACATATATACTATAAGTGCTCAGATATATATTAAGATAGACAATCCTCATACTTTAATGGACAGGCTTCAATCTACTCCATTAAAGTATGAGGATTGTCTATCTTAATATATATCTGAGCACTTATAGTATATATATATATATATGTAGAGATGATAATCTGGACCAACTGATGATTGCTGGTTTAGCATGAAATACGTATATTGGTGATTATTTATCTTTTCAACATATATGTGTTTAAGTGTATCAGTGTTATTAGATGGAGTGGAGAGTGGTGGGTCATGTGAAAGTCTGTGCTCATACCCTAATATTAAAATTAATTTTATATTCATAATGTTGAAAAAAAAGATAATGTAATAAATGTTACTAAATGTTTTTAATTAGATACATGTATCCCAGAGTTGATTTTGGCTGGTGTTCGAACTTCTTATTAATTCCTGCGAAATAAAGCCATATGCCTATATATATATACTGTTAACAATCTGAGGAATATAAACCCTCCATGCTAACTCAGGCATGAAAACCAAGATTGCAATGGGAAATATAACAGCATAAACAAAAGAAATTGTAACATTATAATTTTAAAATAACACTAAAATTATAGCCATAGCCCCAAATATGTCAAATATTATTATTGATTTATGTCAATCTGAAACTACTTATAAGTTTTGAGAACCAAGCAAATCAGATGAATATTCATGGCACATTTATGCTATCTGCCATTATATTAACCATATAATCAACATACCAAAGTTATACATTATGAGACAAATATTAAATGTTGCTGAAGGTAATAAAAGAATACAATAAATTAATGTCATAAATTTATTTACATATCTACTAACATAAATTAATCTATCATAAATTCAAAATAAAATACCATGACAATTGGTAACAACAATAATTTATAACACTTAAAGTCAACATGGGCATGATAATAATATTGGCATTAAAAAGGATTTGGATGTTCAATTGTCAGATTTTCAGTGGTAAGGATGGCTGAAAAGTTGTAGGATGGAATATATAAAAGCCTGTCCATTCAAATGTAAAGATTTGCTATCTTAATGTAAACAGAGCATTTATATATATATATATATGTGTGTGGGAGATGATGATCTGGACTAACTGATAAGTGCTGGTACAGCATAAAATATGTATATTGGAAATAATTTATTTTTTTCACATGTGTATGATCGTGTGCATTGGTTGTCTGAGATAGAGTAGGTAACTTAAGGGAACTTGAAAGTCTGTGTTCAAATCCCCTATATTAAAACAATAAGAAATAAAGAATTATTAAATAAATACTGGTACATGAATATCTGATCTTATTTTTTAATTTAAATTATTGGTTATTCATGGTTCTGCTTTCCGTAATTGTACTACTATTCTTCTACAAAACAATCAAATAAAATAAATGTAAAGGTTATTTATCTTAACTAGAAACAATCTTATAAATCCAACATTAAAATTTACACATATGTAAAGAAAACATTAAATATTTGCAGTAGTGCATATTGTTTTAGCCACACATACCAATTAATGTAATCCTGTGTGTTGATCTTTTATAATTTATGCTTAGTTGTTAATGTTTTAATTATGAACTTTAGTATAAATTTTAAATAATTATCATAAATAACTGTAAAATCTTTTATAAATTACAGAGATGAATATGTTTTTTACCAATCTATATAAAACCAAATAAAATATTTACTCAATTTCTTACAACAAAATATATTTAATACATTTCGAAATGGATATTTATAAGCGTATAGTTAGTTAGTTATCTCATATTTATCCATGCTTATTTAAAGAAAAAGGGAACAAACCCTATAAATAATATTCGACTATAAAATTATGAAGACGCATATTTTTTTTTGTTCAATTATTTGTCTTGAAAATTCATATATATTCGAATGTGTCGTGTGTATCCATTCTCCTATCGATATATATATTTTTTACATTGTTATGATTTAAATTGAATATATATAAAGTTAATATTTCTCAAACAAGATATATGAACTATTTTATGTAGAAAGCTTTTATTTTCTTCTATTGCTATTTATTAACTACTATTTATCTCCATATTTTTGGAATTAATATTCCTTGTGTTTATTAAAAATATTGTAAAATAAACAAATAAATTAATAATAAGTCATTATTATTATTTGAATTACATTAGCTTGCTGTAATAACTATTTTATTTCACCGTTGCTTTGTAATTAATAATACGCTAATGCGTTGCGGTGAAACTTTTCTACATAATAATTTCTGTAGGCTTAGCGCTTTCAGAGTTTTGTTACTCCATAATCATAGCCTCTTTAGATTATTAACGTCATTATATGCAAATGTATGCAAAACTATTTTTTATATTTTCCATTTTCTGGAAATGGCAAAATAAGTGTCTTTTTTATTTATTGAGTTTATGTCACTGGTAATAAAACAAATTTCCTTGATTTGAAAAGAGCACTATAAAAAATAAAAAATAAATTGTTTAATTTGTTTTACCCAATCTGTTGTTTTCTTTTAGTTGGGGCCTGCTTTGTTTTAATGATAAAATTGTCATGAACTGAATTAATTATAAAAGATAATTATAAACTTAAGTTAATCCATTAATCTGTTCATTTTTAAATAACCTGATTTTGGGAGATCTGATCGACGAGAAAAATATATCTTTCTCCTTTTCATTCCTTTTATTTAGTATTCCATGTTGTTTGTAGTTTCCCCAAAATAATAAACAAATACCTTTTTTTTTTTTTTTTAGATTTGAAACAAAACGTTTTCAGTTCCTTAACAGTTCCTGAGTTTGCCATATATCTCTTTCTATTCTCCTTCCCGCCTTCTCCTCTATCAGACAATAATATCAAGAAATTTTTTATTCCCGCGCACAAAAGCGTTCTATAAATAAAACCAACTATAATAAAACCAATAAAACTTTACTCACTAATGTATTTTTTTAAATAATATAACACTTAAGTGAAATAATTATTTTATTTATTTTTAATATTTATTACCAAATCTAATAATCAACACTGTTATTAATTTTATTTTGTTTTATAATAAAATAATTAAACGTTGATACGCGTCTTTGTTTACATTTATTCGCCCACGCACATATAAGCATACTTACACACATTTTATGATCAGGCTATCCATCCATAAATAAAATAAAAGTATACTTTTTTTTTTATTTATTTTTTTCTATTACTATTCTTCCTTTTAATTGCCTGTAAATTTAAACTAAATATCTCAATATATATATATTGTAACGTTTGTGTCTCTGATGCAGACTTAGTAAGAAAATTATACTAATATGTATGAATATGCCTAGAAAAGCAAAGGACCCCATACATCGCTAGCTACAATTGCTTTGAGCTAAATAACTGATAAATGTTTTACTGAAAATATTAACTATAAAATAGACATATAATCACAAAATACAAATGTATTAATAGATTACATATTATTTCTGTTTTATCAAAATGTTAATAATGATGAAATGGATTAATGAGAGATTTCTTTCAATAAGCCATCAATTAAAAATTTAAAAAAAAGAAAAATCAATATGGATATTATTTTTAAAATATAATTAAGTATTTGAATTAGAAATCTAATTAATACTGTTCCAAACAATTCCCATGTTTTTAAAAACTTTAAAAGAGTGTTATAAACATGGATTATTTCAAAGTGTATAATAATTTGTTTATTAAAATTTAAACGTGCCTATTATGTGAATATAGGGAGAGTGGGTTGTATACTTATTTCCGTCCACCATAGTAGCACTTGTGATTGTTGAGTAAAATGAATAGTAATCATTATTCTTGTTTATTTCTACTATACATCTTGAAGCCAAACTCAGTAAGAGTTGTTCAAGTTCAATACCAAATCTTCATGCCAGTTAAAATTATGGGGGATGCCGGACCAAATATGCATGGTAAGAAAAATCATGGATTCATCGCTCTTTTATAAAGCTTTGTCCCCGTTATTAAACCCATGTCTATAATGAGTAGTAAAACTAACTATCACTAGAAGAATGTAGTATTATAAGCACATGCAGATGTATGCTTATAAGAAGATGACAACTTTGATATTG
Source organism: Epiperipatus broadwayi (assembly GCA_028023455.1). Lineage (NCBI taxonomy): Eukaryota > Metazoa > Onychophora > Udeonychophora > Euonychophora > Peripatidae > Epiperipatus > Epiperipatus broadwayi. The sequence goes on along the minus strand of JAQFVV010006394.1, from coordinate 1,891,432 downwards.
AGGATTTCATTCACCAATAAAATATTTGTATGTAATTGTTGCCTACACACACATATATATATATACCTTGCGTGATTTTAATGCGATATTTAAAATAAATAAATTTTAACTATAAAATGCTACTCAGAATAGTAGTGGTTAGGCCATGATCTGGCTATAGTATAATTAATTTTTATATATCAGTATTTTGGAATATTGTAGAGTTTATTCCAGAGGGTATTGCTGTTTATATATACTGTAATAAATTTGTCCCTTTGAACCCCAATCAAAAATTGGAGATGAACAGTCTATAAACCTATGGTTAGCAATGTTAGCTATGCATCAATAATATTTCTTGCTCATCATTGTTTTTTTATCTACATATGCCTCTACTATATACAAAGCAACCTAATAATATATAAGAAGATTATGGACTATGAAATTTGAGCTCACTGGAATTTTTTTATTTGCTTGAGCTGGTAATATTAATCAATGTCTATCATAGCACTACAAGGAGCCCAAGTTCAAATCTTTAACCTTAAATGTTCATTCCATAAACATTGACCAGTAACCCCAGGTACAAGAAACTCGATCATAATATTGTACTGCTTAACTACTAATCTGGTTAAATTGATAAAATGCACAAATGAAAATTACATGTAGGCTGAAATTTACATTTTAACATTTTATTCCGTGCACTAACAATAATATAATGCATCAAAACACACTCTTAAATAATGGACTCTGCCAAAATACAGAACATGACCATATCGATGAAGTATCTAAGATTATATAACGGTTTTCTAATTATTAATTTTTTTTTTAAAAATTGCATTTTTTTTAATTATATTTTACTTTGTTTTATTTTATTTTTCAGCATTTTTTAATTATATTTTTTATTTTTATATTTAAAAATAAAAAAATATGTTTATTCGTATTTAATACATTTTTTTTTCTATTATATCCATTGTTTTGTTCAGAAAACCGTTTTAACTAAATAAAGAGCTAAAATAGCCTTTTGTAGTAATTAACTTTCTACAGAGCAGAACACTTTCCAATAGGCCCTTATAAAAGAACAGCAAAGAGAGAGCAGTATCTTCAGGGGGTGAAAGTTGAAAAGTTTTTCATCTTTGCTTTGCTTGCTAGCTGAAATTAGCTGAACACCCATTTAATGACCAATGTTGGAGGGTTAGTTGTATCCTGTGATTCATTTATATAAAAGAAAATTCACTTGAATTTTGTATTTATTTAACCTAGATTTAAACCCAATGTTATAAGCATGATAAGTGGATGAGCAGCTACCTCTGTATTATGAGATCTTTCTAAATCATTAACCATTTATTCATTATATATTATATTATTTAAGGATGATGATAATAATAATAATAAAATAAAAAGGACAAAAGAATAAGAAGGATGAAGAGGAGAAGGAGAAGAAAGAAGAGGTGAAAGAGAAGAAAGAGGATGAGAATGAGAAGAAAGAGGAGAAATAGAAGAAAGAGAAGGAGAAAAAGGGGGAGGAAGAGGAGGAGAAGAAGGAGGGGAGAAGAAGAAGAACAAGACAAAGTTCAAAATAAGTAATTCAATATAAAATGTCACTATAGTATGCTTTTGACAAGATATTTCATAATTTTTTTAAAAGAAATTTTAAGCCAAAACGTGTTCTCGCGAGATCATTATTTAGCGTTAAAGTGTTTGTGTTTATTCTCATTAAATAATTTATTATATATCTTTATGGAAATTAGTATAATGTAAGTAGATATATCTTTTATACATTTCTTGAACACTTACCACAATCATTTTTATGTTCTCTATCTTGATCTGGGCGTTTTGGAAATATACTATTCCAAAAATCGTCTTCATGTTCGTCAACTGAAAATGAAAATTTAAAGAAAAACATTAAACAGTTATTAAAACAGAATATATATGTTTTAATCATAGCATATCATCTTATGGAAGATATATGATAATTTATAATTCCTAATCAGATGGTAATCAGCCGTCTACACATGATTTTTAATTATATTACTAACTCTAAATGTTATATAGCGTCTGCAGGAAACTTTCAAATCAAAGCATAAGATATAGCCTTTGAAAAGATGCTCTATATAACATTGTAAAGTTAGTAATATGATTAAAACAGTGCATGTGTGATTAAGAAATAAAACTGTTGTCGTCAATAATAATTTTATTAAAAGGGAAAAATTTAATAATATTACTATTATATTCTTATCATAATTATAAGAGTGCCATTTTACCTAAAAAAAAATTTTATTCATCAACATTATAATATCGTCCTTCACCCAAAATCTAAACATGTGCACAAATCACAGATGGTTGAGTACAAAATGTAGCCTTATGAACTCACTCATTGTATGCTGCTAGAGTCTAATCTGAAATGAGAATAAAATATCATAATATATAACTACTTATAAGGCCTTGTGGTACAGGTTTGGCACATCCATCTGCCATATCTATGCAGGGAAATTTGCACCAGGCCAAGTTCTTTTTTTTTCAAGAAGCCTATGATTTTTTCTTCTCCAATAGCTAGTCTATAATAATCTAGAAAACAATCATTTGTACCAAAAGTTAAAACAAAAATTAAAAAACATTCAAGCCCTCATTAATTGACAATTGGTGTATCCTGGTCTCTACAAAAGGGTATTGAAGATGCTTTTGCACAACAAGGACTATGGATCAAAAAATTGTTTGACCTCTTTTATACCTACTTCTAAACTATATGTAAAACTTAAGCAAATGCAAATTGCATACATTCATAGATTTGTGCATTTTGGAAAACCTTTCAATAAATTTAAAGTTACTATATCATCATTATATCCTTTACTTCTCCCAAAATTTTGTCAGAACCAATAACATTATAATTTTGAGATAGCCGATTTAATCTCAACAAGCGGGATATGTTTGTGTAAATCAAAATGAGCCAATATTTGAAATGTTAACTAAAATCATCTGATTTTTATGTCATCAAAATATCTTTTCTATGATGATGATGATGATATTTCATCTAAACTTACAAAATGCTACCATTATCACATAAAAAATTGCCCTGTTTTATAACATTCTGATATTAATGAAAACCATGTTATTGTTTTTTCAATATATCAAAAAACGATATCTCACGTATGTAAAAGACTATATCTCATTTGCAGTTTTAATCAACCAAATTATGTTTAAATATTCTTGTCAGTTACTATACTTCAACATTTAAATCCTTAATTTTAAATCCATACTTTTTTATTAATCTGCTAGTCAGGGGTATACCATAAAACAATTATGGCTTAGAAAGAAGTTTGGTGTTAACTAAGAAGAGTTTTGATTTTTCTTTGAGAAGAAACCAAACAGAAAAAATTCCTAATGTCCACTCATATTTTTTTGATATTGCAGTTGTTATTGCCATGTGATTATTAATATGGTAAATGAATATAAATAGCTGATCACCAAAATTATTAGTTAATATGGTGAATTAACCTCTGAGTTCAAAACCAATAAACACCATGGCTTTAGTTCTCAGTTGTGTGATTGTTCTTAATTGAAATCTCAATTGGTTTAGATGAAGCCTGAATAATAAACTTTTTAGATATTTATAATCATGATGGCCTGAATAATAAACTTTTTAGATATTTATAATCATGATGGCTCATGTTTTCAGAACACTGTTAAGTCACCCAAGGCCGCATTTGGTACATAGTTATTTCCTAAAATTCCTTGATTGTGGATTCAGATTGCATTTGATGATGACTTTTTACTTGGATTCCTACAACTGTATATCATTTTGAATGAAGAAAGATTTCATATTGTAAAAGTAAGTATATATTAAATGACACACTATTGGACTTTGCAAAATTAGATAAAAGGTGAAAAGACAATCAATTTAATATAAAAACTTAAATATTGGAAGCACAAGTGGGGTGGAATTCATTACAAATAAAAAGAGGAAGAACAATATTGTGGACATTGATGGCATAACACATAGAATTGCAAGAATAGTCATTCAACTTGATGGATAATATTAAATGCAGATAATTTGGGCTTGTACTTTAAGAAATTTACATTGTGATGAAGGAGTAAAAGATTTTAATATGGATGTATAAAATGCTTTTAATCAGACCAAACAACATTTTTTAAATTGCTATGGATGACATTAATGTCAGAATAGGCAATGGATTTAAACAGGCAAAATTCTCTATATGTATTGCCACTCAGTGCAAGCCAGAATAATCAATGGTTTGTGCATAAAATCCCCTCCTAGTGCCTACTCAAGCAATATCCCCAGACTAGTTTTTGTCTTGTGGATGAGTAGGCACTAGATGGAGATTCAAGCCTTCTGGCATCCATTGATTACTCTGGCTTGCACTGAGTGGCAATGGGTATAGAGAATTTTGCCTGTTTTAATAACAGTTATAAGCAAGCATAGGAAATGGTGATCATATGATGATTATTGTTTCAAATGGATTAAAAGATTAAAATGCTGTGGATAAATTTGGTTATGGTCATAAAAATGACACAGGACCCAAATGGTGAAGTTTGCAGGGAAAAACCATATATTTGTGAATTTTTTTCTTAGAGAAAAATGCTAAATAAAAATTGAGATATAATTATACTAATGAACATTCAAAAGAATTGGATTATATTTTAATTAACAGAAAATATGCATTTTAAAATTGGAATGCTTTTAATAGATTCAACACAATAAGAAATCATGGATTACTGAGATGTAAGACACATATTCATACAAAGCTACAGAAATGAAAACCATTTAAAAAGCCATATTAACAGTTGATATTCCTACCTTCAAGAACATTCCAGTGAATGTAAATGAGAACTTGATAATCATTTTAAAATACTGACAGATTTTGAAAATGGTTCAAACTTAACTGAAATCAATAATAAACTTGATGGTTCAAGGCTTTATTCAATATTAGAATCAAATGAATACATAATGAAAATTCATATTCAATGATCTTCCAATATATGGATATGATCCACTGTGCTAAAACCACTTCTAAATCCAGCATGTTATTTTAGTTGGTTTGAGTCCAAATTTTGCAATATATATTGAACTAGTAGAAGATTAAATGAGTCTGTTATTTTTAATATTTTTTATTCCCTTTTTTAAAAAAACCAATATTACTACTACATTCTTCCAATCATCTGATATATCTTTATTATATAGATATTTGATATACAGAATTTTCCCCCAAAAATTCTACTTCTTGACCTTTTTTTTTTAAATGTCAATAATAATGCTATCATTTCTTGGAGCATTTACCTTCTTCATAAATTTAATTACATATCTTGGTCTTTTCATTTAAAACCTTGGAAATTCAGAAGGTGTCCTAAATTTGGGAATAGTTCGTTACCTCGTTTTTTATTACTATATAGCTCTTTATTGAACTTTTCCCCATATTTCATACTAATATCTCAATAATTTCATATTTTTTTCTTATTTTTAAACAACATTCCTTCCAATATTAAATGTTGTTTTATATTTTGGAAACTTTTATGCTCTTCAGCAATTCTCCTTTCTATTTCACAACTGCATTTGTTTATATCATTAATTACTCTTTTTATATTCTCCTTAATGAATTGTTTTTGAATATTTTCAATTACTTGTTAGTGAATTGCTTTTTTATTTTGCTATAATTGTTTTTGTTGAAGTTCTTAATTGATTATCAGTTATCTTCTCATTGATTTCAATTAAATTTGAAAGGTCTATCAATATTTTAAAATGATTAATAAATTCTAATTTAAATTCGCACAGTGGCAAAACTCTCCATACAGTAGTGCCATCTAGTGCTAACCTTAGTAATCAATAGATGCAGGAAGGTTTTTGTGCTTAAAATCCCTATCTAGTGCCTACTCATCCAATATCCCCAGACTAGTTTCAAGTTTGTAGCTTTCATCAGTGATGAGGCTTGGATCTAAGAGCACTGCATCTAGATCTTAGGATCTAATGCAACCCTCCAGCAGCCATCTTTTGCCTTATAAGCTAACTATAGAGCTTTGAGTCCAAAATAAAAACACAGTAATGTTTTTAATGCAAGCTCATTACCCTCTATAGTCATATATAACTGAACTCAGTTCGGCATCCATACTTTCTGGTGTCTTTGATTCTTTAATAACCACAGCCACCATAATCGTATTGGGCAAGATTGGCATTAAACCACTAAAGAATGGTGATCATGTGATGTTTAGTGGTTTAATTTAAATTGAATGGAGAGTTTCTACAGGTTAGAAATATCAACTGTTAATATTGTCTTTTAAAATAAATAGTCTTTTATCTCTTTAGTTTTGTATTAAAGTGTGTCTTACATCTCACTAATTAATAAACATTTTCTGTTTTGATGTATTAAAAACATTACACTCTTGAAATATATATTTTTTGTTAGTCAAAATATAATCCAATTCTACTATAACTTTATTTCAATACTTCTATGTCTATTTTTATGTTACATATTAATAAAATAATCGAACAATCTCAGAAAGACATACATGTTAAGATCTACTTTAATCAGATGTTCAAGAAATTTACTATCACTCTATGAGCATGATAATGTTAAATTTATTTAAATACTACCTATATCCACAGCTTCACTTGCATTAATAGAGGGTGTGCATGAAAATGCAAAGGTAGCATAAGCTTGGTCCCTACCTTTGCATTTTCATGCGCACAATCTTGAGGTTTTACGGCCATAGTAAATATTACTTACATAATCAATGTGCGTTTAAATAAATTTATAATTGCATTAATAGAATAAATAATATAATACATTATGAAGCTGTTTCTGTGACTTCTAGATTCATGTACTATTTAAATGAAATAAATTATCAACAGCAGTATTACAAAAAAAATAATTTTTACATCAGTTACACTACTGAATAATCAATTTTTAGTATTTTATTTTAAATAAATTTCTTATATGATAAACTAAATAGTATTAATTATTGAGCATACATTCTGCTATATATGTAAAATAAAATAATGAGTGTGTTAATCACTCTAAACAAGCTTTATCCATAAATGTCACAAGAGAAAGCATTTGAAATCTCTATCTAGAAACACCCCCATGCCCAAACCAGTTTCAAGCTATTAGCTATCCTCAGTGAGCTGCTAGGATATTTCAGACACTAAATCTAAAATACCACACATCCAGCACTTATCTAATCCTTAACTATTAAATAGAAAATCTGAAATTTTCAGACACCTATATGTCTTCAAATCCAGCGATATAGTTATATGGGTCTGAAAACTCTTCAGTCACACCATATATTAATAGCCTTAGTATTATAATATCACTTAAAAATTAAAAGCAAAACTATAATAGTAAATAAACTCAAGTCATACATCACATGGCTTAATTGATAAGCTTGTATTTTATAAAATAAAATAATGAGCTCACTAATAGTTCTAACCAAGCTTTATAAATAAATGCTACAAAAGAAAGCATTTAAAATCCCTATTTAGAAACATTCCCGTCTCCATATTTTTCTATTTACGTGTATATTCCCTTGTTGCTAAAGATCCCATTCGAACCTTAAACAATAAACTACTTTTCTTATTATTATCATAAATTTACTCAAATGCAATGTTCCATTTACTTCTATATATATTTAAACTCTTTACTCTCCATACTAGTTCTCCATCTCTCCAACTCCCTATTCTTTATTAATGCATCTATTCTTTTAGCCCATTCCTTACCACTATAACACTCAACAATCCTTCTAACACAGTCATCCCACCTTTTGCACAAATATACTGATATAAATTCTTTATCCAAATCTTCTGGATACCACATTACCTTTCTCACCTATCTTGTTGCCTGCCTGTTACTCATAACCAAATTAAATACTATTTTAGCTATTTTTTTATTATCCATAAACTGCAATCTACCAAACATTTTTATTTTACTTTTTGCATCTCATGTAAAAACTTGACCATCACATTTCTCTTTGTACTTTATACAAGCTGACTGAAGTGCCATCTGTGAATCAATTCATGTATTATATAATAACATATTTTAGCTATTTGCCATCAAAATTGTAAAATGTTAGTATGTATTAAACAAAGAGTTTTGCTAATTGCTCAACGAGCTTTGAGATAAATGCTAAGCAAGAGAAAGCATTTAAAATATCTATATTTTGAAAACCAACCCCTGTCCCCTGATCATGGTTTCATCCTTATGTCACTCCTCAGAGAGGTACTTCAGATACTAGATCTAAAAATACCAACCCAAAGCCAGCACTTATCCAAGAGTTGACTATTGAGTAGAAAATCTGAAGTTTTCAGACACCTATATGTCTTCAAACCCAGCTATCTAACTCAAATAGCTATATGGGGCTGAGAGATCTTCAGCCAAACCATATATTAGAAGTCTTAGCAATATAACATTGCTTAAGGCTAAATAGCAAAGACTATAAATAGTCAATAAAAATAAAAAAAATAGTCATATATCACATGACTCGACTTCTTTTTTAAGCTTGCAGGATATAAACAAAGAGCTTTGCTAAACGGTCAACAAGCTTTGAGATAAATGCTTAGCAAGAAAAAGCATTTAAAGTAACTCTATCTGAAAACCAACCCCCATTCTCTGATCATGGTTTCATGCTTTTGGCACTCCTCAGAGAGGCACTAGGGTAGCTTCAGATACTAGATCTATAAACACCAGCTCAAAGTCAGCATTTATCTAAGAGTTGACTATTGAGTAGAAAATCTGAAGTTTTCAGACACCTATATGTCTTCAAACCCAACCATCTAACTTAAATAGCTATATGGGCTGCGACCATATATTAGAAGTCTTAGCAATATAACATTGCTTAAGGCTAAATAGCAGAGTCTATAAATAGTCAATAAAAATAAAAAATAGAGTCATATATCACATGACTCCACCTCTTTTTTTATTATATCCTTCAAGCTTAATAAAAAAAAGAGGTGAAGTCATGTGATATATGACTCTATTTTTTATTTTTATTGACTATTTATAGTCTTTGCTATGTTAGTAAGTATTGTATATATAAATGATAATAAAACTATATTTTAAGGATTCTTTAAAATATTATATTAGATCAACAGAGCAAAACTCTCCAAACAGTATTGCCACCTGTGCTAAACATAGTAATCAATGGATGCCAGAAGGCTTGTGCATAAAATCCCTATCTAATGCCTACTCATCCAATATCCCCAGACTAGTTTCTGGCTTGTGGCCTTCATCAGTGAGGAGCTTTGGATCTGAGAGCACTGCATCTAGATCTTAGGATCTAATGCAACCCTCTAGCAACCACCTTTTATCTCTACTTAACTACAAAACTATGAGAATGAAATTGAAAACACAAAAAATATTTTCAATCTAAGCTCAATAGCTCATATAGTCATATGGGTCTGAACTCAGTTCAGCACCCATACATTTTGGTGTCTTTGGCTCTTTTACAACCATAGCCACCACTATCCTATTAGGCAGGATTGGTGTTAAACCATTAAGCATCACATGATCACATTTCCTATACTAGCACATTAATTGTTGATAAACAGAGCAAAACTCTCCATACAGTATTGACACCTGTGCTAAACAGAGTAATCAATGGATGCCAGAAGGCTTGTGCATAAAATCCCTATCTAATGCCTACTCATCCAATATCCCCAGACTAGTTTCTGGCTTGTGGCCTTCGTCAGTGAGGAGCTTTGGATCTGAGAGCACTGCATCTAGATCTTAGGATCTAATGCAACCCTCTAGCAACCACCTTTTATCTCTACTTAACTACAAAACTATGAGAATGAAATTGAAAACACAAAAAATATTTTCAATCTAAGCTCAATAGCTTATATAGTCATATGGGTCTGAACTCAGTTCAGCACCCATACATTTTGCTCTTCCGATCTTCTTTTACAACCATAGCCACCACTATCCTATTAGGCAGGATTGGTGTTAAACCATTAAGCATCACATGATCACATTTCCTATACTAGCACATTAATTGTTGATAAACAGAGCAAAACTCTCCATACAGTATTGCCACCTGTGCTAAACAGAGAAATCAATGGATGCCAGAAGGCTTGTGCATAAAATCCCTATCTAATGCCTACTCATCCAATATCCCCAGACTAGTTTCTGGCTTGTGGCCTTCACAGTGAGGAGCTTTGGATCTGAGAGCACTGCATCTAGATCTTAGGATCTAATGCAACCCTCTAGCAACCACCTTTTATCTCTACTTAACTACAAAACTATGAGAATGAAATTGAAAACACAAAAATATTTTCAATCTAAGCTCAATAGCTCATATAGTCATATGGGTCTGAACTCAGTTCAGCACCCATACATTTTGGTGTCTTTGGCTCTTTTACAACCATAGCACACTATCCTATAGGCAGGATTGGTGTTAAACCATTAAGCTATCACATGATTACATTACCTAGTACTAGCACATTAATTGTTGATAACCAGAGCAAAACTCTCCATACAGTTTGCCACCTGTGCTAAGTAGAGTAATCAATGGATGCCAGAAGGCTTGTGCATAAAATCCCTATCTAATGCCTACTCATCCAATATCCCCAGAAACTAGTCTGGGGATATTGGATGAGTAGGCATTAGATAGGGATTTTATGCACAAGCCTTCTGGCATCCATTGATTACTCTGTTTAGCACAGGTGGCAATACTGTATGGAGAGTTTTGCTCTGTTTATCAACAATTAATGTGCTAGTATAGGAAATGTGATCATGTGATGCTTAATGGTTTAACACCAATCCTGCCTAATAGATAGTGGTGGCTATGGTTGTAAAAGAGCCAAAGACACCAAAATGTATGGGTGCTGAACTGAGTTCAGACCCATATGACTATATAAGCTATTGAGCTTAGATTGAAAATATTTTTTGTGTTTTCAATTTCATTCTCATAGTTTTGTAGTTAAGTAGAGATAAAAGGTGGTTGCTAGAGGGTTGCATTAGATCCTAAGATCTAGATGCAGTGCTCTCAGATCCAAAGCTCCTCACTGACGAAGGCCACAAGCCAGAAACTAGTCTGGGGATATTGGATGAGTAGGCATTAGATAGGGATTTTATGCACAAGCCTTCTGGCATCCATTGATTACTCTTGTTTAGCACAGGTGGCAATACTGTATGGAGAGTTTTGCTCTGTTTATCAACAATTAATGTGCTAGTATAGGAAATGTGATCATGTGATGCTTAATGGTTTAACACCAATCCTGCCTAATGGATAGTGGTGGCTATGGTTGTAAAAGAGCCAAAGACACCAAAATGTATGGGTGCTGAACTGAGTTCAGACCCATATGACTATATAAGCTATTGAGCTTAGATTGAAAATATTTTTTGTGTTTTCAATTTCATTCTCATAGTTTTGTAGTTAAGTAGAGATAAAAGGTGGTTGCTAGAGGGTTGCATTAGATCCTAAGATCTAGATGCAGTGCTCTCAGATCCAAAGCTCCTCACTGATGAAGGCCACAAGCCAGAAACTAGTCTGGGGATATTGGATGAGTAGGCATTAGATAGGGATTTTATGCACAAGCCTTCTGGCATCCATTGATTACTCTTGTTTAGCACAGGTGGCAATACTGTATGGAGAGTTTTGCTCTGTTTATCAACAATTAATGTGCTAGTATAGGAAATGTGATCATGTGATGCTTAATGGTTTAACACCAATCCTGCCTAATAGGATAGTGGTGGCTATGGTTGTAAAAGAGCCAAAGACACCAAAATGTATGGGTGCTGAACTGAGTTCAGACCCATATGACTATATAAGCTATTGAGCTTAGATTGAAAATATTTTTTGTGTTTTCAATTTCATTCTCATAGTTTTGTAGTTAAGTAGAGATAAAAGGTGGTTGCTAGAGGGTTGCATTAGATCCTAAGATCTAGATGCAGTGCTCTCAGATCCAAAGCTCCTCACTGACGAAGGCCACAAGCCAGAAACTAGTCTGGGGATATTGGATGAGTAGGCATTAGATAGGGATTTTATGCACAAGCCTTCTGGCATCCATTGATTACTCTGTTTAGCACAGGTGGCAATACTGTATGGAGAGTTTTGCTCTGTTTATCAACAATTAATGTGCTAGTATAGGAAATGTGATCATGTGATTATATTAGATCATTTTTAATCTTGTTTAAAATATATAATTTGCAAAGTACTTAATAAAAGCCTATTAATTTAATACACACCCAACTATTATTTTTAAAAGGAAATAATTTATAGTATTTAATATTTTTTAATATTATTTCAAGTGATATTGTAAAAAAAGTCAGTTTTTTTTTAGTATGATCTTTTTTTCAAATATAAATAATGTGAGGTTACCAATCACATTTATATTTATTGATTTATTCCTTAAATTGAGCCACATTCCATAAGCAAAAATCCAGTCTATATATACAAAGAATAGGTAGATAATAGATAAATAATGGATAGAGAAAAAAATATTTTTTCAATACTGTAGAAAATTTAGCATTTTTTTAATTATTGTAAGTTGACATTTATTAAAATGGGGTGACGACTTCTTGTGCTTACTTTTTTCTTTCTAATATGTAGTCTATCTTTGTATTATCATATCTATAATAGTATTTTAGTTAATTAATGGAGATTAATGTCTTTAAAATCAGACAAATACAGGTGCCATTTTAAAATACTTTTTTTCACATGTTAATTAAATATATTTACAGCTTACTTTATCATGTGAAAATATACTTACAGGGAAATGGTAAAAATTTATTAAATTCAGTTCATGTGTTAAATATATTTGAAATGTCACCCCTAAAAGTTTATCAATTTTATGCTAAAAGTTTATCAAATTCAGTAGAATTTCTCTTGCTCTAACGATGCCATCTTAAATTTTTCTTTAACATGTTATATCTATAAGCTAAAATTTTTAAAGTTTATCAAATTCATTATTATAACTGAAAAATACTTGATAAAAAAGACATTTATATATTTAGAAAATCAAATTTTATCTTGCTTTACTAAAAACTATATTTTTTTTATCTAAAAAAAATTGCCAACTCCATAAATTGTTAATCAATATTGCCCTTTTGGGGGGATTTTCATGACATCATTCAAAAACAATTATGATATAGATTTTCCATGCATTTTTCTATTGCAAATTACAATTTTTTAAAACACAATTAAAGCAAAAATTTATATGCTAATAAAATTCTATACAAAAGACAATGAAAATCATGCAAGATTCTTTAAAATTGGTGTAATATGTGTTGAGTTATGAAGTCCCAACAAACAAGCAGACATTCACATTTCTGTAGTATCTAGGCTTGATTCAATATTAAAACTTGAATGTCTAAATTAGGGGAATAATTACTACAACCTTACTTCTATATTGTTTTAAATTATCTCCATGCATGTAAAGCATGTATCTGGGTCATTGATACTGTGATCATATTAGTAAGTTGTTTAAGTTTCTAATATGCCCTGTATTTGAATCAGTAGTCATCATGCAATTTCCAAAGTTTTCAATTATTTGATAATTAATTATTTTAGTTTTATCTATTGTCCTAGATGTCAGCAGTAATTTACAATCAGGAAAGAAGAGAAATAAAATCTAACTAAAGAGAAATATACATCTACATTTGTCCAACATAAGCTGACTTTGGCAATTATTTTTTTTATTTACATTGATGTTGACAATTAAAGTGAAAGGCTGAAACCTTCTTGCATGCACTTCAATAATGCTTATATGACAGCCAATCAGATGTAATGATCACTGTATAAGGGGCTCTTAAGTTGCAACACAAGACAGACTTTTATAAGAAAAAGGTGGTTCCACCTCTCTCTTTACTTAATTGATGTTGACAGAAAATAAATTTATTTTTAACTTATTCATTTAATTTATTTTATTTTAAGTTAAATAAACAAATATTTGTTTTTTAATAAATATGTGATATTGGCATATAGTTTTTTTGATAAACATTACCTTTAATGGGCCAAAGGAATACACAATGTAATGTTTGCTGGGGATTGTAATTAAGAAAACAATGATTCTTTTTATTAATGCTTGTTATCTATTTGTAAAAATTTCATATTATTTTTTATTAAAGTATGGAGTTAAATGTTTTATTGTATCTAATAATGCTTATATTTTTATTATTTTGGTTTTATTTTATAAAAGCAGATCGACAAATGAAATTGAGATTTATAAATTTAATTCCATTAACTATTAATTATATCTTATATAAAATATCTCACGCCCTTTGTTCACTAAAAGTTCAAATAAAAAATTCACATTACACATAAAATTTAGAGAAGTATAATTTTTAAGCACTTAAATGCAGACATGTCATTTTTAAAATTACATTTTATATAGTTAATGGAATTAAATTTATAAATCTCAATTTCGTTTGTCGGTTCACTTATACAGATTAAAACCAAAATAATAATTTAATACAATTATTATTAGATACAATAAAACATTTAACTACATATTTTAATAAAAATGGACAATATTAAATCTTTTCAAATAGATAACAAATATATTTTTTTTTTAAAAATTGTTTTTTTGCTTACAATCCCCAGGAGATATCAGACCATATATTCCTTTAGCCCAGTAACGGTTATGTTTATCATTTTTTAAAATGTTTGTTTTTTACGAGAAAAGAATCTGCTGAAAGACAGAATATTTTTTACATTGATAATATTATATTATCAATTTTTTATTTGTAAAGTTATTTTTTTTAAATTTGAAATAATATGTGCATATCTTTAAAAAAAAATTTCTAAAAAAAATAAAGATTTGATAACGAATGTTTATTTTATTAAATATATTTTTGGGACTGAAGGATGACATGAAACTTTTTGTATTAATAATATTATTACTATTTTTTTTTATAACAGTGAGTTTTTATTTCTAATATTATTTTTAATATTTGGATATGTTTCTAATAAAGATTTTGTAAAACAAAGATTTGATTTTTTCCCCCCATTAAATTCAAGTGAAGGTTAATTATAATTATAAAACTTGAATATAAAACACGAAGTTTACCTAACGAATTAAGTTGCAAGACACCGTTATGCAAATCTTTTTTTTTTTTTTTTTACAAAAATAGGACGCACTTAAAAACTTTAAAAGATTCTCTAAATTTAATATTACTTTGATTAATTATATTTGTTCAGTACTGATAAATTATTTATTTATTTGCGAAAATATCCAAATTTTTACTGTACCCAATAATGCTAATCTTTAAATGGTCTTGCATGCCAAACAGTTGCAAAAGAGCAAAAAATTATCATTATATACCAGTATTTATCCAGGATAAGCTGTGGGGTGATTGGTTGTGCTACGATTTTAAATATGTTTCATACAGTAAATGTATGTATATATTCACTTTCAGAGATGAATGGTGTAAATTTACATTAGTGATCACATTATTTTTTTCTCAAATAAAACAATGTGTTGGGTACACATTACGTAAAGCAGAATAATAAGTATCATCTTGCTATATTGGTTTTTCTCTCTTTTTTCACAGTGGTAAAACTTTCCATATAGTAGTGCCACTCAGTGCAAGCCAGAGTAATCAGTGGATGCAGAAAGATTTGTACATAAAATTCCTACGTAGTGCCTACTCATCTAATATCCCCAGACTAGTTTCTAGCTTGTGGCTTTCATCAGTGACGAGCTTTGGATCTGAGAGCACTGCACCTAGATCTTAGGATCTAATGCAACCCTCCAGCAGCCACCTTTTACTTCTTAGCTAACTATAAAGTTTTGAGTCCAAGATTAAGACACAATAGTGTTTTCAAGCTAATAATGTTATCAAGCTAAGTTCATCAGCTTATATAGTTGTATAGATCTGAACTCATTTTAACATCCCTACTTTTTGGTGTCTTTGGTTTTTTAATAACCACAGTAATTGGGTGACTGTAGTTATTAAAGAACCAAAGACACCCAAAAGTAAGGATGCTGAACTGAGTTCAGATCTATACAACTATACAAGCTGATGAGATTAGCTTGAAAGCATTATTCTGTTTGCGTTTTGGACTCAAAGCTCTATAGCTAGCTAAAGAAGTAAAAGTGGATGCTAGAGGGTTGCATTAGATCCTAAGATCTAGGTGCAGTGCTCTCAGATACAAGTCTCCTCACTGATGAAATCCACAAGCTAGAAACTAGTCTGGGGATATTGGATGAGTAGCATTTGATGGGAATTTTATGCACATATCTTCCTGCATCCAATGATTACTCTGTCTTGCACTGATTGGCACTACTCTGTGGAGAGTTTTGCCTTTGTGAAAAACAGCTTGTGTGAACATAAA
Organism: Epiperipatus broadwayi; assembly: GCA_028023455.1. NCBI lineage: Eukaryota > Metazoa > Onychophora > Udeonychophora > Euonychophora > Peripatidae > Epiperipatus > Epiperipatus broadwayi. The sequence continues at coordinate 1,875,178 of JAQFVV010006394.1, read as the reverse complement.
GAATGGTGATCATGTAATGTTTGATGGGTTTTTTTTTCTATCTCTCTAAATATGTATATAAATTAGCAACATTGGTTTATGGAAGATCAGTGCATTGTAGGTTTTATTCAGTTCTTTTATGGTAGCATTTCAGTTTGCAATGTTAGTATGATAGAAATGGATAAATAAAACTTTAGTTGTTAACTTTTCAATTCAAGCTTATTTGCCTGCATAGTTCTATAGATTTGAATATCTTAATCATCTTTATTCTTTGGCCAGAATAAGTATAAAACCAATAAACAATGTTTTTCAGTTTGAGATAGTTAGTATAACAAACAGTAAAAAATGGCTGCTAGAGAAAAAATACAATATATCCAGAAAGTCCATTGTTCAAAAAAAATCCCAAAAAGTTCTTCACTGATGAAAGCCATAAGCCAGAAACCAGTCTATGGATATTTTGATAAGACAGCAACTGAATACAGATTTATTAAACACTACCATCTGATATCTATTGATTACTAAATCTTACATATGCGGTTGAAAATGCGAAGGTAGGAATCTCTACAGGTCTTAACCACAAGCTTACGCATTGTGGTTAAGACCTGTAGAGGTCCCTACCTTCACATTTTCAACTGCACATGCTTTAGGTTTATTGCCTTAGTAAATATTACTTACGTAATTAATGTGCATTAAATAAATTTATAATTAAACCTTACACTAAATGGCCAAAAGTAATTATAACAGAAAAATATGCTAATGAATTACTAATGTCTAAGCTAAAGTCAAGTGATAACTTGTTGGTCAAGTGATGTCTTACTATTAAAAATCATATTCTGATTAGTAACAATTTATTTATATATTGTAGAGATAACAATTTATTTATATATTGTATTACGCACTGCCACTTATCTATGTGTTATACAAGAAGATAAATTCAATAATAATAGTAACATTTAGCCAGGTGCACCCTTGGTACATATACCAGACTCATACTGGATATTAATTTTATCCTCAAATAATTAATTATGTCTGCAATGAGCCTATTGATAGGAATAGGAAGATAAAGGAGACCTAGTTTATTTCCAAGTATAATAATGTTGTCAATCAAAGAAAGACAAGTGTTCCAGGGAGCATGCACTGGAATATTAATCAATCGGTTTAGTTAGACCATCATGAGTTTGGCACACAGTACCGGAAACACGCTGTATGACACATAGATATACATGTGCGTATAATCTACATTACAGACAGAGTTATTGATTTATTTATTTACTATTATATATATACAATTATTCCGTTTGAAATATATAATTATAAGATTAAAATCCTGTAGTCTCTATGAGTCTCAGGTTATTTATTTTAGAATACAAATGCTTTAACACTACTATAATGTTTACACATCTATGTGTTCATTCTAATTTGTCACAAAAATATAATACCATGTAAAAATACACTCAACTTCCAAATAAGAGTAGCTATATACTTGTATAATGCTTAATACTAAATGATTAACTGAATTAACTAAATTAGACATGAGTTAAGTTTTCAAAATAATTTATCTTAATTGAAGACCTGTATGATTTATGCAGGTTAAAATGGCCGACGCTGGAGTTCAAAGGTCAGGATTATGGTTCCAACTTTGACATGCCTAATTTATTTCCCCTGCATTTTGGTGCAGTAGTAGAGTGTTGGAGACTCTTGAGATCAAATTCCGTAGAATATGGCCTAGATCTTTCCAAAACCCAAACTTTTAATGAATCCCTGAACAATAAACCGTTTAATTATTTTATATTATTTTAACATATATTGTCAGAAATATTACAAATTTATACCTTCATTTTGGATTCATTCTTCAGTTTGAAGTTAAGGAGAATAATACAATGACTGACACATCATGTGGTCCTTCTTAATTTAACTGCATTCTCATAGCCCATAATATTTACTATCGATATTTTAACAAAAACACGTCGTCTCATTTAAATATATGCGGCTTGTACTTCCGTTATGCAATAACCATTATTTTTATTTGTTTAAAATATTTTTTTCGAAAATATGAAATTCCAAAAATGATAAATTCCAGTTATAAAATTATTGTTAATAAAATTTTTAATTGTTAATGGAAATTTATATAAAGATTAAAAGTTAATAAAAAAAATGTAGCCTCTTTTTACTGACACTCCTGAAAGAGCCCAAACAGCAGATTACTGTAATAAGTATTTTAACGTTTGATAAAGGATTAAATTCCAAAGTCTTAAACAGATGCTTTTTAAAATATGATGATTAACGATTAAAAAGGGTTTGACAGCTTTTCAAATAAATGAAATTTATTAAAAGCATATCAAACGTATATATTACGCGTGCAAGTAGAACTGTATGTGCAAAAATAAATTATATAATTAAATGCTTAGGGGATCACGTGATATTTAAACATCCAAATGGTAATGTTAAGTGCAATAGTTCTGTTCTATTAAGATTATATTTTTGATTTTACTTAGCTGAAAATCGATACAGGAGTCTTTAGCTTTTAAACCCACCTCTTTACTACTTCATTAGCTTGCACTAGTCCTTGTGTATGTCATGTGATCCATTATTATATAGTTAATTGCTTGGGAAATCATGTAAAATTTAAGCTTTGAATGGTGTTTTTTAGATTATTCAACTGAGCATTGATATTGGAATTTTTAACTTGAATCCACCATTATTCACCTGTACTAAATCAAACAAACAACAGGTTTTATGATTCATAATGTTTACAGGTAAAAAATAATTTTCTTCTCATTGTTAATGCCATAATTATGATTATTATGATTAAATAATCGAAATTATGCTAGGCATACTTTGCTAATTATATAATATAAAGCTTATCTCCAATGTGCTTGTATGTATATTTTTAGTTACATTTTCCGAGATAACGCGCACTAAATCCTTGAAGTTACATAATGATTCAAGTAATAAATAATATGTGTGTCAGTTGCTGTATTTATGCTGTTGATGGCCAGAGGTGGCAATAAGCTAATGACTTCAAACATGAGGGTTAACAGTAAATACCAAACAAATAATGTTTACCTAAGATTATCTACTGCTGCCTTGTAGAATAGGTTGTTGATTTATCAAAGGCTAGATATTGTTTTTGGTATAAACTTTCTTATTAGTCTCTAGTTTAGGGCCCAGTTGTCATGAACCTCACATGCTATCAATCATCTTCTATACTAACTGTGACAATAAATTATACAATTGCGTATTTTAATTAGTGATTCTAATTCCATTTTTCAAATTTTGTTAGCTTGCACCTTCAAGAATTAAAAAATCAATGGTGGAGACAGGTTTAGTAAGCTGTCAATTCTTCATTCTGAACTTTCCTCAAAACTGGAAATGGATTTGAAACAGATGTATTTTTCTAGACAAAGATTTATGTTTAAGCACCTCTTTAAAGATCCTCTACCTATCGCAAAAATGAAAAAGACCAGGAAAATATGGTCCAAACATGGCCTTTTTCACACAATCTGGCCGGCATGTTGTACCTGTAACACTACTGATTAAAACAACAGAATTATTAATATAACTATTTACTTAAACCAGAGGCAATTATAGTAAAAAAACAATATAAATAATTGTTTTTCTAAATATAGGTACATGTGTTAGGTGTGAACTTTACTCGATATAAACTTTTCAAGATCAGAGTAAAAGATTGTGTTTGTAACTAAGAAATGGACAAGATTTAAAATCAAGATAACTGCTCTTAGTGAAACTCAGCATTCAGAAAAAGAAAGTTTAATAGAACAAATGGATAGCTCCAAGTTTTTATGGGAGAATAGATTAACCAGTGAAAAAAGAATGCAATGTGTTGTATTTTCTGTAAAGTCTAATTTAGAATTTTCTATTTATGGAGTTCCTCAATGTGTCAATGAATGGTTGATATTAAAAGTTGCATCACAGTGGTACTAGGGTTGATTTTATTAGTGTCTGTGCTCCAATCTTAGACAAAAAGAATTCACAGAAGGAAAGCTTTTAATCATTGCTGGATAACATTGTTTCAGCAACACCATTTAAAAAATTATTTCCCTCTTGAAAACTTTAATGTGTATGTTGGTACAGATAGTAGGCTTTGGCAAAAGTTGTTGGAAGTAATGGTATTGGTGCTGCAACTCAAATGGTTTCAAACCACCAAAACATCATGTGATCATCATTTTATAAGCTTACACAAGCTGTTAAAACAGGGAGTAGTGCCACCTAGTGCAAGCCATAGTAATCAATGAATTCAAGAAGGTACTAGATAGGGATTTTATGCACAAATCTTCTTGCATCCATTGATTACTAAAACAGTGAGTAGTGCCACCTAGTGCAAGCCATAGTAATCAATGAATTCAAGAAGGTACTAGATAAGAATTTTATGCACAAATCTTCTTGCATCCATTGATTACTAAGGTTAGCATTAGGTGATATTGTATAAAGAGCTTGCTACTGTTTTAAATTCAAATGGTCTGCTATTACTGGGGTTTTTTGCACAACAGGCATATTGATGAAAACAAATACTTTGATTAGATTGAAAAATCATTATAAAGTAACATGGATGATATTTAATAGATTACATCATAGTTTGGAACCAGAATAAAAGAGAAGAGAAGTTCATCTCATCCAAACATGTACAAGTCGAGATTGTTGGCCAGATCATAGATTAGTATGTTCCAAGTTTAAAAGGATAGTTGCCTTCAAAAATAAAGCTGATTCTAATCATATTTTCAAAAGAATTAATGTTCATTCTTTAAAAGTATCTACTATAAGTATTAAATTTCAACAATTACTAAACATAAAAATTACTAACTTGGATATCTAGTTGCAATTGCAAGAAAATCAAATTGTACATCACATGACTTAATTTAATAAGCTTGTACTACAAATGTTATATAATAAATGTGAATAGCTCTTATCTCCAGACCAGTTTCTAGCTGTTGGCTGTCATCAGTGAAGCTCTAGGATATTCAGACATTGGTCAAGTCCAGCATTTATCTAATAGTTAACTTAGATAGAAAATCTAAAAATTTCAGACTTCTATGTCTTCAAATCCAGCTATCTAACTTAAGTAGCTATATGGGACTGAACTAAGTTCAGATACATCATATATTAACAGCTTTAGCAGTATGACATTGCCAAAGCCTCAAGAGAAAAACTATAATTGCAATGTTTTGTTCTTGAGACTTTGGCAGTGTTATATATTATAGTTTTGCTCTTGGGACTATGGCAATGTTATATTGCTAAAGCTGTTAATATATAATTTATCTGAACTTAGTTCAGTCCCATATGACTATTTAAGTTAGATTGCTGGATTTGAATAGAAGTCTGAAAATTTCAGATTTTTTATCTGGAAATATTGGACTTGACTTGGTATTTTTAGATCTAATGTCTGAATATCATAGCTCCTCACTGATGACAGTCAACAGCTAGAAACCAATCTGGGGATAAGGATATTCAAAAAAGCTTGTTAAGAGTTACTTATGCTCATTATAATAACGTGAAAGCTAAACACCTTATTATATATTATATATTATATATATTATCTGTTTACGCTTAAATTTAATATATTTACATTTATTAATATCACGCTCATTATATAATATTGGATCTCTAGGATTATTTTACTGAACATAGAATTTTCTCAAGATGTGGGTTGTGAATTAAGTAAATCTATTATTGGGTTCACTAAAAATAAGAATCAAGCTGTTTTTTAGACAATTGTCTTCTTATTAATGATTTTATTAAAAAGAAATTATAAAATATATAAATGACATTTCTTTGTAAGATAGCCTCAGCTTCATTCTCTCGATAGACATTGTCTCCCAGACCTTGAGACTGAGCTAATCTGGATAAGGTACCCCAAAAGGGTCCACAGAAACTTTCTTTTGTTTTTGATGGGTATAATTCTTATTAATTGATAAGATTGGTGCTTGAGATAGGAATTATTCCATACTCATAAACATACCTACTCGAAGTTTGGGTAATAACTTGTTCTCACTCAAATTCTTAGAATAAGATTACGAGCAGACTGTTAAAATATATATATATATATTATAAGCACTTGAGTTATATGGCAAACAGCAACATAGTTTTGTGTGTGCACATATGTATATATAAAGTAAAAGAAAAGTATAATTAAATACAGACAAATTTTTGTAGATATTTTTTACATTTTACTTGGAATAATAATGACTGCAAAGGATTAAATGACTCTCAATATAAAACAGAATTTTTTTATTAATTAGAACATTTAAAAAGGTCTAAATAAATTAATATTGTAGCTCTAATTTTGAATTTAAAAACAAGAATAATTTAATTTTGAAATATTTTATTAAAACTTGTATTAAATATCTATTTTTTAATTAATGCTTGTATGTATTTCTATTATCTATTTTAAAAAAACTTTGATACGATTTCCAAATATAGCCTTTTAATTAAAAGTGCTTTTGGAGGGATTTAAATTGTTTCCAATCAAGAGAGATAAGAAAAAAACACAGTTTTTAAATTAGTGTTGTTATCACCTCAGATGATTCTATAAAAGGACTGATAAAACATATTACTTCAGTTTTGGCTTGCAGTTTTTGTAAGAGATGGCCAGATGTGCTCTGGTTTTAATAGTTAGAGAAGTAACTGGCTCATGGCTAGCTGAAAAGTTAGTAAAAAAAATTTGGGAAGTAGTTAGATACAGTTTGTTGGTATCTAGCAAATAATGGTAACAGTAAAGCTACCTGCAGAGATGTCTAGTAGAGTTATGAAGAAAATTGCATGAAGATGTAAGAATGCAAGAAAACAGCTGCTCTACAGTTCAATAGTAGAGTTTGAATCCACATGGAGGTAAATGACCCACTTCTTTGTGTTGATATTCATAGCTACAAATGTATTCTGAGCAAACAGCTAACTTTTCAGGACCAATCCTGGCCAGAAGGAAATTGATCAATACCTACAAATATACCTGAATTATACTTTTATCTGATATTGACAATTGCTTGGATTATGACTATTTTGATGATGAATCAAAACCCAAGCTTACCAAGAAAAATCTTGAAGAATTGGTATATGTATGCTGCGATTTATCTGTGCATGTAGGGAACCATAGATAAACATGTCACATGTATATACAGTGAATTATTTCATTTTAAATAATTTCTTTGGTAACAATGATATTTAAAAATCTATATATTTTAATAGATAACAAGTAAATAATTTTGCTTGAATTGAATTAAAATCTAAAAGTAATAATTGAATCATGGACAATTTATTTTGAAAAAAGAAAAAGAGAACATCAAAAATCTTTTTTAGATTAATTTAAAGATGTAATTAATTAATTGAGGGTAACCTGTCATAAAAAAAAACTTTTGTGTTACTTGTCAAAAAAATTGACTTTATTTTTTTTAAAAAAAAAGGAAAAAGAAAATACTTTTATTGACTGAAAAAAGGGACTAATTAATATTAATTGATACCATCTACATCTTCATAGATACACATGTATGTGTGAATTTTATGTATAATTTTCAAATGAAATTTCTTATAAAGTATATTTTTTAATAATATTAGTATTTTGATAAATGTGTGCTGTCAGGCTTTAAATAAACTTGTTGGAACATATATGTAAATCAATGTAATAACTTGAACTTTGAATTAATCATATATATGTAAATCACAATGTGGTAATTTGTTATTATTGCATGTTAATCAAAATCAGAAAGCTAATTGTAGAGTCATATTCTAGAGACCTTAACTTCATTTTTTTATTGTCAATAAACTTGTATTCAATTGTTAAAAATTGTAAATCATCATTTCTTGGTTACCATAACAATTATAGAGCTTGTGTTCTTCTGAGCTAAATTTGTGTATACTGGCTGGTATATAAATGGGGATGTATTTAGTGCTTAATGGGCATGTATTTAGTGCTTAATGGGCATTTGGATGATGATGATTATGGTGATTGATATATCCTGGAATGGTGCTAAGATTATATTCTTTAAAGCTTATGCACTATATTTAATTTAGTCTTTGTTAGAATTTAATTTTATAGTTGTCCAGGGTATTAATGGTACTGAGTGGCCAAAAAATTGATGATGATCAACATGTTTTAATATCCCAGTATTATTTTTTCTTGGTTGTATTCTTATGGATTAGCACTTAAATTTGCACATCCAAACTATGGTTTAAATAATTGCCCAAGCTGAAAAAGGCTCAATAGTTATCCTGGTCTACAGAAGACCCATTTTCAATCCAGTCACCAGATTGACTGTTGATTTATATTGTTTTTATTATTTTTCTAATCTAGTCACAAGATTGACTGGTAATATATTTTGTTAGATCATTCATGATGAGGAATGATTATTACTTTTGGATGATGCTGGTTGATATATAGTTAATCATAGTTGCTTTAAGGAGTAACTGAACTAGCTGGCCAATCTCTCAGAGATTTTATGTTCTCATGCTCTCTTGAATATATAATATTACTTATATCTTTTTATAATGTTAAACATTACTTTAATAATTAATTTGATATTTCATTTTAAATTGACTGGAGTTCATGATGATTTCCATCACCCCAGGTAAAACCTCCCTTTTCCTTCCACCCTATCCCTCCCATCCTGTTACAATATATATATATATATATATATATATATATATATATATATGAATGTTCTAATCACCATCCCAAACATTAATGTTTTTTTAACAATACCTTCTGTAAATAAATATAATGTATGAACTTCAAGTTCTGAATTTATATTTATTCGTAGAGGGCATTGCTGAAAAAACATAACATTTGGTATAATGATAAGAACATTTTGTATTTAAATTTTCAGCTAGCGATATGGATGGGGATATATATATATATATATAACCAGATGGGGTAGTTAGATTGAATAGGGAACCAGACATAGCATGAATTTTTAACTCTCTAATATAAATAAAAAACTGTGAATAGCAAATTTTAAGATAAACACATTGTTGACTTCTTATACATATAACATATGATACAGTTATTTATTATAAGTTTAATCTACTCCAATGCAATTTATGTATTGCTCCACACTGGTCCCTTAGGCAGAGAAGCATAATACCCAGGTGGGTACCTATGACCAGACCAAAGCTATATAAGATATATAACTGCAACCACATTTGAAGGACATAGATCTTCTCAACTGATGGATTCACCACCTGTCATTCAAAGCACTTTTTTTGTTTTGAAGTAAACTTCAGGTGCCAGTTAACTACAAGTAGCTAACATGCTCTGAATAATGGTAAACTAATTTACCACCTAAGAAATCCTAACTAGTTCAATCAAAAGAATAATATAATAAATTGCTGCTCTAACTTCTCTGCTAAATTGTTTTTTAGTAGTATAATTAAAAGAAATTGACTGATAAATACTAATTTGTAGAATAATTTATTTTAAATAAAATGTTTAATATAACTTGAAACTAATTTTATAAATCTTTTAATTAAATATAAACAATGATTTATAATATCTCAGGCACTATAATAAAACATACAATAGTAATGTAGCATAAACATAAAGCATTAAAAATAAGTACAAAATATATAATGCACATACATTCTTTCATATGAGCTGTTAGTTTGTATAATTTGTCAAAGTTCTACTGCTATTGGTTTATTATATCATCCGACAAATAAATAATTCATTTTATGCTGGCTATAGAGTCCATTTATTAGACAGACTCTGGGAGGCTTCAAAGATTACAATGGCTACATTAATTAATATCAAGAATTGGAATAAGAAAATGTTATTACCTATAGGATTTTTGAATGTGGTAGCTTCAAATTATTTACTGCTGTGTGTGTGTTTTTCAACCAGTTGGATTTTAGGCTTCTGATGCAGTCCTGACAATTGTGGTTCTAGGCTACTTCTTACTCAAGACAGTTAGAATTTTTTTGCAGTTTTAAATTATTAAACAGGCATTTCTTCTATCAGACAGACAGCTAATGTTCTTGCTGATGAAGGTTGGAGCCCATCATCTGCTCCAAAAGCTGCTTAACACTGCATTGTATTTTTTGACTTTAGATATGTGAATGACTCTAGCTATGTGAAAAAGACTAGATATGTGAATAAGACTTGACAAATTTTTGGCCCTATTTATATGATGACCTTGTTATCCTTTTTTAATTAGTTTTTAAATTTGTCCACTGCTTTGAATAAATTCTTTTAATAAGATGTGTTGAATTAATCCCGTTTATGGATTTTAATTAGTACCCATTGCTAATCCTGTTTTTATATAGCCTATGAGTATATACAATCTTTGAAGGAAATTTTAATTATACACTTTCATTTGTTTTAATATTTAACTTTCATACTTTAATTTTTTAATATGCACACATTTTATTATGTTCTTTATAATTAAATACAATCTTTATTCACACCCATGTATATTTGTTTTATTTTGAATAAATGGAAAGATTTTCTTTTAGTTTTTAAGATTTTTTTTTTCTTTTTTTTCTTTAATACTTTTAAATTTTTTCAGTTACACTCCCCCTCAGGCTAACTTTCTTTTATTTTAATAAAACTAACTTTTCTAAATACACTTTCTTCATTTATTCTAAAGTTTAATTTTTGCCAAGTTAAATTTTCTCCCCCCTCTATTACTTAATTTGTAAACATTGCTACTGACTTTTAGCAAACTGTTTTAAACTAATAATAAAAACTCTTACAACTTATTCGGGCTTACGTATTATTTATTTATTAAACCTTCATTTCCTTTAATGAAACTTATTTTGCAGTGATATACAATTTATTTTAATGATTGTGGACAACAATTTTATGTGGAGTGCTATTCATTAGCAGTAGAATATATAGGTTTTATTGATTTGTTCAATCCATCTGCCTCAAATTGAATAGATATATGGAATTATTTGGAATTAATTTGTCACTCATCAAATTTTTTTCATATTTACATCTACTACATAATGGAATGAAAGTTAATATTATTATGACAAGCAGAACATCAGGCATTTTAAGTAAAAATCTATATTAAATTAGTGTATGCACTTATTACAACATAGTTTTTGATTTTTATACCATAGTCTTTGGAACTGTTTATGAATGACTTAATGGAACAAAGAGTGACTCGTGTATTAGTTTTACTCATTTCATTCAGAAGTTTAACTCAATTAAGTGAATGAGTTTATAGCATTGCTTGAAATTAATGGTTGTCTATAAAAGTTTATTTGTATTATACAGTTTTTACTTCAAGGAATGAGAGGAAATATTATTGCAGACAAAAAATCTAAGATATTTGAAATGGTAACTGGTATTTTATATTGTTTTCCTGAAGGTTTGTGATGATGGTGTTTTAGCTGTATTTATATGTTGGACTATTTCCATCATCTAATATGAGTATTGAATGTCTTTAAAAAAATTTAACTTTACTTACTAACCTATTTGATGTGCTATTACTAAAGTTGAATGTATATGTAATATTTAAACAAAGTTAAATTTTTCTCAAGTCATTCAATACTCATATTAGATGATGGAATAGTCCAACATATAAATGCAACTGAAATTTTATCTTGTTTTTAATTTTTATGACAATAGATTTTGGGATTATTTGTGTTCTTTAATGAATGAGGTATGAAAATATTTTAATGGTTTGATTGGTGGGATTTTTAATCTGAATTGATTAAAAACTAAAATTTCATCTTCTTTGATTTTGGATTTATAAAAGGTTTATAATTGCACAATTTTTGCCAATTCAAAAAATAAACTACAGAATGTTTTTTAATGTTTTGAATGCAGTTACAATTATTTTGGTTCAATATTTAATGTTAAAAATACCTCAAGTTTATTATCATCCTAGTGATTAAAAAAAATCATCTGAAATTTTTAGTTTGGATGATTATCAACTTAAGAATGTACATCATTCTATGTTGGTAATGTTTATAAGCTAAACAAACTTATACTCCTACTGGTTTTAATAATTTAAAAGATAGGATATTTCATCACAGAATGAAAATGAAACTTACACATCCTATCAATGTAATATAATGATATGAGAAAACTTTTATTTTTAGAATGATCTGTAAAAATACAAAGCAAAGACCATAAGACCGATCAACATATTATTTGTCTGAAAGTTTGTAATGATGGTATATTATAAGATGTGATATGTTGGACCGTTTGCATCATTTATGAGTGAATGTTGAATGTATAGAAAATTTTTAAATAAAGTTTAAAATTTTCTATACATTCAACATTCACTCATAAATGATGGAAATAGTCCAACATATCATATTGATCAACATATTGTTTAATTTACTATATGCAATACTAGATAGTTCATTACTCTAAAAGTGCACCATCATAATGAACTTATAAAATGAATGGAAAATGCAAAACTTCCTAAAAAGATATTTTATAATCAATTTATGCATGGTTTTCATGGGAGAGGTAGACCTTATTTACATTATAACAATTACCTCAAAACATTCTAAACAACTGTAATATTAATTATTTCCATTGGTAAGATATGGTAGAGAATAGAATACATTTAAAATCTTCAATTAAGTAAGAATTACCTTAAAGATATTCTAAACAACTGCAATAATAACTGCTTCCATTAACAAGATATGGTAGAGAATGGAACACATCTCAAAAGACATTCTAAGCAACTGTAATATTAAATATTTCTATTACCAACATATGGTATAGAGTAGAATACATTTGAAATCTTCAATTAAATAGGGTTTATCTAAAGGATATTTTAAACAATCTAATATTAATTGTTTCCATTAACATAATATGGTAGAAAATAGAATACATTTGAAATCTTCAATCTAGTAACAATTATCTCAAATACATTCTAAACAACTGTAATATTAATTTTTCATTAGTAAGATGTGGAAAAGAAGAGAATACATTTGAAATCTTCAATTAGATATGGTATAGAAGTATTTGAGAAATATAAGTTTTCTGTTGAAGAAGTTAAAAGGCAGTATTACAAAACTAATATTATCTATAAATGACCATATTTTCATGTCACAGTTTGTTTTGTACAGTCATCACAAAAATCATCTTTAATATAATTTTTCCTGCCATTGTTATCTTTTTGGTCTTAGAGTTAGAATCGCCATCCTTATTTGTGAGTAGTTATTATTGCTAATGATAATAATTGTGACATTTATGTGTGTGCATGTACTTCTTGTACTGAACCAATTTAGACATATGCCTATGTAAATATGTCACATGCATGCCATGCTGAATTATCTCTTAATCATTTATATATACAGTATATGAGAAAGTTGTCATATATATATATTGTTGCAATTGATCCAAGTGTCACTATTTACCTCAAGTATCAGATTTCTTCTTAAAAATACCTTTAACTAAATGGGGTCTTCTATGTAAGAAGAAATCCAAAATTAAGTCAAGTAAATCTAAATCATACAAGCAGCACGTTTTAAGATTAATAATGTTTGCTATCAAGTTATCGTAATAAAGCTATAAATAAAATTCATCGTTATAACGATAACCAGCGGTTCGTTGCTTAGCAGTTTATAAGAATTTCGAGCACTGGTATGTTGTTCAAGTGGAAACATGGTTGACAGACCTTGGGCTTCAGTCTTTTTACTACTACAACAAACTATGTAGTGCATTGAAGTATGCGATTGTGCGTATATGCGTGCGTACGTGTGTGCGCGCATGGACGTATAATTCTGAACCATCTGTCAATCGCTCAGGCATATGGTTCATTTGTTACTGACAACACAATATACTGCATACTTTTCAAACTGAATCAAACGTCAATGTTAGAAAAAATCCAAATTTAAGTCAACGAAAGCTTAAGTCTACATATTCACAAATACATTTGTAATAATTGTTAAACTATTGGAAGATATTTTTATTTAACATATATAGGAACAAAGACAAAGCTGGATTGTTTAATAAATGTATAATTATTTTCAATCTGTAAATAATAAATAATCCATATTAAATGTCACTGAGCGGAGCCTGTTATTTTCTGTTCAGTAAATTATTTTAAATCTTTAATTATTTTAAATCTTTAAAGATTTAAAATAATTATAAATTTGTTAATCAATCCAGTCGCAATGTCGCTTATTATTAATATTGACAATTAATATAATACATGCAATCCATTCTATTAATACTATGCAATTTTGGTGCAGCGGCAGATTGGCAACTTCTGGAGTTCGAGGCCCATATATTGTGGCTTGAGATCGATAGACTATGGCCCATCTTTATTGTTTCCACTCTCGAACTTCTCATGCGCTTCCCAGCTAAGAGTTCCTATAATAAATGCAATGGAGATGTGGATGGATGCCAACTTTCTCGGGGTCCACCCTGCAAATAATATGGATGAATATATACAACAAATAATCTATATATGGAAAACTAATTTCATTATTAACTCCTGGTTAAAAATAACAAATAATGAAAATTATATAACAATGCTATTAATATAGACTCTGTGGATATTATGGAATAACCACATTAGGGACTACAGAGGTGAGGGACCTAGACTGTTGAATTGAAAAATGAGTACATGGTGTTGGCAATTATGGCACACCTCAAGTATTGGTCTACCCTCCCCAGGGTGATTTTTACTTTACTTAGACATGCGCTTCAACTTAACATTGAGAACATATCAAAAAATAAAGATTCTTTATTGTTCAGCAGAACATTGGTATAATTGTATTTCCAGAGACTCACCATATTCTAATAGTACATATTTTCTTAAAAATCCTGGATTTTCATTGATTATATGTAAGACATGTTGAAAAAACATGGTATGGCTATTTTGTCTCAAATCATCTTGCAATGCAAACAATTTCCATTAAAGACAATTCAAATGTAATTGCAATTACAATTCAGATTTTTTATTTTTCTCCTGTGTCATAGCTTCAGCCGGGAAGCAAACCCACCAACCCGGGACAACTGTCTGTAAATGCTAACCTCTCGACCACCAATGCTTGACTTTAGATAATTTTTATGCTTGAAAGGTTTACAAATCTTCCAATACAATATGACCATACCCTCCTCTTCCAGATCTTCCTACATCTTCTGTAGTTATAGGAGATTTTAATTTTCATAGTAGACTTTGGGATATGTAAATGATGATCTGGTAGGTTATCACCTTTCAATATGGATGGGTTTAAGTACTAAGCACTGTCTTTATGATGCCATTGAAGGAAGAAAGTTCCATTCAGTCAGATTTGGAAATAGAGAATAAATAATTTACCATTAGCTGTTAAACTACTGATAACCATTTACACCATAGCTAACACTAAACAAGCCTAATTATTGGAATCCACATTCATGTAATTGAAAGCTATCTTCTTCTGAGATAAAATTTAAAAAATGCTAATTGTAATCAATAGAGTGGTTATTTTGAAAAAAAAAAAATACTAATAAAATCTCACCAATTCACTCTTATTATAATAGCTTTAACAACCTCATATTAACAGCTTTCAAAAAGTCCTTCCATCAAGGATATTGAAAGCAATTTATTCCAGGTTGGAACAAAATCAGAAATGATCATTATAGTCAAATTTTTATCTGTCTGTAATCCAAAAATTGCCAGCACAAAATTACTGGATGATGCTGAAAGTGGAAAATAAAATGAGATTATGGAGAAGCAACATTTTACAAAATCTAGTCATAAGCCTGGGTCGCTTTTATAAAAGCTTAGTTGATGTAAAAATATATAAGTTCCAATAGATGATACTCTTGTTAAAAGTTTACATAGAAGAATACAGTCCTAATTATGAAGTTAAAATTGATTCTAGTAAAGCTGTTAAAAACAAAATGCCTGAAGAAATAGTTACCCACCAGAACTTGCAAAACCATAAAATAAAGATGATACCTCTATGAAGATGCGAACCAAAGAAACTAGTCCTCAGAAAACCAAAGAAGACATAATTAATTCCAAAACATAAAGATGAAATGTCTGATTTAAACAAAATTTTATAAGATACATATTCATCAGCAGAAAATATTCTGTTATCAGAAATATCCCACAATTCCCTAAAATAAATCGATGAAAATAGTTTACAACAAGTTGCAATTAACATTCACAAAATTTGCATAAATTCCATTTCTCAAAATGCCACAAGTGATCACGATATTATAAATTCAACTGAAATCTTGGATTAGAAAATTGAATGAAATGCAAAAAATGATTATAATATGTTAGATGACATGGTAAATTCAACTACAAACCTTGATGAGAAAATTACTGATTCACCTAGTAATATTAATGTTGAGTATCAGGATACTCTCACTGAAGAATCTAAAGAGGAATTAGTGGGAGTGAATCCAAATTATAAAACTGGTGTTACTAATAAAAAATTTATCTGATAATGAAGATTTTTGGAAGTAGCAGATAATCATGTGTCTCCTTCTGACAAAACTTCTATTGATTATGATTAATCCGCAAGTACATTAGAAGATAAAGATGATATTTCCTTAGAGAATTCAGAAATACATAATGAAAACCTAAATGAAGAGGCATTAGATTTAACTTTATATGATGAAATGCAATCTTTTGTTAATAATGATTTTTCAATTAAAAATGAGAATACTAGTCGAAGAATCAGATAAAGAAGAAACTTTTTTTCAGAAAAATCTGAACATTTTTAAGCAATTGTTTTTGAAGATCTTGAAAAATTAAACCAACTGAAAAAAATGATCTACCTTCTCATGAATTGGATATTTCTAAACCTATTTCAAAAGAGTTAATTTGAATCTTAGATATTTTCTGACAACTTGGACATTTCTAAACCTATTTCAAAAGAGATAATTCCAACCTTAGATATTTTCTGATGAATTGGACATTTCTAATCCTATTTCAAAAGAGTTAATTCGAACCTTAGATATTTTCTGATAAATTGGACATTTTAAAATCTATTTCAAAAAAGATAATTCCAATCATAGATACTTTTTGATGAATTGGGCATTTCTAAACCTATTTCAAAAAAGATAATTTTTTGATGAATTGAGCATTTCTAAACCTTTTTTAAAAGAGATAATTCCAACATTAGATATTTTTTGATGAATTGAGCATTTCTAAACCTATTTCAAAAGAGATAATTCCAACCTTAGATATTTTTTGATGAATTGGGCATTTCTAAACCTATTTCAAAAGAGATAATCCCAACCTTAGATATTTTCTGAAGAATTGGACATTTTTAAACCTGTTTCAAAAGATATAATTCCAACCTTAGATATTTTCTGATGAATTGGACATTTCTAAACCTATTTCAAAAGAGATAATTCCAACTTAGATATTTTTTGATGAATTGGGCATTTCTAAACCTATTTCAAAAGAGATAATTCCAACCTTAGATATTTTCTGATGAATTGGACACTTTTTAATCTGTTTCAAAAGAGATAATTCCAATCTTAGATATTTTCTGATGAATTGGACATTTTTAAATCTGTTTTAAAAGAGATAATTCCAACCTTAGATATTTTCTGATGAATTGGACATTTCTAATCCTATTTCAAAAGGGTTCATTCAAACCTTAGATATTTTCTGATGAATTGGGCATTTCTAAATCTGTTTCAAAAGATATAATTCCAACCTTAGATATTTTTTGATGAATTGGGCATTTCTAAATCTGTTTCAAAAGATATAATTCCAACCTTAGATATTTTCTGATGAATTGGACATTTCTAAACCTATTTCAAAAGAGATAATTCCAACCGTAGATATTTCTAACCCTATTTCAAAAGAGATAATTCCAACTTTAGATATTTTTTGATGAATTGGGCATTTCTAAATCTGTTTCAAAAGATATAATTCCAACCTTAGATATTTTTTGATAAATTGGACATTTCTAAACCTATTTCAAAAGAGATAATTCCAACCTTAGATATTTTCTGATGAATTGGACATTTCTAAACCTATTTCAAAAGAGATAATTCCAATCTTAGATATTTTTTGATGAATTGGGCATTTCTAAATCTGTTTCAAAAGATATAATTCCAACCTTAGATATTTTTTGATAAATTGAACATTTCTAAACCTATTCCAAAAGAGATAATTCCACAGCAAAAACATAAACGAGGTTTTCACTGTTAGCACTATTCTCATTAATCTTAGACAATTTTTTACTTATGGTTTTACAAATGTCTATTTGTGGTTTGCTATTACTCTTGAACTTGGTGAATTTTCAAGATTGCTTAAGCATGAGTCCAAAAGCTATCCCAAATTTCATTACCTCTATATAATCTAAATCACTAATGGCCAATAATTTTTGCCATATATTATCACTACACCTACCAGTAAGAAATTGTTCCAGCAGGGTTTCATCTAGGAAAAATCCATTGATGTAATTTTTTTGCTAGATTACAAAGAGCACTATCATAATCTTTTATACTTTCATTCCAATCTTGGTTCCGGGCTCTGAATTGCAGTCTAAAAACATATCTAGAAGGTTGGGAATTAAAGTGACTTGACAAATGCACTTTAATCTGATCGTATGTACAATCTTCAGGCATTAGAGGTTCAGTGAGCCTGTTGGCTATCTCAATAATTATTTTCACAGAAAAGCATAATAATGAAGCAATCTTATACTTATCATCTTTAACTTTATTAATGAATAAATATTTTTTTTACAAGTTGAACATACAGGGGCCAACTATTTGCCTCACTGATGTCAAATTCACTGATTGCTACTTGCATTGCCTATTCTTTCTTTTACCCAAATTTAACTGTTATTTTAATTAAGGGTTTGAATCAAGACTGTGACTGTACTAACTGTTATGTCTACCTATTCTAAGAGTGCACTTCTCATGAGTACAAATCACGACTAATATTTAATATTTAGATAATTTAACATATGCATTCATAAATAATCAGCTCTTCACACTTGAAGTGACTGTGCCATGTGAGATAATCTACTCCAATACATATTTCTCTGTGCACAGGTGAAGCTCCAATAATCAACTGTCCTCTTGTTCATCCAATTAGTACTGAGTCATTCATTGTTCAATCCCTGAAGTTGATTGGCTAGTACTCCTGTCCATTAGCTCAGGTGATTTTTCATTTTAATCTCCATATAAGAATTTACACAAGTATAAAGGAAATCGAACTTGAATTTCTTTAATTGTTTTATTTTATTAACGACATATTCTACTCTCATTAATTAGACTATTATTCATTTTAGAAAATAATCTTTTTTTATCTTAAAATTATAAATCTTTTATTTACTATTTTAAAAGAATCAGTCTTTTAAAATTCTTTATTTTATTTAAACTGATAACTTTTACTAAGTTTATATCTATATGCGTTTAAATATATACATGCATATCAAAACTATATCTTGAATTATTAGAAAGTCCAATCTGTTTAACAGATGCAACTTATCTTCTGAACATTGACAAATAAATATATGGGAAAAAACCATTGCAAAAGAGCAGACTAGAGTATATTTCTTGTGGTAATATTTGTGCAGAAGTATAGGGGCACAGTATTCACCAACCAAATATGCACCACAACCCCAAGAAGGGATCAGAAAATACGTATCACAATCCCAAATAGTGCCAACTAACTTTATTTAATCTAAAAGCGATATCAGAAAATAATCTTAAAAGTTTTCAATACTGATATTAATACATTGTACAGGCTTAAACTTGTATT
Organism: Epiperipatus broadwayi; assembly: GCA_028023455.1. Taxonomy (NCBI): domain Eukaryota; kingdom Metazoa; phylum Onychophora; class Udeonychophora; order Euonychophora; family Peripatidae; genus Epiperipatus; species Epiperipatus broadwayi. The sequence goes on along the minus strand of JAQFVV010006394.1, from coordinate 1,855,553 downwards.
AATATATGTAATATATGCGGGATTCGAACTCAGACTTTCACACGACCCACTACTCTCAGTGCCCTCTTATATTGCTGACCCACCTGATCACACACATATCAGGCGGGTCAGCAATATGAGATGGCATTGAGAGTAGTGGTTCGTGTGAAAATCTGAATTCGAATCCCGAATACTGATATTAATAAATCAGTTACTTTATATCTCACTGTTTTTAAAACGCTCTTGAGGAAAGAGTTTTTGTTAGTAAAATTTCTAGGAAGCCGTTTCTTACAGAGCGTTAATAATATGATTCATGACGTCTGGATTACATATGGATACAGGGTTGGCGCTATAACAAAATTATTCACCTTACTTGAAAGAAATACTTTCAAAAATTAAATAAAAGTTCTTTTAGCTTCCTATCAATTCATCAGTATATAATTTTTTTCATTGTTCCCTGACAAAATACTGTGTATAGTGATGAAATGGTTGTTTTCTCTACGCATTAACATGGGCGATTAGCTATTAATTTATTTATACGCTTGTGTATGGTTTGATTAAACAACTTTATTAGATATGTTTAAGTGTGTTTTGACTTATGTTTCGAATATATCGAAGTGTAAATTATATAATTCACTTAACCGTGCACTTTTTTTTTTAATTTATCGCTTCTCTAAGTAGGTTTAATTATTTCTTTCTTAGAATACTTTTTTTTAATTATAGATAATCTATTGTTACAGTTATATTATGAAATATCAAGCATATATGCAGAAATTATTAGGCTAGTCTGGGTGTATAATATTTTCATAGTAGCTCTTTTAAATATTTCTAGTTATGGATAATTAGATGAATCGAACATTATTTAAATACATAAAAGTCATCGTTTTTATCAATATAATTTGCCATTACGCGACTTTTACTACAGAATTTAATTTGTATCAGGATAAAATTTCATTTGAGAACAATTCAACTGTCCTACATTTTGATAAAATATTTTTTCTATTGTAAAAAAAATGTTTCTTATCGAAAATGTTATAAAGCTTATACGACAACTTTGCGCAAACATTAAAATAGGATAAAATTTTATCTTTTTAATTGGGTTTAAAAATTCACTTATATATTTGCTAATTAATTATTAATTTTCCTTACAGTAATATCTAATATTTTTCACTTTTCGTTAATTTAAAAAATATTTACACTCGACCATTATTTATTTGACATTATTTAAATGCGAGAACAATAAATAGACTTCCTAAAGAATGACGAATTTGAGTATAGTTTTGTAGGCAGGGCAGAACCTGTTTACGTTATAAAAATTATGTCGAACGTATAGAAGCCCCAATTAGGCATAATAAAATACAACATCTCAACAGACAAGCGTATTCTATATATGAAAGGGTGTGTGGTTAGATTGGTTTGTATGCTGAAAGAAAGACAGCTCTCGTATATTACTATTCTTTTTTATTTATTTATTTATTGGGGGGGGGGCAGGCAATGACCATACTCGTTTATGATTGGCTATAGCTGAAGTTAGGAGTATATACATGGATATATTAAGCAGTCTGGAAAATAGGTATTATGATTTCAAAGTATATATTTTATTAAGAAATGTGCGTTTAAGCAATAATCAGTCATAAATCTTTGATCTGTTAGGCAACTTTTTTTAATAAAGATTATAGTACTCCATAGTAATTATTTATATCGGACTATTTTGATTGTCTAATACCAAATACTGAATGTTTTTTAGAAAATTTCAAATTTTATTTAAACTTTTCAAAAAAAATTGGAACTGAACTGTTTGTAATTACAACGTGTTGAGTGGTACTATTCACCCGTCTTCTTCAAATAATCAAACCTAGACCTTTAGATTTTGAATATTGGAATTTAAGATAACATTCTAGCCAAGATTCAGATTCGAATCTCATGCTACTATTGTCACTGGTTTAGCCAAAAGTACCTGAAGAAAAGAACAGTGTAACTTACAGCCCTAACCTTACTAACAGTTGAATGCATTTAAATAAAATTTGAATTTTTCTAAAAACATCCAGTATTTGACATTGATTGATGAAGATACAATTACTATTAAAATCATCTAAAATCTTCAGACATACACTATAGTATTCCATGTTCAAGTCGTAGCTACCCATCTAAGCTAAAATTCAGCCCATGTGAAGCAAAATATTTTTTAGCCATATTTCAAATAGTTTTTCTTTCATATAACTGTTTCACAGCTGATTTACTTAATCCCTTTTGGTTGATGAATGGATATTTAGTTGTCCTTTGCTAGAAGAAGAAAAAGAAAAAAACTATTAAAACTTCTCACTACTAGACAGTTTCCAGATCTAGTGATTAATACCTGCTTCCTCACTGTTATTTTTTTCTGAGTACTTTGTGGAAGTAATAAAATGGCAGACTGGAAATCAAGGTCCCCATGGATTATGACCTATATCTGACACTTCTGGTGCTCAAAGTTCAATAAACCATTTGATTATTATTTTGTTTATTTAATTTGATGCAGTGATAAAGTGACAGGATTTCAGTTCAAGGTCTATGGATAGTTTAATTTCATAATTTATAGTAATTAAACTTCTGTGAATCCCTTGGTTATTATGTTGATCCTCTATAATTATTTACAGACAGATAGACAGACACAGATAGATAGATAGATAGATAGATAGATAGATAGATAGATAGATAGATAGATAGATAGATAGATAGATAGATAGATAGATAGATAGATAGATAGATAGATAGATAGATAGATAGATAGATAGATAGATAGATAGATAGATAGATAGATAGATAGATAGATAGATAGATAGATAGATAGATAGATAGATAGATAGATAGATAGATAGATAGATAGATAGATAGATAGATGGATGGATGGATCGACTGACAGACTGATAGATAGATAGATAGGCAGACAGACAGACATACAGACAGGTAGATAGATAGATAGATAGATAGATAGATAGATAGATAGATAGATATTGGATGGACATATAGATAGATAGATAGATGGATGGATGGATGGATGGATGGATAGATGGATAGATAGATAGATAGATAGATAGATAGATAGATTGATTGATGGATGGATGAATGAAATGGATAGATGGATGGACTGATAGACTGATAGATAGATAGATAAATAGATAGATAGATAGATAGATAGATAGATAGATAGATAGATAGGCAGGCAGACAGACAGACTGACAATTAGATAGATAGATAGATAGATAGATAGATAGATAGATAGATAGATAGATAGATAGATAGATAGATAGATAGATAGATAGATAGATAGATAGATAGATAGATAGATAGATAGATAGATAGATAGATAGATAGATAGATAGATAGATAGATAGATAGATAGATAATTTGGAAAGTAGGTAGGTTGTATGGTAATTAAACAGATGGGTGGATATGTACATAAGTAGGTACATAGATAGATGATTGTAGATGCTTAGTTGAATGTCCAAAATTGGAAATTGGATTTTAAATGTGTCTTAGATAATGAAACTATATCTTGGACTTTCTGGAAAATATAATCTGCTTAATAGCTTTTTATATGTTATCTGTGAAGCAACTTCTGATATTTAGTAATGAAATGTACAAAGAAACAGGAAGTCATTTCCAAGATAAAGACTTGAGTATGTCAACAATATTTCTCATGATAATATTTAATCGCATATCAGATGTTTAGTGTGGAAACTTCTCTAAACGCAGAAGTAAAAAAAAATTGTATGTAAAGTGCTTGCTTCATAACACTGAATACTACTAGTCATTTTAGTATACAGTGGATCAATTTGTCTAAAAGTAATGTTATCAGAAAGTAAACTTGAAAAATCTTCACTACTGAAGTTTTATAAACAAGTTAATTTTAAAACCATCAAAACATCACATGATCACCATTTCATATGCTTACATATGCTGTTAATAAGAGAACCAAATGTTCCATACAGTAGTGCCACTAAATGCAATAAGCTAGAAACTAGTTCGGGATGTTGGATAAGTAGGCACTAGGTAAGGATTTTATGCACAAACCCTGCATCCATTGAATATAAAGGCTTGCACTTGGTGTCATCATTGCATGCAGAGTTTGGTACTCTTATTATCAAACTAATTTTACATGTAAGTACTTTTAATATGCTTTTGAGAAGAAATCTTTGTTGCTAAAATATATTCCAATGAGCAAAATCTTTTTCTACAAAAGCACTTCTATCTGATAAAGTTCTCCAAGAGTAAAAAGTTATTTTATCCCTGATATCTTGATTATATATGTATATAGTATTATTGCTGTAATTGAAGTAATCTACTGTACTTGAAACAATTTTCTTCCAAAAGTGGGTCAATTGATGAGCGCTGGTTCAGCAGGAAATGACTCTTAGGGGATCATTTGTCTTTTATTGTATCCTTATTAATATTATTTTTTTTAAAAAGTGTGATATTGTAGAGATTATTTACTATATTTATAAAGATATTGCACATGGAAAGAAAAATGCCAATAACTCCATATATGTGTGTTTAAATTTAAAAAATCAGTAACACAAACTTTAACTGAGGTTTAAAGTTTATATCTGGACTAGAGAAAATCTCTAGCTTAGTAAATAATTAGGGATAATCATTGTTGCATTTGTCTAAAGTGGATGGTGTCTAAGTTGTGGGTGAAGTAAATCTGAAACTTGTAAATCAAATTAAACAAGAAAATACTATATAGTGATGAAATGGTTGTTGATTTTCTCTGGCCATTAAAATATGTAATTGGCTATTATTTATTCAGTGTAAGGATTTTTTACTCTATACAACTTTTAACAAAATATCATAAAGGAATATGTAGAGATTTTAATCAGAAAATTATTAAGTCATCTAATTCTGTCATGGTAATCATAGATTTAACAATCATTAACAATATGATTTTTAGTCTGTATTTGTCCACATTTTCGAAGATCGGTAGCTGTTAAATTCAATTTATGAAGTATATGATTATAGTGACCCAGATCAAATAGTGCGCTTTATTGTTGGATCTGGAAAAAAAAATTATTTGTGACTTTATAAGAATTTCATTTTTATGACATAATTATTTGATTGTAGGTTTTTGGGTGAACATTCAAATAGAGATTGGATTTGAACCTACGTCTTGAATTATTGAAAAGTCCAATTTGTTTAATACTGACAGTGAAATATATTTTTTTAAAAAACCAGAAAGACATTGCAAAAGAGCAGACTAGAATATATTTCTTGTGGTAACATATGTCCAAAAGTATAGGGGCACAGTATTTACCAACAAAATATGCTTCACAATCCCCCAAAAGTCACCAGCAAATATGAATCACAACCCCTAATAGTACCAGCTAACTTCATTTCATCTAAAAGTGATATCAGAAAATAATCTTAAAAATTTTTAATACTTCTGTTAATAAATCAGTTACTTCATATGTACATGTTTTTAACACACTCTTGAGGAAACTATTTTTGTTAGTAAAACAATTTCTAAGAAGCAGTTCCTTTTGCAAGAGCATTAATAATTTTATTCATGACGTCTTCATTATATATGGATACAGTGTTGATAGTGTAAAAAATTTATTCACCTTATATGAAAGAAATACATTCAAAAATTAAAGAAAGTTTTTTCAGCTTCCTACCATTTCATCAGTAAATATTTTATTTGACTATTCCCTGACGAAATACTGTGTATAGAGATGAAATGGTTATTGGTTTTCTCTATACATTGTCATAGGCGACTAACTATTTATTTATTTATACGCACACGTGATTTGGTTAAGCAATTTTAATATATATATTTAAACGTGTTTTGACATATGTCTCGAATATATTATTTATATCTAGTGAGTTTTATAATTCACTTGACCGTACTTTTTTTTTTTTTAATTTATAGTATTTCTTTAAGTAGATTTGATTATTTTTTTCTCAGTAGACATTTTTTTTATAATTGTAGATAATCTATTGTTATAGTTACATTATGAAATATCAAGCATATATGCAGAAATTATTAGGTTAGTCTAGGTACATAATATTTTCTAAGTAGCTCTTTTAAATATTTCCAGTTATGGATAATTAAATAAGTCGAATATTATTTAAAACATATAAAAGTCATATATTTTTAGCAATATAATTTGTTATTACGCGTCTTTTATTACAGTGTTTAATTTGTATCAGGGTAAAATTTCATTTGCGAACAATTCACTTGTCCTATATTTTGATAAAAGATTTTTCCTATTGTAAAAAAAAAAATGTTTCGTATCGAAAATGTTATAGAGTTTATACGACAACTTTGCGCAAACATTAAAATAGGATATTTACTTTAAATTTTTAATTGGGTTTAAAAGTTTATTTTTTTTTATATTTGCTAATTACTTATGAATTTTTCTTACAGTAATATCTAATATTTTTAACTTTTCATTAATTTAAAAAATATTTATAGAGAACCATTATTTCTTTGATATTTTTTTTTCTACGATAAAAATTTTATTTCTTTGATATTATTAAAAGAATGACGAACTTGAGTACAGTTTTTGTAGTAAAGATAGACCTTATTTACGTCACAAAAATTATCTCGAACGTAGGAGAGTCCCAATTAGGCGTAATAAAATACAGTATCTCAATAGATAAGCATATTCTATATATGAAAGGATTTGTTGTTAGATTGGTTAGTATACTCAAAGAAAAGCTCATTTCATGTATTATTATTTTCTTTTTTATTTATTGGGGGGGGGGGGTGCAATGACCATACTGGTTTGTAATTGATTACAACTGAAGATAGGGATGTATAAAAAGATACAGTAAGCAATCTGGAAACTAGATATTATCATGCCAAAAAATATATTTTATTAAGAAGTGTGTCAAGCAATAATCTATTACTAATCATCAGTGATGCTTAATCTGTTTAGACAACTTTTTCCAATAAAGACTATAGTACTCCACGGTAATTGAACTGTTTTTATTACCTACTAAATATTGGAGGTTTTTAAAAAAAAATCAAATTTTATTTCAACTTTTCAAAAAAATTGAACTATTAGTAATTACGACCGGGGACGGAACGTGTTAAGTAGTATTATTCACCCCTCTTCTTCAAGTAGTGCTAATCTGATCAGTGAAACTACTAGCATGGAAATGAAACCTAGGTCTTTAGATTTTGATATTGGCATTTAAATACATTCTAACCAACTAAGCAAAGATTCAAATTCAATTCTCATGCTAGTATTTTCACTGGTTTGGCAGAAATACCTGAAGAAAAAAGTGAGATAATACTCACAGCCCTAACCCTATTTCAAACCCTAATCTTACTAATAGTTGAATGTATTTGAAAGGTTTAAATAAAGTTTGAATTTTTTAAAAAAAAATTCAATATTTAACATTGGATGAAGAAGATAATTCAACATACAATTACTATTAAAATGACATCATCTAAAATCTTCAGAGATACATTATAGAATTCCCTGTTCAAGTCCTAGCTATCCATCTTTCATGCTTTCAATCTGAAGCTAAAATTCAACCTGTGTGAAGTACTATTTTTTGCCATATTTCGAAGAGAGGCTTTTTTTTATGTAGCTGTTTCCCATTTGATTGAATTAATCACTTACAATTGGTTGATGAATGGATATTTAGCTGTCCTTTGCTAGAAGAAAAATAAGAAAACCATTGAAACTTCTCACTACTAAAAAGTTTCCAGTTCTAGTGATTAATACCTGCTTCTTCACTGTTATTTTTCCCTGTGTAGCTTGCTAAAGGGATGGAGTGGCAGATTCCCAAACTGAAAGTCCATGGATTATGACCTAAATCTGACACTTCTGATGCTCAAAGTTCAATAAACCATTTGATTATGAACTTACTTACATAATTTGATGTAGGGATAGAGTGACAGGATTTGAGTTTAAGGATGGACGGACAGACAGACAGACAGACAGACAGACAGATAGACAGATAGACAGATAGATAGATAGATAGATAGATAGATAGATAGATAGATAGATAGATAGATAGATAGATAGATAGATAGATAGATAGATAGATAGATAGATAGATAGATAGATAGATAGATAGATAGATAGATAGATAGATAGATAGATAGATAGATAGATAGATAGATAGATAGATAGATAGATAGATAGATAGATAGATAGATAGATAGATAGATAGATAGATAGATAGATAGATAGATAGATAGATAGATAGATAGATAGATAGATAGATAGATAGATAGATAGATAGATAGATAGATAGATAGATAGATAGATAGATAGATAGATAGATAGATAGATAGATAGATAGATAGATAGATAGATAGATAGATAGATAGATAGATAGATAGATAGATAGATAGATAGATAGATAGATAGATAGATAGATAGATAGATAGATAGATAGATAGATAGATAGATAGATAGATAGATAGATAGATAGATAGATAGATAGATAGATAGATAGATAGATAGATAGATAGATAGATAGATAGATAGATAATTTGGAAAGTAGGTAAGTTGGTTGGTAAATAGACAGATGGGTGGATATGTACATAAGTAGGTAGATAGATAGATGATTGTAGATGCTTAGTTGAATATCCAAAAACGGAAATAGGATTATAAATGTGTCTTAGATAATGAAACTATATCTTGACTTTCTGGAAAATATAATCTGCTTAATAGCTTTTTATATGTTATCTGTGAAGCAACTTCTGATATTTAGTAATGAAATGTGCAAAGAAACAGGAAGTCATTTCCAAGATAAAGACTTGAGTGTGCCAACAATAATTATCATGATAATATTTAATCGCATATCAGATGTTTAGTGTGGAAACTTCTCTAAACGCAGAAGTAAAAAAAATTGTATGTAAAGTGCTTGCTTCATAACACTGAATACTACTAGTCATTTTAATATACAGTGGATTAATTTATCTAAAAGTAATGTTATCAGAAAGTAAACTTAAAAAATCTTCACTACTGAAGTTTTATAAACAAGTTAATTTTAAAACCATCAAAACATCACATGATCACCATTTCATATGCTTACATATGCTGTTAATAAGAGTACCAAATGTTCCATACAGTAGTGCCACTAAATGCAATAAGCTAGAAACTAGTCCAGGATGTTGGATAAGTAGGCACTAGGTAAGGATTTTATGCACAAACCCTGCATCCATTGATTATAAAGGCTTGCACTTGATGTCATCATTGCATGCAGAGTTTGGTACTCTTATTATCAAACTAATTTTACATGTAAGTACTTTTAATATGCTTTTGAGAAAAAGTCTTTGTTACTAAAAAAATATTCCAATGAACAAAACCTTTTTCTACAAAAGCATTTCTATCTGATAAATTTTTCCAAGAGTAAAAAGTTATTTTTATTCCTGATATCTTGATTAACATATGTATAGAGTATTATTGCTGTAATCAAAGTAATCCACTGCACTTGAAACAATTTTCTTCCAGAAGTGGGCCATCTGATGAGTGCTGGTTCAGTGTGAAATGTATCTTGTGGGTCATTTATTTTTTATTGTATCCTTATTAATATTTTAAAAGAATGTGTGATAATGTAGAGGTTATTTAATATATTTATAAAGATATTGCCCATGGAAAGAGAAATGTCAATAACTCCGTGTGTGTGTGTGTGTGTTTAAATAAAATAAATTAGAAATATTAATCTTTAACTGAGGTTTAAAGTTTATTTCTGGACCAGAGATAATCTCTAGATTAGTAAGTGATTAGTGATAATCATTGCTGTATTTATCTGAAGTTGATAATGTCAAAGTTGTGGGTGAAGTAAGTTTGACATTGGAAAATCAAAATAAACAAGAAAATACATAAGCTGAAATGGCTGTTGATTTTCTCTGTGCATTAAAATATGTAATTATTTAATTAGCATAAGGATTTTTTTCTCTATATAACTTTTAACAAAATATAAAAGAATATGTAAAGATTTTAATCAGGAAATACTTTTATTAAGTCATCTAATTCTCACATAGTAATCATAGATTTAACAATTATTAACAATATGTTTTATAGTTTGATTTGTCCACATTTTCAAAAATCAGTGATGATTAAATTCAATTTATGAAGTATATGACCATAATGAACCTGTGTTGTCATGAATCTTATTATATCCAGAAAGATCAAATAGCAGATCTTATTGCTGGATCTGGAAAAAAAACTAATTGCAGCTTTATAAGAATTTCATTTTCATGCCATAATTATTTGATTGTAGGTTTTTGGTTGAACATTCGAATAGGGATTTAATTTGAAACTACATCTTGAATTTTTGGAAAGTCCAATCTTAGGCAAGGCAGATCCTGTTTACATTATAAAAATTATCTCGAAACATAAGAGAGCTCCAATAAGGCATAATAAAATACTTCATCTCAAAATATAGAATATGAAAGGATTTGTGGTTAGATTGGTTAGTAGGGAAAATTGGGCAATATCCATACTCGTTTGTGATTGACTACAGCTGAAGATGGATGTGTAAATGGATATATTAAGCAATCTGGAAAATATGTATTATGATTCCAAAAAATGTATTTTATTAAGGAGTGTGTGATCAAGCAATGATCTATTAATAATCATCAGTGATATATCTTTAATCTGTTAGACAACTTTTTCCGATAAAGATTATAGTAATCCACAGTAATTACTTATATGGGACTGCTTACTTTCTAATACTAAATATTGAATGTTTTTAGAAAAATTCAAATTTTATTTAAACTTTTAAAAAAAATGGAATTCTTAGTAATTACAAGGTATTGAGTAGTATTATTCAGCCCTCTTCTCCAAATAGTGTTAGTCTGACTACTGATAGTACTTGCATGGAAATCAAACCTAGACCTTTAGATTTTAAATATTGGAATTTAAGATAACATTCTAGACAACTAATCAAAGATTTGAGTTCGATTTTCATGCTATTAGTCCATATGCAATGTTTTATCTCTGATCCATTTAGTGATCTAATTAGACCAGTTAGGGCCTCCACCATCTGCTACTTTGCAACATGTTCCACATAGATTAGAAGTTTATCCAAGAGAGAAAAAGGAAATAAATATTTACTATTGTGAATTTTTTTTCTTTGGTCAAAAAAAATGGAAAATTCAAATGAAGAAAAAATACCATGTTTTCCCTTTCATTGAAAAAAAAACCACTATTGAATTATAAATAAATTATCAATAGTTCAAAAATCTCTGGTTCCAGGATTTTTTTGTGTGTGTGTATTTTTGAGATGTCAACAATAGACTTATTTTTTCTCCTATAAACCTAAATTTTGCTGAAAATTTAAATAAACATTAAACTTTGCTATATATTAATTATATATTGAAATACTTAATATATTTTTAAATAATAACAATATAAAACTTTAAAATACACAATATGCTTATATTCAAATTTGCATATGTCCATTCGCCTGTGTAATGAAGAAATAATATAATGCTAAGTGCACTTTCGGTGAGGTTTGCCATAATCAGATCTATGACTATGGTGAACTTTACCAAAATTGCATTCAGCATTAGGTTATAAAGAAGAAAAAAAACACTTCATTTATGAGTTTGTAAATTTGAATTACAAAGGAAAACTCAATATTAAATATGATTATATTTATAACAGCAAAAATAAAATTTAAACAACACATGGTCTATGCAGCATCTTCACACAAATTTGCATAAATTTGCATTAACACCATTATAGTTCTCAAATAAATTCCAGTAGCCATGAATATGGGACTATGAAATATCCTGAAAGCATGCTTGGCAGTAACATTTAATTTTAAATAGCTTCATTATCTGTATGCAAAGCACATATATATATATATACACATATTTATTGATTATGCCATTTTGTAATTTTGTCTTGCAATAGAAATTTTCAAATTAGAAGTCTACAGATTAATGATAGTTTACCTGTATTAAAAAATCCACAAACTTTTAAAAACCACCTCTGATAAGTAAAATCATTTGACCAATGAGAATCAAAGAGAGTGAAAATAGTCTCTAGACAAAATTACAATTCAGAAAATAATTGACATGGTTGATGTTGTATCAAAATAAAAAGTTCTAACTGGAGGGTAGGGGGCAGTTTAAGACAAGAGTCAATCATCATTCAAAGCTATATTATGTGCCCAAATAAAGTGTCATCCAGATCAGTTCATAAACATCTTTCTGATCTCTTGTAAATGATAATTCCATTGATACTAATTATTGACTTACGAATCTGAAATTACACACTTAACAGAAGGGCAATATAGAGACTTCAGACCACTCAATGAAGTATGGAGATATATATGTTAAGGATAAGAAGAAGAGATCAAAAACAAAATACATGGGTGGAGGAATAAACAGGTGAAACTGACATCATTGAAAGAATTAAGATGATGAAGAGAAGTTGGACTGGACTAATTGCTAAAAGAGATGATAATAGATGGGCAGTTGAAATATTAAACTGAATTCCAAGATATTGTGAAAGACCTAGAAAGAAACCACATGTGGAGATGGATGGAAGAAATAAAGAAGTGTGCTGAAGTGATATGGAAAAGAGAGGATAGAGATTGGAGATGGATTGAATTCAGAGAGACCTTAATCCTGCTGTGGATTGATAATGGTTGAAAATGATAATGATGATGATGATGAAGGTTACTGATAAGTTTCCAAGGAAGAAATCATAAAGTGAATACCAGCAAAAAAGTGGATGTTATAAATCCATTTGCACAAGTATTTGGCACCCTTGGTAAATTCTCACAAAAAAAAAAACATGAAGGTAAAAATCCTGGTAAAATTTTAAGAGGATTTAGGAATTTCTTCTACTACTGAACTTTTTGCAATTTTTATATGGTAATACCATAGTATGATCTTTAAAGAAAATATTGACCCTTTAAATAACAAAGGCATAAATCTGTATAAATGTTTTAAAATATCAATGTTTCTTCTTTCTTCTTATCCAATTTGGATTTAGCAGCTGAAATTAGGAGATGTAAAAGTTCTGAAGAAGATTGCTGGGGCAATCGAAACTGTAAACTGTAAAAGTGGGTGGTAAATAAAGCATTGTGTAACAGTAATAAAATGCATGGATGATTTGGTATTATAAGGTTTTAAAATAATAGAATACAACTTGCATTTAAAAAAAATTAGAATGCAACTATGGTAGATTAAGTATCTATAGCATATATTTTAAATATATAATTTATATTGAATATCTTAACTAAGATAAATTAAATTTACATCTTTGATTATTTACCACAATTCCATTCATCTGAACCATCTTCACAGTCAGCTTTACCGTCACAATTTTGCCGCTGCTCTACACAGAGTTTAGTATTATTGCAACTAAAGTATCCTTTTGGGCAGGAATGAGAAATTGAAATGCTTTGACACAAACATGAATGCCATAATCCTAGAACAAAAGCATATATACATAATATTTAAATACATATATATTGTCTACACTAAACTTAATGTACTTATAAAAGACTTGATATCAGACTTTCAAACTCTCCACTGCTATCAAATCCATCCTATATAACTGATACACATGAAGATTTGAAATCAGACTTTCAAACTCCCTACAGCTATTAAATCTAATGGGTTTTATTGTTCTGTGGAATTTAAAAGTCTGAGTTCAAGTCTCTTATATATATATATATTTATTACACACACACACACACACACACACACATATATATATATATATATATATATATATATATATATATATATATATAAAGCACAAAGCTAAACTAGTTAATAAGTAATCAAAATTACACCAAATTCAGAACTCAACTAAATTAGCAAAGAAAAATCCTCTAAAACACTACCAATGGTTTCGCTGCTACAAGCAGACTTCTCAAGTGTAAAGAACTACAAAATAACATAATAATATTAAGGGTGTATGGGAGATACGTGAATTGTGAGCAATGTTTAGTATAAATATGTTATTTTGTAGTTCTTTACAGTTGAGAAGTCTGATTGTACCAGTGAAACTATTAGTTGTGTTTTAAAGTTTATTTTCTTGGCTAGTCTGGTTGAGTTCTGAATTTGGGGTAATTTTTATTATATATGTGTGTGTGTGAAAATACTGTAACAGAGATTAAATAACGGTGATTATGATGCATACGTGTTGAAAGTATGCTCGTTCTACTTAATTTCATCTAATATATTTAATCTCTGTTATTTTCATATTATTGCGAGTAATGACAGTGAATTTAGATATATATATATAAACAAAGAACTCTGGAATAAAATTCCACAATATTTAAAATGCTATTTAGAATGGCTTACATGCATTAAGTTGGGTGTAGCTATTATTTATATTTATAATATATATAAACAACAAACCACACACAAACTTCTTTATGAATAATTATAATATGAATTATTATAATGTACAATAATACACTCCAACGTTTTTGCCTATATTCTCTTATAGTCTACGATAAAAAATTTTTTATCGTAGACTATAATACAACAAATACAAAGACTATAAAATAATATAATTGAAACGTTGAAATATATTATTGTACGTTATCATAGTTCGCATTATAATAAATCACATGTTGCCTTTGACAGAATAGCTCAGTTGGTAGAGCGTTTGCCTTAAATTCAATATTCAAGAATCTAACGTGCGAAATCAACTTCTAAGCGAATATTGTCACTGTCAGGGCCGGATTTAAGGTGATTGGGCCCAATCGGGCTCCGCACTTGAAGGGGCACCGCATCACCACCAAAATTAACAAAAAGTTATTTTTCGAAATTTAAAGCAAATTGCTTTTGACGATAAATTATAAATTATTCAAATAATTAAAAATATATTTATTTTAAGTTCGCATTGATTAATGAGATTTATTATTGTGTTTATTATAATATATATATATTATAATATAGAAAACGGATACCCGTAAGTGTCGTTTTTGACTAACGTTTAATTAATCAGATAGTACTATCTTCTCTCTCAATTATTCTATTCTATATGCGTCTTACTCGGCGCACTCACATTCGTTTTTTGGCATTAGTCATTGTTGCACTGTGCTCGCTATTAAGTAGATGTGGCTACTATCAAATGTCAATTGTTTATTGCATTTGCAGTTCTCTATTCTTCTAATCGTTTTAATTATTAGTGTCGTATTTTGTAACTATAATTACTAATTGTTAAAAAAGGTAAGTACTAATTATATTACATAATATTTATTAACAAGAAATTATATTTAAAATTAAAAATTTAAGTATATTTTGTGATTAAAAATGGATTTAGTTTTATCCTTAGATGTCGAATCCACTGAAACGAGAAAGAGATGTGGGAAGAAAATATAAAAGTGGTAGTCTAAAAAGGAAATTAAGTGCAAAAATGAAAATCGAAAGTGAAAAACTCAGAAGTGCTTTGAACAAATTTTTAAAAATAGATCATGATGACAAAGGTGAAGACGAAGAAAATGACAAAAATGAAGAAGAAAATGATGATAAAGATGAAGAACAGGTAAAAAATAAACAAGAAACACAATTACACAGACCGGAACCGGAAGAAGCAAATATTGGAATGAAAATGGAATAACGAATATAACGGATGATCCTGCTTCTATTTAATATATAGAGGGGCCCCGCAAAAAAAATCCAATCAGGCCCCGCACTTATTGGATCCGGCCCTGGTCACTATGCATATAGGCCAGCAACCCCTAAAGAAGAGTGGAGAATAATATTACTCGAAATGTTGTGAAATGTTGTGTAATTACTAACCTGTATTGTCTATTTGTGTGTTATTACTAACAAGTTGTTTGTATTTGGAAAGTTTAAATAAAGTTTAAAATTTTCTATACATTGAACATTCACTCATAGATGATGGAAATAGTCCAACATATCACATTTTATCAAGAAGTTTGTGTATAGTTTGTTGTATATATATATATTGAAATTAACGGTCTATTTTTAAAATAGAAGACTGGGTTTGTTTGTTATTTTTTAATTTATTTAGACTTATGTATTGATATTTTGAATATTGTAGAATTTATTCCAGAGTTTTTTTTTTTTGTTTATTATATTTATTTCATATATAAATATAAATTTAGTTGTCAATCATTGGTGGTCGAGAGCTCAGCGACAGCCGCTTTATAAGCAGTTGTCCCGAGATAGCGGGTTCGCTTCCCGGCTAATGCTATGACACATAAAAAAAATATATAACTTTAGTTTTGCTCTTGAAAATATTGTGATTCTTTATGAAGAGAGAAGCCATAGTAAAAGAAAAATTAAGAAGGCAATTGTTATAAGTAGAAATATAATGTATTTAATTCATCGTTAAACTGTTAATGCTAAAATTCGAGAATTATACTTTTGTTTCCGCTATCTTTTAAAATTAAACGGCAGTCGAAGAAGATTAAAATCATTAGCCAAAATAAGACTGTGTATAATACTTTTTACAGCAGTGCTGCAAGAAGTATTTTGTGGATTAAAATGGAAAGCTAAAGGAGTAAAAGTAAATGGATATTATTTAAGTCTTTTAGATTTTGCAAATGATGTAGTTGTTTTTGCAAATAATGCTTCAGAACTTCAGGAAATGTTGCAAGAGTTATCAGATAAAAATAAGAAGATAGGGCTAAAGGTAAATGGTAAAAAGATTAAAGTAATGTTCAATGGACTTTCTCAAAAGATGAAAATAAAGATTGATTATGATGAGGTAGAATAAGTTAACAGCTACAAATACCTTGGTCAGATTATTATCACAGATGGAAACATTAATTAAACTTGATAAGAGTGCTTTTGGTAGAAATAACTTAATGCTAAAGAGAAATATGCCTATGTGTTTGAAAATGAAAGTTTTTAATAAACGTGTTGAGACTTGGACACTTAATATAAGAGCAGTACAGAGACTTCAGGCCATTCAAAACAATATGGAGAGATGCAGGTTAGAAATAATAAGAAGAGATCAAAAATGCAATACATGGATACAAAAACAAACAGGTGTTATTGACATCATTGAATGAATTAAAAGATTGAAGTGGACTTGGGCTGGACATATTGCTAGAAGAGATAATAATAGATGGACAATTGAAATCTTAAATTAGATTCCAAGAGATTGTAAAAGACTCAGAAAGTGACCACATGTGAGATGGATTGATGAAATAAGAAAGTGTGCAGGCGTGATGTGAAGAAAGGAGGCTAGAGATTGGAAAAGATGGACTGAACTTGGAAAGACCTTCATCCTGCAGTGGATTGATAATGAAAATAATGATGATGATAGTTAATCACCTGTTTATTCTATTTTTTATTATTATTAAAATATTTATTAAATAATGGTCATTTTATTTGTATATATTATAAATTGTTTATAAAATAATTTAAAAGCATATAAATACCTAATTGTATTAAAAATATTTAATAAATCTAAAAACATAAGTAGCAGTTATTAATTACAAACAAGCATTATTTGATGATAATTTTAATCTTCTGTTCAATGTGAAAGTTATGTGTATAACAAAATAGCCATGGCTGATTATTGATCTTACTGCCCTTAAAATAGAAAGAAAAACAATAGTAAAAGTCTACCCCTAAACCTATTAATTGTGTATTATCACGTTGAAATAAGATTCTAATTGCATGTATGAACTACTCATTGGTGGAGCCACTGTCCACATACTAAAAATAGATGAGAATAAACTGATAAGTTTCATATTTCTTGTAAAAAATCAAAAATGTGAAAATAATATGTTTGATAACATGAAAATAATATAATTTACGTAAAAAAACAAATGATGAAAAATGATTGGAAAATAAATATTTGCAAATAAAAGAAATACTAATGGATTTATTGTTTAAGAGTTCATAAGCAGTTTGAATGCCAGAATGGATTCTCAGACCTCCTGACTCCAAGTCGACACTTTAGACCCTGCACCAAACTGTGCAGAACAATATTTTCAATAAGTAAGATTTGTGCAAACATTTGGGAGAAATTTAATCACAGATTACAATTAATACTAATTTTATTTTTTCCAAAATGTTTCAATGATGACACTTATTAAAAATATGATTTTAAATTATTATTTATTCATTGATTGCAAACATATTATTTTTATCAATAAGCTTATTCTTGCCTACTTTGGTAAATGAGGCATTTATTTTATATAGCGCTATATTTATAAATTGTAATAAACTAAAGATCAGCCTTTCAAGCTAATGTACATGTGCTTTTTATGAATATTAATATTAATAAATGAATATTTTCACTTCCAACACAAGATAAAGTCTTTTTGAAAGAATAGAATGAATCCACATATTCTTCCAACCCAAATGCTTATATATGAGCAAATCTTATGTACTGAAAATGAAAGTGAGAGGATAAACCATTCACTTTAAATTACATATCTTTAGTTTCATTTATGAATAATGTTTTGTAAATTCTAGATAATTTTGTGGGCGCCATTCATTCAGACATAGTAAAAAGTAATTTAAAGTGAGTGGTTTATCCTCACACTTTTATTTTCAGTACTTAAGATTTACCCATATATAAGCATTTGGGTTGGAAAAATAGGTGGATTTATTCTATTCTTTCGAAAAGAATTTATCTTGTGTTGGAATTTATCTTGTGTTGGAAGTGAAAGTATTCATTTATTAGTATTAATATTCATAAAAAGTGCATGTATGTTAGCTTGAAATGATCTTTAGTTTACTACTTTGGTATATGGAAAGGGTTCCAATGAATGGGTAGCACATGCAATTAGTACCAATAAATATGTGTAATGGGTGTGCATTTATATTTATGTAAAAATTTCACAATAAAATAATTTTATTTTTTAAAACAATAAATAATATTTTTATTTATTTTAAATAAAAATTACAAATAAGCAAATGAACATTAAATCTATATAATTAGGTGCAATTCAAAGCAAAGTAGAAAATGGTGGAAAAATAGTTCATTGAAAGAAAGTATAATGGCAGAATTTATAATTAAAAATCAGACATATCAATTCAGTATTAAGAAAAAATGATATGTTTAAAATTTAAAAATAACATGAATTGCTGTTGCACAGTTTTTTTTTTGGTGCTGAGAGAGTATATGCTCTATTATATAATATTAAATCATCCATGCACTTTACTATTGTTACACAATGCTTTATTTACCACCCTTTTTTAGTTTACAGTTTGATTGTCCAGTACTTTCTTCAGAACTTTTATATCTCCTAACTTCAATTATAAAAGTTTTGAAAAAGATTGCTGGAGCAATCGAAACTGTAAAAGAGGAAAGCATTGTGTAACAGTAGTAAAGTACATGGAATATTTAGAATTATATGACATACATTTGGTAATGCAATAAAAAAGATTAGTTATATGCTCTATTATTAGTGAAGTTAGCATTCATATATTGATATATCAAAGGAAAAGATCATTGATACATTTTATATTTCTTATATAAAAAAATTACTAAAATAATATAATATTTGCAAACATGCAATTTTAATTATGAAACAAATGTGATAATAATATATTTAATAAATAAGCTATGGTAAAAAAACAACTACTTTCAATAAATGTCATGATTGCAAACATTCTGGAAGAAATTTCATTGACGTTTTCAAATGTTTGCACTTAGCACACTTATTCAAATATTTATTTTTTTATCATTATTTGTTTACTAAGCATATTGTTTTCAGTAGAAGAGGTTCACATATTTTAGAAATGATAATATGTTGGACTATTTCCATCATCTATCAATTTATTAAAAAAATTTCAAATCCAAACAATTGTTAATAATAACATAGAAAGACAACACGGGTTAATAGATAACACAGTATTTTAAGTGCTATTATTCTCTGCTCCCCTTCAGATGCTGCTGGTCTGATCAGTAACAATGCTAGCATATGAGTCAAGCTTACACCTTTAAATTCTTGAGTAATAAATTTTAAGGCAACACTAACCACTGAGCTATTCTGTCAATGGCTAAATAACTTTTGGAGTGGTATTATTCTCCACTCTTCTTCAGGTGTTGCTGGTTTGACCAGTGACAATGCTAGCATAGGGATTGAACTCACACATTTAAATTTTTGAATATCGAATTTTAAGGCAAAATAGCTCAGTTGGTTAATGTGATGCCTTAAAATTTGACATTCCCAAAGCTAAATGTGAAAGTTTGACTTCTGTGCTAGTATTGCACTGGTCAGGCCAGCAATAAGTGAAGAATGATGAATGGTACCATTTGAAGCATAACCTGAAGTGTATTTGTGTGTTATTATTAACAGTTGTTTGGATGTGAAATGTTTAAATTATATTTATAGATGTTAGCAATAGTCCAACATATTATTTTCAGGTTTGTTTTCTAAATAAATTATATTATTTTTATGTTTTCAAACATACTATTTTTAGATTAATTTGTTTTGCATCTATTTCAACCATTTGCTGATATCAATAGTAAATTTTTTCATGAAATGTTTGCATTCATCACAATTATTGAAAGTAATTATTGCTTATAAACAATGAGGTTGGCCAATTCCTCAACAAGTTTTGTGATAAATGCTTAGCCAGAGCCAGCACTTAAAATATCTTTGTCAGGATCCCCCCCCCAAACCCCTGACCATGGTTTTGTGCTTTGGCACTCCTCAGAGAGGTGTCAGGCTAGGTTCAGACACTATATCTAAAAATGCCAACCCAAAGCCAAGCACTTATTTAAAAGTTATCTATTGAGTGGAAAATCTGAAATTTTCAGATATCTACATGTCTTCAAACCCAGCTATTTAACTCAAATAGCTATATGGGGCTGATAGATCTTTAGCCATACCATATATTAGTAGTCTAAACAATATAAAATTGCATAAGACTTGTGGAAGAGACTATAAGTAGTCAAAATAAGAGTCATAGATCACATGACCCTATCTCTTAAGCTTGTAAGTTATAAACAATGAGAATGGCCAATTCCTCAACAAGCTTTGTAATAAATGCTTAGACAGAGCCAGAACTTAAAATATCTCTGTCAGGAACCCCTCCACAAACCCCTGACCATGATTTCGTGCTTTGGCACTTCTCAGAGAGGTGCCAGGGTAGGTTCAGGCACTAGATCTAAAAATACCCAAAATGCCAAAGCATGAAACTATGGTCAGGGGTTTGGGGGGAGGGTCCTGACAGATATTTTAAGTGCTGGCTCTGGCTAAGCATTTATCACAAAGCCTGTTGAGGAATTGGCAATCCTCATTGTTTTTAACTTACAAGCTTAAGAGATAGTGTCATGTGATCTATGACTCTTATTTTGACTATTTATAATTATTGCTTATTTGCTAAATATATTGTTTTCAGGTTCACTTTTCAACTAAATTATAATCGTTTTGTTTCAAATATATATATATATTGTAACGAGCATAGACGTTCGTTACATTGTTTTGTTTTTTTTTTAAATTTATTAAACATGAAAGTAAATTAAAAAGTTCGCATTTAAAAATTTTCTTTAAGAATTAAAAATTGAAATTAAATATCATCTTAAACTCTTATATATTAATTAAATCGCACAGATAATGAAAAATTATTAAAATAAAACTTTATTAAAGAAAAAGTATTTTAAAACTAAATTTTAAAAAGATTTGGAGATGAAATTATATCTTTAAATTTATCTTTAAATATATTTTTGATTTGGAAAACAGGTTAATTAATCAGAAATGGAAATGATTGTTAATTAGTTAAATGTAAACCAGCCTTCGGCATTTAAATGTAAAAACACCGGTCAGATAAGAAAACAATAGAAACTGTTAGCAAATAAGAAGAAATCCCTATGGAATCGGACCGCAGCGAAAGGACCATCGCATCGGTGACGTAATGTAAATTCAATCCTTCACATTAATATAAAAGGAAAATTTGGAAATTATTAATCAGTGACTAGTTATTGATGATTATTACGATGTAACAGCTAGGTGTTAGTGCTGAGGGGATTGAAAAAGACGCACAGCTTCAATCCCTTCAGTTCTGCTAAGAAAGGAAGAAAAATGAGCCATCGTTTCTACATTGAGGACCAACTACACTAAAAAAAATCTCCGGATGGATAAATAAATCGGCCAACAGGATACCAATCTTCGGACGACGTGGGAATTCACGTTCAAACGGCAAGGAATATATGAAGATGAACTATTTAAATAACCGTAAGAACTTTAAAATTTATGAACAGTAAATTAAAACTTTCCAGATTTAAATAATTGCAATATTATTCTATCTGACCGATACTATTTATTAATTAGTTATAATTTTATTTAATGTATTTATTTTGTAAAATCATTTCCATTTATTTATTTTTTGTTCTTTTAAGTTTTATTATGATTTTTGGTTTCCGTTAAATTAATTATAAAAATGTTAAACTTAAGTCGGGCGTGAATGGCTGTATAGATTCGTAAAGTTATATTAGGGGAGGGTAATCTTAGGTTATTTATGTCGTTGTTAGATTGGGTCAATGGATTGGATATATTGATGTAGTTAGTAGATGTAATCGGAGATTCGCTACGGGCAGAATCGTTTATATATACGCCGCACTCACCCGTTTGCCTATGGAAGGAATTATAAGACGGAGAACGCAGTTCCTTTCTATGGAGTTTTTTTTTTATTGTTCTTCTCGTTAGATAGATGTAATATTCCTATCTGATTGAGAGTCAATGTCTTTTCTTAATTCTTTTGGTGCTGCCGTATTTCGTATTACATTGAATACATCGATGTATCAGATGGATTGATGCCAGTTTGACTGCGAATTTTAGCCTAAGGTTAAATAGGGATAGAATATTTTAATTTCAATGCAAATCTATGTAGTATTCATGCTCGACCCTAAATAAAAATGCATTAAATTTAAGTTGTTTATAGACGCTTGCATGGATTGTTTATCGGTTAACTATGTTTTGCGTTTTCATATTTGATCAAAATATATAGACATTCGATAAATAATGATACCTTACGGTGAGTATCTAAAATGTATTTATTCGGATGTCTTTTAAGTTATTGGTGACAATGCAAGTATCTTATGGTGAATACTATTGGGTTACATATAAATTTCCCTCCGCAATTGTCAGTAATCAATAATTTTATATTTTGATCGCTTATGTTTACTTTGGAATGTTTTTAACCGTGTAATCTATGTAACCGATCTATAGCAACTTATTATAACAAGCTTTTATAATCCCATCTGTGCGAACTTAATTAAAATGTAAAATTAGAATATAATAGTAATTAAAGGTAAATTAAAATCAAAATCAAAGTTAAAAATAATGTTAAATGTTAAAATGTAAACTAATACTAAAATAATTTTAAATCTTATATATATGTGCATAAATAAATGTTTGTATGTTAATTACTGGCAGTGGCTTATTTTATTTATTTTTTAATGTTGAAATCTAATTAGATAAGATCTTATATTATTTAATCTCTGCTATTCCACTGAGCTAGTGACATGGGCTAACGACCGGATGCAAAATTTAAAAGGAAAAAAAAAAATTTTTTTTTTTTTTTGACTTACGTATCTGCCTACTTTATAAATTTTTCTAGGTTCAAATGCCTAGATGGCGCCCCGTAGTGCAGATTACGGTAAGTCGCATTTTCCGGATCGTTACAATATATTTTGATATTTTATGCAAAATATTAAATGTATCAATTAGATTTTTTTGCATGAAAATTTTAATATAATTATTAAAAAATAATTATTATTTTATTTAAATTTTATAATGACAGACTAAAATGAAATCGATATAAATATTGTGATAGCAGATTTACCTTAATAAATTCAAAAAATGTTCTTTTTTATAAAGTCCATGTATATATTGATTCATTTCTTATGCTGTAGATGTTTTAGCATATAATTTTAATTTGTTTCAAGTATTTTTTCTGTATGAATCCAATAATTGTCCACTAAATAATTGATAATCCATGGCTTTTGGTTAATGAATCTTCTACCAACCTTTTTAATGCAAACAAATTATAAGCATAACATTGAAATAGCTATCATTTCATGCATGAGTAATGAGTCCAAGTCTTATGCCTTGCATGACTTTGGTCTAACAACATATTCCAATTGTAGAACTGCTTAGCTGTACGATAGTTTACTATTTTGAAAAAACTTTCTAATATAACCTAAACACACTAACATTAATTAGTCCATTCAAAAATTTGACTTATCTATTATAATACAAAATTATTTACATATTCTGATATTATAATTTATCTGAGAAAATTTATTAAAAAATATACTCAAGAATTAAATTAAAACAATTAGCTTTTATTTTCAAGTTACCATTATTTAATACATTATATAAAAAAAAATATAATACAAAGTTTAAATCAGCAGATATATATTTTATAAATTTATTGATCTTTCCAAAATCCCAATCATAATTTTTTTTAATTATTTTTTTCTTTTTAATTTAATGCACACGTGATATAAGTATGATCTAATCTATCTTTTACTTATAGAGATTACCTTGATAATAGATGACGGCTTGTTAAGTTTTGGCTGTTATCAAGTGAATTATGTTTGGAATCTATATAGTTATTATCAATTTTTAGACAATCCCAATATCAATAACAGTCAACAATTTCAAACTGTTGTCAAGACAACCTTCTTTTAACAATAAAGATGGAATTCCACCTTTATTTATGATCCAACATATTTATATAGACACTAAAGATTGTGACTTGACCATAGACGTTGAAATTATTGAAACAAAAGTTTTAAATAATCATTCTTAACACAGTAAATATAACCTGTTCAGAATTCAAATTATTAATATATATATATATATGTGAATATAAATATGTATGGTTATTATTGCACAATATCAACGGTAATTTAACCTTTGTTGGATGTCAGCTAGTAACTAGACAAAATAATCAACTATTAAAACAGTTGGTTTCTATCAACGTAAAATTTAGCTTATTATAATCGATGACAGCCATAAAAAATGTAATCAAGTATTAAAAACAGCTGGTGCATTTCAAAAGAACATTTCGTACAAATTTATAAATCAGCATATAGAAGAAGTTAAAATATATAAAAAGAAGTTGATATCAAATTTTAAAACTTTATAAACATTCACATAAGTTCAAGTACTATACATACAATATAAGATATCATAGGTTTAGTTTTTAATTATACGGAAATATGTGTGCGCATATTAGGAAACAAAATACCTATACACCTTTATCTCAATTAATATAATAAAACAAAAAAAATATGATGTGCTCATCAAAATATAACTAATCTTACACATATATAAATGTATGTTTAAAAAAGGCTTTAATAAAAAAGCCTTCTTTGTGTATTACTATTTTTTAACATTTTTATTAATACTGATATTGTCATATATGGACCTCAATAGCTCTGTTCAGTTTAGGGTAGGAATAAAATGGCAGAAGCTTAGAGTTTTGAACCTACCTAAACTTTCATTTCAGGTGAGCTTAAGTCACATCCATCTTCATGTAAATTATATATATATATCATAACTAATATATATATATAATAAATAAATCATACTAGCGGTTAAGTATTAACAATAAATAAATTGTAGAAGTACTTTTAATTACTATCATGACAATTAATCTTTATCAATTGCATTATTATAATTATGCAGTTACTAATGATTATGTGCTTAGTCTTACATATATATATATATAAACCCTTATAGAGATTATTTCAAGGAAAGTGCAGTCTCCACCAGGGTCGCTAATGGCCCAATGGTACTGATTTGAATGGTTTACCATTTCAAATTTTACTCTTTATCTAAAAGTATTTAAATATTCATTTACTGACCAATATTGGCTCATTAGCTGGGTTAGAAGAAAAATTCCAAGCTGGTTAAAAAATTCAAATTTACTTTGCCTTGATTTGAAATCAACTAGATCTAAATAATAGTTGTACTACTATTGTATGACAAGCACTTTCTATAGTATTTATTATTACTATCATTGTTGTTACTATTATTATTTACTACTACTACTACTACTACTACTACTACTACTACTACTACTACTACTACTACTACTACTACTACTATTACTACTACTGCTGCTGCTACTATTATTATTATTATTATTGCTGCTACTACTGCTGCTACTGCTACTACTACTACTACAATATCAAATCCAATAAGGGCTTTGAGCATTCCTTTGTTGGTTTTACAATGAAATTGACAGTTGAATAGTTGGAAAAGTGAGAAGATTGAAGCCTGTCCATTAAAATTTAAGGAATTGCTATCTTAATATAAGCTGAGCACTGATTGTACATATATGTGGGAGATTATAATTTGGCCTAAATGATGAGTGCTGATTCTGCATGAAATACATACATTGGGTATTATCTGTTTTTCCTATGTGTTGGCATGTGTATCGGTTGTTTGAAATGGAGAGGAGGAGGAATATGACTGGAAAAATCCTAGGTTTAAATCTCTCTATTTAAAAAACATTCAGTAGGCCAATTGTTATTATTATTATATTGATTTGGATAATAATATCTATTAATTTGATTTCTAAATGTATCTTGACATAAAACATTCATATATATCTGTGTGCATAATAAACAAACAAAACCAGGACACTATTCTTGCATTGGTGGTCGAGAGGTCAGCATGACTGCCTTGCACTTGCAGGCAGTTGCCCGGATTGTGGGTTCGCATCCCGGCCGATGCTATGACACTTAAAAAAAACCAAGACACTAGTTTAACACTTTGTAACTGTGAATAGTAATTAAATGTTACAATATATTAAACTATTTTAATTTATTTATTTTGTTATAGTCTATATTATAACATTTTACATTTTGATTTAGGTCTTTTATTATTCAGTATAAAGTGTTAGT
Source organism: Epiperipatus broadwayi (assembly GCA_028023455.1). NCBI lineage: Eukaryota > Metazoa > Onychophora > Udeonychophora > Euonychophora > Peripatidae > Epiperipatus > Epiperipatus broadwayi. The sequence goes on along the minus strand of JAQFVV010006394.1, from coordinate 1,828,791 downwards.
TAGTTAAACTATTTAATGACAAGGGTCTTTTCTAGTAGAGCTGTGGATATTTCAAGAATATAGTTATGTTTCCTAACTAATTGACCTAATGTTTATTATAAACTCAATTGACAACAGATTAGTTTAATTTATTTAAGAGGGCGCCAGAGTCTATTGAGACTTACAAAGCAAATAATTAACAGAGGGAATTGCATTTTCCCATCACTTAATTAATTTATTATAAGACACACACACACCCGCCCGGCATTAATCAACCATATTGGCAAAGGTAATTTACACCATTCTCTAAACTTAATAATAAAATCTAAATAACTAAAATTCAGCATGTACAATGAAAGATTTATATTATTAGTAAAAGTTTTATTAACATACATTAAATATTTAAACAATAAGAAATATAATATTGGAAAGAACATACGTATATATTCTGATCATTATATGAATCACTTAATTCAAATAGTTCACTTTTAAGGATAAAATCATAAATGTCTCTTCTTACTTTTTACTAAATTAGAAGTTTATTTTTTAAAAATCTAGTTCACAAATTTTTTCATTTCTTTAGATAAGTTACGATATGACCATTGATTTACCAGTAAGTTCCTTTAATGAGGAGTCTGTAGTACTTATTTATGCCTTCATTCTCTGATCAGTATTTAGGGCAGGTTAGATGAAGCTTTAAGTGACTTTCATGAGAGAAGGTACTGGCAAATGACTGGTTCCTACTCACACATTATGATTAGGTTCAATGTAGTATTTATGGATTGAAGCATTTTCCTACAGCTTCGAAATGTTGCATGTAGGAAATAGCCAGCAAAACACAGGTAACATAATACTTCTAAACTTATCTGCTTCTTTTATACTGATGACCATTTGAGATTTCTGCTCATCTTATCCTTAGTTTTATTATCACTTGATAAACTTCAACATTCCCTATTACTTTTTAGTTACAAAGTCTTTTTTTTTCTAAATTATTTCAGCCATCTTTAATTATCTCATAAAAGGTTTTTACTCTGATTGTAATCTATTGCGTTTATAATTTCGTTTTATCTGAGTAAGTAATCTGTAGGTACTTACATTCTTTCCAATATTAATGTTTCTTTAATAAATAAATATTAAACATAAATAACTTTCATTGTACCATCAAAGAAAATTATACTACCTAATAAAAAAAAACTAAATTACTTCCATGGATAATTTTTACATTTTACTTTTTTTAACTTTTACTCAATGCCAACATGCTTGAACCATATATATGTAAGTGGTTCAATATATATATATATATATTGTAACGATCCGGGGAGAAGGAGACTTCATGTAAACTGCACTACAGGGCGCCATCTAGTCATTTGAACCTAGAAAAATTTATAAAGTAGGCAGATATGTAAGTCAAAAAAAAAAATTTTTTTTAAATATTTTGGTTCCGGTCGTTAGCCCATGTCACTAGCTCAGGGAGTAGCAGAGATTTAATAATATCATATCTTATCTAATTAGATTTCAACATTAAAAAATAAATAAAATAAGCCACTGCCAGTAATTAGCATACAAACATTTATTTATGCACATATATATAAGATTTAAAATTATTTTATTATTAGTTTTACATTTTAACATTTAACATTATTTTTTAACTTTGATTTTTGACTTTAATTTACCTTTAATTACTATTACATTCTAATTTTACATTTTAATTAAGTTCGCACAGATGGGATTATAAAAGCTTGTTATAATAAGTTGCTATAGATAGGTTACATAGATTACATGGTTAAAAACATTCCAAAGTAAACATAAGCGATCAAAATATAAAATTATTGATTACTGACAATTGCAGAGGGAAATTTATACGTAACCCAATAGTATTCACCATAAGATACTTGCATTGTCACCAATAACTTAAAAGACATCCGAATAAATACATTTTAGATACTCACCGTAAGGTATCATTATTTATCGAATGTCTATATATTTTGATAAAATATGAAAACCCAAAACATACTTAACCGATAGCCAATCCATGCAAGCATCTATAAACAACTTAAATTTAATGCATTTTTATTTAAGGTCAAGTATGAATAGACTACATAGATTTGCCTTTGAAAATAAAATATTCTATCCCTATTTAACCTTAGGCTAAAATTCACAGTCAAACTGGCATCAATCCATCTGATATATCGATGTATTCAATGTAATACGAAATACGGCAGCACCAAAAGAATTAAGAAAAGACATTGACTCTCAATCAGATAGGAATATTACATCTATCTAATGAGAAGAACAATAAAAAAAAACTCCATAGAAAGGAACTGCGTTCTCCGTCTTATAATTCCTTCCATAGGCAAACGGGTGAGTGCGGCATATATATAAACGATTCTGCCAGTAGCGAATCTCCGATTACATCTACTAACTACATCAATATATCCAATCCATTGACCCAATCTAACAATGACATAAATAACCTAAGATTATTACCCTCCCCTAATATAACTTTACAAATCTATACAGCCATTCACGCCTGACTTAAGTTTAACATTGATATATTTTAATTTATCGGAAAACAGAAATCATAAATAAACTTAAAGAACAAAATTAAATAAATGGAAATGATATTACACAAATAAATAAAAAATACATCAAATAACATTTTAACTACTTTAGTCAGATAGGAAACTAATGCAATTATTTTAAATATGAAAAGTTTTAATTTAATGTTCATTAATTGTAAAGTTCTTACGGTTTTAAACAGTTCATCTTTATCTGTCATTTGTAAGTTTGAACGGGAATTCCCACACCGTCCTGAAGATATTGGTATACATTTAGCCGATGTTTTATTTATTCATTCGGAGGTTTTTTAATTTAGTTGGTCCTCAATGTAGAAAACGATAGTTCATTTCTCTTTCTTTCTTTGGCAAAACTGAAGTGATTGAATCGTGCGTCTCTTCAATCGCTTCTCCCGCACCTCCGCACTAACACCTATCTGTCACATCGTAATAATCATAATCCAGTCACTAACTAATAATTTCCAACCTTGTCCTTTTATATTACTTTGAAAGATTGACTTAACATTACGTCATCGATGTGATGATCCTTTTCGTTGAGGTCCGATTTCCCAATGGATTTATTTCATTTGCTAAAAGTTTCTATTGTTTTCCTCTCTGACCGATGTTTTTACATTTAAATGCCCAAGGCTGGTTTACATTTAACTAATTAACAATCATTTCCATTTCTGATTAATTAACCTGTTTTCCAAATCAAAGATATATTTTTATCTCTAAATCTTTTTAAGTTTTTGTTTTTAAAATACCTTTTCTATTTTTAATACAGTTTTATTTTAATAATTTTTTTTTATCTGTGCGATTTAATATATAAGAGTTTAAGATGATATTTAATTTCAATTTTTAATTCTTAAAGAAAATTTTTAAATGCGAACTTTTTAATTTACTTTCATGTTTAATAAATATAAAAAAAAACAATGTAACGAACGTCTGTGCTCGTTACATATCAGTAAAGTTGCTTAAAAAAAAAATGATCAAAAAAAAAAAATATTTTACTTAGGGTTAGTAATTACGGTACACGATTGACGAAGACATTTACAAAACATCCGGTTAATAATTTTACAAAAAGACTATATACAAAAAAAAAAAGAAAATGTTGACTATCGCTTACCTAAGGACCATTTATGTTCACCTCCTCCCCACAAGAGTTCTATTATTTTTTCTTATACATTTTATTTTTCCATACGGCATGACAAGCAAGTTATTTAAATTATTTATTTAAGAAGGTTGCATTGAACTAAATACGTTTTGAAAGATAATGGATTTATACGTGTATATTTGCAGCACAATTATACATACCACCAACTTATTTATGACTGATTAAAATGCTTAAATAGGATTATACTAAAGTAAATTCCCAACGGTACTCATCGTAAGGTACCACATTTCGATCATAAACTTACGTGACTGTGTGCACCTATACACATAAAAGCATAATATATATCAATAAAAAAAACATATCAATTGCAACCTTTTGACTTTCTTTTTAACAAAATACAGTTTAAAATTATTTATATCTTTCCGTTGGTTTTTAATATATGTGCTATTTCTTTCTGGCAGTGCTTTTAGAACAAAATTTAAAGTACACGACTTTATGTAAACGGATAAAATATTTCATTTTGACAAAATTTGCTCAGGGTATTTGTGGTTTATTAAAAAAGGGGCCGAGTGGGGGAAGCCCTTGTAACGATCCGGGAGAAGGCGACCTCACGTAAACTGCACTACAGGGCGCCATCTAGGCATTTGAACCTAGAAAAATTTATAAAGTAGGCAGATACGTAAGTAAAAAAAAAAATTTTTTTTTTTTAAATATTTTGCTTCCGGTCGTTAGCCCATGTCACTAGCTCAGTGGAGTAGCAGAGATTTAAAAATATATATATTAATTAGATTTCAATATTAAAAGATGAATAAAATAAGCCACTGCCAGTAATTAGCATACAAACATTTATTTATGCACATATATATAAGATTTAAAATTATTTTAGTATTAGTTTTACATTTTAACATTTAACATTATTTTTTAACTTTGATTTTTGACTTTAATTTACCTTCAATTACTATTACATTCTAATTTTACATTTTAATTAAGTTCGCACAGATGGGATTATAAAAGCTTGTTTATAATAAGTTGACTATAGATCGGTTACATAGATTACACGGTTAAAAACATTCCAAAGTAAACATAAGCGATCAAAATATAAAATTATTGATTACTGACAATTGCAGAGGGAAATTTATACGTAACCCAATAGTATTCACCATAAGATACTTGCATTGTCACCAATAACTTAAAAGACATCCGAATAAATACATTTTAGATACTCACCGTAAGGTATCATTATTTATCGAATGTCTATATATTTTGATAAAATATGAAAACCCAAAACATACTTAACCGATAACCAATCCATGCAAGCATCTATAAACAACTTAAATTTAATGCATTTTTATTTAAGGTCAAGTATGAATAGACTACATAGATTTGCCTTTGAAAATAAAATATTCTATCCCTATTTAACCTTAGGCTAAAATTCACAGTCAAACTGGCATCAATCCATCTGATATATCGATGTATTCAATGTAATACAAAATACGGCAGCACCAAAAGAATTAAGAAAAGACATTGACTCTCAATCAGATAGGAATATTACATCTATCTAACGAGAAGAACGATAAAAAAAAAACTCCATAGAAAGGAACTGCGTTCTCCATCTTATAATTCCTTCCATAGGCAAACTGGTGAGTGCGGCGTATATATAAACGATTCTGCCAGTAGCGAATCTCCGATTACATCTACTAACTACATCAATATATCCAATCCATTGACCCAATCTAACAACGACACAAATAACCTAAGATTACCCTCCCCTAATATAACTTTACAAATCTATACAGCCATTCACGCCCGACTTAAGTTTAACATTGATATATTTTAATTTATCGGAAAACAAAAAAATCATAAATAAACTTAAAGAAAAAAATTAAATAAATGGAAATGATATTACACAAATAAAAAAAAAATACATCAAATAACACTTTTAATAAAGAATTTACTTTGGTCAGATAGGAATCTATTGCAATTATTTTAATACGAAAAGTTTTAAAATTTAATGTTCTTATTGTTTCAATTGAATAAAGTTCTTACGGTTTTAAACAGTTCATCTTTATCTGTCGTTTGTAAGTTTGAACGGGAATTCCCACGCCGTCCTGAAGATATTGGTATTCAGTTAGCCGATGTTTTATTTATCCATTCGGAGGTTTTTTAATTTAACTGGTCCTCAATGTAGAAAAACGATAGTTCATTTCTCTTTCTTTCTTTCTTTGGCAAAACTGAAGTGATTGAATCGTGCGTCTCTTCCATCGCTTCTCCCGCACCTCCGCACTAACACCTATCTGTCACATCGTAATAATCATAATCCAGTCACTAACTAATAATTTCCAAACTTGTCCTTTTATATTACTTTGAAAGATTGACTTAACCTTACGTCATCGATGTGATGATCCTTTTCGTTGAGGTCCGATTTCCCAATGGATTTATTTCATTTGCTAAAAGTTTCTATTGTTTCCCTATCTGACCGATGTTTTTACATTTAAATGCCCAAGGCTGGTTTACATTTAACTAATTAACAATCATTTCCATTTCTGATTAATTAACCTGTTTTCCAAATCAAAGATATATTTTTATCTCTAAATCTTTTTAAGTTTTTGTTTTTAAAATACCTTTTCTATTTTTAATACAGTTTTATTTTAATAAATTTTTTTTATCTGTGCGATTTAATATATAAGAGTTTAAGATGATATTTAATTTCAATTTTTAATTCTTAAAGAAAATTTTTAAATGCGAACTTTTTAATTTACTTTCATGTTTAATAAATATAAAAAAAACAATGTAACGAACGTCTGTGCTCGTTACAATATATATATATTAATTATGAATAAAAAAAAGCATAGTTTATTATATTCTATAGTATATTCATTCAGCTTCTAACATGTTTGCTCACTGGCACACACACCGATATATATATATATATATATCGGTGTGTGTAGAGGTAACCTTAATATATATATATATATATATATATATATATTAAGGTTACCTCTACAAATTGCATCCCAAAGAGAAAACAAAACAAATGAGCTCAGTAAAGTTGTCATCTTTAGGACCATCAGTCAGTTAATAAATACCAGGATGAAAATATCTACAAAAATGATAAAGATTATTTGTGGAAATAAAAATGTATTAATAATTTGATATTTTTAAGACTTACTTTATATTTTTCCATATCATAGTTGACCACTATATCATGTCCATGTTGTCATCTAATTTAATTCTGGATGAAAATCTGTATTAGCCATCATTACAATACCTAGTAAAATGGATTATATTTTTAAATGGTAATATTAAGAATAATAATAACATTTGGTAAAACAAAAATGCACATAGAAAAGGTAGCAAATATTATTTAGATGCTACCTTTTCTGTGTGTATTTTCATTTTACCAGATATTACATTGGCTCAAAAAATAAGAAAATTAGTAACAATTGAATTATAAAATAATAACAATAATAACAACTTTCTGACTTTTCTTTATCAGTGAGGACCTGAGTTCAAATCTGAAATGAATCCAATTAAGCATCAAAAAGTCATCTTAATTCCCTTTTTACTGTCAAGCAATAGCCTGAAATTCATTTGATAATCAGATTTCTCAAGATTACAATAGATGGCACTGGAGTAGAGAAAGAAGAACTGCTCTTGTTGCAATGCTGTAGTGAGCAATAAGAATCAAGTGTATCAATAAAGTTGTAAGTAACTACTGATTTCTTAATCTTACAGTAGATGATGCTGGAGGAGAGAAAGAATTTTAATCTTTCATTAGATGATGTTGTAGTAGAGAAAGAACAACTAACTGCTCTTGTTGCAATGCTGCAATAAGATATAGTAATCAAATGATATGTCAATAAGGTTATAAGTAACCATTGATTTCTTAATCTTATAATAGATGGTGCTGAAGTACAGAAAGAATAACTGCTATTGTTACAATGCTGCAGTAAGCTATAAAAATCATGTGATATATCAATGAGGTTGTAAGTAATCGCTGATTTCTTAATCTTACAGTAGATGGTGCTGAGGCAGAGAAAGGATCTTAATCTTACAATAGATGGTGCTGGAGTAGAGAAAGTACTCTTGTTACAATACTGTAATAAGCTATATACATCAAGTGATATATCAGTGAAGTTCATTAACCATTGATTTTTTAATTTTTTAGTAGATGGTGCTAGAGTATAGAAAGGATATTAATCTTACAGTAGTTGGTGCTGGAGTAAAGGAAAGAAAACTGATCTTGTTACAGTGTTGTATTAAGCTATAAGAATCAAGTGATATATCAATAAGTAACCATTGATTTCTTAATCATACAGTAGGTGGTGCTGGAGTAGAAAAAGAATCTTAATCTTACAGTAAATGGTGCTGGAGTAGAAAAATGATAAGTGCTCTTGTTACAATGCTGTAGTAAGCTATAAGAATCAAGTGATATATTAATAAGGTTGTAGTTAATCATTGATTACTCAATCTTACAGTAGATCATGCTATAGTAGAGAAAGGAGAAAATATTCTTATTTATAATGTTGTAATAAGATCAAACAATATTGTGTTGGAAATGTCATATGTAATCATTGATTATTCAATGTAACATCAGATAGTGATAGATTAGAGATAGAAGAAGTCTTCATTTATGAGTGAGTGTTGAATGTATAGAAAATTTTAAACTTTATTTAAACTTTCCAAATACAAACAACTTGTTAGGAATAACACACAAATAGACAATACAGATTAGTAATTACATAACATTTCGAGTAGTATTATTGTCCACTCTTCTTCAGGTGTTGCTGGCCTATATGCACAGTGACAATATCTGCTTAGAAGTTGAACTTGCCCCTTTAGATTCTTGAATATCGAATTTAAGTCAAATGCTCTAACTAACTGAGACAGTGCAGTATTTGCCTTAAATTTAATATTCAAGAATCTAAAGGGGCGAGTTCAACTTCAAGAATCTAAAGGGGCGAGTTCAACTTCTAAGCGAATATTGTCACAGTGCATATAGGCCAGCAACACCTGAAGAAGAGTGGAGAATGATACTGCTTGAAATGTGTAATTACTAATCTGTATTGTCTATTGGTGTGTTATTACTAACAAGTTGTTTGTATTTGGAAAGTTTAAATAAAGTTTAAAATTTTCTATACATTCAACATTCACTCATAAATGATGGTAATAGTCCAAAATATCACATCTTAGAAGAAGTCTTATTTATAATTCTGTAATAAGCTGAAAAAATAAAATATTTTTGCATTGGTGACTATACTCAGAACAGAACTAAGGCTACTAAAATATATAGCTAGTGGCATGATGCCAAATTTATATGATTTTAAAAGCAGGTTGACATGAGTTCAAAGTCCTAGGGATTTTTTTATTTTTAGTGTATCAACTTGACTGCCAGAAACACAACTGCTTTGGTTCAGATTTAAATCACAAATTGTAATTTATAAAGACAAAAGTAGATTAAATTTTTTCTACCAACTGTTTTTTCTACTTACTAAACTTACATTAGTTGGCATTTAAAGTAAAGAATTTTTCGTGTTTATAATCCTGTAGTAACCTGAAACAATTATTATTAATTATTTATATTATGTATATATTTGTAGTCAAAGGAGATTACAAATTTTACATAAAAATGAAAAAAAATTACTAATAATATGGGTCAGATATATATATAACTTTTTAAGATGTTTGAAAGTTCATTAATGTTAAGATGACAAAGATTTTCACCTACCACTATATCTCTACTTATCTTCATCTTACCTTCAACTAATAGAGTAATCCAGATTAGATCTTATCTTTATAGGATTAAGCATTTTTTACCACAGACCTATGCTCGTGTACATGGATAAGATATAACCAATAGCAGTAACAGACATATAGGTGATGATATTCAGTAAATCCAGCTGTTTTCATTATGGAGGGGGATCTGACTATAAATGTCATTCCAGTTGGAAGTCAACAAATTACTAACAGAGCTGAATGGCAGTATGGATGGCCCATTATATGGTTAAACCAATGAGGCAAGTTCATGCTAGATCTGTGAGCTGTCAGATCATAACCAGACACAAGGGAATCTAACACAGAATTATTGGAAGTGTCATGGTATCTATATTAGAGGCAAGCTGTCGTGATACCTATGGAAGTGTTAAGTAAATTTAGAAAGGCATCAGAAATTCCTTTTGCTAATAGTTGCTTGGAAACCAAATGCTATACCTTATCCAGCATATCAGGCTATGGTATTGAAACATTATTGTGTATATATATATATATATATATATATATATATATATATATATATGATAAACAAAACAAGTTATACATTTCATAACTTGCTATGGTTTGCATTTTATGTTACTAGATGGAGCTTTACCAATAGCCCACTATCAAGCTTAGTTTACATAAATGTTGAAAGAGATAGAATTCAATATCTCTTTCAAATTGTCTCCAACCTTTAAACCATGGTTTTGAGCTAGTTGGCTCATGTCAGTAAAGGGTAGGAAGACCAGAAACCAAACAGCACTTATGAAACTCATTTCTATCAGTTTGAAAGCATGAATATTTTAGATATGTAAATATCTTCAAATCCAGTCAAACAAACTAGATACCTATATGGGTCTGAATTCAGTTCAGTTTCACCATATAGTAAAAGACTCTGCAATCTATATCATTGCAAAAACCTTCAAGGGTGCATTTATGATAAACAAAACAAGTTATACATTTCGTAACTTGCTCCATCTAGTAACATAAAATGCAAGCTATAGCAAGTTATATCAATGATAGAAATATGAGTTTTATTAATTAATGAAATGTTGACGGTGGTAGGGTTTATGCACAATATATAATTTTATTACATGGATTAAATTATAACATTTGACTTTAAAGAAGATTACAATTGAGGCTACTAAACATAGAATAGTTTAGTAATACGTCTTCTTAATATTGACCATATCAACTCACATTTTATAGGGTAAATGAAGGTTTGAACTAAGAACAGGGAAAACAATAATAAAGTTCTTTATAAAGTACATCATATAAACTATAACTGAGAACAGGGCAAACAATAATAAAGTTCATTATAAAGTACATCATATAAACTAACAGCTTATATAATGTACAATTCTATAAGATTAAAGTTGACCAACTGCTAAGAAAAAAGTGTTAAAAAGCTACATTTCATAAAAATAAACACATGAATGTAAGATGGTAAACAAACTTTTTAAATAAATAGTCCTCCATAGTTGTTTAGAGAGTAATAGTGAAAGAACAGTCAGCAGTCATTATGTTTGCTAATTGCCAGGTGACGAGAATTTGAGTATTTTTCTATTATTATTTTATCTCTATCTAAGAACAAATAGAAACCTATTTACTATTGGATGATTAATTGGATTGGCTGCAGCCAATTGGATGAAGTGTAACTGTTGTTTTAAGCACCAAAGCAAACAGAGAACTTTATAAGTTGAATTCCAAAAGGTGATAGGTTGCTGGTGTTAAAAGTGAAAGCATTTCTAAGAGATCTAAGTCATTACTTAGATATATGTAACCAACGAGTGATAATAATATAGAAATATGCCATATGCTTTTCTTTAATTAAAAAACATATATATTAATCTAAAACTGGTCTATTAGTAACGTGTTAATCTCTAGTCTAATTAATTATTAATAATAATTGATGATATATTTATCTAAAGTATATTATGTCAAAGTTGTGATTATAGTAAATTTGATAGTTGTAAATTAAATTGTATGTATTTGGTATTAATAAATACTAACCAAACTGAAGACTTGTGCAAGAGATTGTGCCGTAAACCAATTGAAAAGTGCTGTTTTAGCATGAAATGCATCTTAAGGATAATTTGCCTTTTATCATATATCTAGTTATATGTTTTAAAAACATGTAGTGGAGTGAATATATTAAATACAGTATATATAAAAACGAATATATTAAATACAGCATGTATAAAAACTTTATTACGCAAAAAAATTGAGAATTGACGTTTATTATTCCATGTGCATATACTTAACTAAAAGCAGATGTATTAAGTTTTAAATAAAATTTAAAGCTTATTTCAAGATTCAAGGCTATGAATTTCTAATCTAATAAATGTTTAAGAATTATCTTTAATAGATTTATCTGAAATGGATGGTATCAAAGCTGTAAATGTAGAAAGAGTGAAGCTTGGAAATCAAGTTGTAATAAATTAACATAGAAAACAAGTCCCAGAGGCAAAACTCTTTATACAGTAGCACCACTCAGTGCATGCCAGAGTAATCACTGGATGTAGGAAGGTTTGTACATAAAATCTCTAACTAGTGCCTAGTCATCCAATATCCTCAGACTAGTTTCTAGTTTATGCTTTCATCAGTAATGCGCCTTGGATCTGAGAGCAGTGAACCTAGATCTTAGTATCTAATGCAACACTTCCTGCAACCATTCACTACTCTGGCTTGCACTGAGTAATGCTAGTGTATGGAGAGTTTTGCCTTTGTGAAAAACAGCTTGTGCAAGCATAAAGAATTGAGATCATGTGATGTTTTGATGTTTGTTAAAAAACATGTATATAAAAAAATTGATAAAGATTATAAAATTCGGAATGTAAAATGTAATGGGAAGTAGAATACTGTGGTGGAGAGAAGAAAAAATGATACTTTTTTGGAAGATGATAGTTGGTGTAAGAATGGAAAACTGATTGATTGTTATATGTTTGTAGAGAGCTTGATTCATTAATAAAATATATAATTTAAATTTATTAAAATATGATTTCTATGTGGAAAGCTTCAAATAAGGATAGATGTCAATTAGGTTATATTTTGAGTTATTATAGGTTTAGAAGTATTAGGACAGTATACATATATTATGGGCTGAGATAGTTTTGAATCACAGACAGGAATAAAATGGTTGAGTAAAAAATTAAAAGTTATTAAAACAAAAAAAAAATTCAAAATTTTTATGAGGGAAAAATTTACATACTAGAAGTTAATTAATAAGTAAATTCAAGTAAATAATCAAAAGGTTTGTTGCTTGAGAGATTATGATTTTTAATACCTAATTGTTACCTGAGATGTCATGTGATTTTCAACAGAATTTTCATTTGTTGCTTGAGAAGTCATGCGATGTTCAAGCATCAAAATTTTGATTTGTTGCTGAGAGGTCATGTGATTTTTAAGCATCAGAATTTTTTATTTGTTTCTTGAAGGTCATGTGATTTTCAAGCATCAGAAGTGTCAGAGATGGGCTCTTTTGATCCTGTCACTATATTGTTGTAATAATCAAATACCTGATAACTCAAGAGGTCATGTGATTTTCAGTTAATTAAGAGATATCTTGAGGTTTGGTCTCAAAAATTTCAGCTCTTGAGTTCTTACTTTGTTACTGTGTTTTAATGCATAGCATGAGCACATTGAGAATGCTGAACAACATAATGGACAGAAGTGAGCTTCAATTTGGACTCACTTGAATCTGCACTCTACTATTGCACTAACTGCACAGATAAATAAACAATACCATCGATAAAGATATGTGTTTAAGGTTCTCAGACTTCTTGGGAGATCATGGTGTTTGGGAAACAGTACTTATAATAGCAGATTCTCCACACAATAGAGCCACCCTGTGCAAGTCTTAGTAATCAATGATTTAAAAAGGTTGCCTACTCATCCAATATACCCAAACTTGTTTCTAGCTTGTGGCTTTCATCAGTGAGAATCCTTGGATCTGAAAGCATTACACCTAGATCTTAGGATCTAAAACAACCCTCCAGCAACCACCTTATATTTGTTAACTAACTATAAAGCTGTGAACCCAAGAATAATGTTTCCAATCCAAGCTGCTGCTTTAACAGGTGTATGCTTAGGAAATGGTTATCATGTATAGTGTTAATGATTTATACCAGAAATTACAGGTCTGAGCTTCAATCTAACTGGATGAAGCAAACATTAATGTTGAGGAAGATATGATTTTATAATCCTTTGACCATTTATAATTTCTCTGAATGGTTAGTTGCGTGGAAGGTCAAATGATATTTGAGTGACAGAAGTAAGAGAGTTAAACTTTGATACAAAGATTTTCAGCACTTGAATCAATTATTCTATCACTGACCCAAACTGCACAGTGTAAAAACATTAATGTTGATGAAGATATATTTTAAGATTCTCTGAATGGTTAGTTGCATGGAAGGTCATATGGTTTTTGAATACTAGAAGTGACAGGGCTAAATTTTGGTCCAAGAACTATCAACACTTGAGTCGGTCATTCTATCACTGGACTACACATTAATGTTGAAGAAGATGGGATATACATCTAAGACTCTATGAATAGTTACTTGCATTGGAGGTCAAATGGTGTTTTATTACCAGATCCTGAAAATTTCACCTTGTAAGTCTAAAACTCCATCATTGTTCTAAAGTGCACAGGGTAATAAACATTAATGTTGATTAAAATATAATATGCTTTTAAGACACTCTGACTAGTTAGTTGCTTGAAAGAACATATGATATTGATTATCAGAGTAGACAGAACTGAATTTTTATTCGAGGACATTCAGCACTTCAGTATGCCATTCTATCATTAGCTGAAACTTTATAGGGTAATAAACATTAATGTTGATGAAGATGGGATATACTTTTAAGATAATCTAATTGGTCAGTTGCCTGGGAGGTCATACAGTGTTTTAATACTAGATCCTGATATTTTCACTTTTTGAGTCTGCTATCACTCAACGCAAGTCTAAACTGTGCCGAGCAATAAACATTAATATTGATGAAATTGTTATTTTAGGAGTGTATAATTGATTAGTTTCTTGGGAGGTCATATGATATTGATTATCAGAGTTGACAGAACTGAATTTTTATTCGAGGACATTCAGCACTTCAGTATGCCATTCTATCATTAGCTGAAACTTCATAGGGTAATAAACATTAATGTTGATGAAGATGGGATATACTTTTAAGATGATCTAATTGGTCAGTTGCCTGGGAGGTCATACAGTGTTTGAATACTAGACCCTGATATTTTCACTTTTTGAGTCTGCTATCACTCAACGCAAGTCTAAACTGTGCAGAGCAATAAACATTAATATTGATGAAATTGTTCTTTTAGGAGTGTATAATTGATTAGTTTCTTGGGAGGTCATATGATGTTTGAGTACCAGAAGCTATAGTTTGAACTTTGATCTAGGAACCTTTACCTCTTTAATAAACTGCTTTGCTGCTGTGCTAAACTGCACAGTATAATTCAAAAAAGAATGTTGAGAAGAATTTATAAACTTCAAGTAGGTATTAGAAAATAAACAAAAGAGCAAAGTATTTATAATTTTAACAGTATTAATTAAAGACGATACTTTTCTTTCAATATTGATGTATTGGCTATGCACGCATGCGTCTAAAGGTGAAGTACCATACTTTTTTAATAGGCTGCTGCAATGCGAAGATATCTCCGATAGTCTTTCAAAAATATGCAGTAAAGAAGACATTATCTATCAGTTGAGACCGCTATCACCTGGTGATTTAAGAATAACTTTTCTGGTTAAATTTTCTAAAGGTAAATAGCCAGTTATCCATTATCTGATCATTAATTGAATAGCTAATGCAAAGAAATGCACATATATAAGTTAATAATTTTGAAATTTTATTACTATACTATTTATTTAAATACAAACAAAAATTTTAATTTTTAATTTCTTTTTTTTTTCCTCATGTGTCATAGCACCAGCTGGGAAGCAAACTCGCTAACCCAGGACATTTGCTTGTAAAGCAGCTGTCGCTGATCTCTCGACCACCAATGCTTGACAAATTTCATTTATTTATTCATTTATTAAATTCAAGCATATATTGGAATTTAAATAATTATAGGGGACTTGAACACAGACTTTCAATCTCTCTTCAACTATGAACTCTATCTCATATAACTAAGACCCATGACCAGATACATGTGAAAAAAATAAATGACCTCCACTGTACATATTTTGTGCGGAGCCAGCACTCATCAGTTAGTCTAGATAATCATCTTCCACACACCTATATATAGTCAGTGCTCAATTTGTATTTAGATAAAAAAATCTTCAAACTTTAATGGACTGGCTTCAATCTACTCTCTGATTCTTCAGTCATTCATAACATTAAAGATTTGCTATTTTAATATAAACTGAGCACTGACTATTTATATATGATCAATAGATGGAGCTTTACCAATAGCTCCTAACAAGCTTTGTTTACATAAACGCCAAGAGTGATAGAATTCAATATCTCTTTCATTATCTCCACCTCCAGACTAGTTTGTTTCAAGCTAGTTGACTCATGTCGGTGAAGGGTAGGAAGACTAGAAACTAGTTTCTAGTCTCCCTATACTTCACTTAAAAACAGCAAGTCTGGAGGTGGAGACAACAAAAGAGATACTGAATTCTATCTCTCTCACCATTTAAGTAAACAAAGCTTGTTAGGAGCTATTGGTAAAGCTCTATCTAGTGATCATAAAATGCAAGCTAAAATGAAGTTTCAAAATTTATAACTTGTTTTGTTTATCACATATATATGTGAGATGATGATCTGAACCAACTGGTAAGTGCTGGTTCAGCATGAAATATGTTTATTGGAGATCATTTATCTTTTTCCCCATGTGTATGGACATATGAATCAATTGTATGAAATAGAGTGGATAGCTGAAGAGAGCTTGAACGTTTTTGTTCCTAAAAAAATAAGCAATTTCCACATTAAGATTCATGTTTCTAAAAATAGGAATGGTTATTTTGAATATAATCATTGCCTTTCACAAAGGTGATCATAATTGAAAATGTATTAAGGTTGTAGTAAAAAACAATGTTTTTTTTCTGAATATGCAGTTAGAAACTAATTGTCCTGCATGGTAGCATAGTAGGAGAGTGGAAGACTCTAAAAGAAAAAAGGGGAAGAAAATAATGGTTGTAAGGGATGTGAATGGGCCTATTGAAGAAATTAATGACATGGATAACAAGAATGGACAGCTTTTGAAGATTTTTTGTCAGAAAGTAAATTTGAGCATTGGAAATTTATCAAATATTGATGAGGGACAATACGCATGGTCTAGAAATAATATTTTTCAACACAATAGACTACATATTAGTAGAGAAAAAGGGAATGAATAAAGTACAAAAAATAGTAATAAAAGTAGAAAGGATAGAGAAAGATGTGATGGAGAGTGAATGATGAGAATGTTAGAAGAATATAAAATAAAAGTAGAAAAAATCATGGAAGAGTTTATTGGGGATGAATATAAGTCCTGGTGTGATGAAGTAAAAAAAGTGGCAAATAGAGTTGTAGAAAAAGTGGCAAATAAAGTTTTAGATGAGAATATTCAGAAGAATAAAAGTAATAAAAAAGTGAGAGTTAATAAAAGTGTAAAGGAGAAAAAAAAGCATGCATGGAATATAAATGTGCTATTAAAAACAAAGAAAGTGAAAAAGTTGTTAATATTAAATAGGAAAAGTATTTAAAAAAAGATAAAATAGATAGAGAGAGAATGAAATTTAATAGTAAGTTGTTGGAGGATATTAAGAAAAGTTGAAGAGATGGGAGTAAAAAACTTTGGAAATATATTAAAAAAAAGAAATATAGGGAAGAGATAAATAGTATTACTAGATGATGAGGAAATAGAGAATAGCTCTAGAGAAGAATTAGAGACAATCTTAGTTAGATATAAAGGAAAGAGTGATAACTAACATAAAAGCACATAGTAATGGAAATATTAATTTTACAGAAAATGAATTGAACGAGGCAGGGAAATGATTGAAAAGTGGAAAGGCAAGAGATTTAGATGAATGGGCAGCAGAAGGCAGCATAATTGGTGATTAATTTAGGAAATGGTAAAATTAAATTTATTAGCATGTTTTATTAAGATGGCCCAAAAGAGAATTTCCAGATATCTGGAATAATATAAGATTATGGCTACTATTTAAAGGAAAGGGTAAGGATCATAGAAAGTTAAACAATTATAGACCAATAGTAATGACAACAGTGTTATATAAAGTTTTTTGCATATATGGTGGCTAGAAGTGTGGCAAAGTGGACAAAAGAAAATAATATAGTTGGAGAAATGCAACAAGAATTTCAATGAGATAGGCATATAAGCATTAGTTTACTTGTAATCAGACAACTTATAGATATGAGTAGAAATACAGGTAGACATCTATATATAATTTTTATACATATGGAGATGGTATATAATAGAGTAAATAGAAATAGATTATGGGCAAGTTTAGTAAATTTGGGAATGAATGGAGCTTTAGTGGATTTTAAGAGAATGTATAAAAATAATTACTATATGTAACAATATATATAATCAGGTAAAGTTAAAATGGGGTAGGACTAAGGCAAGGATACTCTTTTGTCACCTATTTTGTTTTTGTTATATTTAAGAGAAATTGAAAGAGCAATTGAAAAACTAGAAAGAGGGATAGAGATACCATTAATTGGTGGCAAAGGAGTTTATATATTATCAGGTCATTAATTTGCTGATGATATCTTCTTATTCACAGAAAATAGGGAATATATGGAAGTTGTGCTGAAGACATATGCAATGGTAGGTAATGCTAGGGGAAAGAGAATAGAAAGAATTTTTATTGGAGGATATAAAGTTAATGTAGTGAATAGATATAACTATTTGGGAATCATTTTATGAGAAATTGCTTGGATTATTGAGAGAAAATATTAATAAATGTGCTTAAGCAAAGAAAGAAAGAGAGTGATAAAGAAATTAACAGTGTTTTTGTATAATAAATATGATGTTGCTAGAATTGTATGAAAGGGAGTGGCAGCAGCAGGGTTAGGGTAATAATGTATATGTTAATAAAGGGGGGGGTTACTTAGAAAAGGTACAAAGAGAAGTGGGAAGACATGCATTAGATGCAAATGTGTGGGTGGCAAAGGAGGTAATTCACAGAGAAATGGGTTGGTCAAGTTTTTATATGAGTGATACAAAAATCAAAATGAAAATGATCAGTAGATTGTAATTTATAGATATTAAGAGAATAATCAAATTAGTTTTTAATTGGGTTATGAGTAAAGGGTGTGCAACAAGATGGGTGAGAAAGGTAGTATGGTGTGCAAAATATTTGGAGAAAGACTTTATGTCAGCATATTTATACAAAAGATGGTATGATTGTGTTGGGAGAATTGTTGAGTGTTAAGGAATGAGATAGAAGAGTAGATGCATTAATAAAGAATAGGGAGTTGGAGAGATGGGGAACTAATATGGGGAATAAAAAGAGTTTGAAGTAAACAGAATATTGGGTGTGAATTAATTTACAACAATAGCAAGGAAAGTTGTTTATTGTTTAAGGCTCAAACAGGATCTTTAGCAACAAGGGAAGATACACATAAATGGAGAAATTTAGGTGATTTAGTCTGCAAGTTATGTAAGGAAGGTATAGAAAATATTAGGCATCAGCTAATTGAATCTAAATGCTTACAAGCAGAAAGGGTACAAATAATCAAGTTGTGGGAGAATAAATTAAACAAAGTGATTATACAAAAAGTGGTTTTTTGGTTTTTGTGTGGGGTTTAGAAAACTATAAGGGGGATCTAGATATAATAGAGTGGACAAAGATAATGTCATGGAAATGGGATTGAGAAGGGTGGAGAATATGGGAAAAACTTAAAGTGAGGAATGGAAAGGAAAGGTAAAATGGCAACAGATTTCTCTGGACATAGTGGCTGAAATTCCTGACTCCAAGAAAAGAGAACCCGTAGAAGATCACATCACATCTAGGGTTCAAGATCTGTGGATCATGTTCAAGTTCTCCCACTTTCAGTGATCGAGCAACTTTATGAACTCCTGAGCAATAAAGCATTTAATAATGTTTTGTTTATATGAAAAGTCTGTGGTGATGGTATTTTAACACTAATTATATAAGATAATCACCTTAAATACAGGATTCACAAATCTAAAGATTCAAGTTTGATACTCATTCGTAGAATCATCACTAGTCAGGCCAGTAACATCAGGAAAGGAAAATAATACCACATAAAACACGTTATTTATGTACTAACTTATTTGAAAAGCTTATAGTTTGAATTTTCTAAAAACATTTAGCAATTAATATTAGTTGACGGTCATAAATTCCACAACGTAATTACTAATTTTGATTATTTATTTACCTAGAAAAGTAATATGATTTTTTTACAGTATAGACTTTTTTCATATCTGCACTTATATATATAATATATAGGGGGGTTGAACTCAGTTTTTCACATGTCCTTCAACCATCCATGCTATCTCATACCGCTGATACACTTGATCACATACATGTCGAAAAGATAAACAGTCACCAATTTACATATTCTGTGCTAAACCAGTACTTCTCAGTTGGTCCAGATTATCATCTCCACACATATATGCAATCAAAGCTCAGCTTATATTAAGATAGCCAATCTTCATACTTTAATGGACAGGCTTCAAAACACTCCACCCCATAATTCTTCAGCAATCCATTTCATTGAAAATCTGATGATTGAATGCTCAATCCTCATCTTATTGCCAACCTTGTCATCCTACCCATGTTGATGACAAGTCACTCTGACTCATCATGTAGGTTAACACTAAGGTGGGTAAGCATGAAATACATGTATTGGTGATTTTTTTGACATGTGTGTGATCAAGGCTATCAGCAGTACAAGATAGCCTGGATGATTGAGAGTCAAACCCCCTATATATTACATATATAAGTGCAGGTATGAAAAAAGCCTGTACTGTAGAAAAAATTCATATTTCAAAATAAAGTGCTTTAAGGTCTGCCCATCTCTCGTATATGTGTGTAAATGGATTATATCTTTTACATGAGGGGTCAGAGTGACTTGTGGTCAACATGGGTAGGGTGAGAAGGTTGGCACTAAGGTGGGCTTTGGGAATTCCATCATCAGATTTTTAATGAAATGGATGACAGTTGTGGGGTGGAGTGTTTTGGTAACCTGTCCATTAAAGTATGAAGATTGGCTATCTTAATATAAGCTGAACTTTTATTGTATATATGCATGGAGATGATAATCTGGACCAACTGATGAGTGCTTGTTTAGCACGAAATAGTATATTGGTGATTATTTATCTTTTCGACATGTGTGTGATCAAGTGTATCTGTGGTATGAGATAGCATGGATGGTTGAGTGTCATGTGAAAGTCTGAGTTCAAACCACCTAGAAAAGTTATAGAAATACCGTATATATATATATATATTTATTTTAAAAAATAGCAATTTACTTTAGCATGGATGGTTGAGGGTCATGTGAAAGTCTGAGTTCAAACCACCTAGAAAAGTTATAGAAATACCATATATATATATTTATTTTAAAAAAATAGCAATTTACTTAAGTTTTGATAACTATATTTGAAAGTCTTCATAAGAGGAATAACTAAACTTTTAAATAAAATAATTAAATTTTCTTTTCTATCTTGATAAAGTTTATCATGATTGTTTAATAGAGGAATATTAGTTTTTTTTAAAACTGTATTTACTCTGCTGTGCGCACGATTTGCTTCTCCTATTTCTAGTAGTAGATTGACTTACGAAAAAATGACTGAACAAAAATAATTACGAAAGTAACCTCGGGAAATGTGTCTGTTTCAGCTGATAAACAAATGCAAGTTCTGTTTTACGAAACTTTTTAATGAAAAAAAAAATAGAGAGGGGGGAAGAATAGTTTGAAAAAACTAATCAAAAATGTTCTTTCATATATCTAATAATACTATATTTAACTTTAACACTAGAATTTTTTTATTTGCCAAAAACATACATATGTATATCGACATACATATAATCCATTTCACAGAATTCGACTAAGACTCGAAAGCATAAATGAGCAATTATTAATTATCAGATAGCAGTTTAAAACACAACTGCCGAATAGTTTCTAGCTTGAAAAAACTAATCAAAAATGTTCTTTCATATATCTAATAATACTATATTTAACTTTAACATTAGAATTTTTTTATTTGCCAAAAACATACATATGTATATCGACATACATATAATCCGTTTCACAGAATTCGACTAAGACTCGAAAGCATAAATGAGCAATTATTAATTATCAGCAGTTTAAAACACAGCTGCCGAATAGTTTCTAGCTACCTACTTACCTTCCTCAGAATGAGGAATTTAGTAGCTATCTTCTATTTCTATTATTTTGTTCAAGTTAAGTGCTTGAATTTTTAAACATCTTAAGATTTTAACCTACGTTTGTTCATTCATCTGTATAAGCTTAACTTTAGGTCATTAACTATATGTAATTCTTTTTATTCATGTTATGTTATTCAAGATAAGTCCTTGGATTTTTAAGCATCTTAAGATTTGAACTCAGTATTTGCTCATTCATCGGTATAAACTTGATATTAGATCAGTGATTATAAATTTTAGTGATCTTAGTTGTAAAGTAATTATAAGAATCTTTGGATCTTTTGGAAAAAGGGAGAAATTCTGTAAATTAATATCCAAAACTTCTCTACAAAAATTAATTCACTTCATAGTCATTCATACAAGCATTAAATGTGAATGAATATTAGGTTGTAACCTAAATCAGGCCTCTGGATTCATTTCTGTTATTACTTTTCCTTGGAATGGGTGCATTCGACTCTACAATAACCTCACCATTACCTTTTTCCATCAGTTAAGTTATTCAAACTAATGAGTTAAATCCTCGTCCACTACCCCAAATACTTGCCATTTGGTCAATATTTATTAAGTGACAATTGTCCACCTCTTAAAATACCACAAATCTATGTTTTCACTCTATTTAAAATGTTGGTATTTTTCTATTAGGGTTACCCAAATATGTTTAAAAAAATTTGAGATATGATGGATTTTTTAAAAATGAAATTAAACTCTTTTCACCCTACTCTAATGTAAGTCTGACAATCATTTAATGTCAGGTGGTATATTCCTATTATATAACTCGTTATGGTTCAAAGTACTATTTTCTTCAGTCCAATCTAGTTTTAGAGTTATCTACCATATATTTGAGTAATCAATGACTACATAATGGTTTAGTACTGTAAATTTTTCAAATGGATCTAAGAGCAATTCTTTTTATCCTACTCTAGAGCCATCTATTGTAAACTTGAGAAATCAATTGAAACTAAGTGGGAAAAGACTATAATATTATTCATATGCTTCTAAGAGCAGTTTACCTTCCGTTAGAGCAATCTCATTTAAGCCTGAGTAATCAATAGTATCAAATGGAATAATGCTATAATATCACTCATATTCTTCCAAGAACAGCTCCCCAACCTACTCAAAAGCCATCCATTGTATGATTGAGTAATATATGGATTCCAGATGGTATAGCACTATAATATCATTTATATGGTTCCAAGAAATTATATTTTTCCACTCTAAAGTCAGCTAATGTAAGTCTGAATAAACAATGGATACCAAATGATATAGCACTATGCTTTCAGAAGTAGTTCTTTTTATCCTACTCTAGAACTACTGACAGAAAAATTGAATAATCAATAAACACCAGATGTTATAATACTATAGTACCTTTATCCCTAGAATATATTGTCTGGTGTTCATTGAAAATAATATATAGTCATCAGTTCTAGAATAGAATGAACAAAAGTATTCAAAGAATAGAGTGATGTTATAGCACTATACTATCTCACTTTATTTGATTACTCAAAGTCACAGTAGATGACTCGGTAGTAGAATAAAGAACATTGTCCTAGGAAATGTATAAATAAACATATGGAAAAATTATGTAATACTGTTGTTGATATTAACCTTCCCAGCCAAAACATAGTAGCTCCACATTTGTTATAGAACTGTAAGAACTGTAAAAAAAAAATTGATGTAATAGCAAATCTATAAAGTTATGCAATTAAGTTTGACAGGGTTTAAAACCTTAAGGGTTTTCTTTTTACATTTCAAGTTATTTGTTTGAATAGTAAAAAGGAGTAACTAGAGACTGCTAATTGTTAAGTTTATTAGTTCCAGTTTTAAATCCTAGTCTTCAATGGCAATCCAATAAATGATCTGGAGATAAAAAATTTATAGCACTAATTGTTGTCCATTGATTACTCAGCTTAACTAGACAGCATTGGAGTGAGATGAAGTAAACTTTGTAAAGCATATGAGTGATATCACAGCACTATATCATATAGCATCCATTGCTTACTAAGATTTACAGTAGATGGCTCTGGAGTAGGGTGAAGAGAACTACTCTTGTAAGTGTATAAGTGATATTATAGCACCATACCATCCAGTATCCATTGGTTAGTCAGACTTCCAGTAGTTTGGCTCTGGAATATGATGAAGAGGACTGCTCTTAAAAGCATATAAGTGATTTTACAATATCATATCATCTGGTATCTCTTGATTACTCAGGCTCACAGTAGATGGAAGACAACTGCTCTTGGAAATATATGAGTGATATCACAGCATTATACCATCTGGTATCAATTGATTATTCATACAGTAGATGGTTCGAGAGTAGAGTGGAAAAATGCTCTTGGAAGCACATATGAGTGATGCCAAAAGACTAGAACATCTAGTGTTCATTGATTATTAAGGCTTACAATATAAAGCTCTAGATAGGGTTAAGAAAATGTCCTTGGAAGCATATAAGTAATATCATAACACTAGACTATCTGATGTTCATGAATTACTGACCTACAGCAGATGGCTTTAGAATAAGATGAATAGAATCCTGTTCTTGAAATTATTTGAGTTAGCATGTGAGAAAGTCATGTGACATTGGGGATGGTATATCCATAATTATCTTCACAATATTTGTTAGCATATGAGTTCCATAAAAGCTTTTGTCTGCACATTAAAACATGATTTAATGATATCAAATTTTATTTGAATATCTTAAATTCTTCAATTTATTACCTAAATGACTGAAACTTAATTCGAACTCTTGAAAACATAAAAATAGTTATCTATTTTTTTAAAACACTTTATATCTTTGTTCATTTCTCTTATTTTTATGATTTATTATTAATACTGTCTAACATTATGATTTTTAGAGCTGTTTATATGCTATATGTGTCTATGTTTAAAGCTCTTTTTATTACAAGACAAAAGAAGTCAACCTATTGTGACTATACATAATGTCTGGAAACCACTGAAATATTATTATTAATTTACTAACAAGTAGATATAATCTATGGGGTGTTTAATGTTAACAGATTTTTTTTTTTAAATAATCAAATGTAATAATCCTGGATTTATTAGTTTTTATGCATCTATGCAATTTCATCTGTAAAATCAATACAATTATTCTATTAGGCAGGATTGGTTTTAAGCCAATAAACATCACATGACCACCACCTCTTATGCTTGTGTATAACTGTTGTTAAAATGGGCAAAACTCACTATACGTATTGCCACACACAGCAAGTTAGAGTAATCAATGGATGCCAGAAGGCTTGTGCATAAAATCCCCATCTAGTGCCTACTCATCCAATATCCCCAGACTAGTTTAGATGGTGGTCATGTGATGTTTAGTGGCTTAAAACCAATCCTTCCTAATAGGATAGTGGTGGCTATGGTTACTAAAGAACCAAAGACACCAAAATGTATGGGTATTAAACTGACTTCAGACCCATATGACTATATAAGCTAATAGGCTTGGATTGAAAACATTAAGGTGTTTTCAGAAAACATTAAGGTGTTTTCAGTTTAAGACTCATAGTTTGGTAGTTAAGTGGAGATAAAAGGTGGCTGCTTGAGGGTTGCATTAGATCCTAAGATCTAGGTGCAGTGCTGTCAGATCCAAGGCTCCTCACTGATGAAGGCCACAAGCCAGAGAAACTAGTCTGGGGATATTGGACGAGTAGGCACTAGATGGGGATTTTATGCACAAGCCTTCTGGTATCCATTGATTACTTTGGTTGGCACTGAGTGGCACTAATGTATTGAGAGTTTTGCTTGTTTAATAACAGTTATGTGCTAGCATAAGAAATGGTGATCATGTAATCATTACATGTGCGTGTATGTAATTTAATTGGTGGCAAACAAACCATTTTCTAAGAATAATCGTATTTATGTGTTAACAAATGTTTTTTAGAAGAAAAGGCTGTCTTAACTTTAGTCTTGATGTTATTTAAGCAAATACTTTTTGACAGTGCTGGAAATAAAGCATTTTACTTGTTTAGCAGCCATAATTTAAATATGGCGGTATTATGTTGTAATGATTAATTAAGTATTATAAAGTGAAGAGATACAAGGATATTTAAAAACGTTATAATATAAATATAGTTTGTGTTCCAAATATAAATTTATTAAATACTAAATATGCTTAACCTAAAGTTTATATGTAAATTAAACGGGAGCAACCTTTTCTTTTTAAAATGTTTGTTGACGCACGCGCACAATCATTCTGATTGATTACTTCCGTTTAAATTATCTGTATACTTTAGGCTAAGAGCATTTAGGATTTAATATATATGCAGTACTAAAAATATATATTTAAACTGAAATTAAAATCTTTTCTCCAATATTTATGTAACTCATAAAAATTAATTTATTTTTAAATTCTTTATTTAGTTAGGCTAACTATTTTTCTTTAAACAACTAAAAAATATCAAAATAGCTTTTGATTATTATAAATACAAAATTAAACCAATTATTTAAAAAAAAACTATATCTTTTTCCTGTAATTACAAATGTTTTAAAGATAGCCTTCAACTAACAAAGCTGACTGGCTCCGTTAGGAAATTTATTAGAAATCAGATATCTTTTTCAAAAAAAAAAAGATTTACATATAAATGTAATATATTATAGAAAATAAAATACTGTAATTGAAAACTAATAAAAATATAGCGCATATATAACATGTATACAATTTAAAGTGAATGAAACTTAAATAGAAAAATAAATAGAGCATTTGGTCAAAGTAACTACAATAATCTTTGTTTGATAGATTTTTCCATTGCAATAGTTTAATTAAAAGTCATTTTATTTACCTTTTATCTTTATTTATGTCATCATTTTCAAACATTATCGATCCACATGCAGAGTAAAGATTTCTTCAAGTTCAATCCATCTTTTCCGATCTCTAGCTTCTCTTGTCCACAGCTTTATTTCATCCATCCATTTTACATGTGGTTTCTTTCTAGATCTTTTACAATCACTTGGAATCCAGTTTAAGATGCATTTAATGTATTTTGTATATGTACATATATATGTGTGTGTAAATTGAACTCATCTACTTAAAAACCATTTTATCTACTTTTGTCTTTGCATATGTGCATATGCAGATATGTGTGTGTGATGAACTTCCTAAAATTTAAATGAAATTCTCTGACTAGGCTCGCCTAGCTTAAATGAACTCTTCCAGTTCAGATTAAATGGACACCGAAAAAAATATTACTTTATTATTTATTACAACAAACAATAATAAAAAGAAATAATTAAACAATCAATAATAAAAGGTATTAATTAGATTACTCTATAGTTCGTAACCGTAAAATAAAAATGAGTTCATCCCAAAGGAATATGTTCTTTGTTTGTTTGTTTTTTTTTCATATGTCATAGCATCGGCCGGGAGGCGAACCCGCAACAACCGTCTGCAACCAGCTGCTTGTTTGCAAGGCGGCTGCGCTGACCTCTCGGCTATCAACGCTTGTCAATATGTTCTTTGTTTGCCCACATTCTGGAAAAATCATGTATAACAGTAGAGATAACATTCACTATAATAACGTATACTCGACTAACAAAATCGTTGATTAGATTCAGGTGATAAATTAGATAAAGTGATAATGGACAAAGACTGTACATTTTTAAATAGTAATACTGGTGGATACAGAACGTTGAACGTGAGGAAATTTTATTGTAGCCTTCACCTGGACTTGTCTAGAATTAAACGAATTCACTAATGTTACCAAGACTAACGTTATTGTAAACATTATTGAATTAAATAAAACTCTTGAATAATATGTTTGTCTGTGTTGTGCGTATTTCAATCTGCATAGTAAATAAAAGAGGTCAGTTTAAATAAGACAAACACTGATTGAATATAGAAGCATGATTGTTATTTTAATACAAGTGTGATTGTCTTTAATTTAAAACACTTAAGGCGCTTAGATTTTTATTAAGAGAGATTTATTCAATAAATTATTTAATCACTGTTCTAATAGAAGATTGAATTTCCACACAATATTAAATAACCTAAAACAGTAAAATAAAAAAATTTAAAAATAAATTCAGTTTATTTAGCATTTTTAAATTTTTTTTTTTTTTAAAAAAAAAAAGTCTGTAGGAAAAAATGTAAATTCAGTTAATGTTCTAAAGATTGGATGTGAAAAAAATTAGAAGCAAAAATCAATTATCATTTTTCATTCTATTGACTCACTACATAGGATGAAGAACTTTCCAGGTTTAATATCATTTTCCCCAATTCATAAGATTTTTTATTATTATTCTAGCAATTTCTTGTTTCATCCATCCATCTCAAAATTCGTCTCTCTAGGCAGTTATAATCTTTTAAATTTATCTATCAGTCTCTATATATTCGTCATGTTTTAGTAATATTTGTCTCAGTTCTACTTCAACCTTTCTATGTATTATTATTATTATTATTATTATTATTATTATTATTATTATTATTATTATTATTATTATTATTATTATTATTAATATTATTATTATTATTATTATTATTATTATTATTATTATTATTATTATTATTATTATGTTTTAAAGGTAACTTTATTCAAAAACAAGTGGTTACATTGGTTGTTGATTCAACATAGTGTTATACATAGGTTTACACAGTTATTACATTACAATCTGTATGTTTGATTAGAGTCTCTTTGCACTTAAAAATTGTCTTTTTAGAACTTAGATAGTGGCTTTCACAATGTTTTAGATTTTTCAACACTTTATGAAATATTTATTGTCCAAGTTTATGTACAATATAAATCAATGATCATGGTTTCAGTAATTTTTCCATGTTCTTGCAACACTGAATTTCATGTTTGCCTCTATCCTTTTCTATTATATCCTTTATTATAAAGTGGCCTGAATTTTAAAAAGAGACCATGTTGCTGCAAAGATATCAGGTGGTGCAATGATACTGTCTCTTTCTTTTATTTTTTGCAATTTGTTCTTATAGGTGTTAGGGTGCCTTCTTGTGTTGTTGCCCAGTGTAAAAGTGCATCTGGTACACCATAATGCATATAGGCTGAAAGTGGCTGCCCTAATGGTGGGTATTCCATTATTTTTGAATGTTTGTAGAATCTCATCTATTGTTGTTCCATTTTTCCTATATCCGCCAACCATCATCTGTCTTACTTTTTCAAGTCCTGAACAATTATGTATGAAATGGTCCTGTGTTTCCTCATCCCTGTGACACAGCATACACAAGGGATCTATATTTATATAGAATCTTCTGTATCTAATAAAATGACTTGTAGGTAGTGCTTTCAAATTGACTTTAATTATGAAATCGTAAAATTTTGGTTCCAGGTACCATTTCCTAAATTTTTTAAGTAATTGGCTGTTATCAATTCCCAATACAGATATTTGTTTATTCTCAGATTGTTTTTGTGTTAGGAAATCATCTATTTGCCAATATGTATATTTTATTGGACTTTTCAGTGTTACTTTGTTTTTGATGCTCTCAATGCTTTCAAGCAACATAAAGATATAATTGTTTGTAGGTGGTGGACGATCTGTGGGTGTGATCTCCAATATTGGTTCAATATCTGGA
This sequence comes from Epiperipatus broadwayi, assembly GCA_028023455.1. Taxonomy (NCBI): domain Eukaryota; kingdom Metazoa; phylum Onychophora; class Udeonychophora; order Euonychophora; family Peripatidae; genus Epiperipatus; species Epiperipatus broadwayi. The sequence goes on along the minus strand of JAQFVV010006394.1, from coordinate 1,799,475 downwards.
AATCTTTTGACTATGGCTATTAGCAGATTTATTGTTTTTTGTGTCTGAAACACTGATATTGAGTGAAGTCCCAGACCATTCCATTTTGTTGGTTGGTTGAGTTGCTTTATTGAAATGGCAACTACTTTCCTGTTCCATAGTAGTTTGCTACAAAATGAATTAATTGAGGCTATAAATGGTTTTGTGAAACTAATTATTGGTAAATAGTAGCTTATTTTTGACATTATGAGTTGATTGAATAATGATATTTTTGCGTATATTGATAGATATGATCTGGATAATGATTCTGTGATTCTTTCTGCATCCACTTTGAGTTTGTTTTGTATTGTTGTTCTCATTTGATTCATTCCCAGATAAAATGGAAAACCTAGAAAACTGCTGGGCTTTCCTTGATAAATTTGTTTGTTTACTTTTCCTGTAAAAATTGTCCAAGCAGCTGACTTATTGATATTGATTTTAAGTTTGAATTTTTTTGTATATTCTTCTATGATGTTTTGTAGTGCGTGTAGTTGCTTTTTTGATGCTAAGAATATTGTGATATCGTCCATATAAGCTATACAAGGAATGTATCTTTTTGTATTTGGTATTAACACTCCCTGTATTTTTTTTTCAATTTCTTCCAATAAGGGGTTTATGTAGAATGTGAACAGTAGTGTACTCAGTGGTGACCCTTGTGGTATTGATTGAGTGGGATAGAATGATGATGATGTTCTTCCATTAAGTGTGATATGTACTTCTTTGTTTAAAAGTAGGTTGGCTATTGCATATAATATTGATCGTGGTATTTGTGTTTCCTTTAGTTGGTTTAGTAAAATTTTTATTGGTACCGAGTCGAAAGCACTTTCAAAATCTAGTTGTACTGCAATTGGAGCATATTTCTTCTTCTTAATTACTGAGTTAATTATAGTTTTAAAGATTAGTGCTGCCTGACCTGTGGATGAGCCTTTCTTTGCATACTGATGTTGTGATATTTTTGTCAGTATAAATGGTTCAATTTTCACATTTATTACTTTTTTCTAGCAGTTTAATTCCTAAAGGCTCCATTGAGATAGGTCTTAAGTTGGTGATCTTGGTAATAGGTTCTTGTTTTTTCATAAATGGTACCATTGATATCTTGTATAATCCCTGTATGCTATAAATTTTTTGTGATATTTGATTTGCCAATTGACACAGGTATGTATTTGTAATTTGGCTAAGATGTGCAAGTACAAACTGTGGAATGCCTGGAGGTCCTGGATGAAATGTGGGTGGGATTGATTCTAACACTACCTTAAAATCCTCGATTTTAAATGGCATCTCATCTTCAGTTGTTCCAAAATAATCTTTTTTGGGTGTGAATTGTGCATGCTTAGTTAGCTTTGTTTTGAAATAGTTATATATAGGTGCAATCATGTTAAATCCTGCTGTAATCTTATTTTCCAATTCCAGCACCATGGGAACTTTATTTATGGATGGGTACCCCAAAGCCCACCTAATATATCCGCGTGTCCATGTGTGTGGCTGTGCTAGGCAAATTTTTTTCTTTTTTATGCTTAGATATTGTTTTAATTTATTGCAAGTCTGTTTATAGAGCTGGGTGAGTTTAATTATGTTTGTTTGATTATGTTGAACCGGTTTAGCCAGACTGATTCTTTTGTATATTTCATCTGCTAATGTAATTAGCCTGGAGGGAGAGATTGATTTTTATGTGATATGGTTTATATTAAATGAAAGCATGTTAGTGTAAGCTATGTATCTGGATATCGGGTCTAATTCAAGCTGATTCATTTTATTTATCATTATATAAATTTCTGAAAAAAGTGACTCCGTAGTATTGTCTGGTAGTAGAATCCTGATCATTTTTTGCAAATTAATTATTGCGCTGCGGTGTGTGTTTATGTTTAGCGTTATTATCTGCGCTGCATGGTCTGAAAAAGGGGTTGGGGAAAGAGCTATTTCTATTTTTATTGGGGAATAAAACATTAGATCTATTAAAGTTCCGTGTCTATTGTTATAAAAAGATATAGAGTTAGGTGGTAGAAAATCTTCTGCACTCATGAGTGGAAATGTTAACTGGTGTATCCATTTCGTAATAAATTTCTTATAACTTATGTTGAAATCTCCCGTAAGAATAGTTGGGTAGGGATTGTTTGAGAGGATTGAGTTAATTGTTGTTATTATTCTGTTAATCACAGTTGGTCCTGGTGGTATATATACAAATATAATATTTATTGAGAAGTTTTTATTATTGAATGTGGTTATTAATAGATTCGCGTCTATGTATATTATTTTAAACGTTGTAAAGGGACTTCTTTGGCTAATAAAAATTCCTGTTCCACCTGAGGGCATTAGTGTGTCTCTAGAGCATGCACAAAAACCCATTTTATTCATAAGTTGTGCTGGATTTATTTGCAATCCATTGTAGATTTTCGTTTCTACAAGTCCTAAAATGGTAGGTTGGAGTTATTGTATTCAGTAATTGATTTCTTGTATTTTTTTCTTCGAGTTTAATCCCCGAACATTTATTGCGCCGATCTTAATTTTCATTGAGTTTAACTTATATTGCGAGGGAGATTTAAATTCGATCATGGTTTATTCTGCCATTTTTGTTTGCATGCTTTTTTCCTGTGGTGATTCTGTTTGTGTTTGGATACGTGTGTTATAGTGTGGTGATTTTTTTAATTTTTTTGCTTCTGGTGTGGTTAGTTCTATTTCCATCTCTTCTGCTGTGGTTTCTTCTGTTAAATTAATCTGATTATCTTCTTCCTCGTTCATTTTAATTTTCTTAATTTCTCTTGTTTTTTTTTTGTTTTATGTGTTTTCTTCCTGCTTTCAATTGATGTGCTTTCTAGCATTGGATAGTACTGTGTTATTTTATCCATGATTTCTGTGGTCGTTTTATTTATTATTATGCTTTCTGATTGCTCATCATTTTCATTCATTTTTCCTTTAAGCTCTTTTGGTAGGTTCTCATTTTCTTTTTCCTCCATTCTATTTAAATTGGGTGGGTTTTCACTGCTTTGATTTTCCTTATCTGTTTTAATTTCTCTTGTTGTTATAGTGTTTACTGGATTGCTAATTCTTTCATTTCTATTAGATATGTTGTTTTCCTGGGTGCTTTGTAGTGTAGGGTAGTTTAACTCATCTAGTTGGTTATTTGTGTCTTCGCTTTCTGTAACGTTTCCTGAGTTTTTTGATGTATTGTTTTTATTTTGCTGTGTTTGTTCATTGCATTCCATTGCAATATGTCCTCTTCTTCCACAACGGAAGCAACCTGGCTTAAGCCCTCTGATGTAAATATATAGTGTAGCTTCTTCATCGGTTATGTGTGTGGGGATATTCTCCGGGTCTACTTGTTTATTCAATTTAATTTTGAATTCAAAGCTATTGGTTAATATGGGAATTGCTGCTTCTTTAATGTATTTTTGCTGGAAGAAAACGACTTTTCCGAAAGGATTCATCATTTTTTGAAATCTTCCATGTTGTAGCCAAAATACGTATTTTTAAAATTCGGAGATATTTTTATATTTATTCTCATCGACTGTTATTAGTGCGAAATTATTTAGCGTCTTAATTCGGTTTCTAAATTGTTCTCTTTGCTCATTTTCATAAAACTGGACCACCACATATCTGCTATTTGGATGGTCGCCTATGCATTGTACCGATTCAAGCATATTATTTCCATGCAGTGTTTCTATTAGAAGGGATTTGGGGAAACTGTATAGTGTGCAAAGACTATCTGTTACAGTGAGTACTATTGATTTATCGGTGAAGAAACGTTTAAACATCAGGAAAAGTGATCGAGGTATTGTTTTGTTGAATTTCTCTCCAATTTGTTCCAGCATTTCATCAGTCCATTCAATATGAGAGGGAGGGGGATCATTTTTATTTTGATCCATAAGATTCAAGTTTTCCAAATCATCTGCTGTTGTTTTCCTGAACCTAGGACCTTTTGCCGGGCTTACTTAATCTTGGGCTTTTTTTGCTATAGCAGCATATGATTTTCTTGTGCCCTGCGATGGACCACCCACCTGGTTAATCGGTTGAGCGGTCGCCATTTTAAGTTTTCCAATTAAAGGTATGTTTAAATTCCCTTTTTTTTTTTAAACAAACCCTAGTATATATAACCAAAACAATTCAGTTATCCGCAAAATTATAGAGTTTTGTATATTTGATTTTAAATCTACTCTTATTAAAAAATTAAATTTGCCTGAGATTTTGGCATTAGTTATTAGATCCACTAGCTTTTAACTATGCGTTTGTCTATTAGCATTAGGTGCGGATTTACGATAAAAAAAAATCTTTGGATTTCTCTGTCCTTTTTTTTCTTTTTTCCAATCAAAATAAATATTTGAGTGTTTTAAATTGTTTTATTGGACATTTCTATTTGTTATTAGCAAATAAATCTGCATTTTATTAACAAAAAGCTAAGAGGTTCTTTGCTTACCTGCTACTAGGTTTGTATCCAGGTGGCGCTCCTATTATTATTATTATTATTATTATTATTGTTGTTGTTGTTGTTGTTGCTGTTGTTGTTATTATCATTATTATTATTGCTATTATTATTGTTGTTATTATTATTATATCTTCATATTTTATTATTAATTTAAACTCATTCATTGTATTCCATTTTTTAAAAGATCCCAGCATGTTTCTATATAAATCTTAGATACAACACACCTTATTAAATATCTTCATTTTTAAATAGAAAGGCGTATTTTTTAAATATTTTTTCTATGCAAAACATTCAATTCAAAGTAATTTGATGATTAATTTTATGTGTTGTGTTGCATTTATATTAGCAAGTTGTCCATGTTATTAGTAGTTACTAAAGTACTAATTTCTTTTTCATTACTATGATTTTTTTTTGTTGTTTTGAAAAGCTGTTAATACTACTTTAGTCCTTTTATTATCAATGTTTGATCCTACTTTGATACTTTCATCTGATAGGTTTTATAACATTAGCAGCTCTCTCCATACAGTAGTGTCACCCAGTGCAAGCTATATTAATCAATGAGTGCTAGAAAGTTTATGCATCAAAATCCTTATCTTGTACCTACTCAGGTCATAGGCTTGAGAAAGATAGTATAAAAATGATTAATTATACAAATAGTAAAAGGGATAAAAAAATTAAAGAGGCAATATTGATTAAAAATATAAAACCAAATCTTAATATGGATTTTGAGGTAAAGACAATGATTTTATAAACAAATATTATTAATAATAGTTTGAATGTGAAAAAGGTTAAAAGAATAAAGTTGAAGAAAATGACAATAGAGGGAGGTGTTAAGCAAGTATAACATTTTGAAAAATTTGTCAGTTGGGTTTTTAGAAATAGGATTGTAGAGATGAGAGTGATTTTGTAATGTAAAAAGATAATTTGTAATGTGGAAAAAGTTAATAGTTAATTATAAAATATTTAATAAAAATAAGAAGAGGTTAAAAGTTGATTAAAAATATAAGTAAAAAGACAATAATATGTAGTAAATAGTAAAACAAAAATTTAAAGTTTTTTAAAATTAAAATAAATAATTTTAAAAATAAAATAAAGTAATAGAAAATAAATGTGGATAGAATTAATTGTGAGTAAAGTAATAAAATGGGATTTTTTATAATGGTCAGGTTTAAATGTGTGTTTTATTTGTGTATTTAATTATGTGTTGCTTAATTATATATTTTAATTAATAATTATATATTTTAATTGTATATTATATATTTTGATGATGTCTGCAGGACAGTCAAAATTGTTAGAATAAAATTTTTATATAAAAAAATAATATTGTTAAAGTGTTTAAGGAAGTTGTAAATGATATGATATGTAAAAGTAGAAATCAATATATAAGAAAAGGAGGAAAAAGAAAATTATATTATTTCCATTAGAACTGAATACAAGTCATAAAATATTATTGGACAATGCAGGCATTATAGTGAATGAAAAGAATAGTAAAATAGGGTCTGATGATATTTTTCCTTCAATATGAGGTCATCAATTTCATGAAGACATTCTTTGATGTTAAATGATGTTAGTTTTTAAATGAATGCTGGGAAAGCTATTTTGTTTTGCAAATATAGGTTGGATATATCTTGTCAAATTTTACTTGAAAAAGTCTATTTGTTAATGGATGAAACCATGTTTGTGAAAGAATTTTCAAAAAAATTTGTTTTTTGGCTAGTATTATAATGTTATATGATTTTCTTTTATATGTATATAATAGCATATGATCAATTTCTTTTTACATAATTATATATATTCTACCGCTTATGAAAAAAGGCAATCCACGTGAAATTTTTTGTTTAAAAAATTATTAAAACAAAATTATCATAAATAATGCAAAGGTTTCAGTTTGAGAGATTGTTGTTTATAAAAATCTAAAGAGTTTTTAGTAGTCTAAATAAAATACAGTTGATAAAAGAAAATAGTCAGAATAAAAGTCTAAAGATTTTTTTTCTATTATTAGTAGTTTGAAATAAAAGTTACAATTAATTAATTGGAAGGGGGTAAAAAATATAACTTAAAAGAAAACTAAAAGCTTAAGATATAAATCTTTTACATAAAATCAAAAATATCTCTCTTTTTGTTCAAATTATTAAAGAAAGCAAAAAAAAGGAAAGTAATTTTAAAAACTAAATAACGAATTGATTTTAAAATATACATATGCTTAAATAGTGAATGATTGATCAAATAAATATGTGCATGTTCAATGTTAAAAAATAAATGAAAATTAAAAAAATATTGTATAATCATAAGAGATATAAACATAGAATTTGCAATGGCTACAAATTAAAAATCCACAAAACATTTGCAATGGCTAACAAATGAAAACACATGTTCAAAAACAGTGGAGCAATTTCAACAACATATATAGCCAGTGGGTATAAAAACCAATTACCAAAGTGCCAACAGGTCATCATATAAATAGTCTGGATTTTCATCAATCTAGCAGTTGAGTTCAATCTATCCATGATTTCTGTTCAGAATGAAGTTCAATCAATCAGTTACTCAATTCTCAGTCAGTTTTCTCATGCATTTGTTAATAAAGTCCATGCAGTGCTAACAGCCATGGGAATCATATGACTTTTCTTCAGCCTAAGTCTGATGAAACAGCAATTTGCCCAATAAAAGTGATGCCTGCTTAACAACTTGAAAAATTTCCAGAAATGTTTAACTGTCTCATAGAATAAGGCCATGGAATAATACACATTAAACCTCCAGGAAACCTCAAATCCAACCAGTTGGAAAGATTTTCATCTAAAGCAACAACTACCAAGAAGTCAATGTTCAAATCCTATAGGTAATGAATAACTTTTATTATTTCCATTTCTGATATTAAAGTAGCCTTAGCAATCCTTAAAGCCTCCAAGAGTCAGTTAATAAATGAACTCTATAGCATGCATAAAGAACTATTGATGTGCATGTTTTTAAATGTCAAATATTATTTAATGCTTTGTTATATGATATTCTAGCATATGAATTAAGAATGTGTGTGGTTATTATATGAAGTTATCATTGTCTAATTTAATTAATTTTCTATAAAAGTAGTTAAAATTAGGATAATAAATACTTATTTAAAAATGAATTATCTTTAAAATTTAATATTTGTTAGTCAATTCTTTAACACTAATTAAAGCAATAATGTGTTAGATTATTCTTTTGATTGAGCTAGTCATGGGTTATTTTGAGCACTGGATTATGGGCCTACTGTCCAAACACAATAGTTCTTGTAAGTATCTGGCACCTGAGGTTTACCTCAAAACAAATAAAGTGATTGTGTTATTCATTGCATAGTTTGGTCTGATCGTGGTATGATTGATAGCTCTGCTATCAATGGTATTCTCCCCTCTGCTCAAAGGGCTGGTTTGTTCATGTAATATTTATAATATAGAATTATAAAATTATGATAAATAAGGTTTAAACCCAGTTCAACCTAGCAAATAGTGTACTCCAAATTATCTTCCAAACACACCCGATACAATAGATAGATAGATAGATAGATAGATAGATAGATAGATAGATAGATAGATAGATAGATAGATAGATAGATGGATGGATGGATGGATGATGGATGGATAGATAGATAGATAGATAGATAGATAGATAGATAGATAGATAGATAGATAGATAGATAGATAGGTAGGTAGGTAGGTAGGTAGGTAGGTAGGTAGGTAGGTAGGTAGGTAGGTAGGTAGGTAGGTAGGTAGGTAGGTAGGTAGGTAGGTAGGTAGATAGATAGATAGATAGATAGATAGATAGATAGATAGATAGATAGATAGATAGATAGATAGATAGATAGATAGATAGATAGATAGATAGATAGATAGATAGATAGATAGATAGATAGATAGATAGATAGATAGATAGATAGATAGATAGATAGATAGATAGATAGATAGATAGATAGATAGATAGATAGATAGATAGATAGATAGATAGATAGATAGATAGATAGATAGATAGATAGATAGATAGATAGATAGATAGATAGATAGATAGATAGATAATCATCAACCATTATTAATCCACTGCAGGATGAAGGTCTCTCCAAGTTCAATCCATCTTCTCTGATTTCTAGCCTCTCTTCTCCACATTACCTCTGCATACTTTCTTATTTCATTCTTCCATTTGACATGTGGTCTCTTTTGGGTCTTTTACAATCTTTTGGAATCCAGTTTAAGATTCCAATTGTCCATCTATTATCATCTCTTCTAGCCATATGTCCAGCCCAACTCCACTTCTATCTTTTAATTCTTTTAATAATGTCAGTAATGCCTGTTTGTTCTCTTACCCATATACTGCATTTTAATATATATATATATATATATATATATATATATATATATATATATATATATATATATATATATATATATATATATATATATATATCCCATTCATTTAGTATATAGAATGTTTATTATAGTAAATAGTGGGTTTGAATTTAGGATTTTTAGTCTATATTCATCCTCCACTCAATCTTAAATAATCGATATACATGACCACACACATGTAAAAAAATCAATGATTTCCAATATATGTATTTCATGAATATATGTGTGGGAGATTATGATCTGGTTCAACAGATGTGTGCTGGTTTTGCACAAAATATGTACACTGGGGATCATTTACCTCTTTCATATATGTGTGTTCATGTGTATTGAATGTTAGAGATGGAGTAAAAGATAAATATAGACTAAAAATTCTAAGTTCAAATCCCTCTATTTAATATATATATAATTTTACATAAAAATATAGTAAAAGTGATGGAAATCTAAGTGCTAAATATATAGTAGCTAAATTGATAAAGTCGTTGGCTGAAATAACAAATGTAATGAAAATTCTGACTAATGTAGCAATCATGTGTTTACAAGCTTATTAGCATTTATTTTGTTTCTTTCTGCAATTTTTATGTTTACTATATATATATATTAATTTTAGTTAAAAAACATAGAGAAATATACTCAGAAAATTAATCAGTATTGAAATAAAAAAAGATTTTTTTTTTAAAAAAAAAAGGCAACACAACATTGAGCAATTTAATCTTTTTGCATTTCAATATTTTTCCATCCTGCCTCTAGTGGCAATTTGAGCAAATAATTCAATATTTTATTTCAGTATTAAAACCTTTACTCAGTACCATGAATCATTATATTGTATTTGATTTATTGAAAATATTAATTTACAAATAAAAAATATCCTAAAAAATTGTAGAAAGAGTAATAATAAATAAAAACATCAAATGAGGAAAATTATTTATTTCTTATTGGCTGATTATCATGCTATTGAAAAATTAAATTAACAGTTTTTGTTGATTGAATTTCATATGTAAACCCAGAATAAATAATTGATAGAAAAAGTATAAAATTCAGTTCTGAAATTTAAAATTGCATTTATAATTATTGAAATATCACAAAGTAATGTATTATAATGATTAGCAAAGTATAATGATTATAGATTTCTTTTATCATTGCTTTGACATTTTTAACTTTTATTTTTTTTTAAATAACCCAATTTTTAAAAAAATCTAAGTAAGCATAAAAATATTTCCTTTTTAATAATTATTATACAAATATTCTGTAAAAACAATCATAAATATTTAAATAAACTATGGCATATAGAAGTGCTTACAAATTTGATTACAGATTCAAAGCTAAAAAATCTACCAATCAGTAACATTCTAGACCTTTGTCTGCTTATTTGCAAATTCCTGTATGAACTACTGCCATCTTCAGATTTTTTTTGGAACTAATAAATCAATATTTACTTGTCTCACTTTTATTATCAAGTGAATGCAAAACTAGCAAAATAGTGTGAAAGATAGCTCCAAGAGAGTGATTTGAAGTGAAAGTATAACAGCACCATTACAGTATCCTATGACAAACACGTTTGAGATTCAAATGGTTAAATTCTGAAAATGGTATGGCTTAATCCACAAACTGCACCATTTTAAAAAATAAGGCTGAATTAGGAAGTCATACACATTGAAAGATGTTATGGAATAAATAGAAACTCTTTTGCTTATGTTGATTAGTCAAAATCAAATGGCAAATGATAGCACCAATAATGCGATCATTTGAAAGATGAAATAATTGAAGATGAGTTCAGGTTTTCATTTTATGATTTCACCAGCCTCAGCTTTTACTGAAATGGAATTGTGCAAAATATAGTGCAATTAATTTTATATGTTTTAATTAGGTGTTATACTTTTATGTCTGAATGATTGATTGTTTTGGGTGGTAATTTGCTCTAGTATGAGCCTGAAACAGATAACCTCTAAATTCACATATTTCAATGTAATTTACAATAAATGGATAATATTCTGCAGTCAAATGTCTCTTTGCAATCTACATATTCAAAGTACCTGTGCAGTTTGGTATCTGACTTGGCATCGGAAGGTCCCTTGTTCGATTCTGGTGCTCTAACTTCCTATGAACTTCCAAGCAATAAAGTCATATATGTTTTTGGTTCTATTTGGTTTGTTATAGTTTGATAGAGTGTCCAATGTGAGATTGGGAGGTTCCAGGAAAGATTCTGACACTCAAACTTCTTATGAACTCCCAAGCAATATACCTTTTTTATATTCAAAGTAAAACAGGAAGTCATGCTCTTTGATCTTTTATATGACTTCCTATAATACTTGGATATTACTTATTCTGCTGATTCAACTTTTTAGTTGTTTTGGTCCCAAAGTGTTTTGTAAATGAGTTCTAAGGATCTTATTAAAGGTCTTGTATTGAACCAGTAGAAAACTGATTGGATTATAATGGCTAATATTTTTTCATCTTTCTTAAATATAATTATTGCATTTATCTAATTATATGATACAAATTTATTAACTTATATGTTCAGTTTATAGCTTTTGCAACAATTTTTCAATTTTACTTCTTTTAAAATAATCGATAATGACTCCATCACTTCCAGGAGCCTTTACATCTCTTCATTTAAAATATTTAGCATTTCTATAAATGGTGTTATCACTGTAGGGGCTATTTTAGATACTTTATTGTTATACGATTATAGAATTCTTCTATGTTCTTCATAATATCTTCCACTTTTGAGGGATATACTATTTTTATTGCTTATTGTTGAGTAAATATTTTTTCAGTAATAAGTTTGCTTTATACTTTTACGACTGTTATGTAGTAATTAAATATATTTTACTAGTGCAGTGTTAGATCGTATTTATGTTTCATCACCACTAGTATCATTATACAGTGGTATTAAAACTGCAAGAATACTCTTTTCCCAGCCAAAAGATAGTTAAAAAAAATAAGGGCGGCCATTTTAATTTTGAACTCAAGTACAATTATTTGAGCCAATCGTAAGTGTCAAGAAGCGAGAGCATGAATATATAAATCATCCACTTTAAATCCATTTTAGGACTTTTGAAACATTATAATTTACTCTGTACCAATGTTTGACTATGTTAAATTATGTAATTACAATCTCACACCGCACTAATAAAATTTATTGTTTATTACAAGTAATTTAACATCGTTTGATATTTGCACAAAGTAAAATTTAATATTTCAGAAATGCTAATAAGACTATTAAAATAAGGAATGGATTTAAAGGGAATGATTTACATATTCACACCTCTCTTCTACACACTTAATATTGGCTCATATAATAACATAAAGACAACTGCTCTTATTTCCTTAAAGAATACCTTGTGGCTGGTGCGGAGAGTTTTCTTGCAGTTTTAACAGCACTGTTTAATGGCACTAATGAGGAGGGATAATTACTTTGTGTATAATTTTGAGACTTTTGTATTCTTCTATAGCTTTCTTGGTTTGCCAAATCATGTTTATATTTTTAAGCCACCATTAACTCTTTTTGTACTATTTTTCCATTATTTCAGATATTCTATTCTTTTAAGTGGATCATTTTCAGATATTGTTGCGTATTTCTTTATCACGTGCTACCTTGTCATAATTAACAATTAACCGATTGTTGCTTGTTTGTACAGTTTACTGGGCATTAGTTTTTAGTACAATATAAGTTATCTTCTTATTGAACTCATTCATATCTAAGTTGTTGAAATTAAAATGGTTTGTTTCTCTGTAAAGGCAATGAAATACTTTCAAAAGTTCGCAATGTCAAATTTTTAGTGCTACTGTTTTGTACAAAACTAAAAAAAATTATTCTTTCTCATAATAAAATATTGTCTGTATTAAATCTAACATTATATATCATATGAAATATGAATACATATTCTAATCCTGAGTAAATGTTTATACCACAAAAGGCCATATTTAACTCAGGCAGTAGTGAAATGCCACATGGATTCAATAGACCTGTAAATAAAAATTTACCTTAAGACTATCATCTACAGAGCCCTATGCATTTGATTCTTCAGCAAATCTGAAATAATGTAGTAGTGGCAGTGTGGGCCACTAATACGATATTCAACACAGTGGGCCACTAATACGATATTCAACACAATATGGGCCTTTAAGATAACAGATATGAAACCATGGCTATCTTAAATATTTGTTGATATGCCAATATTCACACATCTTATATCTTATTTTAAATAAAAAAAATACATTTTTAAACTATGAATGGCCATATAAAAACTTTAAAATACCAGTGAAGCTGAGATGTTCACTGTATCAATATGCAATATTTTAATTATATGGTGTCAAAAAAAAATGCAAATAAAAAAATAAAAACGTTAAAATTTATAAATTTAATAAATTATATAAAAAATCAATTGCTGACTCTTTTTGCTTTGGAGTGCCATATGTGATCATATTTTGTTAATAATGTTTCTTTGGGTTGCATTGGGTGCACATACACTTTTATCTTTTCAAAAGTGTGCCATGGTACAATATTACATGTAATTTGATTGTGAAATATATTTTAGATTTGTGACATGAAATCTTTTTTTTTCTTTTTTAATTTAGACATGGCTGAATCCATATTCAGTGATGTTCACCAAAATCATAGCTCTCATAGATTGATTAAATCTGCTCCTCTATTTAAACAATGAAATGAATATATAGATTCTTTATTCAAATTAGAAATTTGAATATTACACTTGCTTGAATACTGTTTAAATAGAGCATCAGACTTAATTATATTCCAAAAGTTATCATTCTGGTATACCCCACTGAAAGTGCATTTAGCTATGTTAAGTTGTAACAGAAAAAAAAACATTCTATGTTCACAATCAACTTACAAATACAAATGGAAAACTTAATACAATATTTCATGTATTAAAATGTTTTCTACTTTAAGGCTAGAAGTTTTATGAAATTTTAAAAGAAAATCAAACATCACCTTTCTTCAGTGATAAAATGAAAGTTATCAATTTAGTAAAGGGTAGAAAAAAGAACAATGAGACATTTTTGTATTGCATGAAAATGATTAAAGATTGGAAAGTTTATCCAAGAATATGAAATTGGTAATGACAAATAGGCATAACTACATAGTTTATGAAGTCAATATGGACTCAAAACATCAAAACAACTTACAGAAGCCATAGTTTACTTCTAATGAGACTGCTTTTACTTTCTATGGAGGAGGAAAATATCATTCAGAATATATTTAATTGTAATGAAAGTTTTAGACTTCACAGCTCATTTTATTCTCATAAAATAATGATAATGATATGGTATAGTAAAGCTTTCTATTATTTGTATTTTTGAGTGAATAATGAGGAAACACACACTATAACCATAAATGTAAATGTGGTCTTTCCATTTTTATTATTAATAACTACATTATTTTTTAAATTTTGTTTATGCTTATTATGCACATAAATAGTATCTATGTAATACATATATATATATATATATATTAGTAAAAATCAGCCATGTGTCACATGACCTATATAGCTTCCATTACCAATATGTAATATATAAAGAACCTGCTAATAGCTCTAAACAAGCTCCTCGCTGATGAGAGCCATAGCTCAAAACTGGTCTGGGGATGGATATCATTATAGATAAAGGCTTCAGGTATTTTCTCTTGTAGCATTTATCATAAAAAATAAAATAAATAAGCTTGTTTAGAGCTATTAGCAGGCTCTTTATATATATATGTGTGTGTGTACATTCCGGAGTACTATATAATTAGAGTACAATAAACATTACATATTGTACAAATCTTATCAACAAATAAAAGTTATGTATAATATGTAATGTATATGAGAATGACTTAGAACAAAACATAAGAAATGAAAATTTAAAAAATAATAAAAGAATAATATATTTAAATTAATAATTGTTTATGAATGTATATCTAAATGCAGACAGGACTACATATGTACAATCTATATTTATATGATATTTCATTTTAATGTTATATATCTTATTTTGGATTATCTCTATTGTTTTATTTGGTTTTAATCCTGTTTTATCATATTTAATTTATTTTAGTTTTATTATGTTTTGTTATATTTTATTTATTTTTTTATTGATTCCATGTTTATTGTATTATTTATATCATAATTTATTTTATTTTTCATTATCTTATAGCTCTGAGGAAGACAATAAGACAGTTGAAACATTAGATTGTGTGTCTATATATGAAATTGCAACCTTTATGTTACTTATTGTAAATATACATTTGAAATCAAAAACATTCTAAAAAATACAATTTGGACTTTGCAAAATAAAAAAAAATAAAATACTAAACTGAATCATTACAATAACAATCACTCTTTTTGTATTGGCTTATAACTTTGTCTATTCATAAAAATTATTGAAAGAAATATTTCTTATTTCAATTCCATTTTTAAAATAAAATAAATTTTAGATGAGATGTTATTCAATGATGGAAATATACTTTAAATTAAAAGTTACAGTTATTTTTATTAAAATTTTACAAAACATTTCTTTACCAGCATTATAAAAACTTGTTTTTAGCTAGCAAAAAAAATTCCAATTTCATCATAACTATCATTCTTACAATATGTTTTTTTTTTAAAACATACATTTACAAATAAAATTTAATTGTCATTATGTATTCCTTTAGTTTGTAATAAATATCTTTCATATATGTTGAATTATAAATAAGCTTAAATATGTAAATAAATTACTAAAAATTATAAATTTTTATTTTCAAAATAGTTAAAGAAAAATACATACTTGGAAAATCTTGAAGCCAAATAATCTACCAACCATGATGCTGACAGTTGATACAATCAACCAAGGCATTGTCAACTTACTTTCATTTTGAAAGTTTGCTTTAGGTCTGTACAATATTGACATCTTCAGTTGTTTTTAATCTATTCTGCATCAATTAATTGTAAGAATTCCTATTGGCAAAATGAATTAAAGTTTTCAACTTTTGATTGGTCAATTACAAAATCAGCAGTAAAAATATATTATCTTTTAAAATTGTATTTGTTTTAGTTTAGTTTCTAAAATATAAATTAATAACTTGTTAGATCATGAAAGTAAATGGTTTTTTAAAATAAATATTTATTTATAATTGATGAAAATAATCTATAGCAGCCAACACAAAATGTATTTTTGTCATCCAATTACAAATTGCAGTGGTACATTGTTGTTTTCTTTCTCAATTTGTCTTCTAAAAGTAAATATTTTCTATTAAAATCTGAATTATTTTTCTAAAATAATTAATATTTCACAAATATTATATGAAAAATATAATAAATGTAAATAAGGATATAAAATATGTTTTCATTTTCAAAATCAAAATGAAGAAATAAAACTATCAAAATCTTGACTGGTGCTCTTCTGTGGGGATAACAAGAGATGACCAATCAGTGCCCTTGAAGGTAGAAACTTGCATCATTGTAATAGCATTAAATTTAAATATTGATTAATTCTAAAAAATCTGAAAATGGCAGCATTATTCACTATGGTTTTTCCTATAAAATGAATGAAAAACTGGCAAAACATTGTTAACAATAGTGATTAGAGGGCAAGTTTAAGCTGCATACAAAAAGCTCTGTTCCATGCTGCTAAACTGTTAAACTAATAATTTTAGTTACAATTG
Organism: Epiperipatus broadwayi; assembly: GCA_028023455.1. Classification (NCBI taxonomy): domain Eukaryota; kingdom Metazoa; phylum Onychophora; class Udeonychophora; order Euonychophora; family Peripatidae; genus Epiperipatus; species Epiperipatus broadwayi. Next base: position 1,783,028 of record JAQFVV010006394.1, on the reverse strand, counting down.
CTACTACAAAAAAATGCAAATTATCAAACTAATGCTGTAGATAACTTCAAAATAATGAAGCTTTAATAGACCATTTTAATACTTCAAATGCCTCAAAATTAGTTGCTCAGTAGTGACTGGAAGGTAACGTGTTAAAACAGTTAATCATAAAACATTCCTCCAAAGTTCAGCAAATATTCCATTTTTCAACAGATTAGTTTAGGCAGTTGTACATAAATATATTTATTCTTCAGAAGGATCTTGTGACATTAAGCACTAAACATCATGGTAAGATTTGATACAAAAACCTTTAGTTCTTAAGTCTATCGTGCTACCACTGCATCCAATAGCTCAGGGAAGTTTAGTGGTGAAATGAAATTTCAAAATGGTTCCTAACTCAAAAGAATAAATACCATTTTGGTTATTTAGATAAAACTATTAACCCAGATTTACACTCAAATACTAATAGTTTTAAAATAAGTAAAATGGTAGTCACTACCTTTGAAGTCAATTTAAAATTTATTTTTATATAAAATTACTATAAATGTGCATTTTTGTGTTTACATTCATTTATTTCACATTTGTGGTATCTTACTTTTACCCTAAATTTCCACATTACCAAAAATTTCAATATCTATATACTTTTCTTTTACAGTATAGTGGATGAACCCTGCCTTGGTAAAGTAGTGCATTAATTCATAATTTTTCAAAACAATGAAACAAAAATGTTTTATGTGAAAAAACAGGGTGATGTATTTATATTGAAATAAGTATAAATTACAACTCATTTTTTTGTCTTTTACAATGATTATTTCCAAAAGCTTGTGATGTGTGTGTATAAATGTGATCTTTGTAATCTTAAATATATATTTAAGTACAAATGAAATACAAAACCTCCATATAATAATAAAATAACAAAGTGAAATATACAACAGGAGATATAAACACTGGCTAGCATAAGCACAATAGTAAATACAACAGAGGCCCAGTACATTATTGACTTTATGTTACACTAACTTTAAATCTCTTACATCTAATATTAAACAAAGCACATTTATTAAACTAACTTACAATATCTAAAAACAAACAATTAACTTGCAACTTTAAAAGATGATTAATAATCAGGAAGGCATCTATCTATGAGGTGAGTATGAAATTAGAAGTATGGAATGAATGATAAATGAATAAATATGTAAAAGATTGAATAGGTGGAGAAAAAACAAATAATAATTAACTATTGGAAATGAATAATAAATAAATCTAAGAATGAAGAGAAGAGAAAGGAAATGTGTTTGGGTGATGAATATTTAAGGTTGTGAGAGGGATCAATGAAGGGGGGTGAATAAATTATGATGGTATAATAAAATGAAATGATGATGAAAATAAAATAAAATATGGATGAGCTATGATAACAATGGTGGTGATGATGAATGGGTTCCTGAACTATTAAACTGATATTATTCCAAACAAAAGCAAGATACTACTGAAATAAAGGCAAGGGCTTCTAAGCTTGACTAATTAAAGAAGAAAGTTTAACTACTAACAAAATGGGTTCTACGTTTTAAAAACTAAAGAAGGAAGGTTAAATCTTTGAGATTTTAATGAATCAAATAAACAATAAGAACAAAAATTAGAGACAATGATAATATATATCAAATAATTTAAGAAATGGAAACTAATAATAAAGTCAAAGTTAAAATTATTAATCAATGACTTAATTTCTCAGGGTTTATATAATTTGAAATGTCACTATTTTTACAAGATATATTTGGATCAGTAAGAGGGATTTTACTACTAGCCAAATATAAAAAACAAAGATGACTCATAATACATAAATGAAATTATCGATGTATTAACAAACTCCACGTCTCTCTCTCTTTTCATTTTTCATATAAATAAAAATACAATAAAAGACAAATGACTCCCAAGATACATTTCATGTCGAACCAGCACTCATCAGTTGGCCCAGGTCACCATCTCCCATATATATCTTTATTACATGAAGTATATTTATGTGTGGCGATTTTTCACATTTTTTTTTCAACCGCCAAACTTACTCCACCCACAACCTCGTTTTCATTCACTTTTGATAAACTTAACTGCGTTTATCATTAATCCTTCATTAAACTAGAGTTTTTTTCTAGAAAGATATATACTTTAATCCAAGTTAAATATGAAATTAGTAAAGAATATTTAACTATTATACTGGCAATAATAAAAGTAAACTTTAAACTTTATGACGAATCAATAAATCCCTAATAATAATAAAGTTAGCATAGCTGCCTTCCAAATAGCTGGCCTAGGTTTGCTTCCCGGTCAACGCATTTGACATATGAAATATATATATATAATAACCATTTATAAACTGATTTATATTTGATCACAATGAACAATATGGTCAAGTTCAGTGAACGATGGTATTCGAATATTTATAGAAAGGTTATTTCCAAAAACTAAATATTTAACCTTTAAGACATTATTTGAAAATAGCATATGTACTTAATATTAACAATGTTTAGATCAATAAATAGCAAAAATTTGTACACTCTATATATAAGAGCGTGGCAAAAGTTATTTCTGTTATGCTAAATGTATAATAAAACCAGTCATAATAAGTGATTATGACGTTTGTTCCAATAACAATAATATGTGAATAGCAATAATATGGACAGTGTTTAGCAACAAGGCTACAGACAACTGAATACACTTTCAAAAAAACAAATTTTATTTACACTACTTACATATTTTATAAATCAACAACAACAACAAAAGAAAATATATATCCTTGATCAATAATTATAGACAGAAACTACAAAGAACAAGATTTAGTTACCTATTTAAATATTACTAAAAAAAGATTTCTTTGGATCTGTTTATAATTCTAATACATTATCATCTTGTAGTGAATTCTCGTTTACATTTATTTTATTAATTAAATTTATTTTAACCTACTACAACATTTTTATATTTTATTTTTTTTATTGAACATGGTTTTATGAAATATATTTATTTAAAATAATTATAGGTAATATAGTCCTAAATTCACATTCGATAATTAACAAGCTAGCAATATTCAACATTAGGCAAGTTAATACGTATAGTGAGTTTTGCCTGTTTTAGCAAGATAATATAATAGATAATCATAAAGCATAACAATTTATACCACAAAATATTAAGAAAATTATTGATTTCCTGTTTATTTATTTACCCAGAATGCTAAACGGTCAATATTACTTTGAGAATCAATATTACTATTGTTCTATACTTCAATCGTTAATTTCATATTATAGAATTTTTCTAACACTAGTGAAAACATCAGCATTTTAAAAACTTAGATATAAATAGTAAATAACAAAGATTACTTGTATACTTGAAATAACCTCGAATAGATAAGGCTTTAGACAACAGTCTACTAATTTAAAGTAATACTTGACAAGAGATAATTATTTCTTACCATCGTTTGCTTAATGTTAAATACAGTTTATATTGCTAATTACTACTTATTCAGGAACGATTTTATTGCTATCAAATTGTTAAAACTTCAGAGTATGAAATATAGTAAAATATACAATATATCCAGAGGTATTATGGGATTGAGCTAAGGCAAATAAATGAACAAACAATCTAAACCATGGTCATTTCATGACTACAAATAGTCTGAAATCCTGGTGTCACTTTTGGAACACCTTTAGGGACATGAAAAATGAAGGGGCAGTCAATCCCTTGTTTAAATAACTATACAAAATACATTACAAGAACATAACCTTAATCCACTCAAAGCTCTATAAATATCAGACACAATTCACCCATAATAATGATTTACATTCTCATGAAGGGTAAAGGAACAAGTACACCTGATGTGATATAACATGGATATATGGATAAATTACAAATATTATACACATATCATCATAATCATTTAACCTTTTTTTGCTGATTATTTTATTGGCCGAGTGAGGTAAAAGTCTAAACCTTTAATTGGTCAATTCACAAACTCAAGTGTCAAAATATATTCATCTTTTAATATTATATTCACTTTAGTTTCATTTGTAAAAAGTATATTAATAATTTGTCAGGTTATGAAAGTGAACAAAAGTTTTTTCAAAAATAAATTTTTATTTATAATTATAAAAATATTCGATAGCAGCTAATTTAAAATGAACGTTACCAACCAAAAAGTTTTGCTGACGTCAGTGATTTCTTTCCCAATTTTATGTTGCGAATAAGTAAATAATTTTTGCTAAAGTCTTAACTATTTTTCTAAAATAATTTTATTTTTAGCATATTTTATCAAAATAATTTATAATTTGTCAAAAAATACTTTTAAAATGGTCTAAAACATTTGTTTATCATTTTCGAAATGAAACAAAAAAAATCGTACAGTAAAAGTTATTGACAACTATTTTCTTTGTTGTCAAAATTTAACAGCAAATCAGATTCAAGAAAAGACCACCTTTTTCATTTGTTAGACCTATAACATCAGTTTTATTGATTTTTTACTTGTAAAATAATTCAAGAGAGGGCAGCATCTTACGGAACTTTTTTTAACCTTTAAAAATAACGCAAAATCTTAAGTATAGTATTAAAAATGCCTGATTTAGAAAGACCTGAAGCCATCATGTTTTTAGCCGTGACTAGCTAAAAATAGATTAACATGATAACAACCAAATCTCATACCAGTAACACCTACCATAAAAATGTAAACATTAAGCAAAATGGAATATATCATTAATTAATATATGAAAATTACAATTATCAATTTGAAAGTGACCCACAACTGTAATAATCATTAATGGAAATTAATTACATATTATAATATACAACATAATATTTAATGTTCCAAAATTGATTAAAATTGGATGTTACCTTTTTGTTACTATTCATCAGTTATAACAATAGAAAAATATTAAGATAAAATTATAATAACAGAACAAAGTTTAACAATTTATTGTGAAAAATTTTACTTTTTCACTTATGATAAACTTTTAGATATAAATAAATTTTATAATTAATTGTATTACTTGTATCTTTAGTTTCATGAACAATCTTATGGCCATACTGATAATTTCTACTTCGTGAGCAAAATAGCTGCCAATTCTATAACACCAACATATATATAATTACAACACAATACATGTTTTTTCACATTTCTTCTGTGAAACAAAGAGAAAAAAAATTTAATACAACAATTTGAAATCTGCAGAGTACTTTAACGTAAGTAACATGCTTTATCATTTTAAAATTACTTTGTATTTGGCATCTCATTCCTTTCTTATCAACATTGCAAAGAACTCTATCAAACTTTAATATACAATAATCATAAAATTTATGGTCGTACTATCTTTATAAATATATGTAAAGATTTCTTCCAATGCACATTTACTGGTCTCATACATCGTAGGTACATTTCATATGTATTTATTAATCAAATTAGTAATTCTGAAGAACTGTTGAATTATTAAATGGTTGCAGTCTCTTCGCTTAACATTTTTAATATCTTGAAATACAAGAGATGAAGATGTTGAAAATGACCATTGATTCTGGTTATTATTATGCATAAAAAATTTTTATTTTATGGCATGATTGAACTATCCAATAAATAAACAGTGAGGTTTGCCAATTCCTCAACAAGCTTTATGATAAATGCTTAGCCAGAGCCAGCACTTAAAATATTTCTGTCAGGAACCCCCCCCCCCCAACTCCTAACCATAGTTGCATGCTTTGGCCCTCCTCAGAGAGGTGCCAGGGTAGGTTCAGACACTAGATCTAAAAATACCAACACAAAGCCAAGCACCTAACTAAAAGTTATCTATTGAGTGGAAAATCTGAAATTTTCAGACATCTACATGTCTTCAAACCCAGCTATCCAACTCAAATAGCTATATGGGGCTGATAGATCTTCAGCCATACCATATATTAGTAATCTTAGCAATATAACATTGCATAAGACTTAAGGCAGAGACTATAAATAGTCAAAATATGAGTCATAGATCACATGACCCTATCTCTTAAGCTTGTAATTTGGATAGCTGGGTTTGAAGACATGTAGATGTCTGAAAATTTTAGATTTTCCACTCAATAGATAACTTTTAGTTAGGTGCTTGGCTTTGGGTTGGTATTTTTAGATCTAGTCTCTGAACCTACCCTGGAACCTCTCTGAGGAGGGCCAAAGCACGAAACCATGGTCAGGTATTGGGAGGGAGGTTTCCTGACAGAGATATTTTATGTGCTGGCTCTGGCTAAGCATTTATCATAAAGCTTGTTGAGGAATTGGCAAACCTCACTGTTTATAACTTACAAACTTAAGAGATAGGGTCATGTGAACTATGACTCTTATTTTGACTATGCAATAAATAGTTTATTATGCATTTGATATTTATAATATGGTTAACATGGTAACTTATACGTTGGAAGTTAAGTTAAAATTTAATTTAATAATGATGAAATACTATCGTTTCATTTAATGAAAGTGTCCGTTCTACTTCAGACATGGTTTTATGATATAACATCTGGTTTCATATTATGTAAATTCAAAGTAATATTTTAAAAAAATTATAGGTTAAGAAATTTAACAAAATACCTTAAGAACTTGTAATATTTTTAATGTATTTTAGTTATTAAGTTTAGCGGGTAGAGGGTGCTGTTGCTAATAAATTGAATTCATGAAGACAATGTTTTTATTACTTTCCTACATATTTCGTAGCTTTTATAACGTAAGGAAAATTGCTGTTATCTAGATTTAATTTCAAGTAATTTATAATTTTAATGAAAACATGTCATAAGTGTAAAACAAATCTAGTTAGCAGTAAAGGAAATTTAATATCTTTTATCGTAGTTCCCTTTTTAAACTTATTTCACAAACGAAAAACCAAAAATTTTATTTCCTTTTTTTTATCATTCCAAACTTACTATAACTGTCTTTATAATGCATTTTGCAAATATTATAAATAAAATATTTATGACAAATAATAAAATTTTCAGCTTATGAACTTCTGAACTGGTTTAAACTTGAATTTTATTTTGACAAGCTTTTTTTCAGTACATCTAGTAGTTTTACAGTGAACCATTTTTTACTTATTAGTTGACAGTTGTGGTCTGTTCTCATGAGTGTAGGTCAAATAGAATTTCAACTCCATTGTTACAAGTTAGAAATAATAAATATTTTGTATTTGTTTTCCAGTAAAAAAAAAGGTGTCCTTTATTCCTTCTTCTTTATGCTGAGAAATAGCTAGAGAGAAATATAGCTTTACTGAGCTTTACTATTTTCTTGTTCACCCACAATTCAATCCAATCCAATTCTTTATAAAATCTGTGCATGTCTATTTATTAACTTTTAGACAAGGGGCTAATTGTAAAAGTAATAGACCAAGAAAGTATAGTATGTGAATACATTTACATAAAATTAATAACTCTCCATCTGTAAATATAAATGACAACTAATTAAAGTGCTCAACTCTATACTAGGTTGCAATAAAATATATTTAATAATTAATAATAATGTTTAATTTAAAATAATTATAATTTTAAGTCTGTTGACAATTATTATTTAATAATAAAATACTAAATTCTTCTATGGTTTCAATTTAATACTAATAAATTATTACATTAGCCCTATTGAAATTAATTTATCTGACAGATTGTATGTAAAAAAATCTCACAATATGGCAGAAGGCTAACACATATGTTGAACAGCTCAACTCTTTATCACTTTCAAGAGATCTATTTATGAAATTTACCTATTTTATTCTATAATCTCACAATCATGAGACCACACCACTGATATTATTCATAGATTTAACATTTAAAATTTATTATTAAGTAACGTTTTAAATTTTAACTAATTTCCTATTTAAATAGGACTTGAAAAATCTCAAGCCCAACCACATTACAATATATATATATTACCCAGTGGATGACTTGTGTGATCAAGTCAAAACATCAGTATTTCAATATTTAAATTTTTTAACACAGATGAACCCGCAAAATATGTCTTTTATATATGCAATCCATAAAAATCTTTGTATCAACATATATATATATATATCAATTATACCAATATTTGCAAGTTATCTTTGTAAATTTTTTGGATTTTATTGTTCTAAATGTGTGTACATAGTATTAACATTCATAAAAAGTGCATGTACATTAGCTTGAAAGGCTGATCTTTAGTTTATTACAATTTACAAACATAGCACTATATAAATAAATGCTTCATTTACGTATGTTTAGTTTCATTTAAAAGTGATGTTTTATAAATTCTAGATAATTTTGTGGATGTCATTTATTCATATCCAGTACTTAAGATTTGGCCATATATAAGCATTTGCGTTGAAAGAATAAGTGGATTCATTTATTCTTTGCAAAGACTTTATCTTGTGTTGGAAATGAAAGTATTCATTTATTAGTATTAACATTCGTAAAAAGCACATGTACATTAGCTTGAAAGGCTGATCTTTAGTTTGCCTCATTTACATATGTTTAGTTTCATTTAAGAATGACGTGTCGTAAATTCTAGAAAATTTCATAGGCATCATTCATTCAGACATGGTAAAGAGTAATTTAAAGTGATTGGTTTATCTTCACGCTTTCATTTATAGTGCTTAAGATTTGCTCATACTTAAGTATTTGGGTTAAAAGAATAGGTGGATTCATTCTATTCTTTCACATAGACTTTATCTTGTGTTGGAAATGAAAGTATTCATTTATTAGTATTAACATTTGTAAAAAGCACATGTATGTTAGCTTGAAAGGCTGATCTTTAGTTTATTATAATTTATCAACATAGCGCTATATAAATAAATGCCTCATTTACATATGTTTAGTTTCATTTAAGAGTGATGTTTTGTAAATTCTAGATAATTTTGTGGACATCATTCATTCAGACATAGTAAACAGTAATTTAAAGTGATTGGTTTATTCTCACGCTTTCATATCCCGTACTTAAGATTTGCCCATATATAAGCATTTGGGTTGAATGAATAAGTGGATTCATTTATTCTTTCACAAAGACTTTATCTTGTGTTGGAAATGAAAGTATTCATTTATTACTATTAACATTCATAAAAAGCACATTTACATTAGCTTGAAAGGCTAATCTTTAGTTTATTAAATAAGTATAGTAAATTAAATTTTTTATAATTGAAATTATATAAGAAAGGATAAAATATGAAGTCATATAATATTAAAATATTAGTGAAATAAAATTAATAATAAAATTATTTTATGATCATGTATTCATATCTATTGCACAAATCTCAAGTGACATCAATTAAACATATATATATATATATATATATATCATTAAAAATCAGTCAACACTTAGACAATCCCAATATCAATAACAATTAACAATTTCCAAACTGCTGTCAAGGCAACCTCCTTTTAACAATATATATACACACACAAATAAAATGTCCATTAATTAAAAACTATTGTAATAATAAAAATCATAAATTAATGGTAATTAACTATTATATACAATCTTTTAATCTGCAGAAGTACTTTCAGTTAATTCCTTAACCTTCTTCAACTGCTGTTAAATTGAAAAACATAACGAAAGCAAGTATCATCAACTCAAATTATATGAATCACACATTTTAACATTAGAAGCTTGTTTATTAATTGGATTCATTTTATTTTAATAAATAAAAATAAAAGTAACATAATTAATAGATAAGCTGCTAACATTAATATTCAGAATTCATAGGATTTGAGTTGATGATGTGCTTCCATTGTGTTTTTTAATTTAACGGCAGTTGAGGAGAGTAAGGAATTAACTGAAAGTACTTCTGTGGAATGAAAGACAATATATAATAAATAATTACCATTACATTTATTATATATGTAATAATATTCTTATTCGATATCTGTATTTTTTAAAGCAATATATGTAATTATGCAATTGAATATTTGTACAATACAGTAACTAATTAAAAAAAATTATCTACTTAGGAACATTTTTGATTATCCCAATAATCTTTGTCAACTAAAGGTTTGAAAGATTAGCCTTTCAAAGCTTTAGTTGACAATGATTACTGGGATAATCGAAAGCACACCTAAGTGGATTAAAATTTTAATTATTTAGTTACTGTAATTTAAAAATATTCAATTATATAATTACGCACATATATATATATATATATATATATTGTAATGGTAACCACTTTTTTGACAATTGGTAATAGTCATGTTAACAATAAAACAAAAAATACAATATTTGCAAATTAATTTTAGTCTAGGGGAATTTTAATATAACTAATGTGTGACCATATACATGGTGGTGTGACTCTATATACCTTATTTTTAATTGACAAATGGATAATAGTCACAGGCAATGATCAAATTGAACCCACATAAAAACAGGTTTCCATGTGGACCCAATTATATTTACTGATCATTACCCCTCTTCACCTCATACTTTATTAAATTAACTAAATAAATAACCAGCTTGAATTAAGATAACAAACAGCAAAATTATTAACAGCAACAATAACTTTAATTAAGGAATAAAATTATATGATGATGATGATGATAATAATAATAATGTATTTACATATTTACAATTTAAAAAATTATATGGCAATCGTGTATGAGAGTGGGAAAATCTTTGTAGCTTTCAATACCTCTTTTAGAATAGCTATAAAAAGTTCAGTTAATTACTTTAATGTCTTTGTGAGCTTACTTATATATTTTGTATCCATAAATGTGGGAATGTGGCAATTAATCATTAAATTTTAAGGTCTGTTGGCAATATAACAGCTTTTTGGGGTTTATTCCATGGAACTTTTCTTATGAGAATTTCCATTGCAATTTTCCTCTGAGCATTTAAAATGGCTAAATTTGTGGATTAACTATAGAAATACATTTCTATGCGATAACCACTTTAGATTACTAGTTTTCCATTTGTAGCAAATAAATGTCAAATATTTCTTCAGCATTGAATATGGATGATAGATCAACAGAATCAAGGTTAATTTTGAAGGCATTTCTTTGTCTACAGCTCCGTATTCAGCTACAATACTAGAAAATCAGGGCAAGCATCCGGAAGGATTCTCTACTCCATAAAATGCATCATATTAATTTTAAAATGGTTAAATGTTATTGACTTCTATACAGTAAAGTACACAATGACAAAGTAGTTGTAATTCTTCCCAACATTTCTTGGAACACAGACAATTTTATTGTTTTTATTTTTCCCCTCACAGTTGTTTGTAACTGTTTTCTATAGCAATGTTTCTTTTATTTAAAATAGTAAAATTATTTTAAAATAAAAAAATTACAATATATTTTAATCTTACATGATTGTTAACGTTTTAACATACTTCATTTATTCTATATACATGACTTTTAATATTTTGTGACACTTAACTGAGAAAAATATTTGATAAAAAGTAAACCTGTAAACTCAGACATGAGAGTTACACCCCCCCCCCCTTCATTTAGAAATAAAATAGAGTTAATTTAACTATAAATATTACTCAATTTTATTTCTACATAAAAAGACAATTTTTTTTAATTTTACAATAATGTCGTGTTTAGATATACTTCTTTGGAAATGACCCTTACAATCTCATATAAACAAAGATAATATCATATAAAGAATTGTTATGTTAATTTAATTAAAATTATTTATTGGACCTGATCATCTGCCTGCAATGTTGAGATGAACAAATAAATCTCCCATTGGCAGTGAATGTATCATGAAATATGAAATACCAAAAGAGCTATTTTGAGCACATATATAATATCAACCATACTATATAATGAACAATCCATTTAAATAAAGCCTTGATCTATTAATAGACTTGGGGGCTGACAAATATATAGCTATGTCTAGCTCACTCTTGAGACTTAGATGATGATAAACATAAAAAATATGTTTGAACCACTTTTGAGACATATATAGATGGATAAATAAAATATGGTTGAGAACTATGTTGAGATAAAACTCTGAAATATCAATAAAACATGACAACATCAAAATAATAAAACAATCTCCATTCATCACCAATACAGAAAGCAACATGACTGACCACTGATAAACTCATAAAATTAATTTTGGCTTCAAACTATATAGCATTTTCCTTTGCATGCTTAATCAATAATGCAAAGAATAGCCTGATGTTCGTTTTTGTTTTTTAAAACTAATCATTTTTCTCATGCTCAGTAGTATCCACCTTTTATAAGATATACTATATAAATTATTTTTCCATTTTCCTATGTCAGGTACCTATTCACAAGTCCAGAGTTAGTTATTCATTAAGGTTGACCTTTTGCTCTTCTTCCATACCATGATTTTTTTACCTAATGGCATTTATCTGGGGTTCAGATCTCCTCTTAAATGGCTTTCTGTGTTGAGATTTAAGTCCCCACTCTCCATCATGCTTATTTTCAGGTTGGCTGCTACCAAACACATTGAGTAATTCAGATCATTCTTTTATAGTTTTTCTATCAGTGCTTATTGGCATGTGTTCAATGTGATTGGGTAAACCACACCTAACTATATTTAAAATCTGGTTTTCAGATAAACAATTAATAGTCATGGCTCTTAATTTGGATACTTGCCATTGAAAAAATAGAGTTAGTGCCTCTCTGTATTTCTTTAGGCAATAGAGTACTTGATCCCTTCTTGTCAATTGACACTCCAGTAGGAATTTAACAGAGCATGTTTAAAGTGGCCAAAATTTACAAGTTTGTCAAAAGACTCCCATCATGCCTGAAATGCACTTTGGAGATGACTACAAACAATTGCCTCTTCAGTCAAATTATGTAAGCTAAAATGTCTTTCTAAACTGCTAGTATACTCAGTTGGACCCTCCCCTCCATTTCCTAAAAAACCTTAATTTTTAAAAATTGATTGATAATACTGGGATTAGAATTACCTATGTATATATCAATATCTGTATACACATCCCTACTAACATCTGGTTCCTCTCAAACAATCTGCTAACCTTTAATCTAATTATATAACAATCTGCTGTGGCAGGTCTTGACAAGTTATTATTCAGTCATAAAATGACTTCTCTTCAATCATTCACTTAAACTGTAACACAACCAGAAGTCAACACATATAGTGAGAATTGATAAGCCATCATCCAGATGCCCTTCACTAAATGGCTGAAGCTCTTTAATCAGCAACTGTAACATCAAGAAAACATTTCAGCAGTCAATTTGACAGAGTCTGTGACCAGTTCAATGCAAAAGTTAATGCTCCCAAGTGCACCAGCCCACCTATACAAATAACAACATATATGATTCGTTCCCAACCACCCTATCCCCCAACAAGACTATTAGCCTTCACATCTTGTGTACATATTGTAACAAAAATTTAAGTTCTTATGTAATTATTTGCATTAAATGTATGTTAATTTTATATAATTAAGTTATATCAAATTTAATACCCTATTTATCCATCAAACATTAATTGTTGTGTAATCAATAATCATGCATAATCAAATGTAAAAACATAATATATTCAAAAATTATTACATATAACAATCACCCCAATTAGACTGTTAATTTAATTTACTATATAATAAATATATAAATTTATGTGCACATGAAAACTTGCAACTATTTGTAAACATGCTCTATGTAAATCGTGTAATCTTTATTAATCAATAAAAATTATTGCTAAAATATAATAATAATAATAATGATGATGATAATATTGCATTAAGAAACTATGTAATTTTAAAATGTCATAGTGTCTATGTATAAGTTCATTCCATGTGGTTATAAGGTCTTGAATATATAATTACTTAATTAGAAAGTACTTTACTTAGAACAGCCACCAAGAAAGCTAAGTAAAGTGTTTTTAATTAAGTAATTATAAATGGATAACTCCACACATTATATATATTGTGCCCTTTTCTATAGGTCAGTAATAGTTCATAACAGTCAATTACTAAAAAATTTTAAATTTTAGAATATGTTCTTTTAATACATTAATTATAGTTTGTCAATTATATCTTTAAAATACAATTTGAGGCTAAAGCAAATATGTGGTATATAAAATTATAGCGAATTATTTAAAAAATAGTTAAGTAAAGCTTAAAATATTGTTTCATATGGTTGTAAAAGCTGGCCATATTAAATAACACAGCTATAAATAATTAAAAGTATATTTAATAAATTCGATTTTAATAGTTTAAAACTTATAGTTAATAAATGCTATGTTTAAATTTATAATCATATTTAAATAGTCAAAATTAATATAGTATATTTTAAAAATAAACTTTATGATGGTGAGAATTGTATTTAATTCTATATTTTCTAAATTGTTCTTCCAAATTTTTTATAATTATTTTATATAATATAATAAGTGTATCAATTTTATAAATCTAGGCAGAGAAATAGATTGAAAATCGTCTGTCAAAGTTATTGATCATGTGACTTGTATATTACATACATTCACACACATGCTTGTTTGAATTAATAACAAAGTTTAAAATATTTTAAAAGTTATATTATAGAATTGGATAGAATTATTGCCTATCATAAAAGCAAATAATAATAAATATTAAGTTAACTATCGTTATTGCATATTTAAATAATGTAATATTAGAAAGAGGAATACATTCCATAATAAAAATTAAATATTTTATTTAAATAAAAATAGATAAATTGAATATTAAGAAATGGAATAAGTTATTAAATGTTATTTTAAAAGTTATTTTAAATGTTTAAATAGTTTTAATAAAATAATAATTTATTTAAAAGTAATATTTTAAATAATATTTTAAGTTCATTACGTCATAATTTCTAATTTTGAAATTCAATTCTACTATAAACTAAAAATATGTAAATTTGTTCTCAAGCTAAAGTAAAATCATAGGAATAGGTATTCTTACAGACTATAAATATGAATTGCACGGGGGTATAGGGGGAGATTAATAATGTATTGAAACAAGAGAAAGGTAAATTATAGCTATCAAAGAGATAGTATTTTAAAATTTTTATTTTAGTCAATTTTTTTAGCTCTCTTATAATTTATTTGCAAAAAAACTAATTGATATTTTTAAAAGTATTTTTGCAAAAAGAGGGTGTAAATAAAAAATATTTTAAAAACTTCGTTGAAATGCTTTGTTAAATTTTTAAAGTTCCTTTACCAGTCGTATTTTATCTAAAAATTTAACCTAAACTTCGCAATAAAAATGGATATACTACGAAATAAAATGGATATAAGTTGTAATGCTGAAAAAATGTTTGGAATATTTATTGATACAGCTTTATTAATATTTCACCGAAGAACTGTTTTGGTACATAAAAAACCACAGCTCGGACATTATACGGAGTCTAAAAAAAAAAATGTATTGAAACGTATTATTTATAAGCTTATCCAAGATTTATTTTTTAAATAGTAATAAGACAATTATATTTCATGAATTATTTTATATAATATGATATTCAAAGGAGTAAAATGTTATATACTTTCTGAAGGTAACATTTTAAAAAATATTTTTCAAGAATTAAAGAAAGAATCCAGGAAAATATGTTATAGAAGCATTTTTGATATTAAAATATCCGGTCTTAGAATTATTTAAAATGTATTTAGAAAAGATTTGTTCAGAAGTACTTGAAGTTTTTTATTTTAAAAGAGATTTATAAAAATACCAAACGAAAGTTTAAATGTATCAAGAAGGAAACATATATAAAAAGTGAACACATAGTTGAATAAAAGATGGATCCATGGAAATACAAATAGTACTTAAAAGTTTATCGAATATTTTTAAAGTTAAATTAGATGGATTGATGCATCGGATACGCAGAGAATATTGGTAGAGAAGATTAAAAAGCTTCACGGGATTAATTAATATTATGATTTAATAATTATCATCCTAAATACTAAAACCAAGGATTATTTTCTATAAATTTTATTAAATGGATTAATAATTATTTTTATTTTAAACTTTAACGCGCTTAGAGGAGAACATTTTAAAAAAACTCTAGAGAAAATAATAAGCATTTTGGACTTATCAGGAACTATCGTCAAGAAAATATGTAATTATAGTTTTGATTCCTTTTATTTTGTTAACCTAGTTTAAATCTAAATTTTTATATAAGATTAGGAAAAACATAAAAACATTAATTTATTAATATTAAAATTTTATAATATAACAATCTAATAATTTAGCTAAAAATATTTTAATATAAAGTGTATGGGTGTGAATTTTTTTATATCTGCAATGCTCAAGTGGATAAAGGAAGCCTACTGAACACGATGACTAGATAAAGGTTATTGGTAATAATAATAACTATTGATAATTTATAATGTATATTTTTTTGTTTTCTTTAGATCATCCATAAATTGGAAGAATGAAGTGTAAAAGTTTTTTTACTTATATGTACCGCATTTCATACAACATTTTAAAAAACATTATGAGATAGGATTGATTTGAAAATATGCATACGACAATTTTTTTTTATTAGTGATATAATCCAACATAACAAATAATTATGTGATTCTTTTAAAATTTTCATGTTATTGGATATTCAAATATTGTCTAAGTAGATTGTATATGATTAGACATATAGAATAATGAAGTGGACAGACTTTTCTTGTGGAACAGTTAGATTGTTTAACTATTAATGAATTTTATTTATTGTTTTGTAAATGCAGATAGTTATTTATCGATGTAAGATGTGGAAAATCTTGAGAAATAATGTTGAGATAGTGGCTTGGAAGTACTTAGTGAACAGGAAACCAAGATGATGTTTTTAAGAAATAGGATGTTATAAGGAATGGAAATAATATTTAGTCTTTATGTGAATATCAGCATAGTTAACAAAGCCCTATGACTGATACACATTTTATTTGGACAGTGTTTATATTTCTTTAAATATTTGATGTTCTAATAAAGCTGAAGAAATAGCTTTAACATCGTCCCTGTACTAGAGGATATTAGGCAGGTAAATGTCATACCTCTTCGCACTGTGCCATGATTTTGAGATATGTTAAGAGTAATACTCTAGCTTTCTTCCTTAATCCTATGCATCTGTTTTCGCTATCTTTATTTCATGTAACTGCATCATTTAGTAAGATATGTTTAAGAGAAATGATAAATAATTTAGAACTTAGGTTATGCTATCGTTTTGTATAAGATTGGTTTATTTGCTTAGAAGGAATAGGATGTTATAACTTAAAATTGAAGATCCAAAGTATCCTAAGGAAAGAAAAGAATCATAGAATATATTTTGAATTTTATTTCGGAAATGAAATATAAACTTTTTAAAATAAAGTATCTAAACAAAGATATTTTCTTTAAAGTGCTAATAATTTTAAATGCTTTAGTATTATTTTTTTTTTAGAAAAAAATAAGTATTGCATATTTTTAAAATACAATAGTACAAAGTAAGTTATGTAAACAATATGCATAGTATATTTTTTGTTTATTGATTAACAGAAATATATTGATGATTACACTTATATCATACTAAAGTAAGCCTTAAAGAAGAATATATTATGATTAGTAAACATTGTGTGATAAATACTAAAATCTAGTACTGAATTTTGGATAATATTTTGTGTAACATCTTTGACTTTGCAAGATGAAATTTTTTTTAATATTTTGAGAAATCCATACTCATTATAAAATTTTGTTTTCTATAGAATGTTTTCTACTAATATGAATTTTAAGGGTTTAAAAAAGAAGAAAGGAAAATAAAAAAAAATAAGTTAACCATAATGAGAAACCAAATAGTAACATTTTTTTTAATTTTGTCCTAAATCTAAATAAAGATATAATTGAAATATAAATTATTTTTTTTATAACCCGGTAGATCAAACTGTAAAGTAAAAAAGTTAAGGATATCCACTGTAAATAGTGTAAATAAATTGTTTATTTATTTGTTGTTAGTAATAAACTTTGTTAAATTTTGTTATTTCAAAAATTTTGTGTCCGAGTTATTTATTTCTCCACATCGCTGCATGAAATCACGATATATGCATAATAATTGAAACAAATATATAATTTTGCACAAAAAGATAAATAGAGAATTATTTTAAGAATTTTAAATATTTTATTGGTATTCATTATAATTAAATAATCATAATCTTACATTATTTTATTGGTCATAAATCAGTTATCACAATATTATATTAAATTATATGCTATCAGTTGCCACACACATTTTGTTTATCAGATTATCAAATGCTACCACGTATTTATTTATTATATTCATGAAGATAAAAGATTATATAAAATTATTTTATTATGGTAATAAAATTATAGTAAAAAGAAAAGATATACAGAATTAGTTAAACAATGAAGAATATTATTACTGTTATTTATTATTATTAGTTTCAGTGTAGTAGATTATGACATAAAATCCCTTCTCATATTTTACTACTGTATTTTTAAATTAACTTAGAATAAACTTTATGAACCTGAGATTATTTTATTGAGCTAGATTATTACAAATAGAAGATTAAGATTTAATTATTAGTTTAATCTTAGTGAGTAGAAGTTATTAAAGTCGTAAGAATACTATGAGTTTGTTATTTGAAATAGTAATAAGGGGGGATAGTGTTCTTATGCCATTGAGGTAGTATCCTGTGGGATATTGGCTCAATGTAATCTATCTTGTCACCTGTATTTTCACTTCAAGTCTCATGAAAATATTAAATATTTATTTAATTTATTTTTATAAACTGAACCTTATTCGTATTTTAAATTTGAGCTAGTGAAATATTTTAATTTTAATGCTGAATATTTTAGTTATTAATTATTAACTGAGATAGAACCCATTTTATTTTATATCATATATTATCTGGAAGTGAGAAGATGCACGAGAGCAAGATAAATATTTTTTTATTTTTTTTTTTTTTTATATATATATAAATAATATTTTATTATATATATTCTAACCTGTAATTATGCATCTTCACTTCCAGATAGTATATGGTATAAAATAAAATGGGTTCTATCTCAGTTAATAATTAATAACTAAAATATTCAGCATTAAAATTAAAATATTTCACTAGCTCAAATTTAAAATATGAATAAGGTTCAGTTTATAAAAATAAATTAAATAAATATTTAATATTTTCATGAGACTTGAAGTGAAAATACAGGTGACAAGATAGATTACATTGAGCCAATATCCCACAGGATACTACCTCAATGGCATAAGAACACTACCCCCCCTTATTACTATTTCAAATAACAAACTCATAGTATTCTTACGACTTTAATAACTTCTACTCACTAAGATTAAACTAATAATTAAGTCTTAATCTTCTATTTGTAATAATCTAGCTCTAATAAAATAATCTCAGGTTCATAAAATTTATTCTAAATTAATTTTAAAATACGGTAGTAAAATATGAGAAGGGATTTTATGTCATAATCTACTACACTTAAACTAATAATAATAAATAACAATAATAATATTCTTCATGTAATGATATAATAAATACGTGGTAGCATTTTAATAATCTGACAAACAAAATATGTGTGGCAACTGATAGCATATAATTTAATATAATATTGTGATAACTGATTTATGACCAATAAAATAATGTAAGATTATGATTATTTAATTATAATGAATACCAATAAAATATTTAAAATTCTTAAATAATTCTCTATTTATCTTTTTGTGCAAAATTATATATTTGTTTCAATTATTATGCATATATCGTGTTTTCATGCAGCGATGTGGAGAAATAAATAACTCGGACACAAAATTTTTTGAAATAACAAAATTTAACAAAGTTTATTACTAACAACAAATAAATAAACAATTTATTTACATTATTTACAGTGGATATCCTTAACCTTTTTTACTTTACAGTTTGATCTACGAGGTTATAAAAAAAATAATTTATATTTCAATTATATCTTTATTTAGATTTAGGACAAAATTTAAAAAAATGTTACTATTTGGTTTCTCATTATGGTTAACTTATTACAAATATATTTATCTACTTTATTAGCAACAGCATTTTATCCTTAATATTATTAAACTATCTTTTTTTTTAAAAAAAATTCATACTTAGAAAAACATTCTATAGAAAACAAAATTTTATAATGAGTATGGATTTCTCAAAATATTAAAAAAAAATTCATCTTGCAAAGTCAAAGATGTTACACAAAATATTATCCAAAATTCAGTACTAGATTTTAGTATTTATCACACCATGTTTACTAATCATAATATATTCTTCTTTAAGCCTTACTTTAGTATGATATAAGTGTAATCATCAATATATTTCTGTTAATCAATAAACAAAAAATATACTATGCATATTGTTTACATAATTTACTTTGTACTATTGTATTTTAAAATATGCAATACTTATTTTTCTCTTAAAAAAAAAATAATACTAAAGCATTTAAAATTATTATCACTTTAAAGAAAATATCTTTGTTTAGATACCCTATTTAAAAAAAAATTTATATTTCATTTCCGAAATAAAATTCAAAATATATTCTATGATTCTTTTCTTTCCTTAGGATACTTTGGATCTTCAATTTTAAGTTATAATATTCTGCTCCTTATAAGCAAATAAACTAATCTTATACAAAAACGATAGCATAACCTTAGTTCTAAATTATTTATCATTTCTTTTAAAATATCTTACTAAACGATGCAGTTACATGAAATAAAGATAGCGAAAACAGATGCATAGGATTAAGGAAGAAAGCTAGAGTATTACTCTTAACATATCTCAAAATCATGGTACAGTGCGAAGAGGTAGGACATTTACCTGCCTAATATCCTCTAGTACAGGGACGATGTTAAAGCTATTTCTTCAGCTTTATTAGAACATCAAATATTTAAAGAAATATAAACACTGTCCAAATAAAATGTGTATCAGTCATAGGGCTATGTTAACTATGCTGATAACCACATAAAGACTAAATATTATTTCCATTCCTTATAACATCCTATTTCTTAAAAACATCATCTTGGTTTCCTGTTCACTAAGTACTTCCAAGCCACTATCTCAACATTATTTCTCAAGATTTTCCACATCTTACATCGATAAATAACTATCTGCATTTACAAAACAATAAATAAAATTCATTAATAGTTAAACAATCTAGCTGTTCCACAAGAAAAGTCTGCTTACTTCATTATTCTATATGTCTAATCATATACAATCTACTTAGACAATATTTGAATATCCAATAACATGAAAATTTTAAAAGAATCACATAATTATTTGTTATGTTGGATTATATCACTAATAAAAAAAAAAAAAAAAATTGTCGTATGCATATTTTCAAATCAATCCTATCTCATAATGTTTTTTTAAAATGTTGTATGAAATGCGCTCTTACATATAAGTAAAAAAAAACTTTTACACTTCATTCTTCCAATTTATGGATGATCTAAAGAAAACAAAAAAATATATACATTATAAATTATCAATAGTTATTATTATTACCAATAACCTTTATCTAGTCATCGTGTTCAGTAGGCTTTTCTTTATCCACTTGAGCATTGCAGATATAAAAAAAATTCACACCCATACACTTTATATTAAAATATTTTTAGCTAAATTATTAGATTGTTATATTATAAAATTTTAATATTAATAAATTAATGTTTTTATGTTTTTTCCTAATCTTATATAAAAATTTAGATTTAAACTAGGTTAACAAAATAAAAAGAATCAAAACTATAGTTACATATTTTCTTGACGATAGTTCCTGATAAGTCCAAAATGTTTATTATTTTCTCTAGAGTTTTTTAAAAATGTTATCCTCCAAGAGCGTTAAAGTTTAAAATAAAATAATTATTAATCCATTTAATAAAATTTATAGAAAATAATCCTTGGTTTTCATTTTTAAGATGATAATTATTAAATCATAATATTAAAGAATTATTCCCACGAAGCTTCTTAATCTTCTCTACCAATATTCTCTGCGTATCCGATGCATCAATCCATCTAATTTAACTTTAAAAATATTCGATAAACTTTTAAGTACTATTTGTATTTCCATGGATCCATTTTTTATTCAACTATGTGTTCACTTTTTTATATATGTTTCCTTCTTGATACATTTAAACTTTCATTTGGTATTTTTTTATAAATCTCTTTTAAAATAAAAACTTCAAATACTTTTGAACAAATCTTTTCCAAGTACATTTTAAATAATTCGAAGACCGGATATTTTAATATCAAAAACGCTTCTATAACATAATCTCCTGGGTTCTTTCTTAAATTTTGCACTCGAAAATATTTTTTAAAAATGTTACCTTTAGAAAGGATATAACATTTTACTCCTTTGAATATCATATTATATAAAATAATCCATGAAATATAATTGTCTTATTACTATTTAAAAATAAATCTTAGATCAGTTTTTAAATAATACGTTTCCATACATTCTTAGACTCCGTATAATGTCCGAGCTGTGGTTTTTATCTACCAAAACAGTTCTTCGGTTAAATATTAATAAAGCTGTATCAATAAATATTTCAAATATTTTTACAGTATTACAATTTCTATCCATTTTATTTTGTAGTATATCCATTTTTTTATTGCGTAGTTTAGGTTAAACTTTTAGATAAAATACGACTGGCAAGCAACTTTTAAAAAAAATTAGAAAATCATGTTAAACGAAATTATTAAAATATTTTTAGTTTATACTCTCTTTTGCAAAAATATTTTTAAAATTATCAATTAGTTTTTTGCAGATAAAGTTATAAGAAAGTACTAAAAAAATTGACTAAAATAAAAGATTTAAAAAATACTATCTTTTGATAGTTATAATTTACCTTTCTTCGGTTTCAATACCTTATTAATCTCCCCCTATAACTTAGTTACAATGATATTTATAGTCTGTAAGAATACCTATTCCTATTGGTTAATTCTTACTTTAGCTTGAGAACAAATTTACATATTTTCAATTTATAGTAGAATTAAATTTGAAAATAAAAAATTATGATGTAATGAACCTAAAATATTATTTAAAATATTACTTTTAAATAAATTATTATTTTATTAAAACTATTTAAACATTTAAAATAACTTTTAAAATAACATTTAATAACTTATTCCATTTATCTATTCAATTTATCTATTTTTATTTAAATAAAATATTTAATTTTTATTATATCTGTATTCATCTTTATTACATTACTTAAACATTACATATGATAGTTAACTTAGTGTTTAATACTATTTACTTTTATGATAGGCAATAATTCTATCCAATTCTATAATATAACTTTTAAAATATTTTAAACTTTGTTATTAATTCAAACAAGCAGTGTGTGATAGTATACATTAAAAAATCACGTGATTAATAACTTTGACAGACGATTTTCAATCTATTTCTCTGCCTAGACTAATAAAATTGATACACTTATTTATTATATAAAATAATTATAAAAAATTTGGAAGAATAATTTAGAAAATATAGAACTAGATATAATTTTCACCATCATAAAGTTTATTTTAAAATATACTACATTAATTTTTACTATTTAAATATGATTACAAATCTAAATATAGCCTTTATTAAATTATACATTTTAAACTATTAAAATCGGATTTTTAAATATACTTTTAATTATTTATAGCTGTGTTATTTAATATGGCCAGTTTTTACAACCATATGAACCAATATTTTAAGCTTTATATAACTATTTTTAAATGATTTTATATACTACGTATTCTCTTTAGCTTCAAATTGTACTTTAAAGATATAATTGACTTAATATAATTAATGTATTAAAAGAACATATTCTAAATTTAAAATTTTTTAGTAATTGACTATTATGAATTATTACTGACCTATAGAAAAGGGCACAATATATAATGTAAAAGTGTACCAATACCTCAAACAAGCTCTTAATTGATGTGTGGTAAGAGAAAATATTGCAAGTTGATATTTTAGATGTAGTGCCTGAATTTTCTGGATCCTCACTGAGGTGAGTCATAAGCTCGAAACCAATTGGTCTGAGGATAGGAATGTTCTGGATAGAGATTTTAAATATTTTCTCTTACTGCACTTATCAATTAAGAGCTTGTTTGAGCTATTGGTACACTCTCTCTATTATATATTTGTAAATACAAGCTTATAAAAGCAATGTCACACTATATATTACTTGCTTTATATATATATTGTACAAACCAAAATTTGGTGTAATTTCAAAATTTGAGATGAGATTAAGCATTAATTTTTTTTTCGAAATAGTTTTAATAAATAATGCATTAATCTTTACATATTGAAATGGTTGTTGCTATGATGGTGAAATGTTAAAGCAAGGAATATGTTATAATATGCTGCATAAATTAACAAATTAATCTATTCATTTAAGATACACATGTAAATAATAAAATTTATAATCTTAATAAAAGTATTATTGTTTCTTTATTCCTGTATTTTCATTTTCTACATTCATGAATAGTCAGTTATAAATGTTACAAACAAATACAGTACTTTGCATAATATTTAAATTGGAATGATATATATAAAGAATATATTTCCGATACAATGTTGTGAGAATGTCATGTTAATTGTTTTGGTTTGTATTAGGTTAAAAGAATATTGCTTGTGTTTACAAATTGTGAATATTATTTTTATATATAATCATTATAAAATAATTTTTTATTATTATTGTAAAAGAAGTTTGAGTTTTGGAATGCAAGATGAATTTAATTTTAGAGTGAAGAATGAGGATAACCTTTGTTTTTTGATGATGAATATGACATCAATTTTGCAAGATTATAAATAAAACTGAACAATTAGAATTCACCCTCTAACATTCTGACATTCTTTGAAGCATATCCAAATTCTATTACACATTGTATTTTTATTTTATAAGTATATGCTTAATAATTACAAACTAATAGGGTAGAAAGAATTGTATTTATCTGGGAGACTAGGCTGGTTTCCTGGATACTTGTTAAAGGAAGGAGAAAGAAAATTTGTAGTACTGTAATTCAGCTTAATATTTTTCTACTGAAAAAGGAATGACATGTATAATTAAAATGTTTTAATTATGAAACATTAAAATTGATAATATGTTGCTATGTATGATAATTATTTCTACCTATGGATATCATTTTAGAATACTGATGGAGTATTTTAACATATGATTTGAACTAATTTATTTCTATATTGTATAAGTCATAAATGGAGACTGGCGCCTGCTTATTTATAATGTTATTACAATACCAATACATTTATTAACAGAGAATAAAAAATGTATAATACTTTGAAAGGGTTGAAATCCGACAATTATTATAATACGTTTTACTTCATTTGGATTAATGAATATCATTGAATTATGTAAAGCTCGCGGAATAGACGTTTGAACTATTGTGTGTTTTGAAGTACCTGTGTAGAAGGATAGTATTCAGGTCAGATATTAATGTATTTTATTTATATATTTGTATTATATTTTATTAACATTATTAATTACTCTATTATAAGTCAGTTAATTGTTTGTTTATATATGCAAAATAAAAGAAAGTTAAGTTTAGTTTGAATTTAAAATTTATATCCTAAATTTTAATGGTTAAAATTCTAACTTGAAATATCATATATTTAATCAGTGACCATAAATTATTTTAATATACATATTGTGAGTATTGAAGATTTGGAACGATAGCATCGCAATAATCTTTTATTGTTATTGTATTTTGAAAAAAAGTGAATGAATAAATGTACTTATTATTATAATTTATCTTAATAAATTATTATATTGTGAATAGTATATAATTATGATATCTTTCTTGTACACCTGGGTCTCGTTTTATGTGGATTACTTTAATGCAATTTTGAAGTTATGCGATTCATGTTTCTTCTTAATATATTACCGAGAGACTTTAAGCTTCAAGCACTAGCTTTATATAATCACTATATACTCTAATTATTAAAATTTCAACCAGCTTTCATGGACTAGAAATGACAATTGTTGTCTACAAATGCAAGTTATTTTAAATGATTAGAGGATATACCAATTATATATAGCCAATCATTAGAGTTTAATCTTCCTAAATATTACCTATTTCTCATCTCAGCATTTTAGTCTTCTAATATTATTTATATGTAGTGTACATTTATGTTTCATAAAGAATAAATTATTAATAATATAAAAATGTAAACAAAATGTTTTGTAAACAAAAGTTAGTTCCATATTAATTATATATGTTTCAGCCCTATATATGCCTATGATGATCGGAGATAAAATTCATACTTTTTGAGACTAATTTACTACTAAACATGTTGAACAAATATTAGATATTAAAATCATTTTGCTCCAAAAATATTTTCACTGTGTTAATGCTTAAGATAATTCAACAGTAGCAATTTATATTCTTAATCCATGATTTGTGGTTAACATTATGAATATATAAAGAAACCACCATTTAATTGCAAGTGAGATGATATACTTCCTTACCATATACTACATCATGACATAGTAGCTAAAAGAATTCCTGAAATAATGACCATAGATCCATCTGTCTACTATTGGGATAACATTAACTGCGATAGTATTCCCATACAATCAATACCTCTCACCTTATTTTCAGGCTAGTCAGCCTATTTGTATAGGTAAATTAAGCTCACAGCCAATAAAATAATAAAGTTACAGCTTAAAAAATATAAGTACATCCTGTTATTAATTACATGTGTTAAATGATTATAAATAATATTGTGCTCTATTACAAACCACTTACAGATAAATATGGTCATTACATTTCATTAAGAAATGAAAAGGCAAAAAAAAAAAAAAATTAAAAACGAGTACTGCATTACTATTCACCCAAATATTTCCACATATATTTAGTTGAAAATGCTTTTTTATTTTTTTCTGTAGCAAACTTTTATTTTTAAAAGATTTCAATATATTCATCAAATAAACTCTTCAATGTATTCAATTCTAAGCCCTATTCTCTCAATGAAACTAATTTACATTTCGTTTGTCACTCATCACCGAAAATGCGCTCAGTTAAATTAAGAAAAGGAAATAACCACCTCGGAAGCATACTTACATATGTATTCAAATGAATTACATATATAAGTGAAGGAAATATTAATATAATCTTCAAAATGTAATTAATAGATGTCTCTCTTAAAAAACATCTTGATTAAATACAACATAAAATAACATTTCTTCACAGATGTCACTTGTCAAAGATGTACACTTACAATAATAAATCCAGTTGTTCTATGTAAGAAATGAAGAACATACTAATTTATAATAGTAATTTTAGAATATTATAACACCTTATTTGTAACATTTATGTACTACATATTCTTTTAATATTTAAATTTTATTGATAGTTATTCACTTAATATCAACTGACTCTATATGTACTCTCCACAGTGATTAATAACAGATATATATGAATAAAGTTTCTGATAAGTTGCAAAATGTAATAAATAGTCTTTTTTAAATATTTATTTACATCATCATCAATCAGAAGATTATAATTACATAATGTAATAATGGCATACATTAATAATTCAGCTATTTGGTCTGAAATTTTATAAAGATGATATTTTACTTATAATTATATGTTAGACTATTTTTATTATATTAAATCTTTACAAAATTCAAACTTTTTTTATCTTTTTTAAATGCATGTAACTATATATAATAGTCACACAGGTTGATATAAAACACCACATTATAAGTTGTATTATTCTTTTTTTTTTTTTTCGTTACTGGCCTGACCAGTGACAATACTAGCATGATTTTTTTCAAAAGACTTTAACAATTAATTCTAGATGATGAAAATAGTCCAATATAATAATTACAAGTAATAACAGCTATTCATTTGTTTTTGATGTGATGTGATGTATTATGGCTTCTCCTTAAACGAAGTCAAGAATATCTCAGCAATTATGCCCAGATAAACCTGTTAGCCACTTTCTTTTACATTCCCCACTCTAAATTTACCCATAATCTGCTCTATCCCATTTCCACAACATAATTTTTGTCAACTCTATAACCTTTATATCTAAATCCCCTTTATCTTTTCCCAAACCTAGCATAAAAACCAATAATTCACTTTCTGTATAATCACTCTTTTCATATTTATTTTTCCACAACTTCATTATATGTACCCTTTCTGTTTTCAAACATTTATATTAAATTAACAAATGCCTAATATTTTCAATTCCTTCCTTACATAATTTACAAAATAAATCACCCATATTTTTCCATTTACATGTATATTCTTTTGTAGCTAAAGATCCCGTTCGAGCCTTAAACAATAAACTACTTTCCTTACTATTATCATATATTAACTCACACCTAATATTCTGTTTTTAGTTAGAATACTAGTGACCTCTATCTATACTCACAATAAATTAGATAAGCAATGGAAAAAAAAACAGAATGTATGTATGTTAAGATATGGCCACCTAACATCAGGTAAATTAACCAATGATAACGTAATTGGTTGATAGAGGTCACTGTGGCATATTACAAACCAATTATTGATTTCATCGTAATTTGAGAGGAAATATCAATAACACAGTATTAAAATATTTTTTTTTTTAAAACATGCAAATTTAATTTTGGAATGAATGTTATTGGTAATAATGAATTTGAACATTATTTTATTTGTTTTGAATCAGGAAATGAACTCGCTTAAAAACAGACATTTGCTTTAATTTAAACTAGATATTTTATCTGCTTCAAACGATTTTAATGATCTACAAGCTGTAGAATAATACAAGAGACAATTATAGTTTGCAACTTCCATTAATATTTTAAACAGAATTACTCATAGGCTAATTGAACATAACTCTTAATCGACTGAGAATTTTATCGGCTATGATTTTAAGTTTGTATTAAAGCAGTAAGTAAAATATGAGTCGTAATGAATTTAAAAAATATGGAATAAAATTTTAATGTTTGTTTTGTGTTAAAATCTGTGTTCTCTTTTCATATATGTTAAATGAATAGTTGGATACAATATCATTTTTATTTCCACAATTGTGGATAGTAAGAATAACTTAAGTATATTTGTGAAAAATTAATAAAATAAGACAAATACATGAGTGACAATAGGAATAATTGATGTACTTATTTAATTAATATAGAATAATAATTGCAATTTAATTTTATCCATTTCTAAATAAAACACATTTTCTATATTCTCTAAATATTTCTCTATTATATTACTATTATAACTTTGTATTATTTCATACACTGCTTAGGTCTATATACATATTAAATCGCAGTAAGATATTATAATGTGTTTGAGCCCCTAATTAACTGATTTATCTTGAGAGACGGATTCCCTGATTCATGATCTAACATTGGTTCCAAATACTCTCTGGTCTACAAGTCTAGAAGTTCTTTGACAAGCTCAAAGTTTTCTCCTTTTGTAAGCGATCCATTCTTTTGTCTTTCAGAAGTATGGACTGACCAATTATTTAACAAAAAAAATTTTGTCAATTGAAATAGGAAGTTAAGGAAAAATTATTTAAGTCTTCTAATTTTTGTAATATATATATATATACATATTCCAAATAATGTTTCAGAGCAAGGGTCTCAAACTCAAATGGAGTAAAGATTCAGTCAATTATATATATATATATATAAGATGTGGACCTTACTCAATATCAAAAGGTAAACTAAAATACAGAAAGGTTCTAACAAAGGTTCTTTTCTTTTATTTTTGTTTAAAGTTGACCTAAAACATTTACAAGTTGGATTTTTAACTATTTTAATTCCTATAAAATATTAAGACACATTAATTTTAAGAAAAGAAATCATCAAGGATTGTGGGATAGATATGAAGTTTTCATGGATCATATCCAGCCTGTGCCATCAGTTTGCAATCCCTATTTTAGAGCTTCAAAAAATGTTGCAAGATATATCAGATGAAATTAAGCAAGTAGGACTAAAAATAAATGCTAATATGGCTAAAGTAATGTTTATGAGAAGTTAGTAACTACAAATATCTTGGATGGATTATTAATAGAGATGGCAAGATAATATACAAAATTAATCAGAGAATTAAAGTTTGTTCATATGTTTTTAGTAGAAATAACTACCTGACTAAAAAGAAAGATTTCCACAGATGTGTTTCATCAGCTCTTACCTGTGACCCTTAATAAAGGAACAAGTCAAAGACTTCAGACAACTTCATGAAGTATGATGAGATGTATCTTGAGATTAATGAAAAAGAAATGGATGTGAATCAGTTAGATAAGTAAATAAACAAGGCACCATACATTACTGAAAAAAATTAAGGCCCTGAAATGAAGCTGTTCTGAATATATTGTTGGAGAGAAACTAATAGGTGAACAGTGAATGCACTAAACTGGATCCCAAGATATAAAAGATATAGAAAAAACCCCAGAAGTGAGATGAATGGTTAGAATGAGTGATTTTTCTAGTATGCTGTGAAGAAGAGAGACTGCACATGAGAAAAACTTGATTAAACTTAAGAGAAATTTTCTTCCTACAATAGATCTATAATGGGTGAAAATGAGAATGATACCAATTTAATTCCCATGACAACCCATCCCTTAGTCAATCATTTTTTATATCACATACCCAGAGAATTATATCATCGCTCATTCTTTCTCTTCTAATATATTAGTTTATATTGTAGCATATGTGTGTGAGTGTATATATATATGTTAAACCTATACATTTTAAAAAAATTTATTAATATCTATAATTTCAGGTATCTGTGAATAAACTTGGTGTCAGGGCTATACACAAATATGCATAATTGCATATATATACTACTGAAATTTATTATGACAATTAAAGTACTTTCCAAATAGGTAGCGCAACTATCAATATTTTCTGCAAAGATTGTTTGGAAGGTTTTCTTTCTTTATATTAGATGACTTTTATTAACTAATGTTATTTTTATTTTTCTTAAATAAAAGTATTTTAAAGGTTTCTTTAATATTTTTTGATATTTACTTTATCCTTTTAGTCAGTAATTGCTGCAGTAAGAGGTTTCCTGACTGCTTGGAAGCAATTACGAATGTTATTGGTAATAATATTTTCATAAGCATAAAAAATAATAAAATATAAGGTGCTTTTTTTTTAAAAAAAATCAAAAGTAGTATTCTAATAATGCTGTTTACACATATCACAAGTTGATGTTTAGATTCAGTTTTAACATTAATATGTGAAGCCGTAAAAATGCTTCAATTAATATACATATATGATTGAAATGATTAAAACAAATGGAAGACTGGCTAAGGTGGAGACAACTTAAACAAACAAATACAAAAACATAAGTATCATGTTGATGTTAGTATACATTACATTTATTTAAAAGATAATAATCCGACCTAAATTACAGTGTTAAGACTTTTTAGAGAATTATATCAATCTATAATCATAGATATAAGTCCATGTTAAATGTTATATTTTCAGCATAGTCATTGATTTACCAAGAAAACAAACTAAACCTTATTGGTTAGTAATCTAGTCTGGAAAGTGAAGATGATAAAATCGTCTGAGCATGAATTAACACTAAATAAAAGTGTGAGTATAATATGGTATGGATATTACCACAATAATACAAGATTTCATACTCTTTTGGTCACAGAAACTATAACCCTGTATGGATCAGGGCATTAGTAGAGATGACAAAAAACCAGAGATTAAGATTTAAAGATTGTGGCTTCACTCTGCCACTTTTGATACTCAAACATTTTATAAACTCCTAACCAATTAACTCTTCAATATTTGCTGCATAAAATAATGTTTGTTAATCTTTCTGTTTGTTTCCTTGTAGCTAGCTCCATAATTAATAAATCAATTTTCATGAGGTATTGTTGTACTTTATTTTTGGGAAAAGAATTTATACTATTTAACTTTTTGCTTTATCATTAATATATGAATTTTTTTCTAAAGTACATGTGTTTTCATACCTGCACTCCAATATGTAATAGATATAGGGGTTTGAACTCAGACAATGTGGGCTTTGAGCATTCTATCATCGGATTTTCAATGAAATGGATGGCTGAAGAGTTGTGGGGTGGAGTGTATTGAAGCCTGTCCATTAAAGTATGAAGATTGGCTATCTTAATATAAGCTGAACATTGATTATATATATAAGTATAAAATACAATACCCGTTATCTATATATATATATATAGTGTGTGTGTGTGTGTGTGTGTGTGTGTGGAGATGATAATGATAATTTGTACCAACTGACAAGTGCTGGTTTAGCATGAAATATGTATATTGATGATTATTTATCTTTTCAACATGTATGTGATCAAGTGTGTCAGCAGTATGAGATAGCATGGATAGTTAAAGGTCATGTGAAAGTCTGAGTTCAAACCCCTATTTATCAATAATATGGTTTAAGCTCAAAATACTATTCTAATAATGAAAAATCATAGAATATTTTGCATAAGAGAAAAGAATCTAGCCATGAACAGCTCTCTAATTCAGTTCCACTAAGCTTCAGCTTAACTCATTATTTATCAAATATATGTAAAATTCCTCTTTAAATTTCAATCGTCGAAGCAATTTCAAAATTTTGCCATTATCAATGAGCCTTGATAGTCATTCTTGGTGGAAATTCAGTGATGCATCCATCAATCATCTTTAACTTCATCTAACATGTCAAGACAAAAACCTGAAACTCAAATCAATCTAAGATTTAGAATCCAAAACATTTTAGTTGAGATGTGAATCCAGTTCATTAACTATAGATTTTAATTATTGTTAATATGCCTATCAGCAGAATAAGATATGTTTACCATTAATGAAAAACTAAAAGTATTAAAATTTATAGTTATTAAAATGGATTTATAACTATACAAATATTCAAGCAGATTGACTTGGGTTCAAAACTTTAGAATGACTTAAATTTTAGGTATTCAGATTTATAGATATTTGAAGATAAACTGCTGATTGCATGTCAGAATTCTTTTCAACTTTGAAGCCTGTATGTCACTAATAAATACCAAAATCAGAAACTAATCTAGGATGAGAATTTAAATACTAAGGATAGGAATTTTATATTTCATCTTTTAATTACTGATTTCTCAAGCTTCTATTAGATAGTAGGAGACTAGAGAACTGATATTGCCTTAACATACTGTTTCAGCTGGAAATTTGGTGCTTAACATGGTTTACAAATACGTCATATTTATTTGAAGATAAAAGTCAGTAATTAAATTCAAATTATCTTAGATAAAATTACCTTAATCAGCATACCTTAACATTGTGATTTATCTTTAATTTTTAATTAATTATTTTCTTTGATTAGTTGAAATCATTGATGGGAATTTAAGATTAATTGGAGTTTGAGAGATCTATTATATTCAACGATTCATCATATTACAACCCATCTAAGATTTAATTGACTGTAGTTATGACAATAGTATCTGCCTTATGTGACATCAAAACAGAACAATCACAATGTTGGTGATAAATAGCACAGTAAACATATATCTAATAACAAATTATATATATATACTTGATAGTTATAATAAACAAATATATCATAGATATGAAATAAATTATCTATTTTTCACAATTAATTTATGCTATGTTTTTTTTTCTCATGTGTCATAGCATCAGCTGGGAAGCGAACCCGCTAACCTGGAACAACTGCTTGTAAAGCAGCCATCACTGACCTCTTGACCACCAATGCTTGACATTTTATTTAATATTGAAACAAAGAATCCAATGTCAATCAAAAAAGCTTTATTTGGACAATATATTGTAGGCTTAATTTTTTACTTTTAATTATTATACTTTATTGTCTGAGCACTTATCGCATATATATGTAGAGATGATAATCTGGACCAACTGATGATTACTGGTTTAGCATGAAATACTTATATTGGTGATTATTTATCTTTTTGACATATACATGTTCAAGTGTATCCGTGATATGAGATAGAGTGGTGAGCAGTGGGTCGTGTAAAAGTCTGTGCTCATATACCCTATGTATTACATATATTGATACAGGTATATAATAAACCTAATTTCAGTTATTACATAGTAGAGGTGTCTGCCCATTCCTTGGATATGTATTAAATGGATTATGTCCTGTACATGAGGGTCAGATTGACTTTAGGCCAACATGAGTGTGAAAAGAATCTCAGCCTCAGGTTGGCCTTTGAGTGTTCCATCATCAGATTTTCAATTGGATGGATGGTTGAAGAGTTGGAGTGTGGTGTGGATTGAAACCTGACCATTAAAGTATGAAGGTTGGCTATCTTAATATGTACCTGAGCCTTTATTGCATACATATGTGGAGATGATAATCTGGACCAACTGATGATTGCTGGTTTAGCATGAAATACATATGTTGGTGAAAGTATTTATCTTTTTGACATATATGTGTTCAAGTGTAGCAGTGTTATGAGATATAGTGGTGGGTCATATGAAAGTCTGTGCTCATAGACTTATATACCCTATACTTTACTGTGTATAATTCTTTTATTGTGAATACCCAAAAACAGGCTAATGGCTTTATTCCTGTGGAGTTCATAAGAAATTCAGGTGCCAGAATCAATCCTGGGGTCTCCAGTGCCATGTCAGAAACTCTTCCAACTGCCCCAAACCACAAATATTAAATTATGTAGAAATTTCCCCTTTGATTTATCAAACAATTTTATTAAACTTTTTTTCTAAAATTAAATTTCTGTTTTTCCTAAAATATGTATTACATTGTTATAAACAATCACCTGACAATGCATTAGATTAATTTCTCCAATAATCTTTAATCCAAATCTTTGTCTCTAAAGTTTCTAGCCAAATTTGATTAAAATCTTAATGAGGTTTTATTGCTTTCCAGCAACCATCGTTAAGATAAATTTTTCGATTGCTTCACTTTCTTAGTTTAGAAGCACAAAGAATAAAATATTTAATAGACAAAACAAATCTAAAGTTTAAGAAAAAGAAGCATTAATTTAAATATAAAGGGTTAGAGTATTATTTTGAATTACGTTCATATGTATACTTTAACAGAATTCAGAAAGTATGTATCCTTTAATGTAATGATATTCAAAACATAATTCTATAAAAATCTTATTTTAAAATAAAACTATTCTCTTATTTTGTACAAATAATATTAATACCATCTCTGCTTTTTATTATTTTTTACAAAGCTTTCTTCACAACCCACTGAGAGTTTCGATTGTCCCAGCAATCTTCTTCAGAACTATAATAAACACAATACAAATGCATGAATACAACTATACATAACATATAATTTTACATTATATATATATATTATAATCATTGTTTGTATACTCACACATATCTTTATATATCTCTCTGTATAATTATTACCTTTTTTACATTATATATATAAACATCACATGACCACCACTTCTTATGCTTATACATGTGAATATATAAATAATGATTATTAGATAGAATATATGTATATATGTAAAATTATATGTTCATGTATATTTGTATTCATGTACTTGCATTGTGTTTGTTATAATTCTGAAGAAGATTGCTGGGGCAATCGAAACTGTTAGTGTGTTGTAAACAGCATCGTAAAAAGTAATAAAGAACATAGATGATATTAATATTATATGCATTTGGCAATGCAGTAAGAAAGATAAAGTTATAATATTTTGTACGAACATGTCTTCTGCTATTTTTATGCATTGAATCTGCATGATTTTCTATAGAGACAGAGCAGGTCATGTTCTATGTATCTTCAGGTGTCAAATTATTTAATAAATTTCTTAGTAATAAATCATTTGATTACTTTTTATCCTGTCTGATTTAGTGCGGAATTAAAGTATCTGACTCTTGTAAGAAAATATCGGATTTTAAAATAGAATTTGATAGTAAACAATGAGGATTGCCAATCCCTCAACAAGCTTTGTGATAAATGCTTAGCCAGAGAAAGCATTTAGAATATCTCTGTCAGAAACCCCTCCCCAAACCATGGTCAGGGTTTCTGACAGAGATATTTTAAATGCTTTCTCTGGCTAAGCATTTATCACAATGCTTGTTGAGGAATTGGCATTCTTTATTGTTTATAACCTACAAGCTTAAGAGAATAGGGTCATGTGATCTATGACTCTTATTTTGAGAATTTGATAGTGTTATCACAAATCTATTTTCATACATTCACATTTAAAAAAAGCAAACTTAAAAATGAATTAGTTGATTTTTAGTTTTAATGTTCGGAATGCGAGAGAGTTAAATGCCACTCTTAACTTGTTATTACTTGGAAATTACATCACCACAGCCCTTATGCTTAAATAATCCAATAGAATATCAGCAATCCATTCTCAATGCAATTTACTACTAAATTATAATATCATTTTGAAATCAAATTACTGATATTCTGCTGTTGTTTTTAAGCATGAAGAATACGGCGATGTGATTCTATAGTAATATATAATTAAATTAATAATTGGTATCATTCACAATAAATACCAATAATATTACCCCATTTCTTATTTTATTATATTTAGTTCAGGCATCTCATTTATAAGTATATAAAATACTCAGCTAAATTATAATGTATGCCAATCAAAATTAAAATATTTTTCAATATTTGAATAATTAATGCAGCAATATTTACATATAATATACATGTAATGATATACCATTATAAACAAAATGCAAATTAATATAAAAATTATCTTATTCAGTCAATTACATTGAACTAGAAAGACAAACATACACTTTTTTTTTTTCAGTGATGAAAGTTTATTCATAAAAAAAAAAAAACAGATACAAATACAGTTAGAAAAATTCTTAAAAGGGAGTGATTATATGATAAATTGAAATTTCAGAAGCAACATGGTAAGAGGGGAAGGATACATGTGAGAAGAGAATGGGAAGTGGAAAGAGGAAACGATGTATAGTTCAGGCCAGTCTGAGATGCATATGTTCATTGAGCAAGCACTGCATGGATCACAAACATT
The DNA here is from genome assembly GCA_028023455.1 of Epiperipatus broadwayi. Classification (NCBI taxonomy): domain Eukaryota; kingdom Metazoa; phylum Onychophora; class Udeonychophora; order Euonychophora; family Peripatidae; genus Epiperipatus; species Epiperipatus broadwayi. Next base: position 1,746,219 of record JAQFVV010006394.1, on the reverse strand, counting down.
TGAATGAGTGAGTCCTATGACAGAGGCTGAGAGGATGGGAGTTGGAGGATTGGCCAAGTGTCTGTGAGGAGTGGAGGTGGGGCTAGTTTGGTATCTTTGGTTTTGAGAGAGCAAATTAGGTCCAATAGCTTTTGATTCACTGAGTGTACTATCTGGTCAAAAATAATGGCACATCGGAGCACCCAGAGTGCAAAGATGAGAAAAACTGATAATCTAATAGTTGCAAAAACCCCTGTTTCTATGGATTATTGGAGGTTAAAGATGGTATTCCTGTGCAAGAAAAGGCAGGAGTTGATGTCATGTCTCACTCCAAGCAGAAAGGGACATTTAAGTAGGAAGTGCTGGAGGGTTTCGTTGTGAGTTTTACTCGAAATCAATATACCCTTTTATCTTGATATTTAGATCTGAATTTATATACACACACATTTAGAATTAGTGTATGTGTATTTCTTATCATTCACATATATTTATTAGTAAATGATTTTTCTCGATCTAAACCTTATTAATATATTTAAATAACACTTCTAAAGAAATATAATCAATAATGAAAAAGAGATATTATAAATGAATTATTTGAAAGCTTGTAAAATAACAGGAACTTCGATATTTGGCTAATTAGTAAAAGCTCTAATTTAATCTCTCTTTGTAATAAAATTATATAATCATTTTTGGATTTGTTATTATGGCTAATTTAAGTTCGTTTATTTAATCAAAAACTAATAATAAAGACGTCCATCTGATAATAAGAAACACTAAAAAAAAATTATGAAAGTCAGAAAAGAAATTTTAAAAGAAACGACAAATTTAATTGAATAAAATGGATTTTATGTCAAGCGTTGTTAGCCGAGAGGTCATCGCAGCCGCCTTGCAAGCAAGTAGTTGGTTGCAGATGGTTGTGGGTTCGCGTCCCGGCCGATGCTATGACATATGAAAAAAAAAAAGATAATTTTATATTAACTTTACTACTGCTAATACTAAGCCGATGGCTCATAAGAAATTCAAACCCCAGAAGTGATAGACCTAGATTGCGATCCATGATTTTTGAACCCTATTATAGCGTCAATCCACACAGGACATATCTTTTCTTAAAATTGCTATAATTTTATATATATATTCAAAATTTTATAGTGTAATTCAAGTGCTCTAAGAGCACAGAATACCCAAAATAGTAATAATTATCATGTAATATCTTTATCATGCTTTATTATGGTTATTACAATAAAAATGTTGAGATTCAGAGGTCCACATATTTACATACATTATCATGATCTGGAATTCAAAAGTGGTATAACATTTTTTCAGCTTCTTAATTTTCTGAACATATTTAGAAATTTTTCAGATAGCCAGTTTATGTACTTAATTTTACATTAATCCACTAATAATGTGAAATTGTAAAAAAAGAACAAATTCATTTGTGCATGATGTGACTTTTACAATCAGTAACCCATGATTTCTATCTAGGGGTGCTTACTTATGGAACTGAGGCTTGGACACTTAGTAGAAGAGCAATACAGAGACTTTAGACCACTCAAAGAAGTATGGAGAGCTGGGAGTAACAAGAAGGGATCAAAAATGCAATATATGGGTAAGAGAACAAACAGATGTTACTGACCTCATTGAAAAAATTAAAAGACTGAAGTGGAGTTGGGCTGGACATATTGCTAAGAGAGATGATGATAGATGGACAACTGAAATCTTAAACTGGATTCCAAGAGATTGCAAAAAACATAGGAAGAGACCAAATGTGAGATGGATGGATGAAATAAGAAAGTGTGCAGGGGTGATATGGAGAAGAGAAGCTAAAGATCAGAGATGGATTGAACTTGGAGAAGCCTTCATTCTGCAGTGGATTGACAATTGTTGATGATGATGATGCTTACTAATAACTAATCCAAATTGTTGTAGTATTAAATGAGGCTTGTATCTCAAAATATCTTTATATACATGTATTGGCTAGAATGTATTGGTGGATTGAGTTTAACATTATCATTGTATAGTGATTTGTTTGGTATTCTGAAATGATTAGTGGAAATCCAGAAAAAATATTTGAGATTTTTATTAGGAACTGAAAAAATATGAAAATCTAAAACATTTAAGATTATTTAGAAATATTTTTTAAAATCTGTACATTGTATTAATATTGAGAAAAAATAAATATCTATTTATTGTCAACTTAGTGAAGAAGGAGAATGGGAATGTAAGTTTTAATACACTGACTATTGAAAAAAATAAACATAATTTAAATTATCAAAGAGTACCTACAAGAGATCTCAAAATAATTCTGAATTTGCTGAGAAAATCTAAAAATCATTTCTAGATGTGAATTTAAGTTGATAAAGATATTATTGAAAACGTATTGATTTTTACCTATTCATTATCATCATCAACCATTATCAATCCACTGCAGGATGAAGGTCTCTTCATGTTCAATCCATCTTATCCAATTTCTAGCCTCTCTTCTCCACATTACCCCTGCACCCATTCTTATTTAATCCATCCATTTCACACGTTGTTTCTTTATGGATCTTTTACAATCTCTTGGAATCCAGTTTAAGATATCAATTGTCCATTTATTATTATCTCTTCTAGCAACATATCCTGTCAACTTCACTTCATTGTTTCAATTCTTTCAATAATGTCAGGACCATTTGTTTCTTCTCTTACAATATATTGCATTTTTGATCTCTTCTTGTTATTCCTAACATGCATCTCTCCATACTTCCTTTACTGGTCTCCAAGTCTCTGTACTGTTCTTCTATTAAGTGTCCAAGTCTCAGATCCATAAGTAAGAACTGGTAAAACACATTTATTAAAAACCTTCCTTTTCAAACACATAGGCATATTTCCTTTTAGTATTAAGTTATTTCTACCAAAAGCCCTCCAACCAAGTTTAATTCTATGATTAATTTCATCCATTATGTTTCCATTAGTAGAAATAATTTGACAAAGGTATTTGTAATTATTAGCTTCTTCTAACTCATCATAAACAATCTTTATTTTTATTTTTTAATAAAATTCATTGAACATCACTTTAGTCTTTTTAACATTTACTTTTAGTCCTACTTTCTTTCTTTTATCTGATAACTCCTGCAGTATTTCCTGTAAGTCTAAAGCATTATTTGTAAAATCAACTAAATAATCTTCAAAATCTAAATGATTTAAATAATCTCCATTTACTTTTACTTCTTTAATTTCCCATTTTAATCCACAAAATAGTTCTTAAAGCAAAATTGTAAAAGGTTTATATTGAATCACTTTGTTGTACACCCTTCTCAATGTTAACCTTTCTACTATCATGATGGAATCCAATTGTTGCTGTTGCATTTTTATAAATGTTCTTCAGAATATGATAATATTCTGGGTTTATACCTGATGATCCAATGCTTTAGTCACTGAAGAAATGCTTATAAAATCAAATGCCTTTTCATAACCTACAAATCCAAAGCACAATAACAAATCAAATTCATTGGACCTTTCTATAACTTCTCTCAATACTTGGATATGATCTACTATATTAAAACCACTTTTAAATCCAACTTGTTCTCTTGGTTGATGGAAATACAATGTTCTCTGTAGACAAGTTATAATTATCTTGGTAAAAATTTTGTATAAAATTCATAAAAGGCTGATAGGTCTGTAATTTCTAATATTTTCTTTATCATCTTTTTATTAATACTGCATTCTTCCAATCATCTGATACATCTTTATCATTTAGACATTTGGTATATAACTTTGCCAATTTTTTTTCTATTTCTTCATCTGCTTCTTTTAATATATCAATTATAATTCCATAATTACCTGGAGTCTTTCATTTCTTCATAAATTTAATTGCATGTCTTACTTCTTCATTTAAAATTCTGAGAAAATGAGAAGGTATAATAAATATAGGAAGTACTTGTTCTTTATTACTATATAATTCTTAATAGAACTCTTCTACCCATTTTATAATGTCATCTCCCTTTTTCGTAATAGTTCCATCTTTTTTTCTTATTACAGAAATAAGTTTCCTACCAATACCAAAATGTTATTTTACACTTTTATTTTCTTCTACAGCTTTTCTTGCATATTCACAATTATGCTTTCTCATATCATTATTAATTCTTTTTCCCATTTTACAAAATTAAAGACATTCAATCCTTTTTAATGCATCATTTTTATATAACTTCATATTCCTTCTTTTCTTCATAAATTATCTAGTCTGAGTAGAAATTTTATTGGTCAATTGTTGCTTTTTTCTATCAGCTATCTTTGTTGCAGTTTTAAAAGTGTATCAGTTATTTTCCTGTTAAATTCATTCAAATCTGAATCCTGTTCAAAATGTACTAATACTTGAAACTGATTTGCAAGTTCTAATTTAAATTCATTAGAATTTTTCTGAAAATTAGGGATATCAACTGTAAATGATGTTTTTCTTAATAATTTTTGTCTCTCCAGTTTTACATTAACATGTATCTTACATCTTACTAATCAATGTTCACTTTCTGTGTTAAATTGATTAAGAACATTACAATCTTGAAATATGTATTTTCTGTTAGTGAAAATATAATCCAATTCTGCTCTACCTGCATTTGGATGCTTCCATGTCCATTTCCTTTTAACATTTTTCTCAGAAAAAGAATTCATAATATAAAGTTTTTTATTTTTCTGCAAACCATAACCAAAATTACCTACAGCACTTTCATCTTTAATTTATCTATAAAATTTCCCATAACAATTTTAACATGTTGTTACTCTGATCAAAAGCCTTCTATAAATCCATATAAAAATCTTTACTACTTCATCTCTATGAAAATTTATAGTGACATTAACCTGAATTATCTACAGTTGATATCTACTATTAAGTTGAATAACTAATCTTGCCATTCTGTTTGATACACTTTCAATCTCCACAATGTTATTCATCCACTTTTTATTTATAATAAATCCTACTCCACGTGTACTTCCAATATTTGTGCCTTTGTAGTAGAGCACATGTCCACATTTAAATCAATTGTTTCTTCATCTTTTCTTCTAACTTCACAAAGTCCAATAATGTCCCATTTAATATAAGATAGTTCTTCTTCCAATTCATACAATTTGCCACTACTTGAAAGTGAGCTGCAGTAGTAAGTAACTAAATGAAAAGTCATTATTTGTTGAAAACTTTTTATTTAGGTACATACACACACATATATGTCTATATCTATATATATACCATCCTCAGCAGTTGACACAAACAAGCATGAACACTCCAACTTCAAGACAAAAATGACCAAACAAACAAAACTTATAATAATAAAGATGATGATAATGATAATAATAATAATAATTCAGTTGAAATCATTTATTTAAGTGCTAAACAATAGCATATACTCAATTATAGTATGCACATTAAAACAGTAAAGCAAATAAACATAATGCATATAACAATAATAGAAGGAAGTAATAAACGAAGAAGTAATATATTGTAACAGGATGGGGGATAATAAGGAATTGAAAAATTGAAGTTAACCTGGGGTGATGGCAAATCATCATCTCTTCCAGTAAAATTAAATTATAAGAATATGAGATTAGACAATCTCTGAGAATATTGAGCGATCAGCCAGCTAACTCAGAAGAGCAACTAAAATATAATTAACCATTCATCATCATCATTAATGGGAATAAAATAAATCTGTACAATAAATCAAAACAGTAAATCAACAGTCAACATTGTGAGTGGATTAGAAATGAGTCTTCTGTAGACCAGGCTAACTATTGATCCTTTGCCAGCTTGGGCAATTATTTAACCATTAATTCGGAGGCACAGACTAAGTGCTCATCCATTAGAATACATAACCAGAAAAAATCTAAACAATAATGCTGGGATATTAAAACATGCTGATCATCATCAATGCTCAGGCCACTTGTACTGGCAACTATAAACTTAACTTTTAAATAAGACAAATAAAATATAGTGCATGGGCTTTAAAGAGTATTCTCTTTTGCGCCAACCAAGATGATGATTGATCATCGCTGGATGCCCCAAAAGCACTAAGTACATATCCCCATTTATCTGTGCATGAATCTAGCTCAGAGCACACAGGCTCTATTATTGTATGTGACCAAGGGATGATGGAAACAATTTTAACAATTAAATAAGTTTATTAATAACAATAAAAAATGATATTTAAGGTCTTATAGGTTAAGGGTTCTGATTTTGAATAATACACAATAATAAAAGTCATTACACTGTAATTTACAATATTACTGCAAAATTCAAGTTATCACATTAATTTACATGTATATGTGCACAGACGCACAATTCCTATTATACAATTAATCTATTTCAATTGATATTCAATGATGACAAAAATTGATTAAATTTTACATATATGTTATAATTGACAATATATGCACACATACAAGTGTGTGTGTGTGAAGTTTCTGAACATATTTAACTTTTACATAAAAATAATACATGATTAAGCTTTTAAATTATATTTTAAATAATACAAATACTTATGCCAGGTTTACTACAACACACATATAGAATTGCACAGATTATTAACAAATTCAAATTTGTCAAATAATAAATAACAATACTTTTATAATTAATAATTTCATTTTGAATATACATAAAATTTACATCAATTGCATTATTTCTTAATTAGTTTCTATAAACATGTATATATATACCTGTACACAGACATGCGTTCTATAATACATGAAGACATTTCAATTAAACATAAAATAATTATTACATTTGTGACTTACATAATTACTAGTCAAAAATTGTTATATGGATTTACCTATATGTGCGCATAGCCACGCGATTTATAACATAAAATTAATGTATTTCAATTGGTATTCAATAATGACAAAAAAAAGAAATGATTAAAATTTGCATATATGTCCTATTTGACAATTATTGACATTCATACGCACATGCAAATATGCAGTACAATTGATTTATTTTACAATTGTCATATAAAATAACCTTTTACAGTTGTATATACCTGGGTCTTGTTTTACGCGATAGATAGGTTCCTCAGAAAACATGCGCAAACGAAATCGCGCAAAAATAGATGTAACTTACATTGAAAAAGGGGGGATGCTGTCTGTGATTTTTCAAAATTCGCATAAAAGCAAAGCACCAATGTAAAATTACTTTAAAATTCGTGCAAAAAAAAAAATAAAGAAATAAAATATAACTAATAAAAAATTTCAAATTTGAAAAAAATTGATACAAGACAAACTTTTTTTAACTATAATATTTAATTTTATTCAAAATAATATATTTTTATGCATAATTTACAGTACAGTAATTTACATTTTTTTATACACGTTTTAATTATTATGATTTTTCTGGTGACAACATAATTAGTAATTAATCTTTGAAACGATGATTTTATTAAATGTTTACGAAGCTCGCGATTTCCAGACATATAACTATTTAGCTCCCGTTGGAATTTAAGAGCACGTTAATGTTTAGTGTCGTTAATAAAAAAAATAATAATTGATTGCATTCTTTTTTAAAAAGCAAAAACAGAATGTGATTTAAAATGCAAAATTAACACACACAATGTTTGAACAAATTTACATTATAATCTTGTAAAATTTAATATGTGTATACATAAAATGTGGAAATCATGATTTTAATGTCATTATTGCATAAAATCTTACTATTATAAAGCACTGAAAATATCGAAATTACTAAGATGAAAGTCGAATTCCAATAATGTGCTATTACTTTCAATATAACGTAAGTGCGCGAAATTTATTATTTAAAGTAATAGCGCACTATCGGAAATCGACTTCCGGTGAAACAGGAATCGCATAACTTCAAAATCATGTTAAATAAGTCCATGTAAAAAGAGACCCAGGTGTATATATAAAAAAATACTATAAATGTTTAAAAATTTTACATATGTGTGTGCATGTATTCGCACACTGACAAAAAGTTACATATTTTAATTTGTTATAACAATATTATATTTTTCATAATTAACTCCATTTGGAAAACATACATAAATTTCTCACATATACATGTGTATGAACAAAATATAGATATAATTTAAAATTATTTATCAGTTTATAAGTTCTCTTTCTTTTTTTTTTTTTTTAAAAATATAGTCAATTTTTGACAAGTATTTGTTGATTAATTATCAGCGTTTTTAGGCCAATTTTAAAGATTTGCTTTTTCGATTTTAATTCAAACAAAATTATGCTTGCATTTAAGTTATATATTCTTCTTTTAATGTCTTTTTTTTTAAGGAATTGCCAAAACAATTTTTTCAAAAATATATATCAAATCGTCTTTCTTTTAGACATTTGACTTAAGCAAATTATTTACGTGTTTTGTTTTAAGTTATTAATTTATAATCTTATAAGTCATTTTAAGAGTTAGTAAAATAAAATAACTCACTGTATCCACGTGGCTTATTTATCTGTAATTCCCTGCATGTATAGATAAGCAGCATCATAAGTATAATTCTTTATTCAGGTGGTATTCCTCTTGGGCAAGCTGTTTTTTTGTCAATCTGGGCAAATGTCAACATCAGGCAAAAGTATATCATTCAGATATGGCTGGCATTTTCCCTTCTGTAATCAGTTCCACTTATACTTGGATTTTATAAGCTTAAAGTCAGCAACCTGTTTTCCAGAACACTTTTAAGGCTATAAATTACAAAGAATCTTGACCCGTTTCCTCCATGTAAATTCAAATTCCATTAGTGAATTGTAGAGCAGCCACTTCCTTGCATTCTTAAATCCTCCTGGCAGTTCTCTTGATAATTATTCTAGCCATCTTTGCAGCTAGCTTTACTATGGCCATTTTCTGCTACAGTTACCCACTCTTCACAAAATATTTTAGCCAACTTTACAGCTAGCTCTTCTGCTAACTCTTACAAAACTATTATCCAGACTGAGTGATATTTTTTATCAGTCTTTTATAACCTTGGGTGGGTCAGGTGACAAAAACACAGTGGCTGTTTTCAATCTGTCTAATCCATTTGAAAACAAGCTGGAAATTTCTATCAAAGTGTGATTTTATGTTTCTACTTTAATCTATGGAATTTGACCAAAGGTGTGATTTGACCAAAGGTGTGATAATCCTTTAGAATTTTTAATCTACAAAGATTTTTAACTACATAGTAGAAATGCAAACAAGCATTAATTAAAAAAGATATTTTATACAAGTATTAATTAAAAGATTTTAAAAAATAAATTATGCTTTTTTTTTTTTTGTTAATTTCAAAATCAGAATTAGAAATATTATTTATCACACCTTTTTAAAATACTTATTTCACAATGAAATTTTGACTTTAAACCCAGAGTTATTTAACCTTTACTTATTATTATTTCATTTTAGGAAATATAAAAAAAATCTACAAAAATTTATCCTGTGTTTATTTCTACTTTTCCTTTACTTTATATATATATATATGCACACACACTATATTATTATGGGTGTACCATGTAACCCAACCAGTTACAATATATATATATATAAATAAATAAAAGAAATTGCAAGCCAGAGTAATCAATGGATGCAGAAGGCTTGTGCATAAAATCCTAATCTAGTGCCTCAGATCCAAGGTCTGAGGCTTCTCACTGATGAAGGCTGAAAGACAGAAACTAGTCTGGGAACATTGGATGAGTAGGCACTAGATGGGAATTTTAGGCACAAGCCTTCGGGCATCCATTAATTGCTCTGGCTAGCACTGAGTGGCACTGCTGTATGGAGAGTTTTGCCTGTTATTATACTTGAAATTATATTAGATAGAACAACTTGTGGTTCAATGATTTTATAAAGATATTTAAGATCTCTATATTAATGTCTAGTAGAAAGATCAAGAACAACTTTATTTTCCAGAGAAATATATTTGGAGAACTTATTCAACACTATAATAAATTACATCCTTGTTTAGAATTAGGATTTCAAATCATTAAACAACATTCAATAATGGGAAGAACCAATGACAAAAATAATTTCAATTTTGTATCATCAATGAAATGATTACCATGTCTATTGATGGTATCCGTGATTTTAAAAACTTAGCCAATAATTATTTCTAAATGAGCAACAGATGATCCATTACTAGAAAATAAATTTCCTAGATCTTTGTATGATTCAATATAATTTAATTTCATAAGAATTAATAAAATTAAAAAAAAAGTAAAACTTCAGGTTTCTTAGAATATGAAACCAGGGAATATTTTCTAAAATAGCTGATATATTATTTAAATCACACCAAGCACTAATGTTATCAATATCTATTTGAAAGAGAGTGCAGTCAACCATTGATGTAATTCTTCTAAAAAATTTACAGTCCATTAGCGTACCACAAATGATGAAAATATTTCAGGCAATACAAATCCAACCCTGAAGAACACTTAAATTGCGTTCAAAATTAAATGAAATATTATTGTTGAATTTGATATATACTGTACAACTACAAAGAAAAGATTGAAACCAATAAATAAGTTTAGTGGAAAAATCCATTTTATGTACCTTGTAAAGACAAATGATATGATCCACTTTATCAAAGGTTTTTGATAAATCAAAATAAATAACATCAAGATTTTGCTGATTCTCATTTGCATGTGTTACATGATCATAAATTGCTAGAAAATTAGTTTCAACAGATCTATTAGGAATAAAACCATGTTGTGAAGAAAAAATGATTTTATTAACATCCAAACTAGTTTTATTATAAATACACTTCTCAAAAAATTGAGCAATAGTATGTAAAACAGAAATAGGTCTATAGTTATTAACACAGTCACAGAAGCCATTTTTAAAAATTGGTATCATTTTGTCACATTTAAGAACATTAAAATAAATGTATAAATTAATTACTTGCAAAAAATGTTTAAACAAAATCAGTCAATCAAATTGTGATTAATAAACATATACTTCTTTTGACACCATGCTAAAATAAACTGACAATCAATGCCTTTTGGATAATTCATTCAGGGCTGCTGGTTGTAGACTACAACTAGTATTATATTATGTTCCCATGATATTTAGTATTCTTTCAATCCATTTTCACTGACTATGTTACTTACATCTCTAAAAAATTCATTTATTTGTATTTTCCACAATGCCTTTGATTCAATTCATTTATCTAACAATTTTTCTTTAGAGTTGTTCTATTCTTCATTCCTTATATAATAAATAAATAAAAAAGTGACCATTTTTGATAATTGAATTCAATACAGGTGTGAAGATGTGTATATGCTAGAGATTAAGGATTTTCATGTGATTTAAATGTGAGATTCATGTCTAGAGGGTCATACATGGAGAGACAAGGTAAAATCTAGGTAGGTAGTTAAGATCAGCATTGGTATTAGAAGTGATTTATGTTTTTTTGAAATTATCTAGTAACTTGATGATAGTTGAAGATTTGAATGAAAAATTTAACACAAAATTGGAAGTCAGTTATCAACTGATTGAAAAAAGAATACAAAGTTTCTTTTTTTTGCTAGCCTAAGGTTTTGACTAATTTATAAGCATAAACAGCCAGAGTTTGTTAACTCAATTCTGAGCAAATGAACTAAATGCTGAGAACTTCAAATCGAATTTTTATTACTAAACAAAGATCAGAGATTGCTACAATAACATTAAAAATAAGTGAATGCTTGACTGAACTTTGAACTTTGCAACTATGTGCTGGTATTATTGAGGGCAAACACAGGTGAGGTCCTGCAATGGCTTTTTTTTAATTATCGTTAGTAATATTTATTAAGGCTGTAAACCTCAAGAATATGCACGTGAAAATGCGAAGGTAGGGACCTCTACAGGTAATTTCATTTCAGTTGGAAGTTTGAATAAAAAATGTAAACCAAAGTTGGAAGTAAGTAATCAACTGATTAAGGGTATATTATTATCTTGCATTAGACTAAGATTTTGAATTATTTTTAACAGAGGTCGTTAACTTGTTTATTAAGCAAGTGAAATTTATAACTGATTTTTTTTTTTTTTTTTCAAACAAAGATCGGACTTTGTAATAATAAAATTAAAAACTCGCTTACATTTGATTGAACTTTGGATTTTGAAACGCTGTGCTGGTAATGATGGCGGTAAGCATCTGGTCATGTGATCATTTTGTTGCCATTATTGTTTTCTAAAATTATCGTTGGATTACTTGATTTTAATTGAATTTTTGAATGAAAAATGTAACTCAAAATTATTATATAATTACCAACTCATTGGAAATTGAAAAAGGTATATCAGGATAAGATTTTTATCTCGGGTACTTTTGGACCATAAAAAAATAGAGCATGGCGACTTGGTTGTGAACAAATGGATCTATTATTATTACTATTATCATCATTTTATAAGATCACATTAGTTATTTTATTTGTTCACTCATATCACTTCAATCAACAATCACATCATTATTAACATTTTAACCCGGAGATCATTAACCACTTAATATTTTTCATTTTAATTATATGTAAAGTTTAAAAAAAGTACCTTTTAACTTTAAATATACGTTATTATAGAGCTTCATTTTCAGTTAATATTTACGAAGAATTTCACAGATCTTACTGTTAGTATTTTCACTCAATAAAATTTAAATAGAATATTAAGAGTCTCAACATATAAATCTATCCTATTTAAAATTGGCACATGAACCTAAAGGATATTTTTTTTGCCCCTACTTACCATTACATTATATATATTTAAATATCGAGAAATAATTTATTTATTAGTTGAGTTTTACTTTTATCACAAAATAATAAATAATGTTATATTTTATAACATATATATAATGTTCTGTGTGAAATTGATGCTACCTTTTCTTATCCTAATGCTGATCTATGTTTTTAATGTGGATGAAATAGGATTTTTTTTTTCCAGAAATAATTTTTAGGTAGCTTGCTTGAACTTATTCCAGCTAACTCATCATTGATTGATAATGAGCATTTAGTTATTCTTAGTAGTAAAATAAAACCAAGAGGGAAAGAAACAAAATATAAAAGTACCTTCACCTAAAATGTCTTATATTGTTCATTCTTTAGACAGAGGCTAAAGTAGGATTTTTGTAAAATAGGACAAAAGTATTTTATGTATTACATCAAACATGATTAAAAGGTTTTTTGAAGGTTTGTGATGATGGTGTTTTAGTTGTATTTATGTGTTGGACTATTTCCATCATCTAATATGAATATTAAATGTGTTTAGAAAAAAATTAACTTTATTTAAATATTCCAAATACATTCAACTGTTAACAATAACACCCAGATTAGTATATGCACAATGTTTCAAGGGGTTAATACTCAAAGAAATCTAAGATCCAGATTCGTTGATGAGGCCAGCAATACCTGAAGAAGCAGGAGAATAATATCTCTCAAAATGACGTGTATATACTAACTTGGGTGTTATTACTAACAGGTGAATGTATTTGGAATATTTAATAAAGTTAACATTTTTCTAAACACATTCAATAACCATATTAGATTGTGGAAGTAGTCCAACATATAAATATAAACAATTAAAATTAGATAAATTTTCATAAACACATTTGTATCTTAATATTTTAATTTAAAAAATACACAATACATATATGTGATTATAGATGGAGAATTGAAGTTTTAAATTTGATAGAGAGACTATGAATCAGAAGAACTGGATTAAACTTGGAAAGACTTTCATTTTTTGGTGGACAGATAACGATTGTAAATGATGATGATGAAATAAGAAACAGAGATTGATATGTAGAAAAATAAATTACATGAAGTTATTATAAATAATAGGGAAACCATTATGAAGATAGAAAAATAAATATACTAAACTACCATATAAAAAAACTAACTAGATAATAATAAAATATGAACAAGATGATAAATAAAAGTAAAGAAAGTTAGTAATAACAATAGAATAATTATGGAATTAAAATCAATAACAGTTAAATATACGACTGAGTTATGGATAGATAAATAAATAAGAAAAATGTAATAAAAAGAAATAGGCTCATCATAGACAAAAGTTGCTAAATAGATAGATAAGTAAACAGATACATAGACAAATGAACAGATAGAAAACAATAAATCATATGTCTTGATGAAAAAAATAGATAGGCAAGTACATAAATAATATTACAAAATATATATAGACGTGATTAGCTCAATATAAACAATCAGAGAAATGAGAAATCAATTAAAAATACTTTCGGAGATAAATAAAAATAGAAAGAAGAGATAAATTGATGTAAAAAAATATACACAACAGAAATATAAAACATACAACTAAAAAAAATGTAGTAGAAAAAGAAATTATTGAATAATATTTCTGTAGTACAAATTTCACTCCACTCTCACGCAAGTTAGGGACTGGTTTCTATCTACTTTTAATACCTCCTCGAGGGATGTAATCATAAACATATGACCAAAGATGTGAAAAAGATCTATGATCCCCAAGATATATATTTTGTACTAAACTATCAATCATCAGTTAGCCCAGACCATAATCTTTCACGCATACCTTTATATAGATAGCAAATTGCTATAGTTTAATTTATAAGTTTTAAATGTGTTGCCCTCATAACTTTGACACAAATCTCTTAATGAAGTATATTAATAATTTTCATCAGTCATTCATTAAAATAGAAGTTATCCAATAATGAGCAATATATTAATGAATAATATATTATTCATTATTTCATAATCTCTAGTTTAGGGAACATATATTGATAATTTTTTTTATTTTTTTATAAAAAATAAATTCTTAACGATGACCCCACCCTTTTTTTTTTGTTTATTTGTTTTCAAAAATAAAAAAACGGAGAGACATTAGAGTTACATGGTCTAAAAACTAGTTTATAAAATTTTATTAAATTCTATCATGCAATCACAATATTAGACAATTATATAAATTAATTTCCGCAATTTTTTAACAAGTTTTGGTTTAGAAAGAGAAGGGGGGGGGGTGTTTTTCTTCATCTCTCAGTGAAATTAAGAACAATGTGAATAAATGAGATATTCCGATAAAAAAAGTATTTTTTTTTTTTAAAAAAAGAAAGATTGCGGTTTAATTTTCTGAAATGATAAAACATTATTTCTACCAATGTGGTAAGCATTTGATGTGAAAGATATATTTAAAACTACAAATAATGTAACTAGTTTTCCTGATACAATATTTCATTTTAAATTTCAAAAAAGTACAAAATACTTTATATATGTGGTTTAACAGCGTGAATTCCTGTCAAGTTGACGGTCTTTCTTTTTAAACGGAAGAAGACTGTAACCAAGGAAAATAACGATTATGCATGGTATGCATATATATTAAATCCATAATCAGTGATTATATTTTGATTAACAGAAAATATGAATTTCATGATTGTAATGTTACGTGTTAATACATTTAAAAAAATAATATTTATAGTTGATATTCTTATCCTTCAAAAACATTCCAAAGAATTTAAATTAGATCTTATAAATTATTTTAAAATATCAACAGATTTTGAAGATGGTTCAGATTTGAATGATATGAATAGATTAGAGTAGCAAGAAAGATAGTTGATGCAAGAACGTAATAATTTACTTGTATATTTTATACTGAGATATGATAATATATGAAGAAAAGATTGAATATAAAAATAATATATTAAGAAGAATTAAATATCTAGGGTTTGTAAAATGGTCTAAAAAAGTTAATAAGATTATCACATGATCACCATTCTTTATGCTTACACAAGCTGATTTTTACAGAGGCAAAACTCCGTGTAATAGCATCATTCAGTGCAAGCCAGAGTAATCAATGGATGCAAGAAGGTTTGCGCATAAAATTCCTATCTAGTGCCTACTCATCCAATGTTACTGTTACTCTGACTTGCACTGAGTGGTGCTACTATATGGAGGGTTTTGCCTCTGTGAAGGTTATAAGAAATATAATTGTGAATTAGTGACGGAACCTATTGAAGAAAATAAAAATCTCAAAAATATAAATCAACATTTTGGAATTGGTAACAAATTTATTCCAACAACAACAAAAAAAAAAAAGATGTAACTGTTACAAGAAAAGAGAGACTTCACTGATAAAGGCCACAAGCCAGAAACTAGTCTGGGAATATTGGATGAGTAGGCATTAGATGGGGATTTTATGCACAAGCCTTCTGGCATCCATTGATTGCTCTGGTTGGCACAGGATGTTACTACTATATGGAGAGTTTTGCCTGTTTAATTTCTGAATTGCTCAATATTTTAAATGAGGAAATAAGATATGAAATTAAATCTATGAATCTGCTTCCAGTAATGTCTGATGAAGAAGCAGGTGAAGAAATAAAAATATTGTTGGCAAAGTTATATACTGAACATTTAAATAATAAAGTTGTACTAGAAGATTGGAAAAATATATAATTCATTTTGATATGTATAAAAGGTGATAAAGAAGGTATTAGAAATTACAAACCATCAGTTCTATACAATATTTTTACCAAAATAATTAGAACTCATCTTTAGTGAATATTGGATTTTAACTAACCAAAATACAAACCTGATTTAAAGTGGTTAAAATATAATGAATCTCATCTAAGTATTGAGAGAAATTATTATAGAAAGGGATAATGGATATTAGTTGCCATTATGTTTCAGATTTGTGGATTATGAAAAGATATTTGATTCTATTAACATTTCTTTGGTGATTAAAGCATTGGATCAACAAGATATAAATCCAGAATACTCTCATCTGAAGAATATTTATCAAAATGCAAAATCCATGATTAAATTACAAAAATATACTAACAAAATTGCAAGCATGTTGAGGCACTGGAAAGAGAAGCTATAATAAATACTTATATGAGTTGATAAATACTTGACAGCTGAGTGCTTTCGAGATGTTTAGCTGCATATTCATAGCCGATAGATATACTAAAAAAATTAACAATAAGAAGAGTTTCCAACAGAATGACTCTAAATCTCCAAAATTTTTTACAGCAGTTTTACAAGAAATATTTTGTGAATTAAAATGGGAAGCTAAGAGATTAAAAATAAATGGAGGTTATTTAAGTCATTTAGATTTTGAAAGTAATGGGTTTTAGAAAAAAAGTGTTTCAGAGCTTCAGGAAATGTTGCAAGGTTTATGAGATGAAAGTAAAAAAGAGTACTAAAGATACATGTTAAAATGGCTAAAGTAATATTCGATACATTTTTTCAAAAATAGAAAATAAAAAGTAATAACGATGAATTAAAAAAAGCTAACAACTACAAATATGTTGGTCAAATTATTGGTGCAGATGGAAGTGTAATGAATAAAACTAATCATAGAATTAAATGAATGAAGATAGAAATAACTTAATATTAAAAGGAATGAACTGTGTGTTTGAAAAGAAAGGGTTTTTAATCAATGTATTTACCATTTTTTATTTATGGTTCTGAGACTTGGATATTTAACTGAAGAGCTATACAGAGACTTCAAACCAGTCAACAAAGTATGGAGAGATGTATATTAGGAGTTACAAGAAGGGATGATAATAGTTGAACAGAAATCTTAAACTGGATCCCAAAGATTAAGAAAGATATAGAAAAAAAACTGTACGCGAGATTGATAAATGAAATAAGGAAGTTAAGTGGTGTGATGTGGATAAGAGAGGCAAGAAATTAGAAAAATTGGATTAAACTTGGATAGACCATCATCCTGCAGGGATAATAGTTAAAATGATAATGACTTAAACATTATAATTATTTTCTATAACCTACATTTTTTAACCCATATCTATTAACAGTACAGATATTCTTGTCATGTATTTGAGTAGATGGGGATAAACAATTATATGTGCAGCAATAAGATGAATTATTTATAATCTCCAATATTATAATTTTATAAAATTAAATACTAATATTAATTTTACCACTTGTAATGGTTTTTAATAAATTATATAAAAGTCATTTATTACAAAAAATGATTAATTATTTTTATAGCAAATATTTTATCTCTTTAACAAACCAAAATCAAGTTTTACACGTAGCACATCTAATTAGCTAAATAAAAAATTGTGATTGCTTGTTATATTAGGATTATTCTAATAAAAGTATATTTTGCTTTTTATTCAAAAACTTTTTGGAAATCTATTAAATCATACCATTTTGGAAAAATGGATTTCATTATTATTTTATAAAGAAATTGCCTTGATAAAATGTTATAAATATTAAAATAAGTATCTTATTAAAAAATATTGAAAAAAAATGTTATATATAACAAATATATGCATAATCAGATATTGTACTTCATTATAATTTTTTAATGGTTTAATAGCATGAAATGAAGCATCTCCTATGCATCTTTAACTTGTTTTTAACTACTATTATTAACATAGTTTTGCTGATTTTATGTTTATTTTGTAGAATGTGATATGATGTGATGTGGTGCACCATGACCTCCTTATATGGAGTCAGGAATCTCTCAGAAACTATGTCCAGTGAAACACGTTAGCTACTTTATCTTCCCTTCCCATTCCCCACACTAAGTTTTCATATATCCTGCTCCATTTATACAGAGTCAGAAATCTCTCAGTAACTATGTAAAGAGAAACCTGTTAGCCACTTTACCTTTCCTTCCCATTCCCCATACTAAGTTTCACCATACCCTGCCCCATCCCATTTCTACAACATAATCTTTGTCAATGTCATGGCCTTCATATCTAAATACCCCTTATCTGTCACCAAACCCAGCATAAAAATGAATAACCCTCTTTTTGTATAAATACTTTGTTTATATTTAGCCTTCAATAACTTCATTATTTGTACCCTTTCTGCTTTCAAGCATTTACATTGAATCAACAAATGCCTTTGTCACACAACTTGCAGACTAAATCACCCATATTTTTCGATTTACATGTATATTCGCTTGTTGCTAAAGCCTTAAACAATAAATTATTTCCCTTGCTTTTATCATAAATTAACTCACACCCAATGTTCCATTTACTTATATATATATATATATATATCTATATATATATATCTATATATATATATATATATATTTATATATATATATATATATATATATATATATATATATATAAACTCTTTTTATTCTTCATACTAGTTCTCCATCTCTCCAACTCCCTATTCTTTATTAATGCATCTATTCTTTTATCCCATTCCTTATTCCTATAACACTCAACAATCCTCCTAACACAATCATCCCACCTTTTGTACAAGTATACTGATAAAAATTGTTTATCCAAATCTTCTGCATACTGCATTACTTTTCTCACTCATCTTGTTGCCTGCCCTTTAGCTCATAATCCAATTAAATACTATTTTGGCTATTCTTTTATTATCCATAAACTGCAACCTGCCAAACATTTTTATTTTGCTTTTTGCATCTCTAATATAAAAAACTTGACCATCCCATTTCTCATTGAAATGCCTCCTTTGCTGCCCACACACCTGCATTTAATGCATGTCTTCCTTTTCCCTTTGTACTTTTTCTAAGTAATCTAATACCCCTTTACTAACGCAGTGCATCATTGTCATATATTAACCCTGCTACTGCCCCTCCCTTCCATACAATTCTAGCTACATCATATTTATTATGTGAAAACACTGTTAATTTCTTTATCAATCTCCAATAGTTTTTCTTCTTTATCAATACCTTTTTTTTCTTTGCTTTATTTATCGATTTTTTCTCCCATTCATCCAAGCAATTTTTCTGATTACTCAAGATGATTTCCAAATAACTATATATATTCACCACACTTAACTTTATATCCCCCAATAAAAATTCTTTGTCTTTTTTCCCCCCAATATTAACCATCATTATATTTGATTTTTCTTCACTAAATTTAATCCCTATCTCTTTACCCACCCTAGTGCATGTCCTCAGCATAACTTCTATATCTTATTTCTGCACACAAAAAGACATCATCTGCAAAAAAAAAAAGACCTGACAAAGTATGTACTCCCTTGCCACTTATTAATGGTATCTATATCCCTCTTCTTAGTCTTTCTATTGATATCTCCATTTCACTCAAATAAAACAAAAAAAAGGGACATAGGGCATCCTTGCCTTAGTCCTACCCCATTTTTAACTTTAACTGATTCTATATCCCCTAATTGATATGTAAAGTAATTATTTTCATATAATTTCTTAATAATATCCACTAAAACTTCATCCATTCCCAAATTTGCTAAAGTTATTCATAATCTATTTCTATTTACTCTATCCCATGCCTTCTCTATATCTATAAAACTCATATATAACTGTCTACCTGAATTCCTACTCATATCCATAAGTTGTGTAACTACAAATAAACTATCTCCTATATGCCTATCTGACCTAAAACCTCTCTGTATTCCCCCCACTACATTATTTTTTTCATCGACTTTCCAACTCCTCCAGCCACCATATATGAAAAAACATTATGTAAAACTGATGCTACCGCTATCAGTCTATAATTGTTTAACTTTCTATGATCTTACCCTTTCTTTTAAATAATAATCTTACTCATGTACTACTCCAACTACCTGTAAAAACTCTTTTCTGTGCCATCTTATTAAAAAAATGATAATAGCTTTACTTTTGTCTTATGCCCTAAATTCATTACCATCTCTGCTGCCCATCCATCTAAACCTCTTGCCTTGCCACTTTTCAATTTCTTTCCTGCCTCATTCAGTTCATTTTCTGTAAACATAATATTCACATTACTATATGCTTTCATATTTTTATCCCTCTGTCTATATCCATTACATACTTATTTAAGATTCTCTCTAATTCTTCTCCAGAGCTACACTCTATTCCCTCATCATCTACTAATACTATCTTTTTCTCCCCTACATTTCTCCTTTTAATGTAATTACAAAATTTTTTACTCCCATGTATTCCATTTTTATTAATTTCCTCCAACAATTTACTATTCAATTTTATTTTCTCTCTATAATTATCTATTTTAGCTAACTTCTTCTTTTCTAAGTATTTTTCCCATTTAGCATTAATATCTTTATCACTTTCTTTGTTCTTAATAATACACTTATTTTCTCTGCATGCTTTTTTCCTCTCTTTTACACTTTTACTAACTCATTTTTATTACTTTTATTCTTCTGAATATTCTCACCTAAAACCCTATTTGTCACTTTTTTATTTTATCACACCAATTCTTATACTCATTCCCAACCAACTCTTCCATGGTTTCTTCAACTTGTATCTTATATTCTCCCAACTTATTCTTATCATTCACTCTCCATCCACATCTTTCACTATTATTTCTACTTTTATTTCTACTCTCCATCACATTACTAACCATTTCGATTACAAAGAAATTATGATCACTATTACATACTCTTTCTTTATTATCATCATCTTAATTTTCTGTACTTTATTCATTCCATCTTTCTCTACCATACATAATCTATTGTGTGGAATATATTATTTCTAGATCATGTGTATTGTTCCTCATAAATACTTGATAAATTTTCAATACTCAAATTCATTCTTTGTCAAAATTTCTTCAAAAGCTGTCCATTCTTATTATCTACATCATCAATTTCTTCAATATGCCCATCCATATCTCCTATAACCATTATTCTCTTCCTCTTTTCTTTAAAACTCTGCATATCCTTAACTAGGCATTCATATATGTTACTGTTCCACTCCATTATAATTTAACTATTTTCAGTAGCTATTTAAACTATAATCACCATCCAGTCTTGTCTTCCCAACCTTATTTCAAACCATAAATATTCTTGGCATTTAAAAGTATTTAAATATTTGTTTGATATCCCTTTTTTTCTTTCTCTTTTCTATTTATACCCTGCCATACCAAATTTTCCAAAATAGGTTCTTCTTCTCTTAGATGTATTTTCACTACTGCTAATACTGCAAGCTCTTCATTTTCAATTGTTTTTTAACTCCAGCCACTTTTCTGGTCTCCCAACATCTTGCATATTCACATACCCAGATTTAACAATTTTTTCTTTCCTAACTACTCTTTTATAAATTCTTTTGATTCTTTTTTCTCCATTATGTTTATAAATAACTTGCTTATCATTAATTTTACAGACCCATTCCCTCTCCACATTTACACTTATATCTAAATCACCTACCCTTTGCTTATTTCTTACATCCTGTCTTGTATTGAATGAGACATTAATGAACTTTGTGAAGTTAGAAGAAAAGGTGGAGAGACAATTGATTTAAAAAGTGGACATGTACACCTGGGTCTCATTTTACGCGATAGATAGGTTCCTCATAAAACACATGCAAACGAAGTCGCGCAAAAATAAATGTAACTTACCTTGAAAAAGGAGGGATACAGACTGTGATTTTTCAAAAATTGCATAAAAGCAAAGCACCAATGTAAAATTACTTTAAAATTCGCGCAAAAAAAAAATAAAAAAATAAAATATGACTAATAAAAAAATTCCAATTTGAAAAAATTGATACAAGACAAACTTTTTTTAACTATAATATTTAATTTTATTCAAAACAATATATTTTTATGCATAATTTACAGTAATTTACATTTTTTTATACACGTTTTAATTATTATGGTTATTTGCTGATAAACAGGTTCGTTTGCAAACTGGTAAAAAATCAGATTCTTCACAAGAGGAAATACTAGCGCCAATGTCACTCTCATGTTGTGTTAATGGTTTTCTGGTGACAACATAATTAGTAATTAATCTAACAACTAAAAATTAAATTCTTATTTTTGTCTTTAATTTTTTAATTTTCAATTTTAATTATGCCCACTGCTATTACTCACCTTTTAAAAATAAACTTGCAGACACTAAATGATTAATAATTGATTACGTTCTTTTTTAAAAAGCAAAAACAGAATGTGATTTAAAATGCAAAATTAACACACACAAAATTTGAACAAATTTACATTATAATCTTTTTAATGTGTGTATACATAAAATGTGGAAATCATGATTTTAATTTCATTATTGCATAAAATCTTACTATTATAAAGCACTGAAAATATTGAAATTACTAAGATGAAAGACGAATTTCAATAATGTGCTATTACTTTCAATATGACATAAGTGCGTGAAATCTATTATATTTAAAGTAATAGCGCATTATCGGAGTTTGACTTCCAGAGAAATGTGAATCGCATTAAATAAATCCGCATAAAAAGAGACCCAGATGTACTCTACTACAAAGGCACAAATATTGGAAGTACAAGTGGAGTATGATTCATTATAAATAAAAAGTGGATGAACAACATTGTGTAAATTGATGGTGTAGCAAACAGAGTGGCAAGATTAGTTATTCAATTTAATAGTAGATATCAACTGTAGATAATTCAGGTTAATGTCACAAGTTCTCATAGTAATAAAATAGAAGATTTTTATATGGATGTACAAAAAATATTTTGATTAGAGTAAACAACATTTTAAAATTATTATGGGGGATGTTAATGCTAGAATTGATAAACGAATGAAAGTGATGTAGGTAAATTTGATTATGGTAATAGAAATGAGAGAGGACATAGACTTGTGGAGTTTGCAGAAAAAGAAAAACTTTCTATTATGAATTCTTTTTTTGAGAAAAAATGTTAAAAGGAAATGGACATAGAAGCATCCCAATGAAGGTACAGCAAAAGTGGATTATATTTTGATTAACAGAAAATACATATTTCAAGATTGTAATGTTCTTAATAAATTTAACACAGGAAGTGATCGTCGATTAGTAAGGTGTAAGATACATGTTAATGCAAAACTAGAGAGGTGAAAATTATTAAGAAAAACAATATTGACAGTTGATATTCCTAATCTCCAGAAACATTCTAATGAATTTAAATTTGAACTTACAAATCGGTTTCAAGTATTAGTAGATTTTGAACATGATTCAGATTTGAATAAAATTAATATGAAAATAACTGATACACTTTTAAAAACTGCAACAAAAATACCTGGTAGAAATAAGCAGTAATTGACCAATAAAATTTCTACTGAGACTAGGAAATTTATGAAGAAAAGAAGAAATATGAAGATATATAAAAATGATGCATTAAAAAGGAATGTCTTGAATTTTATAAAATTGTACAAAAAAGAGTGGATAATAATATAAGAAATGCTAATTGTGAACTAGCAAGGAAAAGTCTTAAGAGTGTAAAATAATATTTTGGTATTGGTAGGAAACTTATATCTACAATAAGGGAAAATAATGGAACTATTATTAAAAAGAAAGTTATCATAGAATGGGTAAAAGAGTTCTATCAAGAATTATATAGTAATAATGTGCAAGTACTTCCTAAATCTATTATATCATCTTAATTGCCCAGAATTTTAAATGAAGAAGTGAGACATGCAATTAAATTTATGAAGAAACCAAAAGTTTCAGGGAATGGTGGAATTATATTAAAAAAAGCAAGTGAAGAAATATAACTTTTTTTGTTCAAAGTTATATACTAAATCTCAAAATGATAAAGATGTACCAGATGATTGGAATAATGAAGTATTAATAGATTAAAAAGGTGATACAGAAGATATTAAAAATTATAGACCTATCAGCCTTTTATCAGTTTTATACAAAATTTTTACCAAGCTAATTGCAACTCATCTACAGAGAACATTGGATGTCAAACAACAAATAGAATAAGCTGGATTTAAAAGTAATTTTAGTACAGTAGTTCATATCCAAGTATTGAGAGAGGTTATAGAAAAGACCAATGAATATGAAATGCCATTATGTCTTGAATTTGTAAATTATAAAAAGGCATTTGATTCTATAAGCATTTCTTCAGTGATTAAAGAATTGGACCATCAAGATATAGATCCAGGAAATTATCATATTCTGAAGAATATTTATAAAAATGCAACAGCAACAATTAGGTTGCATAATGATACAAGGAACATTGAGAAGTGTGTAAGACAGGGTGACTCAATATATCCAAAACTTTTAACAGCAGTGCTGCAAGAAGTATTTTATGGATTAAAATAGGCAGCTAAATGGAGATTATTTAAGTCATTTACATTTTGCAGATGATGTAATTGTTTTTGAAAATAATGCTTTAAAGCTTCAGGAAATATTACAGGAGTTATCAGATGAAAGTAAAAAAGTAGGTCTAAAGATAAATGTTAAAAAGACTTAAGTGATGTTCAATTGATTTTCTCAAAAGATGAAAATAAAGACTGATTATGATGAGTTAGATAAGTTAACAACTACATAAACTTTGGTAAGATTATTTCTACAGATGAAAACATAATGGAGGAAATTAATCATGGATTTAAACATGGTTGGAGGCTTTTAGTAGAAATAAGTTAAGAAAGGAAATATGCCTATGTGTTTTAAAAGGAAGGTTTTTAATAAATATGTTTTACCAATTCTTACTTATAGATCTGAGACTTGAACACTTAACAGAAGAGCAATACAGAGACATCAGACACTTGAAGACATATGGAAAGATGTATGTTAGGAGTATTAAGAAGAAATCAAAAACACATATATGGCTAAAAAAAACAACAGTGTTACTAACATCATAGAACAAATTAAAAGACTGAAGTGGAGTTGTGCTGGCCATATTGTTAGAAGAGATGATAGTAGATGAAAGTGGAGTTGTGCTGGACATATTGCTAGAAGAGATGATAGTAGGTGGACAATTGAAATATTAAACTGGAGTCCAAGAGATTGTAAAAGATGCATAAAAATACCACATGGGAAATGGATGGATGAAATAAGAAAGTGTGAAGCAGGAATGTAGAGAAGAGAGGTTAGAGTTTGGAGAAGATGGATTGAACTTGGAAAAACCTTCATCCTGCAGTGGTTTGATAATGGTTGACAATGACCATAATGATCATACTTAAAACATCCTCTCCCTTACACATTCTTTTTTTTTCATGTGTCTTAGCATCGGCCGGGAAGCGAACCCGCAACCCAGGCAACTGCTTAAAACATAAAAATTCACCTTTTTTTTTTAAAGATGTCTGTAGTTATATGTGGTATGTGGAGAGAATGAAAGTAAGATTATTGTAGCATAAAAAAAATTGCTTCAAATTTCTGTTGATATATATATATGTGTGTGTGTGTGTAAAAAAAATGTTGAAAATTATAAAAACTGATTAAGCATTATGTAGTAATTTAATATAGACAACTTTTATTACTAATGTTAAAGTTTAATTTCCATTTTTTAATTCATTTTTTTCTTTAGTAATAACAAATTTTCGTGAATATATATATATATATGTACACACACATCCAAACTTATATATATATAATCTTTATATATATAAAGATTCTTTATTCTGTCATAGCAATAACCATTTTTACAAAAATAAATTGAAAATTGTGTGCTAATTATCTTACAATAATAGTTACTTTTATATATAAATAAAACCTTGCATGTATAGTTATTATAAAATAGTTTAATGACCTGTAACAAAATTGAGCTTTCTAAAAGAATGAATGCAAATTTGTATGTGTTTTATTGATAGTAATTGCTTCTGGGATAACTAATAATCAGTAATTGATGTTATTATATAAGAAAATAAATGTTTAAAAGTATTAAAATTCATGTTTTTTTTAAGTAAAATTTTTCCGCAAATGTAAAACTAATAAAATTAATTTCACTGAATGTATATGCAAATATCTACTCTTATATATAAGGTACATACAATATTATAGTATCTAAATGTGCGTATTTACACGTTCCACTAATAAGCCATATGTATGTGTTTATTTAGTTCATATATATATATTCACAAAGTTAGTAAATTATCCTCCCTCAGGCTATGACTTTTTAAAAACACTCTAAATGTTAACAAAGAAACAAGAATAGAATGAATGAAGCATATCCTTGTCAACATTTTGGTAATTCAGAGTGAACTTAATTTATCAACCAGATGGAATATGGCATTAAATGACTCATAATTAATTATGCTAGGCTGTAGACAGCATCTCATTTTTAATACCTTGATTGTAATAATTAAGCAATATTTAATACTAAATTTTAAATTAAACATAACTCAATATATATGTAAACAAAGAAAGTAAATCACTTTACCCCAAGCTATGACGTAAAAGCACTTTAAATGTTGAACAAAAAATCAAGAATAGAAAGAATCAACCTATTCTAGATATGTAGCTCTGATGTTTATAAGCATATCTTTGTCAACATTATTAGTAATTTAGAGTGAAATTATTTTTTCCATATTCCATTAGGTTGATAAATTAATTGCACTTGCAATTATCAACAATGTTGACAAAGATATTATTATAAATATCAGAACTACCAATAATAGGCGGATTAATTGATTCTTTGTTCAACATGGAATGCTTTTAAGTCATAGCCTGGGGGAGGGCTATTTATTAACTTTTTGCATATGCATTGAGCTATGTTTTTTTTTTTTCCATGTGTCATAGCATCGGCCGGGACGCGAACCCACAACCGTCTGCAACCAACTACTTGCTTGCATGGCGACTGCGATACCTCTCGGCTAACAATGCAAGACAGATGTTTAAATGTAAAGTTTGCATATTGTCAAGCGTTGTTAGCCGAGAGGTCATCGCAGCTGCCATGCAAGCAAGTAGTTGGTTGCAGGCGGTTGTGGGGTCACGTCCCGGCCGATGCTATGACATATGAAAAAGGAAAAAAAAGTTTGCATATTAAATCTTGTTCCATTATTACAATCAAGGTGTTAAAGTGATATGATGTCTCCAGCCTTGAATAATTAATTATTAGTTTAATAACTCTTAAATGCCATATCCCATCTGGCTGACAAATTAATTTCCCTCTGAATTACCAACAATGCTTATAAACATCAGAGCTAGTAAGAATAGGTGGATTCATTCTATTCTTGATTCTTTATTCAACACTTACAGTGCTTTTAAATCATAACCTGGGGAAAGGTGATTTACTCCCTTTGTTGTTGTTTTTTCATATGTCATGGCATCGGCTGGGACGTGAACCCACAACTGTCTGCAACCAACTACTTGCTTGCAAAGCTGCTGTAATAACGTCTCGGCTAACAACACTTGACTACTCCCTTTGTTGCTATGTTTAAAGTTTACCTATTAAATGTTCTTTCATTATTGCAATCAAGGTGTTAAAGTGATATGATGTCTCCAGCTTTGAATAATTAATTGTGAGTTAAATAACTCTTAAGTTCCATATTCCATCTGGTTGATAAATTAATTTCACTCTGAATTACCAACAGTGTTGACAATGACACGTTTATAAATATCAGAGCTACCAAGAATAGGTGGATTTATTCTATTCTTGATCCTTTGTTCAACATTTAGAGTGCTTTTATGTTATAGCCTGGGGAAAAGTGATTTACACCCTTTGTTTCACATTGAGCTATGTGTAATTTAAAGTTTATATGCGTGTGTTCATATATAATGTAAAATGTTTTATTTATATTTGAAATAAATTATAATACGACATAAAACACAAACATAAGCATCTAAGGATGTGCTAATTTTATATGAAAAAACTTTTAGATAATAAATTATTGCTACAGTCATCTTAATATAAACAAATGATTCTCATCGAGTGTCATAATATATAGTACTATAGAAACATCATCATCATCATCATCATCAACCATTATCAATCCACTGCAGGATGAAGGTCTCTCCAAGTTTAATCCATCTTCTCTGATCTTTAGCTTCTCTTCTCCACAACACCCCTGCACATTTTCTTATTTCATCCATCCATCTCACATGTGGTCTCTTTCTGGGTCTTTTACAATCTCTTGGAATCCAGTTTAAAATTTCAATTGTCCATCTATTATCATCTCTTCTAGCAATATGTCCAGCCCAACTCCATTTCAATCTTTTAATTTTTTCAATAAGGTCAGTAACACCTGTTTGTTGTCTTACCCATACATTGCGTTTTCGATCTCTTCTTGTTACTCCCAACATACATCTCTCCATACTCCTTTGAGTGGTCTGAAGTCTCTGTATTGCTCTTCTATTAAGTGTCCAAGTCTCAGATCCATAAGTAAGAACTGGTAAAACACATTTGTTAAAAACCATCCTTTTCAAACACATAGGCATATTTCCTTTTAGTATCAAGTTATTTCTACCAAAAGCACTCCAACCAAGTTTAATTCTATGATTAATTTCCTCCATTATGTTCCATCTGTATTAATAATCTGACCAAGGTATTTGTAACTGTTAACTTCTTCTAATTCTTCATAATCAATCTTTATTTTCATATTTTGAGCAAATCGATTAAACATTACTTTAGTCTTTTTAACTTTTATCTTTAGTCCTACTTTTCTACTTTCATCTGCTAACTCCTGCAACATTTCCTGCAGCTCTGAAGCATTATTTGCAAAAACAACTACATCATCTGCGAAATCTAAATGACTTAAATACTCTCCATTTACTTTCACTCCTTTAATTTCCCATTTAATTCACAAAATACTTCTTGCAGCACTGCTGTAAAGAGTTTTGGAGATATGGAGTCACCTTGTCTTACACCTTTCTCAATGTTGATTTTTCCAGTATCATTATGTAATCTAATTGTTGCTGTTGCATTTTTATAAATATTCTTTAAAATATGACAATATCCTGGATCTATACCTTGATGATCCAATGCTTTAATCACTGAAGAAATGTGTATAGAATCGAATGCCTTTTCATAATCTACAAATCCAAAACATAATGACAACTCATATTCGTTTGTCCTTTCTATGACTTTTCTTAATACCTGGATATGATCTATTGTATTGTTCTCTTGGTTGGTGGAAATCCAAAGTTCTCTGTAGACGAGTTATAATTATCTTGGTAAAATTTTTTATATAAAACTGATAAAAGACTGATAGGTCTGTAATTTCTAATATCTTCTTTATCACTTTTTTTTAAATATTAATATTATTACTGCATTCTTACAATCTTCCGGTACATCTTTATCATTTAGACATTTGGTATATAACTTTGTTAAAATTGTTTCTATTTCTTCACCTGCTTCTTTTAATATATCAATTATAATTCCATCATTTCCTGGAACCTTTCCTTTCTTCATACACTTAATGGCATGTCTCACTTCTTCATTTAAAATTCTGGGCAATTCGGAAGATGTAATAGATATAGGAGGTATTTGTTCTTTATTACTATATAATTCTTGATAAAAATCTTCTACCAATTTCATGATGTCATCTCTCTTTTTAGTAATAATTCCATCTTTTTTTCTTATTGCAGATATAAATTTCCTACCAATACCAAAATGTTGTTTAACATTTTTGAGACTTTTATTTTCTTCTACAGCTTTCCTTGCTATTTTACAGTTATACTTTCTTATACCATTTTCAACTCTTTTTCTGTACCATTTTACAAAATTCGAGATATTCAATTCTTTTTAATACATCATTTTTGTATATCTTCATATTCCTTCTTTTCTTCACAAATTCTCTAGTCTCAGTAGAAATTTTATTAGTCAATTGCTGCTTTTTTCTACCAGCTATGTTTGTTGCAGTTTTTAAAAGTGTATCAGTTATTTTCATATTAATTTCATTCAAATCTGTATCATGTTCAAAATCTCCTAACACTTGAAACCTATTTGTAAGTTCTAATTTAAATTCATTAGAATGTTTCTGAAGATTAGGAATATCAACTGTAAATATTGTTTTTCTTAATAATTTTTGTCTTTCTAGTTTTACATTAACATGTAACTTACACCTTACTAATCGATGATCACTTCCTGTGTTAAATTTATTAAGAACATTACAATCTTGAAATATGTATTTTCTGTTAGTCAAAATATAATCCAATTCTACTGTACCTTCATTTGGATGATTCCATGTCCATTTTTTTTTAACATTTTTCTCAAAAAATGAATTCATAATATAAAGTTTTTTTTTTTCTGCAAACTCCACAAGTTTATGTCCTCTCTCATTTCTATTACCATAACCAAAATTACCTACAGCAATTTCATCTTTCATTTGTCTACCAATTCTAGCATTAAAGTCTCCCATAACAATTTTAAAATGTTGTTTACTCTGATCGAAAGCCTTTTGTATATCCATATAAAAATCTTCTACTACTTCATCACTATGAGAACTTGTTGGGGCATAAACCTGAATTATCTGCATTTGGTATCTGCTATTAAGTTGTATAACTAATCTTGCCACTCTGTCCGATACACCATCAATCTCCACAATATTGTTCTTCCACTTTTTATTTATAATGAATCCTACTCCACTTGTATTTCCAATATGTGTGCCTTTATAATAGAGTATATGTCCACTTTTTAAATCAATTGTTTCTTCTCCTTTTCTTCTAACTACACAAAATCCAATAATGTCCCATTTAATATAAGACAGTTCTTCTTCTAATTCTTGCAATCTTCCTTCACTTGAATGTGATCTGCAGTTGTAAGTACCTAAATAAAAAGTCATCATCAAATGGCAGCCTGGATCTGCAATCAGGGGATTCTTAGCACCCTCCGCCTTCGGCCACCAACCGCTGCCTTGGTTGGTGACTTTACAGCCTCCTGGGAATAAGGGCCATGCTTTATTTTTGTCTGTCATAATTGTATATATGTATTGGAAAAATATTTGTCATTTACACAAACATTCATTCTGCCTTATCAGGCACTGAGAAGAAAGACCATGGTGTTTCTTGATCTTAAACTCAGAGGTAAAAAGCCAATAAACTCACCATGCTGGCTAATGCGTGTTGGTGAGCAGTCCATCCATGTTCGTATACTATATGAATAATCACATAATAATAACAGCTGCAACGACAAGAACGTATGGAGTGGACATTAGGAATTTGCCCTGCTCGGTTCCTTTAAGGCCTCCAAGAGGAATCAAAGGGTCTCCTTTCAGTTAATAGCATACGCATATGAATATAAATATTACACGCACTTTATTATACATTGCAGAATATTCTTTCCGTGAAAGTTGAAACTGTTATTTTAAATATCTATCACATAATTTTCATCATTACCACGAAAGTATATGTTAACATAAAAATAACGTACTTGTTTTAAATAGAAAGTAAACAAAAAAAGTCTAAATTTTCCCTTCTTTATTGTGACTTTATAGACAAATTCTGAAGATGATTTTGAGTTGTAGTGAGAAAAATTATTTCACCTTATATATATAATCAAAGTAATGTTCAAATCATTATTTTAAAATATATATATATATCTTCTCAATCAATTACATTATAAATGTTGATATATTAAACACTTTTTAAAAAAATTGAAATATTTTTTTTATATTTTACAAACAAATATTTATATACGTAAACTATTTTTTTAAAAAATACAAAATTTTTAATATATAATCAGTGATATAATGGATTTTCTCAAAATATGAAAATTAAGAATGATTGTAATGAATTAGAAGAAGTTAGCAGCTATAAATACCTTGGTCGGATTATTCATACAGATGGAAACATAATGGATGAAATTAATAATAGAATTAAACTTGATTGGAGTGCTTTTGGTAGAAATAACTTGATACTAAAAGAAAATATGCCTATGTGTTTGAAAAGGAATGTTTTCAATAAATGTGTTTTACCTGTTCTTACTTATGGATCTGAGACTTGGACACTTAAGCAATACAGAGACTTCATCCCACTCAAATAAGTATGGAGAGATGCATGTTGGGAGTAACAAGAAGAGATCCAAAACACAATATATGGGTAAGAGAACAAACAGGTGTTACTGACCTCATTGAAAAAAATAAAAGACTGAAGTGGAATTGGGCTGGACATATTGCTAGAAGAGATAATAGTTAGACAATTGAAATCTTAAACTGGATTCCAAGAGATTGTAAAAGACCCAGAAAGAGACCACATGTGAGATGGATGGACAAAATAAAAAAGTATGCAGGGCTGATGTGGAGAAGAGAAGCTAAAGATCAGAAAAGATGGATTGAACTTGGAGAGACATTCATCCTGCAGTGGATTGATAATGGTTGATAATGATGATGATATTTTTTTAGAGTGTTGTAATTTATAATAGATAAATCAAAACATTTAAGTGTTGTTAAGGGCTTATGTATAATTTAATATATCACTAATTAGAGAACATTACAATGAATATTTTGTATGTATGATGAAAATACTTAGATTAATCCTATGTTTGGCTAATTTTTATTACTATTAGTGTGCAGTTAAATCTTAATTGCCATCATCAATTTTCAATCTTTTTTTGTCATTACCAGGGTCTCTAGTCACTAAATAAGCAGATCAGTCACAGTAATTGTATGTATATATATATATATGTTATATATATATATATATATATATATATATATATATATGCTATCACTTGTTATTTATGTTCAAAATAGAACAGTAAATATTTACTAAAAAAATAACAGTTAAGAATTATCATCCATTTGATTTTTATATGGGATAATAAGCCATGAGACAAAAATTGAGAAATACTGAACAAAATTCTCACTGTCAATGGTATCATAAATAGTGCCACTAATAATAACATACGAATAAAACTGATTTTCTGAGTAATTTTAATGTTTATACAATCATAAAATAACAATGATGATTAAATCAAATCACCTTTATTTGAATGTGAATTGCAGTTCAATCCTTAATAAAGAATTACATTTCCTGATAGACCATGTAGTGAACCAATTTTCTCATGATCAGCCAAAAGGTGATAAAACAATTTTATTTTCACACAAATATAGTAACATGTATATAATATTAGAATTAATTCCTTTTTTTCAGGAAGGGAATTTTTACATACTATGTCACAGTTGAGGTTAGGTGATATAAAGTTCTGAAGAAGATTGCTGGGGCAATCGAAACTGTAAACTGTAAGAAAGGGTGATAAATAAAGCATTTTAGTAACAGTAGTAAAGTACTTGGATAATTTAGTATTATATGAATTCTTACATATGTTTGAATCTTTTTTAGAAGGTTTAAACAATTTTTTTTTTTTTGCCATTAAATACAGAATACAGAGCAAAGATATTATTTACATATTAAGGAGTTAAGATGGACATATTTATAAAAATATAATGGAAAGAAAGGAAATAGACATTTTTACTAATAATATCAATGTTATTAGTCATAAACTATTATTAATATCATGTCACAGAATTTAAGACGTTTTATAATAAAATTTAAAATTTGAATTAATGTGGTAGGTTTTCCATCAACTATAATTAAATTAATAAACATCAAAATAAACTATAATTAAATTTAAATATATTCTTGAATATTTATCTTAAATTATTTAATAATTTTCAGGCACTTTAATGAACACATTTCATTCTACTTTAACTAATTATTGGTGAAAACCAAAAAACTCATTTAGAGACTAGGGGGGAAAATCTCTTTTTTTTTCTTCACACAATTTATATTTTTCTCAAAAATATTTTATAAGCAAATAATAGAAAAAATATATTATAAATATATGTTTAGAATATATATAAAAAATAACTTGTTAATTAGAAAAATTGTAATTTTAGACCTTTTAGAAATTGAATAAAATATAAAATATCACTATTCAATTGTTTAGAAATGTGTACATTTACAGTTTTATAGGTAATGTTACATGGCTATATTTTTAGGTGGAAAATCTTGAATGTTTGAGTTCTCTTTAGGACAATGGTGCCTAACATAAATAAAATATTTGAATTTTCAGCAAGATTAACCCATAATACTAGTATGGCGTTTTTATTAGGTTATTGTTGTTTCACAAATCCATTTCTATGTTTAATTCTCTTTTTTACTTTTAGATAAGCAATTCAGTATATTGGACTCATTTTAACTTTCGTTAACATGTTCAGCAAACAGATGGGCAGTTGTCAGTTTATTTGGTCTTACCTTTGTAAATTCTTCCAGCATGATATGCTTTCATTCTTGATGAAATTCCATATCATGAGATCCATGGTAATATATCTATAAATGTTTTCAGCCAATAATCCTGTTGGCCATAATAGCTTCAACAAGGAATGGCATAACTAAGGTTAAAAAATAAACTAGATAATGTTTTTCCAAGATACTGCCTTACCATCATTATGATTGTTGTTCAACATTAGATTGAGCTTATAACCATATGGTAGCTTAATTTCAATGTTCAGTTCCAATTGTTTTTCCACTAACTAGCAACAATTCCAAAATATCTAACAATAACAAATATTTGGAAGTTATTTTTTATAGACAAGCCACTGTTGACCAAATGCATATTTTCCAAGAGTTGCCTTCCTATGTGAGTATTATTAATAGAAAGATTTGATCATTGATTAATTGCTTCATTAATACAATACGTTGATATTTAATATTCTTTCAGTTTCTATCAGGGCACCCTCAACTTCTACTCTGCTACATTATAATCCACCAGTCCACAGAAACAGATTTGTTTACAACTGATATGTGTTTTCAGGCTTAATGACCAATTTTATAAAAAAACGTGCATTTTAAGTACTTACCATTTAATGTAAATTTTAATAATTGTTGGCAACTTTTGAAGATTTTAATGAGCCAAATGTGCACTTTGATATTTTTTTTCATGTGTCATAGCATCGGCTGGGATGCGAACCAGCTAACCCGGGACAACTGCTTGTAAGGCAGCCGTGCTGACCTCTCGACCACCAATGCTTGATATTTACATTTTAAACTGAATAATTATACAAATTAAAATATATATTATAACCCCCACCCCATCTGTAATCAAACTATTATATTTTTAATCCAATTGTATCTCGATATATATATTTTTAAAATTAAAATAGGAGATATTACATTTTGTTTTATTTTTTACTTTTAAGTACAATTTTACACAACCATAAATGGTTTTAATAATATATAATTATCCCTCACGTTTGTCTCGGGCTAGTGTTTTAACAACTACTGTGAATTAATATTAGGTTACTGAAACGCCACATGTCTTCACGTAATTTCTTAAACATATATACTCAATATGTAGTTTTGTATAATTTACATTCATTTAATTTTTTATTTAACTCATTTTAAAGCTTTTATACTGCAAAATTAATATCCTTAGTATTAATTATTTCACTAAGATTTACTGCTTTGATTAAACTTTTGTTACTTTTTATGTCTGATTTTTTTTTTCATGTACTGACATCGTAATTCTTTCACCAATAGTCATAATATATATAAACATTTTATCATTTATATTATTCACATTTCCACGAATAATTCATTGTTTTTAAATAAGAGATTTCCTTCTTTCACATTCATAACAAAATCTTCTCTGTTGGATGGATGTTGCTTTGTTATACAGTATGTACGATATTAATTTTTGTTATTAGCTTTCTCAATTTATCTATTAGAGAACTATGCTTTACATTGTCAAATGTTTTAATGAGACAAAAACAAATGGCATCCGGACCCACACTATTTTAATTGAATGAGGATATAACCATTTTGTGGAACTCTATCATTCGAAACAATTAAGACTGAATACAACACTGGACTCATCTCATTCAAGTGACAACCTATTCTAATCCATTAATGGACAATTAAATTAATTGGAGAACTGTACTGGTAGTAATAACTGTAACATTTGTTCCTTGATGTACTCATTTTTTCTTGTTCTTTTTACTAATGTAACTACTTTTCTTAAGTAAAAATAAAGGTTTCTTTGAAACATAATATATATAAACAAAGCAGATATTCTAATGTTAAACTGATATATATATATATTATGCTTGTAATGTTTATATATATATAAATTACTCATTAACTGAAGTAAGTATTAGCTTTTAAATGTTTAAGTAAATTAACCTCATGCACATTACACATTAGTTAATATCAATTAACAATTCATTGCATTATAAATCAAATATGCTAATGCTAAAATGGCAATTGTATATACAAATTATTTATCAATTCAAGTTAAATTTTTCTCAATAAATTTTCATATGACAAACATTAACTTTTCAATCAAAATTATTACCAATCACTTCTTCCAGAATGATTATTTCAAGATTTGTTTCCATTTATCATTAGCTGACTGCAATACCATCTCATTAAAATAATTTATTATTGTTTAATAGTCCAACATTTGAGAAATCTGCATGTAATTATTTTGTGGTTAAATATTTAATTGGCTGAAATTTGATATATAGAAGTAAATATATTAGTATATTAAATTGGATATTAAATAATTAATGAGGATTGCCAATTCCTCAACAAGCTTTGTGATAAATGCATAGCTAGAGAAAGCATTTAAAATATCTCTGTCAGGATCCCTCCCAAACCTCTGACAATGGTTTCATGCTCTGGCACTCCTCAGAGAGATGCTAGAGGTGCTAAGGTATCACATCTCTGAGGAGTGCCAAAGCATGATACCATGGTCAGAGGTTTGTGGGGTGGGCAGTCCTGACAGAGATATTTTAAATGCTGGTATCACAAAGATTGTTGAGGAATTGGCAATCTTTACAGATTATATCTTACAAGCTTAAGAGAATTGGGTCATGTGATCTATGACTTTTATTTTGACTATTTATACTCTCTGCCTTAAGTCTTATGCAATGTTATATTGCTAAGACTACTAATATATGGTATGGCTGAATATCTATCAGTCCCATATAGCTATTTGAGTTGGATAGCTGGGTTTGAAGTCATGTAGATGTCTGAAAATTTCAGATTTTCCACTCAGTAGATAACTTTTAGGCTTTGGGTTGGTATTTTTAGATCTAGTGTCTGAACCTACCCTAGCACCTCTCTGAGGAGTGCCAAAGCATAAAACCATGATCAGAGATTTGTGGGGGGGGGTCCTGACAAAGATATTTTAAATGCTGGCTCTGGATAAGCATTTATCACAAAGCTCATTGAGGAATTGGCAATCCTCACTGATTATATCTTACAAGCTTAAGAGAATTGGGTCATGTGATCTATGGCTTTTATTTTGGATATTAAATAGTT
The DNA here is from genome assembly GCA_028023455.1 of Epiperipatus broadwayi. Taxonomy (NCBI): domain Eukaryota; kingdom Metazoa; phylum Onychophora; class Udeonychophora; order Euonychophora; family Peripatidae; genus Epiperipatus; species Epiperipatus broadwayi. The sequence goes on along the minus strand of JAQFVV010006394.1, from coordinate 1,708,478 downwards.
TGTAACAATGTTATTAGAGATTTTGTTTGCATTAGTTTTTGGCCATATATAACTTATACTTGTGGATTTATAAATATTATGGAATATTTATTTAAGTTTATAAAGATGTATTTAGGATAATATAATTTTTATTTACTTTAAGGGCATTTTCATGATTTTTCAATGTAAGTTTATTAGTGTCAACTCAAACTGCCTTCTTCAAACTTTTGTGCTTTGCTCCGTTTTTTAATACATGATTATTTTCTACCTATTATCTCATTTTCTTTTATTCTTATTTTCACTTTTAACATATTTCTTATAATTTTTCCAAATCTAAAAATTGGTTATTCTAATATTTCTTTATAATTTTCTTACCCTCATTTCTTCTTTTGAACTTATTTATAATCTTCCATCATATTTTGACTAACAATTTTCAAATATCCTTTCTTTGCTGTATTTTAAACATTCTCGTCTTAACTGCACATAAATATGCATTCAAAACAAAATATAAAACAAGTCCTTTTTTAAAGATATATTTAAACCTTTTGCTCCATTTTTCATTCTTCCGAATAAAAACATCTGTGTTGGTAAGTGAACGCTTTAAGTATATCTTAAAACGATTATTATTTATCAAAAAAGAGAGATGAAATTGATATTAAGTGTTTACATTTGCTTGAAATAGATATATTAATACATAACAAAAGTTTAATGTTTTTATCTGAGCTAAGGATTACCTCTAGTTTAATAAATGATTAATAGTAATGTATTTATCTGAAGTGGTTGGTGTGAAAAGTGAAAGTGCAGAAAATTTAACAATTTATAAATCAAAGTGTCATAAAATGTCCTTTTTGCAATGATAATATTTATAGGGTATTATCACATTGGGAAGTCGTTGTCAAACTGAAAAGTTTTTATAACAAAACATCTCCCTTGTTCTGTTTACATTCAAGACATACTTTTAGAAATAGTAATCATTCTGATATCATAACCCAGAACCATTTATTTACAATTTTTCAGTATTAAATGTACACAATATATACCTTGGTCAGATTATTAATACAAATGGAAACATAATGAATGAAATTAATCATAGAATTAAATTTGGTTGGAGTGCTTTTGGTAAAAATAACTTGATACTGAAAGGAAATATGCCTATGTGTTTGAAAATGAAAGTTTTTAATAAATGTGTTTTACCAGTTCTTACTTATGGATCTGAGATTTGGAGACTTAATAGAATAGCAATACAGAGACTTCAGACTGTTCAAAGAAGTATGGAGAGATGCTGGTTGGGAATAACAAGAAGAGATTGAAAACACAATATATAGGTAAGAGAACAAACAGGTGTTACTGAGATCATTGAAAAATTAAAAGACTGAAGTGGAGTTGGGCTGGATGTATTGTTAGAAGAGATGATAATAGATGGACAATTGAAATCTGAAACTGGATTCCAAGAGATTGTAAAAGACCCAGAAAGAGACAACATGTGAGATGGATAGATGAAATGAAAAAGTGTGCAGGGGTTTTGTGGAGATGATAAGTTAAAGATCGGAAAAGATGGATTGAACTTGGAGACATCATCCTGCAGTGGACTGATAATGGTTGATGACAATGATGATATGGCCCTTTAATAGGACTGTCATCCTCATAGACTGGAGATATTATTGGAAGTGACTCTGGATTAAGATGAATTACTGCTTTTAAAATCTTCGTTATCATTTATATTATCAATTAACCAATTCTGTAAAACACTTGCAGAAAAAGTGTTTCATTGTTGTCTCAAATGATTGTACATTGATATAAATTTTAAGCAAAATAGAGTGAAGAAAAATGCAGTATTTATTGCATATTTCTTGGTGTAGCACACAATTTTAAACATTACTGAAACTTTTGTTATTATAAGAAGTAAGATATTGATTATAAAAACAGCAGAAACACATGATATTTAAGCAAAAATAATAGAAGTATAATTATCAAATTAATTTATAAAACCAATCACTGAGCAAACATACATATATTTATTATATAAACTGTGAAAAAAATAAATTGTGTGCCATCTGTCCAAAATTAAAGAAAATCCATAAAATCAATAATTATAGGAGTAAGACACCTCCCACATATGTGGAAAATTTTATTATACTATAACTGCATGTTTCATGATCATAATAAGTACATTAGCTTCATCCAATCAATTTATACTATTTTGGACCTTTTATTTTGTAGATAATAATAAGTAAAAAAGTAAAACAAAACCTTTTGCTGAAATGATAATACATTTTCCTGCTAGCATCAGAATCTGAGTTTGAACTTGAATTGAATAAAGTTAAAATTATTGCATTGTTTATGGTCATTTGGGGGGGGGGGGAGGTTGAATAAAGTTGTAAATTTTGTTGATATGTTTAGACTTTATTTTTCATATAATTGTATTATATTCAACAAAATAGCATCTAACATAGGTTGATAAATGGGTGTTTTTTTATTATTGAGAAAAACATGAATAAAATAAACACATTCAAATCCTCATTATCTAGAAATTGCTAAGCTTGCTGTATACTGCATTCTTTTCCATATCTTTATGAGAGATCGTCAGGAAGGTCTTTGACTGCAGTGACTATTTCTTTTTGGCACTTATCAATTAAAGATGCGAAGATAGGAATAATTCTAGATTTCTCTTCAGCACTTATCAATAAAAGCTTTTTAGAGCTATTGGTATGCTCCCTATATTACATATCTGTAATACAAGCTTAAAAAGCAATGTCACATGATATATGACTTGCTTTATTGATTATTTAGATAAAAGGGATAATGATTTATAGATTTAACAATTCAAAAGTAGGGTGTCCAAATTCTATGTTAATGATATAGGTAAAATTTTAGGGCAGGAAAGAATTGAACCCAGTACTAGTTCTAATCAGTTTGAGATTCGTTTTTAAGGATCTGTCCATAATCAAACAAACAGCAATTACTTATTGGCTAAAGGTAAACAGAAATGCAAGCCCATGCTATTTGACAATGGCAGGCCTGATAACATAGTCATCTCCTTAACTGTTTTTTGATATATGTAGAAAAGATTTTAATCTGTAATAGGATAGAGCGGTTATTCCCTTTCATTTACTAAATGGCTGAGTTAGTTAAGAGTTGACTATTAGGGGAAGAAAAATATAAATCCTGTTTTGAGTTAAAGCATTTCCAAGGTTTATCTAGCATGGATTTAAACCCAGTTTGTAAACATAATAGACCATGTGCTAGAGTATGCTCTTTTTCATAAGGCATTCACAATTGTTACAGCTGTTACACACTTTTTGTAACCTATTTATTGACTTTCATGCGTAATAATAATTGGTATAAAAGAAGGTTAATCATCTGCTATAATTTTATGAATCTAATGTTAATGATAACGATTTTTTTTATAAAAAAAATACTTGAAGCAGTTTAAAATAATATTTACTGAGATTTAAAAAAAACCTAGTAAGATCAAATCACAAAAGAAAAAAATATTTCAATTTGAAATAGAATAAAAAAATCGTTTTGAAACTCAGCTAAAATCAATTGAAAGAGTAAAAAAGAAACTTTTTTAGTTAATATTACTAGAAGCAATATATAATTGGCATAAAGATTATGTAGTCAAGTAATTTCAACAGATTTCAAAAGAAATTAAAATAACAAATGTGGTTTAAAAAAATGGCAGAGAATTGTAAGCAACTAATGGAAATAAAAAAAAAAATAGAACAAAGATAAAATATAAGAGATTATAAAATCATGTGCTTAAAAATATAAAATTTTATTCATGCTTTTTAAATTAAGACATTAATATTTGTAATCAAATAATTAATCTTTTATGAGATCATATGATGTTTGAGCATTTGAAATGAAGATTGACCTTTCCCCAAAAAATCCTTTACTTCTCAAATCACAACACTGCAAGACTGCACAGAATAGTAATATATTGAAAAAACTTCAGAATAATTTTTCTATATTATTACAAAACACAATAATATCTGTAGCAGTGTCTTAGAAATATTTACAAATGTTATGAGTAATAAACATGATAAAAATGTACAGGACAATAGTCTCTGTGACCTAGCCTCAGAAATATTTCAGATATTACGAGTAATTAACAAGATAGTTAAACTGCATAGAGCAGTAATATCTGTAACAGTGTCTTAAGAAATATTTATATATTTTATAAATAATAAACATGATGAAAATGCACAGGACAATAGTTTCTGTGACCTAGCCTCAGAAATATTTCCATGCATTATGAGTAATCAAAATAATAGTTAAACTGCATAGAGAAGTGGTATTTGTAACAGTGTCTTAGAAATATTTACATATTTTATGAATAATAAACATGATGAAAATGCACAGGGCAATAGACCCTGGGACCTAGCCTCAGAAATATTTCCATGCATTATGAGTAATCAACATGATAATTAAACTGCACATAGCAGTGGTATCTGTAACAGTGACTTTATAATATTTACATATGTTAAATGCTATAAACTTGGCAATCACATTGTTTCTGTTTGACCTCAGTATTATTTTCATGTTAATGCTGAAAATCTAAAAATACGTTGTATCTTTATTTCACTTACAAATACTTTTCTTTCCTATAATGTTTGCATGTCTTATTTTTTTATTAATCTATTTATTTTTTGTGGAGAATAAATGAGAGTTTACTAATTAAAGAAAGGCTTATAAAATATAATTGTAAAATGTCAACTTCTGCCATTTTTAATTATAAATTCTAAAAGCTTTTAATGCTATTTAACATTGATAATTATTAATTAACAATAAATGTAAATGTTAGTATTCCTAAACAGATACATTAAGATCATCACATGACCACCACTTCTTATGCTTGTGTATAACTGTTTCAAAATAGGCAAAACTCACTATACACAACAAGCTAGAGTAATCAATGGATGTCAGAAGGATTGTGCATTAAAATCCCCATCTAGTGCCTACTCATCCAATATCCCCAGACTAGTTTCTGGCTTGTGCCCTTCATCAGTGAGTAGCCTTGGATCTGAGAGCATTGCACCTAGATCTTAGGATCTAATGCAATCCTCCAGCAGCCACCTGTAAGATAATGGGCTTGGATTGAAAACATTAAGGTGTTTTCAGTTTAAGACTCATAGTTTTGTAGTTAAGTGGAGATGAAAGGTGGTTGCTGGAGGGTTGCATTATATCCTAGGATCTAGATGCTGTGCTCTCAGATCCAAGGTTCCTCACTGATGAAGACCACAAGCCAGAAACTAGTCTGGGGATATTGAATGAGTAGGCACTAGATGGGTATTTTATGCACAAGCCTTCTGGAATCCATTGATTATTCTAGCTTGTTGTATGTGGCAATACATATAGTGGGTTTTGCATGTTTTAATACATTAAGATCAACAATTCACTTTATTTTATTCCAGAATCATCTATTGTAAACTTGAATAATCAGTGGACATTACAAACAGAGACTTCAAATTACTCATACTAATCTTTAATTATTGTTCTATGGATTGTAGATTATATTATAATTTTTAAGAAGTAATTAAGAGTCATGGATTGTCTTGTTTGTTCTATATTACCTATTATAAAAGGCTAAATATGTCTCTAATAATTTATAAGTGTGGTCACTAAAATATTTAGTTATGGCTTTGTGACACACATATGTATTTATACTAGCTTTGTTTCTTGGATTTGGTGCTATATGGTGTTTAAGATTTTCAAATCATTAGCTTAAATAGTGTTAAAAAATTAAAAATGGCTGTTAGATACGTATTATGCGTCATCTACAGTTATCAATTACAAAACAATATTTAGTAGTAAAGATACAATGAATTAATTATTACTCTAAATACAAAGATTGCAAGTAATTGAGAGTATCATATAATTTTTATTTTGTAATGACTTGATCCTTCTTTATTAGTAAAACTTGTATAATATTTAATTGATGTTAGTTAAGATTATTGTAGGATTTACTTTTCATAAATATTATTAAAATTTCCACTCCCCATTTATGAAACATATGAATAAAGATTTTTGAAAAAGATGAGATTAGGCTACTTCATATATTTATGTTTACCTCTAAAACAGATACATTAATCTTTAACTATGGTTTAAAGTTTATTTTTAGGCTAGGATAATCTTTAGTTTGGTAAATGATTAATAATAATAATTGTTGTATTTATTTGAAACAGATTGTGATAAAATTGTGGAGGCAGAAAGTTTGAAACTTGTAAATCAAAATGTGATAATTTGGTATTGACAAACAGTGAACAAATAATGAAGCGATTGTGATTTAGATCAACTGAAGAGTGCTGGTTCACTATGAAATGCATATTAAACATTTTTTTTCAGTTATATTTATTCAAATGTTTCAAGAATGTGTAATGCAGTGGAAGCTTTAATTATATCTATAAAGATATTATACATGAAAAAAGAGAAGTGAGGTTGACTTAATTCCTGTGTTTATGTTTGATTAATAAATAGATATATTAATTTTTAATGTAAGTTTAAAGTTTATATGATACAATAATCTCTAGTTTAATAAATAAATAATAATGTAAATAGTCAAAATAAGAGTCATAGATCACATGACCCAATTCTCTTAAGCTTGTCTAAAAGTGATCCTAGTGCCTTTCTGAGAAGTGCCAAAGCACAAAACCATGGTCAGAGGTTGGGGGAGGGGTTCCTGACAGAGATATTTTAAATGCTTTCTCTGGCTAAGCATTTATCACAAAGCTTGTTGAGCAATTGGAAATGCTCATTGTTTAAATAATAATGTAGTTTTATAAAATGGCTGTTGTCAAGAAACAATGATAATTATAAATTAAAATATAATTTTACATCTATCTAAAATACATGATGATACCTCCTTATTCATAATTATATTATCTACCTATATTTTTAATTTAAATTAATCTGAAAATTTTTGTCTACCTGAAGAAAACATCAGTTTTACTCCAATCTTAAATTCCAGATTAAAGTATCAAACTACTGGTATAAAAATGTTTTGCATCCGCATTAAGATCAGTAATTCGCTCTCTATATATTACTCTATAGCAATTTATTATCAACTTGAATAAGTAATGGCTGCTAAGTGATAATTATGGATTAGAATTCTCAAATTAGTTTTTGGAAATTGGCCATCTTAAAGGAACATAGATCTTATGATCACACTTTTAAAAATTACCTTTAACTTTCAGTACAATGAATTAATAAGAGCAATCCATTTTCCATTAATAATTCAAGATTACAAAAAATGGTGCTGCAGTAAGTAAACTGTGAATTACTGTTTAAAATGATGAGGGTTAAGACATTCTTACCCTGAGGTTTTAAATTTGCATTTCTTGTGTCTGTACGTAATAGTGGCAAGAAAACTGGGAAAATGCAACTTCATCATAATAAAAAATGAAAAATGTAACTTTACCACAAATTAAGAAAATATGTCAATATATCATTAATGTAAAGCATAAGAGATAGTTGAAAATTTTGATAACTTAATTCAAACCCTGTTTGGTTAGTGCAGTGACAGAATGGCAGATTTGGGAAATCAAGTTCCATGGATCACTACTCCATGGTTGTCAGTTCAGTAACCTGAAATTCTTATCAATTCCTAAGCAATAATACTATTATTTTTTTTAATATTCTGTGAAATTAGAGCCTTGAGAAGAACTCAGTTCTGTTCATCCTTCACTTTATTAAATTTGAAGGCTATAGACAAAATGGATGTGACACTGTCACTCTCTGTACCTGGGATCATGTATAACAAATTGTTACTAGACACTTGCCATTAAAATCATCTAGACTGAAGCACTTTCTCTCTCTCTATATATATATGTATAAAGTTTTTCAGTTCATGAGATGTTCAGATGAAAGACAGATTTCTTTAATTTAAATTAAACAAAATTGATTAATTCAAAAAAAAATCTCTTTTTCAAATATTCTTTTCAGCTTATCAATATCTGGTTCGGAATAAAATACATGATATGAATGCATTGTAGAACAGAATCTAATCTGATATCTTTAAAAAAGTAAACAAGATGAATGTTTAAAAAAAGAATTATTTCCTTTCTTTATAATAAAATAAATTTCAAAATAAAATGAATACAGCTGAGAGAATAAAAGGATTTTTATTTGTAAGACTGAATTATTTTGATACTATTAGTTTTTCGACATTTTTTCTTCTTTTGTCAATAATGAAGGTTAAACCAGTGGGTTTACATGAGGGGCATATGTCTTACTGATTTCTAAAGTAATATCATTTAAAATACTGTAAATAATATAAAATAAAAAAGACACTATTGTATGTCAAATAAAATCTGCAAAAAATGAAAGATGTTTTATAATCTACTTATAATTTACTTAGAGCAGAATGCAGTCTCTTTCGCGATGTTTCTATATTATTCTGATAAACCATATAGATGTTGGTAAACTCCAATTTGGTCTCGATTGCCTTAAAACATGAATAGCCTCAGGAGTAGATAGTATACTTCCTGAGTGTATAAAAATGTAGGACCTAGACACAAAATATGTTGGCAGAATTCTTCGGTAACATTATTCATACGGAAAGTATTCCAAAAATTTGGCTTAGAAGCAAAACTATAGTAGTCTTAAAATCAAACCAAAAACAGAAATGATTAAAAAAATATCACTCAATATCATTAGTATGTATTCCCTACAAACTTTTTTAAAAAAATCACATTAACAAAAATTTTGCTACTAGTTGAGAGTGATCTATCTGGTGGGAAGAGTGGGTTTAGGCCAGGAAGAAGTTACTGTGAACACATTTTATCAATTCATATTAGAAAAAGATTTCAAAATAAATAAAGCCTGATGTTACCTTTATTTTTCTAACTCTGCTTACGACTTTGATTAGAAAAGTATTATTTTTCTAAGTTTCTAAAGTTTTTAAATGCAGGAAAACCCATTTATTAATTTACTTTTTAAAATACTCTCCAGTCAACAATTCAAGTGACATTAAATGATCATTATAGTAGGTATATAATTTTACATAATGGCCCGCCACAAAATTTAGTTGTCTCACCTATTTTATTTTAAGCAAAATCTTTATTGATGCAAAATGAGTTTACATATTTTAAATCTGAATATGGTTTAACAACTTTCACACCACAATGATTACAATTTATTCACAGTCCAGTTCCAAGTCCACATTCATGACACTACAATCGGAACAAACTTATCTATTTTAATTCATAAATTTGTCAGTGATCTTCCAGATACAGAATGCAAGAAATTGATCTACATTGGTGATATTGCTTTGACTTCTCAAGTAAAAATCATTTTCTGAAATAAAAAAAATCTTTCAATAAGACTATAAAAAATTTGAATATTTTTAAAGACTGGGGTTTGATTCTAATTCAACAAATATAATATAATCAATTTTTTATCTAAAGAGCAGATAATCTTTTCTAATCATCTTTTGAAATAACAATCTCAAATATAATTCTAACTCATGCTATTAAGAGTTACTTTGGATCATAATTTTACTTTTCTCATTTATCTAAGCCAAGGATGGGGAATCTCTGACCTGTAGGCCAAGTCCATCCCTTAAAAGCTCTCAATTTTGCTCCCAAACGTTTTTGCAAACTTATATAAAATAGTGGGTCTCAGTAGAATGAGATAGTGTGGATGGTTGAAGTGGCGTGAAAGTTTGAGTTCAAATTCCCTATATTTATAAAATAGATCAGTATAAAACTTCTATTTAAACACATAGTGCAGTGCAAATGTATGTGCAAATATTAGATTAACAGTTAAGTAAAATAAATATTTATTTTCTCAACTACATCCTTTTCTCTTTCTAAACTTCATAATAATTCTACTTCATTCTTTCAGAAGTGCAATATTCTAACAAATTATCTATATTGTGGTACTATGGATGTAATCTATGAGACTGTGAGCATTTTGTTTGTTTTATAGTGATTTTAACAGACAAGCATATAATTGGCAACAATAAATCTTTATTTTAGTATTATTATTTTGCATTTAATTTTTTTATTAGGATAGATACAGGAGTCATATAAGATAAACTGACAGAAAATCACATACTTGAAAAGAAATGAACCAATGCATTTTTTTTCTAGAAAGAAATAGTAAAACAATGACCATGATATGACTGGAAAGTATATCTGTTAATAAAAAATACATTATTAAGAGGCACTATTTTTCAAACATTATGACTGTAACAACATTTTTCAGATAGAATGAAATATTAAAATAGAAAACTTAAAAAGAAGTTTCATCAATTAGATGATGTGTTTTATAAAAAGTATAAATAAGCCAGAAAATTTTGCCAGAACAAGTTATTTCAAAAAAGAGGTAGAAAATGAATTAATTTTCTAAAGGGGAATTTATAGAAGATTCTACCTACTGCAGATGTAACCTGTCCAGAACATAAAAAAAAAAAAAATTAAAAATGTATGTCACAAAGATAAGTTCAAAGCAAATTGGAAAAATTGGAATTGAATGTGGAAAAGTCATTAATAATAATGCATAAAAAATATGGCCCTCATTTAAAGGGGGAAAGCCGAAATTGACCCGCCAGTTGAAAAGGTTGCCCCAAATTAATAATCTGAGATAAATTGAATTTTTGATCTAATATAATATTTTTAAGTCAATAATTTTATGACACTTGCAAATAAAATTATAAATATGCAAGTGATACTTGGCAGAACATGGGTTAACCACTCATGATCTAAGATTATATCAAAATTAATTTCTACGAACAACCTACTTGGAAAGCTGTCTGGCACTACTCGGAACTATGATGCAAGTACTTTATGGACAGCTTCTTTAGCATTAGCATATTCCCCTAGTGAATTTTGGGCTTCTGTTTGAAGAAGTTTTCACATTAAATATTTAGATACTCATGAAAATATTACTGGACTATTGAGTTTATTCCTATAGAGTGTATTCCTGCTTCTTCACCCAATCCTCCACAAGAGATCAGAGGAGAAATTTCCTCACCAAAAATGTTTAAAAACCCATCAACTAGATCATACTGGATAATAATTCAAATATAATTTTGCTGGCTATAATTCAATTGAAATCAATATATCTTTTTTGTGTAAACAACCAAGAATCTAATTGACAAAGTATGGCATATCTTATGAAATTTCAAATAAATTTCTTTTTCCATATCTAACAATAAGGCCATTTGGATTAGATTTTTTTAGATAGAGTCTCATCAGCAGATTTGGATAATCCATGTTCATTGTGCTCATCTGCTTCATAAATGGAATTTATCAGATAGTTATGGATCTATGTAAATGTTGTCAAACACAAATTATGAGCCACATTATTAATGATTGTCAAATTGTATTGATAAATTCATAAACCGTGGCAGAAGTAAAGGATTTAAGAAAGTCATAATCTATTTTCGGATTGAAATCTCTACAGGTTGCTTTACGATATCTTGTTAATAATTACTCTGTTTAAATATTCATAGATTAGTAAATAAATTGACTGTAGATTATTCAAGAACTGATTTAAAAATAAGATTCCTTTACTTTACATCTTATTTGAAATTTATTTATGTTTGATCTGATAAGAATGTAGTCACATGGCAAAAGAATTAATATACGTGAATGAATATAATAATTGAAATGTTAATTCTTTAACCGAATTTATAGCTTTTATATAAGCTAAAAATTAAATAAGAATTTATAATCTTAAAAAATAATTAAAAATGATATTTAAATTATTAATCCAAGACAATATTGTCAGAAATATTAAACTATCAAGCATCCCATAATAACGATTCTTTATATATATATATGTCAAAGTATTGATATATATATATATATATATATATGTCAAAGTGTTGACCGGAAAGGAACCTAGGCCAGCTGCTTGGAAAGCAGCTGTGCTAACTGCTAGGCCACGAACACTGTTTTCATAGAGGTAAACCTCTCTATAGAGTAGTGTCACTCCAAAATCCCTATCTAATGCCTACTCACCCAATATCTCCAGATTAGTTTCTAGCTTGTGGCTTTCATTAATAAAAGGTGGCTGCTGAAGGGTTACACTAAATCCTAAGATCTAGGTGTAATGCTCTAAGATCCAAGGTTCCTCACTGATGAATGCCACTAGCTAGAAACTAGTCTGGAATATTGGATGAGTAGGCACTAGATAGGGATTTTATGCACAAACCTTCCTGCTATCCATTGATTACTCTGGTTTGCACTAAGTGGTGCTACTGTGTGATCGTTGGAAATAATTATGTTCAATTAATGTGTAAATTAAATTGTAGCAATTTTTTATTGATAAATATATGGATAAGAATTTGAACCAATAAAATATTATCTTGCAGACCATTTTGCTTTTTTCATATGACTTTATCTCTATGCTTTTAAAGTGTACAGAGTTTGAAGGTTGATTGTACAAAGATTTGCTATTCGTTAAAATAATGCTTAGCATTTATACATAATTTAATGAATATATGAAAGATGGAATTCTTAATATGTTAGTAATAAGAATTAATACAGACAAATTAAAGTAATAAAAATAAATAAAGAACTATTTGTAGAACAACTGATGCATTTTATAAGCCTGGAATGTTGTTTAATAAAAGTAGAAAACACAAAAGTAGAAATAAAAAAAATGAACAAATAATGGAGGAATTAGTAGTTTATATGTTTTATTAATAGTCTTGTGAATATTTAAAATTGGCAAAATTCTCCATACAGTAGTGCCACTCAGTGCAAGTCCAGAATAATCAATGGATGCAAGAAGGTTTGTGCATAAAATCCCTATCTAGTGCCTACTCATCCAATATTCCCAGACTAGTTTTTGGCTTGTGGCCTTCATCAGTGAGGTTCCTTGTTAAAATTATAACAATATACACATTGAAGCCTTAATAGCAAAAAATTAGGTCATGTGACATCTGACTTGATTTTTTTTATCATTTTAAACTTTACATTTGTAAAAACATTACCATAATCAATCATAAATGAGATACCATTGGGGTTGCATCTTTAGTAGCATAGTATATTTTGCTCAAATTTAAATTTTATGTGCCTTTCTAAAAAAATGCATTGCTGTTTTTTTAAATACTGTGATGTCATAAAAAATTAAGTTGTTCATTTAGTTATGGCCTTAAGCATCTTAATGAGATTACATTTTTTTGTAGTAGAATAAGAATCTGTCAGAAAAGGGTTATATACCAATACAATCATAATTCTCAATAATATTGCTAAAATATATAAGCAACATTACACATAAGCAAAAACATATCTCCAGTAGTCATCGCATAAACTAAGTTTACTTTATTCAAATCACTAAAACATGTAATAATGCCATTTTCAAACAAATGATTATGTCAGATTACTATTATGTATTTTATTTATGTAATTTAGATATGTTTTCCAAATTCTGTCCAACAAAGAAATTCTTACCACCTCATATATTAAATATTAATTTGCAATGAGTTTTATATGAAGAAATTAAAACAACCATTTTTATTTTTTTAAATTACAATTTATAACTATTAACCAAAATACTAGTAAGTTTTATTTATTAACTTCACATTGAATTATAAGGAGCCTAGAAAGTAGTAATTGTATTTATATTAAAATTAGGAGAAACAGGCCAATTTTTAGAAGCATCTTTAGTCAAAGAATTAAATTATGTCATATAAAAAAAGACTACAAATCGTTCTTCAAGTGTTTTTATGAAAAATTTGAAGGCAACAAGTATTTATGTATTTTTTTAATGTTTTTTTTTTAGAAATGTCAATGCATTTTTTAGTTTTGACAAAACATTATTTGTCCATTCATCTGCAGACAGTAACTTTAAAATTATGTTTGTGACATTTTGAATGCAGTTAAAGTTAGATAATAAGTCAGAGACAGAAAAAAATAAAGAATTTTTGATGAATTTTTATAAGGTGATGTCCTAGTTATTCCCCAACAAAAAGTTCAAACAAATCAATCAATAAATTTACCAGTAACAAACTTTAACTAACATTGATATAACATTCATAGTGTCAGCACTTTTAGAACAGATATTTTATATCTTACACCATCATTCCTCAGTCAGAAAAAAAACATCACACAATCACTATTTCTTATGCTTGCTCATAACTGTTATTAAAACAGACAAAACTCTCTATACAGTAGTGCCATTCAGTGCAAGCCAGAGTAATCAATAGATGCCAGAAGGCTTGTGCATAAAATCCCCATCTAGTGCCTACTCATCCAGTATCCCCAGACCAGTTTTTAGCTTGTGGCTTTCATCAGTGAAAAGCCTTGGATGTGAGAGCACTGATGATAGCCACAAGCTAGAAACTGGTCTGGGGATATTGTATGAGTAGGCACTAGATAGGAATTTTATGTACAAGTCTTCTGGCATCTATTGATTACTCTGGCTTGCACTGAGTGGCACTACTGTATGGAGAGTTTTGCATATTTTAATCCTTTAGCTGTGGAGCCATTACTAGGATCCTAAATAAAAACCAAGTACCAGAAACATTAGATCTTAAAGTGTGAAGTAATCATAACATAGTCTTCTTAAATATTAAGCAATTAAATATTTTGGTAAATTAGGCCAAAGTTGAATTGAAAATAACTACATTTATCATCTTCAATATTAAGTAATATTAATCAGTTTTTTCATGGAAGTTTATGATGAAACTTAAAATGTTAATTTTTATTTATATATATAAATAATCTTTAGTTTGAAAAGATATATCAACTTGAAAATAATTTCCATAATGAATGAGTTAAAAAAGATTTTTTAATTGATTAAAAATAAAAATAAATTTAGAATTTATTATGCATTTATATCGAGAAATAAAAAAAAAATGGCGTAGATTAACATTTCTTTTTTGACATGTAGATGGTTTGAATTCCTAAAACCATTATTATAAATTAAATATCTTTAATTTTTAATCGATAAAAATATTATTGAAATAAATAAAAATATATTTGTGATGTAAAAATAACCTTTAACAGTAAATTAAAATTTATTTTTATTGTTGTCAGCACAATGTAAAAGCCCTATTGCTCTATGTGAAAAACAAATGAATTCAGATCATTATTTATAGTCTGATTAGACCTGATCTCGGTTTACAAAAATGAAAACTAAAAAAAATTACTAACCAGAAGAAAAATAGTTTAAACAAGAGATTATTATTAAAGTAATGTCAATGTGCAATAAAACTGTAGTGAACGTAATGAAAAAAAAAATACTCCACTTCACTTGGTAACAATGAAGATGGTTAATAATCCACTATATAATAAACCAAACTGAACTAGTAATTTTAAATATAAGTTAATTACTCCTTAACAATGTGCAAACATGCTATCCAATAAATTTACTAGTTACAAACATTTACACAGTGTGTTATTTTTTAAAATTATCAGCCAATCAACTCTTCCAGTACAATTGTTTCAGGGCTAATAATAGCATTCATAATGCAACTATATAGTCGACAAAGAATACGTGTTGCAGGTTATGAAGCAATTACCTTGGAAGGACTGATAATGCAATATCAAAGTTGGTGTGTTAACAATGAATTTATTGGAAGATTTGTTTAAAGTTTATTAATGCCTTATTAATTTATATTAAGTCAGTTTATAAAAATATATTATTAGTTTATTATATAGTGAATTATTAAACTGATTATATAAATATATTCAAAACTTTCAAGCTCCCTCAAATCATTCACTCTATCTAATATAACCGATACACATGACCACATACATGTGAAAAAGATGAATGATCTGCAATATATGTATTTCATGCTGAATCAGCACTCATCAGTTGGTCCAGATCATCATCACCCTCACATATTGCTCAATTGTATATTAAACAAGGCAAAACTCTCTCCATATAGTAGTGCCACCCTGTGCCAATCAGAGTAATCAATGGATGCCAGAAGGCTTGTGCATAAAATCCCTCATCCAATATCACCAGACTAGTTTCTGGCTTGTGGCCATCATCAGTGAGGAGCCTTGGATCTGAGAGCACTGCACTTAGATCTTAGGATCTAAAGCAACCCTCCAGAAACCACCTTTTATCTCCACTTAACTACAAAACTATGAGAATGAAATTGAAAACACAATAATATTTTCAATCTAAGCTCAATAGCTTATATAGTCATATGGGTCTGAACTCAATTCAGTTCCCATAGTGATCATGTGATGTTTAGTGGTCAATTTTATATTAAGATAGCAGATCTACAAACTTTAATGGACAGGCTTCAATTCACTCCATTCTCTAACTCTTCAGCCATCCATACCACTGAAAATTTGGTGATGGAATGCTCAAAGCCCTTCCCCAGATTTTCAATGATATGGTTGGCTGAAGAGTTGGAGAGGATCAAAGCCTGTTCATTAAAGTTTGTAGATTTACTACCTTAATATAAAACCGAGCACTAATTATACATGTGTGTGTGAATGATAATCTGGATCAACTGATGACTGCTGTTTTAGCATGGAATACGAATATTGGAGATCATTTATTTTTTTCACATGTATGTGGTAATATGTATCGATTATATTAGATAGAGTGAATGACTGAAGGGGGCTTGAAAGTCTGGATTCAAATCCCATTTAATTACATCTGGCTTAAATATATATATATATATACACTTGTATTCTAAATATTAAATATTGTATTCATAGATTATTCACATAAAATATTAAAATTTAATGCTTTTACAAGTATTTTTATAAATGAAAACCAAAAAGAGAAATATTGAAAACATATCAATGTAATGGCATATAAAATTTCTAAAAATAATAAAATTGTAATTCATTTCTGACTATCAGAAGCCATTACATTATAAGGAAGCCACGTTTAATTTGTCAAAAGTTCAAATTTAAAATAAACCTTAGGGAGAAAAAAAATAACTTCAATCTGTGATGAATTGTAGCCTTAGGCTTTCTTACCTCTACACCAAATAATTTCACAACTAATCAGAAAACACATCTGCTGCTTTATGAAAGAAATAATAAATGTGGAATTGTGGTTAGAAGAAATAAATAATTCAACATTTGTTGAAGTGGAACAATAGTCGCTGAGTAAGTCTGTTATTACTAATAATATTATCTGTTTACATTTCTAAATCGATAAATAAATATATGTCCAAAAAATTTGCATCTAATCAACAATTAATGTTATTTTTCGACTTCTACATGTATTGAAAGTGTGTGTCTTATATATATACAATGTGTTCCATGAGTACAGCATTGCAAGTTTTATATATATATTATAGGCCATGTTGCATGTTAACCGGAAATAATGAATCCAAGCAATTCTACTCATAAGAAATCGAAGTCAAAATGAAGATATTGTAAAGAGTCTTTTTACACTATGATTAGCAATTGACCTCAAACGAAAAACATCTCCAGCATCTCAAAATAAAAAAAAATTAGTAAACGGTGTGAATAATTATAAAGGGTTTCAAGTTACAATTACTTTTTAAAATAGATAACTCACATATAATCAGTCAATGATTCAGTATTGGTCAGCACTTGTTATAGAATAAAGACTAGCTCTGAGGAGGGCCAAAGCACGGAACCATGGGCAGGGGGTTGGGGGGGGGGTTGGTCGGGGGATTTTTTTTGTAGTGGTTGTTGGGGAAATATTTATCAAAAATTTTGGGGGGGAATTGGCCACTCCTCATTTTTTATAACATCCATGAATAGGGGGAGGGGTGGTGTGTTTTATGATTTGTCTTTTTTTTTTTTTTTAGCTTATTTCATTTGCATAAATGGGTGTTGATGTAATGACTGTAAAAGCAGCAGATAAGTCACTTCACTGGAGAAGCCACACTTTTTCATGCTTGAAACAAAGTTTAGCTTAACCTTTGCAATAATTATTAAACCAATAATTCAGTTTTGTGCCTTCAAATCCTGATGGACAGCCTTGACATTTTGTCTTAATGTTATATGTTTTCTATAATTTTGTTTTAATAAATATTAGTTAAATGACTTTAGGGCATAGATGTAATCCATCTACCTCTGGGGCATCTATTCTAAGTTTGAATTCTAGCTGGATAAAACATGATTTTTTTCAAACTTTTCAGACTCAAAATTTTTATTTCTTTATCTGGCCCATAATAAATTCATTTGATGATCCAATATTGGTTAATAAATGGGAGTCTAACTGGTTTTAGATAGAGGGTAAATTAAGTATAAAATATTATTCAAAAATTTTCACCAACTGGTAAAAAAATGGAAAGAAGTTATGTGGTGATGGGGTTTTATGGTATGCACTATACTGTATAAAGTCTATTAATTTTCTGCTTTCAAAATATATAATTTATTAAAATTATTTTTATTGTTATTTTTAATTAATTATTATATGTCTGACTATTTTCATCATCCAATATCAAATCGTAAATGCTTTTTTAGTATATACATCTGATCATTACAGAAACACAAAATGTGAAGTTAGACTATTACTGTGGAACACAGCAAAACAAGTTTGTTGAGAAATCAGTGGTATGGAAAAAAATATCTACACAGAACAAATTCTTATGAAGAATAGTAATCCATCAGCTGTCTAATGAGACTTTAAATATGCAGCAAAAATGATGTATCAAAAGAAAAAATGATTATTAGTATTGTAGAAAATGCATACACATTAAGAATAGCAGACAAACTAAAAAAAATCTTCAATTAATATAACAGCTTTCCAAAGCCATAACATACTATGAGGAATCATAACATCTAATGAAACTTAAACTTGAAATAAACACAAAGACTACATGTATGAAATGCCATGTAAATACGGAATGATGTGTATTGGTAAAACCAGCTGAGCCATTGAAAAGTTATTGGAGGTATGCTTTTGTAGTGGATAATATTAATATTCCATGATAATTTCTGAAATCTTTTTTTTTTTTTCAAAAATTGAATTACAAAGCATCCTTAAATGACCAAAATACTATGTCAAAATATTATCATGATCGAAGAGATTGCTATTTCTGGATTTGATAAAATTATGATTCTTTCACGCATAAAAAGCAGATCTAAAGTGACCATAATCAGCAATGTCTATCATTTTTTCAGGTTTAATCCACAAATCATTCTTAAACCTTCTTGTGAGTTTTTGAACTTTTGATTTCAAATCTTTTATAATTAGTATGAAGTTCCATATTGTTTTTATTATCATGCCTAACAGAAAAAGCCTCATGTTTTTTGTAACAAATTATTAACAATAAAGTTATTGCCATAAAAACAAACATGATTCTTCTTTTCAGTGAATCAAGGAATAGATTTATTTGTATCCATATCACACTATTTAAGAGAATTTCAAGCTTCAGCAATTAGGTATTTCTGGTGATCCAAATAGCGTTTTTAGTATTTCATTACTGGTGAAGCTTATTTGTATAGTAGATTTTTCCAAAGAAGATCAATTTTCATGTGAATATGTTTAAAATAATATCTATTTTTTAAAGCAGATATCATTATAATCTTGGAACACCCCAATCTATAATATGTCAACATTCTGCATTTGCAAGTGCTCATGCAATGTGAACTTTTCTTATATTCTGATTCCTAATTATAATGTGATTTATTAAATGGTATTATTTTGTTTGTGGGTACATCCATATTTTTTATAGTGTTTTTTAAATTTAAACAAAGGATTTATGATAATCAATCCATGTGTTGTGCAAAAATTCAATAATGACAATCCATTTAAATTTCCAACACCAAGGTCATTATTTTTAATAAATTTTGACAAAAGACTACTATTTGTAACAATGCATCCATTAAAGTCTCCAAAAAGAAAACAAAATTGTATAAAAGATAATGTTGTAATAATGCTATTCGAGAAGAAAACTTTCCTTCCCTGAATTTAAGGTTGGAGCATCTAATAGCATTATGCAAGGCAAGTTTTAAGATAAGTAGCCTCTCATTAATACAGTGAAGATTCCTATAATAAAAGATATTAAATTACTCTTTGCAGCACAGCCAACACTGTGGGTTCTCCTTTTACAGACTGACCTGCCTTTCCAAAACAACTTGTATCCATAAATTTTTTTTTATTAAACAGCTTTTGTCTGGGATAAGAGTTTCACTACAAACATCTATAAGAATATTAAATCTTGATAGTTCTTTAGTCATTAATGCACATCTCCATTTTCATCTTGAAAAGTTTGTATCAAATAAAATTTACACATTCATGTTAGACAAAAAATACATTTATAATATTTTTTTAGTACTATCACTGCTTTCTGATTTACCATTACTATTACCATTATTATTTTTATTGTTATAATGAGTAATATTTTGGTTAATATAATCTAATCAAGCTGCATGGAACAAGCAATTTTTAAGAAAGTTTTAGCCTACATTTTGGAAACCCTTCCCCTTCCATTGTTGGCTGGGAACTGCATAAAAACACAATCTTTGCCAGTTGAAATGTTTATCTCACTCAAATCCAGTCCAACTGACTCATAAGTAATTGTACTGCCTCAAGAAATAAATCATCAGTAAGGACTTCCAGTCAATAGAGCCTATTTCAACAATGCTTTCTTAATTCTCACTGACTCGAGTTAAAAAAGTGAGATTAAAAAGGGAATTGGAGTAAAAAATTTGTGTGTGTAAAAAGTTAGATGGGCGGTTGCACAAATGCCCAATCTTACTGTCACAGTATAGGGAGATATTCGATAGCATGAGAGGCTCACAATGATCAGGTCTTACAATAACTTGTGACTTAGGAAGAAAAAGATAGAAATAGAAAAGATTGTTTGTATCAGTTACAGTACATAGCTTTTGATGAAGCAACATTATATTATACAAGGTAGCAGAAAATACACACAACTAATGATTTCAAAATGCACATTTATAAATGACATTTACAAACGCACTTCCAAGTCTAATAGTTTCTTAACCATTTAATGGTAAAAAAGAAAGGTGAAATATCACATGATTTTGATTTTGGAGAATTTTATTCTGGGTCTGTTATTCATCTTTTACTTAACAATTCAAGAGAATAATTAAAAAAATTATTTTTATTTCTTTCCATAAATGGCTCTTCTTTTATCCTGTTGTTTACTCTTAATGTTTTATTAATTATAAATACAGATATACTTTTGTGATAAAAATTTATATTTAGAAAAATGTTTGGATAGCAATTGAGTGTACATGGAAGTATTTAAAATTTATCTTTAAACTGCACATACAGAATTATCACCTCTAAATTTGCATAAGTTATACCATTGTGGAGAGCTGTACAGATATCTGTCATATGTGATCTGTAGATTTGTCTTATATTTTTGTAAAAATGGCTTGCTTCTTCTCTAAACAGAATAAAATTCAACATTGCAATAAAATTATTCTGGAAAATTATTCTGTAATCAATTTTCAAAATCCATCTGTTGATTTGGAATCTAATTAATTTATTATCATGAAAACAGAATGTTATATGGATGGTATTTACAAGCTTTAAAAATATGTTAGATGCTAGTTCAGCCTCTTTTGATTTAGAATACAATCAGTAGAAAGATTCTTTGGATCAATGAGAAGGGAAAATAGTCATCATATGATTGATGATGATTGATCATCAATTGACTAAGAATTTTTGTGGAAATATTTATTATTGTTGTTGTTGTTTTTACTGCTATTACTATTGTAACTATTATTATTGTTGTTCTTGTTTTTACTATTTATTATTATCATTGCTAGATATTATTTCTTACTGTTATTATTTTTATCATTATCATTGTTGTTATTGCTACTAGTATTAATGCTGTTGTTGTTGTTGTTGTTGTTGTTATTATTATTATTATTATTATTATTATTATTATTATTATTATTATTATTATTATTATAGAACCTTATGACTATTATATTTTTTGCAAAAGTAGTTAAAGAATAAATTGGCATAATGAACGGCTTTAGGAAAATGTCATACGGTTGTTTGCGACATTTTGTATTGATTAGTCTTTCTAATTTATTTAGTGCCTTTTATCAGCATGTTGTTATTCAATATTCAACTTTGAATTAAATAAAAAGTGTAATTCAAAGTATATAAGCTTATTTTATTGTATTTGTTAGAGTTTACATGTATGTGTGTATAGATATATACATGAGTTCATATTTATGCATGAATATATATATACTTATAATATTATTTTTGTTTTATTGTCAATGATAATGTATTGTAGAGTTATAATTATTTATTAAGCACACAGGAAGTATATATAAATACTTTAAGGACAGGCTTATAACCTGTATCACATGCACCTTGAAATTTATAATAGTCAAGCAATATCTTTATTTTGCCAATAGAGGGACCTCTCAAACCATGACACAATATAGCGACTTTTATAAAGATAAGAGCAGCCATCTTATCTTTAACTTAACTTTCCCACTTATATAGATCAATCTGAAGCATCTTGATTTGGGAGTGTAAATCTGTTATTCTCTCCATTATTTAAGCCACTATTTCCTATACATATGATTTACGAGTTAATATTATGCTTTTTATACTAGAAATGTATAAATTATTGTAGAGTTATAATTATTTATTAAGCACACAGGAAGTATATGTAAATACTTTTAAGTTAGGTTTTTAACCTGTATCACATGTGCCTTGAAATTTATAATAATTAAGCAATATCTTTATTTTGCCAATAGAGGGACTTCTCAAACTATGACACAAGATAGCAACTTTTATAAAGATAAGACAGAGTGACTGTCTTATCTTTAACTTAACTTTTTACTTATATAGACTAATTATTTGTTTGAATAAAATGAAGTGAACTGAATTATTATTATTGTTATTATTATTATTAGTTATACTCAAGTCAACATCTGTTTTGTTTTTATGATGCTTTTAAAAGCATTCATTATTGTAATAATGATGCTAATAGAATTACATTGCTATCTATCTTTCTTTTAATCTCAAGCTTTATAAGATTGATATACTTTAATATGATTTAACCTAATCATTTATGCTTTTAAGGGAATATTAAGCTCTAAACTATTCAAATACCCAAATGTTATTCTTTTCCTTCATGGAATTATTGAAAGCTTCAGCAATATGACAATTCAAAAGCATTAACATTTTTCTATTCTTCTGTTTCAGTGCCCAACTTTTATAACCATAACAGACAGAGGATGCATTATAATTTGAACATTTTATTTTTATTTTTGGAAAATATACTTCTATACCTAAAAAAGCTTTTCTAGGCTGTTTTCAATTTTATACAGAGTTAGTCTATGATAAGTCTGTTGACTGATACCTATTTTGTTGTTATAGAAAGGAGAACATACATTTATGATTTGATTATCAATTTTAAAGTCAAATGCTGACCCCATTTTCTCAACTTTTGATAAGCTTGAATCCTAAATCATGAGCCTAATAGCAAAATTTGCTATCTATTACATTCTGTTATAATTAAAATATATTATTGTCAAACATCAATTCATTCCTAACAGTGATAATTATTTAGACTATATCTTAGTAATTGTTATTATAGAAAAAATTATGGAATGATAAATTTTATTAACTTTCATTTCATTCTGTTTAATGAGATCTATAATTTTAAAATAAAATCTATCTTTTATTTTAAAAAATCAGCAACGATAAGAATTTGAGCTAATATTATATAAAAAATTAATATACATAAAGAAAGTTTTGGACTAAAAATAAATTAATCAATTTAGTTTTAACAATTCCTCATTTTAATATATGTATATTTAACATCACAGATCACCAATCTCTTATACTAGAACAATTGTTATTAAACAAGGTAAAACTCTCCATAAAGTAGTGCCACCCTGTGCCAACTAGTTGGCACAGAGTGGCACTAGGTGGCACTGTATAAAGAGTTTTGCCTTATTTATATTTAACATAAGATATTTAAATATGTCCTTTTTTATTTAGTCATTCATAATCCATTATATATTAAATATTCTTTTATCAATTCCACTTTAAATTTTTATGTTTATTACCAAGTATTTTTAATTAATATTGGGATTCATTTACCCATGTCATTTCAAATTCACATTTATTTATATGTCATCTCATGTTAGACCTCCTTCAACATTGACAATGCTCTTCCTAACTATTGTAATAATATTATTTTTAAGCGAAATACATAATTAAAAATTGTAAATTAAGAATAAATGAAAATAATTTTTCTTCTATAATCTTCTGCAGAGGTCATAAAAGCACTTTCGGACATCTTAACAATAATTAAATATACACAAACATTATATTATCAAATGCATATTGTTTTTAAATGAAAATAAATGACTTTCTGATAGCAATTTAAATATCAAGATAATATTTCAAATTGTCAAATTGTTCTAAAACACACACATTAGTTGAATGTTGCTGTTGCTAAATACTTACTTGATTCTCTTAACAATTGTAGATTCTTACTAGTAAGAAATCACTTAATTCTTTGCACTATGACTTCTCCTTAAATAGAATGAGGAATCTTTCAGCAACTATGCCCAGAGAAACCTGTTAGCCACTTTACCTTCCCTTTCCATTCCCCACCCTAAGTTTTCCCATAATGTGCTCCATCCTATTTCCACAACATAATCTTTGTCAACTCTATCTAAACCCCCTTATCTTTTCCCAAACCCAGCATAAAAAGCATGTGATGTAATGTATTTTGGCTTCTCCTTAAATGAAGTCAAGAATATGTCAGCAATTATGCCTAGATAAACCTGTTGGCCATTTTATTTTCCATTCCCCACTCTACGTCTTCCCATATTCTGCTCCATCCCATTTCAACAACATAATATTTGTCAACTCTATGGCCTCTATATCTAAATCCCCCTTATCTTTTTGCAACCCCAGCATAAAAACCAATAACTCACTTTCTGTATAATCACTTTGTTCATATCTATTCTCCCATAACTTCTTTATCTGTACTCTTTCTGCTTTCAAGCATTTATATTCAATCAACAGATGCCTAATATTTTCTATACATTCCTTACACAATTTTCACACTAAATCACCTATAGTTTTCCATTTACATGTATATTCTTTTGTTGCTAAAGATCCCGTTCGAGCCTTAAACAATAAACTACTTTTCTTACTATTATCATAAATTAACTCGCATCCAATGTTCCATTTACTTCTATATATATTTAAACTCTTCTTACCCTCCATACTAGTTCTACATCTCTCCAACTCCCTATTTTTTATTAATACTTCTATTCTTTTATCCACTCCTTACCACTATAATACTCAACAATCCTTCTAACACAATAATCCCCCCTTTTATACAAGTATACTGACAAGAACAACTTTGTACACTAATGCCATCTAGATTTAATATGAATAACGAGTGATACCAGACAATAATGCAGATGAATTCTCATCTCCAAAAGAATTTGTGGCTTTTTCATTTATTAATGCGGCTTATGATTTACAGTTATGTATATAGCAATCACCTTTAAATCCATTTTACTATCTAGATAAATGCTTATAATTCACAATACTTCTAAGATTTTTAATTCAAGATATCCTGCATGAACAGTTATATGGATATGATTAAAAGGGTTAATAACAATTTTTTACTATTCCCAGTTTTTTATTGACTGCAAATATGTTTCTCCGCCAGTCTAATAATGTTAATAATAACAAATTGCTTGATTCTTTAATTGACAAAACATATTATAAAACAAGAACAGATTTCTCCTCTAGAATGATCTTCAGTAAATTTGAATAATCAATAATTACCAGAAAATAATGCCTTTAAATCACTCTCCTCAGACTGATTTGGATTTTACTTGGGTTTGAAACCTTAGAGTTCTTTGAATTCCAGGCTTGTAAAGTAAAATGGAGTTAAAGGTATTGGCTAGATTGATAAATGCATTATTTTTAAATATTAATGTCAACTTTTTATTAATTAAGTCAAAAGACACGTATGGAATGAGAATTTAAATTTGCTATCATCTGGTTACGGTTGACTACTCAAACTCATCATAGCTGGGCCAAGAGTAAAGACCTACTCTTGTTTATGCAAATTATGATAAAGTTTTTCTTTCTGTATCAAAAGATACAATTTTTCCACTTAAGTTCCTAGACAAATTTTTAGCCAAAAAATTTTTGGCATCTGCGGAAACTGGATTATAATATTAACATCAATCATTTTCAATCCACTGTAAGATGAAGGTCTCTCCAAGTTCAATCCATCTTCTGCAATCTTTAGCTTTTCTTCTCCACATCACCTCTGCACACTTTCTTATTTCATCCATCCATCTCATACATGGTCTCTTTCTGGGTCTTTTGCAATATCTTGGAATCCAGTTTAAGATAGATAATTGTATAAGATTTATATAATTATATATATTTTCAATGTCAATATAGTAAAATGGTTTTTTTCTAAGTCAAAGATTAACATTTCTTGACATGGAAAATTGCATGCCTATTAGCCAAGTTAAATACTCATAATGGCCTTTTTTTATATTACCACAAACCCATTTATTTGATTCAAAACATAAACCTCTCTTCCTTTCAATCTATTATTACCAAATCAAAACCTCAGCAATGACACTTTTTTTTTCATTGTCTCATCTTACTTTAATAAACCTGTTTGATAAATTTAATATTATTTCCTCTTATTTCCCATAATGGCTTAAACATTAAAAAAATTGATTCTATTCTTCTCAATTTTGTGTCTCTTCCATTTTTTATATGAGTTTCCCATTTTCTATTTGTTGCATTTACTATTAGAAAAAATAATCTCCACATCATCATCAACCATTATCAATCCACTGCAGGATTAAGGTCTCTCCAAGTTTAACCCATCTTCTATGATCTTTAGCTTCTCTTCTCCATATTACCCCTGCACACTTTCTTATTTCATTCATCCATCTCACATGTGGTCTCTTTCTGGGTCCTTTACAATCTCTTGAAATCCAGTTTAAGATTTCAATTGTCCATCTATTATCATCTTTTCTAGCAATATGTCCAGCTCAACTCCACTTCAGTCTTAAAGTACATTTATACGCCAAATTTTTGTCAGATTTTTGCTTCTTTTTTAGTATCCAAAGTTTTTGCTCTATAAAATCGTGAGCTTATTTTTGTGATATATATATATATATTCTCATATAGGTTTGAACTCAATTGTATTCAAATTCATTTTACATAATTCCATTTCTTGAATTAATTTATCTCTTATATTCTAGCAAATTTCATAATATATGGATTTATAATTTATTCTCTACATCGCATTTCTCATACAACTATGCAAAAAAAAAATTCTATTAGAAAGTTGCATGCTGGAACATTTTTTTAGCCCAAGTTTTTAGTGTTCTTTCTTATCTAATTATGCCCTCTGGTGATATGCTTGGAATACTGGGATAATAGCCAGTACTAAACACGAGTACTGTTGCTATGTAAAAAAACTTTTTTTATCCTACGTATGCGTGTCGTTGATTTTCATGAAGATCACATGCTTCAGTTTTCTTTCTGCTTATTATTACTTACTTATATTAAATTATTCTTTTTGAACATTTATTTAAAGTGGAAAATTTTAAAGATGATAACAAACGCATTTCCAATTATCTTCGCACACCCTTGAGAAATCAAACTTTGAAAAAGAAAAATTTCACTGATGCAGAAAACAAAAAGTAATACTTAGTGATTAATTAAACAAAACTGGTTGGTGTGAGATATATGAAGCTAATAGTTAAGTATATATGTTAAATTTTTTTCATAATGTGACCTTTTTAAAATCATAATAAATTTATTAAGAATGATTGTATAATAAAATCTGATGATAGAAATATCAGGTTCAAATTTAGGTTACAGCTAAGACAATCTGTATAAGATATATGAATCTAATAGTTAAGAACAAATGTAAAATCTTTATCATAACATAATCGTTTTAATGCCATATTATATTTGTTAAGAATGACCTCGTGATAGAATAATTAATACATTTAGCTGATTGGACCAAAATCTCAGGTTCAAATCCAGGTTAGAGCATTAACAGAAAGGTAAAAATATTCGTTTAGTTCAGACTTATATATATATATATATATATATAGGATAATTTCCTCCCCCAAAAAGATAACTTGGACTAGTTCTTTCTCCAAATTGCTTGCAGCTCCATTTATGAATCAATAAATGTGTTATGTAATCATGTAGTTTGACTATTTACTATATAAATTTCAAAATATATCATATCTGGATTGCATGGATGTTATCAAATGGTTTTCAAAATTTTATAATACCAGGAAAGGACCGAAAATGATGTATGAAAATATGAAACATACTGCCATATTTCATGTAGTTACACATGAGCCAGATATTGTAACACCTCAAAATTTTTATGATGAGGATCTAAATTATATTGCTGCATAAAATGTACATTGATTTAAAAATGGCATTGAAGGAACCATCAAAAGAGAACCAGTAACCTTTTTCTTGAGTCACACTGTATACAGAGTATAGCTGATATAAATATTCAGTATAATTATTAATTTGATATCTTACTGTACTTAATTGGGAGATAATAGGTTCTAAGTAGAATTTAGAGCAAATCATCCTTAATGCTAATGTATCATATATATATATATATAATAAAATAAATGATAATTAACTATTATATACAGTCTCTCAATCTGCAGAAGTACTTTCGGTTAATTCCTTAACCTTCCTCAACTGCTGTTAAATTCAAGAAACATAATAGAAGCAAATGTCAACAACTCAAATTCCATGAACCCCAGATTTTCATGTTAGCAGCTTGTCTATTAATTATATTCCTATTATTTTTATTTGCTAAAACTGCCTCCTTAATTTTCCTTTTATTATGGTTTCCCTCTTCATAAAGAATCTTAACATTTTCAATATCAGATGTAAATTTATATTTACACATCCTTTCATGATCCAAGAACACTGAAGCAGTCATTAAATCACTATTGTTTTTACTTTTCACACCCTTGTATAATATTTCATATTTCTTTACTCTTTTTTCAATAATGCACCTCAATCCTTCTACATATGATAACATACATGCATAAAAATTTTTATACACAGCATTACTTTTGTGCTTGACAATTATGATATTTTTAGAATTATTCACTTTCTTATTAACATTATTTGTAACACAAAATAAAACATTCAGCA
The DNA here is from genome assembly GCA_028023455.1 of Epiperipatus broadwayi. Classification (NCBI taxonomy): domain Eukaryota; kingdom Metazoa; phylum Onychophora; class Udeonychophora; order Euonychophora; family Peripatidae; genus Epiperipatus; species Epiperipatus broadwayi. The sequence goes on along the minus strand of JAQFVV010006394.1, from coordinate 1,679,429 downwards.
CATTCTTATATATATATATATTTAAAAAATTTCACTTGAGCATTTGAAATATATGGAATAGAAACCCATTTTTAATTATCAATCTTCAACTCCTTTAACTCATTATGAATCTTTTTAAATTGACATAAATTATTGTTAATTTGTTCAATCTTATAACCAACTTCAAGCAATTCCTTAGCAAATAATTCAATATTTTTTTAAATTTATCATACTGGTAATGACCTAGTGTGATAAATTAAAAATAATTCAAAACAAAGCAAAACTCTCCATACAGTAGTGCCATCTTGTGCTAACAAGAGCAATCAATGGATGTCAGAAGGCTTGTGCATAAAATCCCTATCTAGTGCCTACTCATCCAATATCCCCAGACTAGTTTCTGGCTTGTGGCCTTCATCAGTGAGGAGCCTTGGATCTGAGAGCACTGCACCTAGATCTTAGGATCTAATGCAACCCTCCAGCACCCACCTTTTAACTCTATTTAACTACAAAACTATGAGATAGTGATCATGTGATGTTTAGTGGTTTAAATTAAAAATACTGATGTATTTGCAAAGGAATTGCTTGAAGTTGCTTATAAGATTGAACAAATTAACAATACTTTATGTCAATTTAAAAAGAATTATATCAAGTTAAAGGAGTTGAAGATTGATAATAAAAAATGTATATCTATTCCATATATTTCAAATACTAAAGTTAAATTTTTTGAAGGATATATATAAGGAATGTATTTAATGTTTCATTTTATATTACAAATAATGTTAATAAGTTAGTGAATAATTCTAAAAATGTCATACCTGTCAAGCAGAAATGTAATGTTGCGTATCAAATTTTTTGTGGATGCATGTTATCATATATAAGTGAATCAAGGTGCAATATTTACAAAACATTAAAGAGCATGGACTGCTATATAAGCATGTAAAAAAGTAAATATAAGAATGAGTTAATGACTGCTTCAGTTTTCTTGGATCATGAAAGGATGTAAATATAAATTTAAGTTTGATATTGAAAGTGTAAACCATAATAAAAAAAATTAGGAAGCAATTTTAATAGATAGAAACAAATTGAATATAATTATTAGATAAGCTGCTTACATTAAAATTTGGGATTCATGGGACTTGAGTTAACGACGTTTGCTTCCATTATATTTTTTCAATTTAATGGCAGTTGAAGAGGGTTAAGGAATTAACCAAAAGTACTTCTGCAAATTGAGAGACTGTATATAATAGTTAATTACAGTTATATTTATTATTTTTATTGTTATTACAATAATTTTTAATTAACATAAATTTTATTTGTATTAGATATATGATATTTTAACAGTAATAAATGAAGAATGTGAATACTTTGGCAAAATACTTATGATTTATCTTCATTGAAAATGATGGATTCAATAACGAAAAATATATGTCATCCTCCATCAGCTTTCTTCAGTCAGTCTACCCACTGTAAAATACTGAGAAAAAGCAAACTGTTTCTATCAGCATGAGAAACCTGCAGGAAAACAAAAGATTAAATGGAATGTCACTACATTCCATCACTTCAATTAACTATCAAAAATCACACACACTGATATATAATCTAGTCCAAAAGTATGGCCATGACCAGATCACCGAATACATAATTCCTACCAACACCCCACCCCCCAAAAAATTAAGCTGGCTTGACCGCCTAATCCTGTCAACAATGCAACAAAATACAAATGCCCATAACAACTATCAAAGCAAGATCAAGCTATGGGATGCCCATCACATCCTATAACAAAATAATCAAATCTCTACTACAAGATTAGGAATAACTAATCACAAGCTGATTATCCTATTCAAGTATTTACATTACTTACTTAAAATTAATCTGGATGCCATGCCAGTCAACTGGTTCCTCAGATATAAAAGATCTATCACCAAAGTCCAATCAATTTGCCACAGCTGTGGCAGGGATGAGGAAACATTTGACCACATAATTAAAACATGCATGGTCTATGTAATATTAAAACAATAATATTTAACAATTCAAAGATAGACTACTACAAAATACTTAATATAAAAGAATGCATTCATGGAAGAGATATTCCTACAATCAGGCTGGCAATTTTCATCACCTATGCCATTTGGATTGTAAGGTGCAAGCACAATACCAATATCCCAAGCCAGATGAAAACTCATTATTTATTCAGAGCATAGAGAAAATTAAACAAAGAGACAAAACTCTTGCAACAACATTCATTTTTCAAGAGACATGGAAGCTATATCAGACTCTTCAATAAAGTTAACAAAGAACTTAACCACTAAATACCTAACACTGTTTTAACTCAATAATGTTAGTTCCATAACTCATCTAATATTGTAATTTTTCATTATTCATATTTGTAATGTATCACCCATATTTACACCCATTTCATAAAGAGTGTAACACAGGTATTAATAAGTTTAATAAATGTTTTGCAATAAAAAGCAAATTAACTCCATACTTGTTTATATTATTTAAGAATTATTTACTTCTTCAAATGATTCCAGTTTTGGTGGTTGTCTTTCATTTGATAAAATGATGAATTCCATTTCTAGAAAAATTTGCCATGTACATTCCAATCTCTCATTTTCAGTACTAGAAACCCATATTCATGCTGCATAAAGCCTTTAAAAATGTATTGGAAAATATTTTTAGTTATGTTAATCCTGGATTTATTCAAATTGGTTTAATACACCATGAATTCTGTTTGCATGACATCTCTCACATAATTTATTTGTTACATCTACTTTAAAACACTCATATACATTCATTCTAAAATCAATATATATCAATGAATTCTGCAGCTCATCTTAGCCCTTTGGAATGTCATGGATAATCTGAATCATACAAATTATTTTTAATATTGTCACATAGATAAGTCCAAGATCATGATGAGCTGCATATTTGTGGATGACTAAGGTTAACCATAAAGTTTAAATCTTCAGTTTGGTTGACGTGTTTTGTAAGGATGTGTAATATTCCATAATAAATTGTATTTGAAACATATCACAAATTTCAAAATCAGCGATCATGTAATTGTGGAATGTATAGCTGTTGCAAACATTTTACAAACCCAAATTGTGAAGATTCTGATTAATTAATGTTAAAGACATTATTTTTGGCTGGATTTTTAAAATTAATATCTATGTTTTTATTATTTGAAAATAATATGTTTTATTCTTTATATTTCTATATTCATTGGTTTAATAATTTTAACATTGTAACTGAAATGCATGCTAGAAGTATTAAGAAGAGATCGAAAATGAAATACATAAGTGAGAGAACTAACAAGTGTAACTGACATCAATGAAGAAAATTAAGAGACTGTAGTTGGGTTGGACATATTTCTAGAAGAGATGATAATAGATGGACAGTTGAAATCTTAAACTAGATTCCAAGAAATTGTAAAAGTCCTAAAGAGAGCCCATATATAAGATTGATGGATGGACAAAAGAGACTAGGGATTGAAAAAGGTGGATTGAACTTGGAGAAATCTTCATCCAGCAGTAGATCAATAATGGTTGAACATGATGATGATGATAAATATAATAAATAAAAAATTGCAGTATATTTTAATTTTCTTTTTGCATTTCAGCACATAGTATTATAAATTTATTTAACTCACATTGGCACATTGATTACATAAGTAATATTTATTAAGGCAATAAACCTAAAGCATGTGCGGTTGAAAATGCAAAGGTAGGGACTTCTACAGTTGTGGTTAAGACCAGTAGAGGTCTCTAGCTTCGCATTCTCAACTGCACATGCTTTAGGTTTATTGCCTTAATAAATATCACATAGTATTTATTAATGAATGTATCTCTCAGATTATATGACCTATTCTACAATTGGCCGACTGTGACCTTGTCAAGGTTAATTAGATAGTTGAAACATTGCTCAACAGTTTTATAAATTACAATTTAAAGATTTGTTTGTATCAATGAAAACAAAGTAGAAATACTTCTAGTATAAATAAAAAGTGTCTAGATATGTCCTTTTTGACTTATAAAAGACAATGACTGTTGTTAACCTTAGCCATATTGATAATTTCAAAATTTAAATGAACTAAGGTTTTGAATCAAAACTATTACTTTGTAAAATCATTTAGTGTGAAATTTAACTTGGCAACTATTTGTTTCAATGATCTCATCTAACAACCCAACTGTAATCATTTTTTTAAATTTGGGGAGAGGGGATTAAATCCATATGCATTATGGACTTCCTGTGCACATGCAATTAAACAGTAGTAATATATCTTTTCAGTTGCCTAAACCACAATACCAACGAAAACTAATTGATTTATAAGTGAGACCATGAAACATAAAATTGTTGATATTCTGTAAATCTATAGAATTAAAACAGGCAAAACTCATTATATGTTTGGCCTGTTTTAATAACAGTTATAAGCAAGCATAGGGAATGGTGATCATGTGATGTTTATTGGCTTAAATCTATAGAATCATATAAATTTGGGTTTAAAACTAGAAGTTTTTAAGTTTTCAAGATAATGGTTAAAATAATTAATTAAAAGAACAGGCTATTGAGAGGAAACTGTAAATCCAATATTTCCTATCAAAATTAGTCAATTAGGTATATTGTATTTATTCATGCAAATTAAGCCACATTATATGCAACATCTATTGATTTTATTATTTTTTATATTATGGCTTACGAAATAGAAAGAAAAAAAATGAGACTTCAGTTTTAAAAATATTGTATAATCAGTAAATTAGACTAAACGAATTAGCTTAGTCTAGGGACTCATGCATTATCGTTAATTATTATAGAATTAGAAATAGGGGACTTTTATTACTTTAAAAAATGTATATTTGTGAGAGAAAAATGTTTTAGATGTAATGTAAAATTCTAAAAATTTAACAAACATCAAAGTAATATATATTAAGGCTATAACCTTAAGACTATGCGCCTGAAAAAACTAGTATGCACTTTATAAATATAATTAATAAAACATCAAAGTACCAACATTCACTTTTTTCTCTGGATTCTTGATTTCTACAGGACTTGTGCAGTATTTTTAATTGCTGTAGAAATCAATCAATTTTTTAAAATCTCAAATTAGAAGCTCAGACTATCTAAATAAAAATATATTCATGAACTTAAATTATGTACTGGCCTGGCAGCTATAGTAAATAATAATGCTAGCAACCATATTCCAGTTTTTAATTAATTCAATAAAGTTTTGAATCAATGAATAGTACAAAAATGTTTCTGTTATTTATGGTTTATAATTCATAAAAGGCAAAACTGCTAATTCTTGGAATTCTTCACTTTTAAGCATTTTCTCATTTATTTATGAACAAATGGCTGGAGTTGATATTTCAAAGCATATGTCTAGAGCTTGAAGTTAATGAAAACTTGAACATAGATTATCAAATATAAAATATTTGAAAAACCCTATAGCTATATTATTTCATCCATATTTCCTTTTTAAATAAATAAAAGTCTGAATTTTTGCAGTCCATTAAACAATTGCAGAAAGTCAGGCTTTTATTTATTTTAAAAGAGAGTGTGACTGAAATTACATAGCTATGGGGTGTTTCAAATATTTTATATAGATTTTACCTAATGTTATGCATTGTTTCTATTTATTATGAAATATGTCTAATATGGTGAGTTTACTAATACCAAGTCTGAATTGTCAGTAGTCAGTTTTAAAAGAAAGGTAAATTACAAATGTCAAAAAACAAAACAAAATATAATTGATGATATAAGCTAGTGGTCATCATCCAGTAGTCCATATTTGTATGATTAATAATGTAAGTTAATGATTGCTAGCAGTTGCCCATATTTGTCTGGATGCTCTGAAAGTTATGTCTATGTACAGAACATCCCTATTCATTATTTTGCTCATTTGTTATTTTACAATGCTTTTAACTTCTAAAATAAATTTATTCTTCTGATGAACTTCAAAACATTGTTTAACAATTGTTTTCAATGAATTTATATGGCCAGCTACCCTCCATTGCAATATTAATTCTTTCAAAGAAGTCAATGGTATCTGTTTAATTCTATCACTCAAGTTAGTTTTTGACTTGTTATTATCATTCATCTCTTCATACTTCATCTTATGATCTGAAATATCTGCTGGGCTCTTCTGTTATTTTAGATCTACATGTAAGAACTGGTAAACATATTTATTAAAAAAAATTATTTTCAAATCATTATCATCAACCATTATCATTCCACTACAGGATGAAGGTCTCTCCAAGTTCAATCCATCTGATCTGATCTCTAGCATCTCTTCTCCATATCACCCCTGCACACTTTATTTCATCCATCCATCTCACATGTGGTCTCTTTCTGGGTCTTTTATAATCTGTTGGAAACCAGTTTAAGATTTCAATTGTCCATCTATTATCATTCTTCTAGCAATATGTTCAGCCCAACTCCAATTCAGTCTATTAATTTTTCAATGAGGTCAGTAACACCTGTTTGTTCTCTTACCCATATATTGTGTTTTCGATCTCTTGTTACTCCCAACATGCATCTCTCCATACTTCTTTGAGTGGTCTGAAGTCTCTATATTGCTCTTCTATAAAGTGTCCAAGTCACAGATCCATAAGTAAGAACTGGTAAAACCCATTTATTAAAAACCTTCCTTTTCAAACACATAGACATATTTCCTTTTAGTATGATGTTATTTCTACGAAAAGCACTCCAACCAAGTTTAATTCTATGATTAATTTTATCCATTATGTTTCCATCTGTATTCATAATCTGACCAAGGTATATGTAACTATTAACTTCTTCTAACTCATCATAATCAATCTTTATTTTCAAATATATGTACATATTTCTTTTCATTCTTGTGTTGCATGTGGATTAATAACCTTATGTTTAACTTGGAATTCATAAATATCAAGAATTATTTTCTTTTGGTGAAAAATCCATTGAACATTGCTTTAGTTTTTTTAGATATTTATCTTTAGTCCTATTTGTTTTTATTATCATCTGATAATCCTTCCAAAGAATTATATAGTTTATATATGTATAACTGATGGAATACTTTATGGTCATTTCCACCAATTTCTTTAATCATCTACAAATACATATAACGAGCCTAACAATGACAATTTTTCTCTTCAACAAGATATAGAAACATCAATTTAATCATTGGCCATTATATAGTATAGCCATTCAAGAGTAACCATGATGATGATGGAAAATCATGTGACATTTGTGTTACAATGTAAAATTCCAAGAATGGCCTTAGTTTTTTAAAAATATCAAAATTTTAGTTGTACTATAGATTTAAATACATATGTGTTCTTTTAAAAAACAGGTTTTATGACTACAGTATGTCTATAATTTAAAACTATCATAATTATTCAATAAAAAATATTTAACTTTCTCTGGTTAGAATAATATATCATATAGATTATTGATGCAGGGGTAGATCATTTATCTGTCATTTTTATGATTTGTGTTCAAACTTGGTCAGGTGAAATATTTTTTTTTTTATGTTTTAATCAAGCTTTGGATTTTTCTATATATATTTAATCTATAGTAAAATTATCTAGCAATTTAAAATTGTAAGTTAACACATAATTCGATAATTACTGCCTGAATATAAAGTAAGAATAAAAAACATTCAAATCATCATCACCCAAAATTGATGCATGATGGTTAATATTTTCTTCATTGTGCTTCTATAAAAAAATTGTCAGAGTCTTTTGTCCCAATGGTTGCTTTACCTACTTTTTCATTAAAACTTTATGTAATAACAAATAACTCCATAACTGCAGGACATTCCTATTATAGTTGCATAACACAAATTACAAGTTAGCAAATACAGACACCTTCGTCAGATTATCAACTCAGAAAAAATATAGGAAAAAAATTAGTCATGTGATTGAACTTAGCCAGAGTAATTTTGAAGGAAAATATTCCACTGGATTTGAAAAAAAAATAGGTGTGTTTTATCAATGCTTATATATGAATATAAATTTTAAATGCATAATAGAAGTGTGATACAAATAATGAAGTATTAAGAAAGAAATATATGCTGGGATTAATAGGAATGAATTAAAAACCAATATGTAGGTAAGACAGTCAACAAATATCATTGACATTATTAAAAAAAATTAAATCTGCAGTAAAGCTGGGATGAATATGCTTCTAGAAGCAAATGATCAACAGAAGACTTACAATGAATTTCATGAGATTTTAAGAGATTTAGAAAAAGATCATAAATGAGATAGATAGATGGACTAAAAAAGTTTGTTAGAATGGCGTGGAAAAGCCATGGATTGAGAAAATTAGATTAGACCTTCATCCTACAGTGGATTGATAGTGGATTAAAGTTATGATAATGAAATATTTACATGCACCTATATTCATTGATGCAGTACTTTATGTTAATAAATGTGGTGCTTTGTGTGTTTTGTAAAACCAAAGGATTCTTAGAAAGTTTAAAATATTTTCATTATTTATAGGTAGATAAAAGAATTCACCACAGACATTATTATACCAAAGAAGCATAATGATTGTTTCTTCTACATGATGTGTTGAATAAATTTTTTTTTTTTTATTATCTTAAATCTTTTTGTCATTATTAACCATGTAGATTCTTCTGTCAACTGAAAGGATACCATTTAATTCTTCATGGAGGTCTTAAAGGAAGCAAGCATGGCAAATTCCTAATGATCATTCCATGTGTTCTTATTATTACAGCTGTTATTACTACATTATTATTCATACAATATATGAACATGGATAGGCTGCTCACCAATATGCATTCACCAACATATCAAATTTATTGGCTTTTCATCTCTGAGTTTAAGGTCAAGAAACACCATCATCTTACTTTTCTGTTGCCTGATAAGGCAGCATGAATGTGTGTGTGAATGAAAAAAAATTCTAGTAGATATTTACAATCATAACGAACAAAAAATAAATCATGACCTTTATATCAAGGAGACTATAAAATCTCAAGCCAAGGCAGCAGTTGGTGGCCAAAGATAGAGGGTATTAAGAATTCTCTGGTATGGACCCAGACTACCATTTAATGATTATCTTTTATTTAGGTATTTAAAACTGCAAACATTTTCAAGTGAATGAAGATTGCAAGAATTGGAAAAAAACTGGCTCATATTATTGGACTTTGTGAAGTTAGAAGAAAAGATGAAGAGGTAATTGATTTAAAAAGTGGTCATATGATCTATTATAAAAGTGCAAATACTGGAAGTACAAGTGGAGTAGTATTCTTTATGAATAAAAAGTGACAGAACAACATTGTATAGATTGATGGCATATCAGTCAGAGTGACAAGATTAATTATTCAACTTAATAGCAGATACCAAATGAAAAGAATTCAGATTTATGCCTCAACAAATTCTCATACTGATGAAGTAGTAGAGGATTTTATGTGGATGTATAAAAGGCTTTTAATCAGACCAAACAACATTTTAAAATTGTTATGGGAGACTTTAATGCTAAGATTGGTAAACAAATGAAAGATAGATGTGCTGTAGGTAAATTTTGTCATGGTAGCTAAAATGAGAGAGTTTTCAGAAAAAGAAAAACATTATATTATGAATTCTCTTTTTGAAAAAAATGCTAAGAGGAAATAGATATGGAAGCATTCAAATGAAGGTACAGCAGAATTAGATTATATTTTGTCTAACGGAAATAACATATTTCAAGATTGTAATGTTAATAAATTCAACACAAGAAGTGATCATTAACTAATGAGATGTAAGATACGATAATGCAAAATTAGAGATAAAAGTTATTAAGAAAAACAATATTGACAGTTGATATTCCTAATCTTCAGAAACATTCTACTGAATTTAAATTAAAACTTACAAATCGTTTTCAAATATTAGCAGATTTTGAATATAGTTCACATTTGAATAAAATTAATAGGAAAATAACTGATACCCTTTTAAAAACTGCAACAAAAATACCTGGTAGAAAAAAGCAGCAATTGACCAATAAAATTTCTACTGAGACTAGAGAATTCGTGAAGAAAAGAAGGAATATAAAAATATATAAAAATAATGCATTACAAAGGATTGAATATCTCAAATTTTGTAAAATGGTGAAAAAAATTATTGATAATGGTATAAGAAGGTATAATTGTGAATTAACAAGGAAAGCTGTAGAAGAAAATAAATATCTCAAGAGTGTAAAACAACATTTGGTGTTGGTAGAAAACTTTTAGCTGCAATAAAAAAAGATGGAACTATTACTAAAAAGAGAGATGACATCATGAAATGGGTAGAATAGTTCTATTAAAAATTACATAGTAACAACTATTATATCTTCTGAATTCCAGGATTTTAAATGAAGAAGTGAAACATGCAATTAAATTTATGAAGAAGGGAAATCTTCAGGTAATGATAGTATTATAATAAATATTTAAAAGAAGCAGATGAAGAAATAGAAATTTTTTGGCAAAGTCATATACTAAATATCTAAATAATAAAGATGTACCAGATGATTGGACGAATGCAGTATTAGTATTAATATTTAAAAAAAATTGATAAAGAAAATATTAGAAATTACAGACCTATCAGTCTATTGTCAGTTTTATGCAAAAAAAATTATCAAACTAATTACAACTTATCTACAGGAACTGGATTTCAACCAACCAAAAGAACATGCTAGATTTAAAAGTGATTTTAGTATAGTAGATCATATCCAAGTATTGAGAGAAGTTATAGAAAGGACTAATGAATATGAGTTGCTATTATTCTTTGAATTTGTAGATTATGAAAAGGCATTTGATTCTATACAGATTTCTTCAGTGATTAAAGCATTGGATAATCAAGGTATAGATCCAGGATATTGTTATATTCTGAAGAATATTTATAAAAAAACATTTATTTTACATAATGATACTAGGAAGGTTAATATTAAGAAGGGTGTAAGACAGGGTGACTCCATATTTCCAAAGCATTTTACAGCAGTGCTGCAAGAAGTATTTTGTGAATTAAAATGAGAAGCTAAAGAAATAAAAGTAAATGGAAATTATTTAAGTCACTTAGAATTTTTAGATGATGTAGTTGTTTTTGAAAATAATGCTTCAGAGCTTCAGCATATGCTGCAAGAGTTGTCAGAGTAAGAAAGTAAGACTAAAAGTAAATGTTAAAACTAATGTAATGTTCAATGAATTTTCTCTAAAGATAAAAATAAAGATTGATAATGAAGAGTTAGAAGAAGTTATCAATTACAAATACTTTGGTCAGATTATTACTACAGATGGAAACATAATGGATGATATTAATCATAGAATTAAACTTGATAGAGGAGCTTTTGTTAAAAAAATATTAATATTAAAAAGAAATATGCCTTTGTGTTTGAAAAGGAATATTTTTAATAAATGTGTTTTACCAGTTCTTACTTATGGATCTGAGATTTGGACACTTAATATAAAAGCAATACAGTGACTTCAGACCACTTAAAGAAATATGGAGAGATGCATGCAATACATGCATAAAAGAACCAACAGGTTTTACTGACACCATTGAAATAATTAAAAGATTAAAGTGGAGTTAGGCAGATATATTGCTAGAAGAGATGATAATATATGGACAATTCAAATCTTAAACTGGATTCCAGGAGATTGTAAAAGATCCCAAAAAAGACTACATCTGAGATGCATGAATGAAATAAGAAAGTGTGCAAGGCTGATGTGGAGAAGAGAGGCTAGAGATTGGAGATGTATTGAACATGGAAAGACCTTCATACTACAATAAACTGATAACAGTTGTTGATAATGATGAGACTTCATGATTGTAAATATATGACACTTTTATATCATTTTTACACTGTCCAGCAAAAGAGCTGAATGGATTTTATTTATCTCTGTAGCATTTTCTAATGCTAACATTTAATATATTGTAGTATTTATTTTAATTCATGTTTTATATACTACTGAACATTTAATATATTGTAGTATTTATTTTAATTCATGTTTTATATACTACTCGAATTGTAGGCTTTTAGTTTCTGATATTTTAATTGTAGTGGAGTAATATCCATTTTACTGCAATTTGCAAATCATTTATCTTCATTGAAATTTTTTTTTTTGCATTCAGCAAATTAATGACAATTTTTTAATAATAAGATGGTGTAAATCTATAATTACATCCACCAAATTTGTTCTATCATTCACCTATTTCATATTCCCAAATATACTATCCAGCAAGTAAAGCAAAATAATTAAACAATATATTGTGAATGGCTATGTAAAACAAGTTCGATGCAATAAGGGCAATAGAACCAGAAATGATCTACACTTAAGTAATGTTCTTTAATCTCCATGGGTTTCAGTATTATCATTAACAAACATAGGAAAAAAAGCTTTTAAATGTACAGAAAGTTGTGGAATCCAGAAAATTAATATCCAACCAATTGTTAAACATTCAACAAAACAATGAAAGAAAAGAATTTACCATTTTACTACATTACAGAGAGTAAATTAAAACCAGCGATTCCCAATTGTATAAAAATCTTTATTTTTAGTATTTGAATTCTCAGTTTTCACACCAGGTTTTTAGCTTTTGCCTTGAATGGAAGTCCATATATTAAGAAAAGATCCTTAATATCCACATACTAAATATAGAACTTTAATATGTTACTGATAATCACTAATTGGTGGAAAAGTGTTGAGCTATTATGGGAATTGCGTAAAGGTATACAAAGAAGTTAATGAGTATCAGATGGAAAAATCTCTTCAATAAGTGCATAAACCTATTTTATAGAATAGATATAGATACTCATGCAAATTCCAGAAAAAGTTAATCTCAATGCAGAGAAAGAGCATGATGGATGCGAGTCCAAATATATTCAAAAACAAAACTGGCTTGAAAAAAATAAAACTTGTAAAATGAACATAGATAGAGTATACATCATGACAAAATAAAATAGTGGATGGAGAAACTTATCAAAGAAATATATGAAACTTTAAAAGGAAAAAACAATCCAGAATAGTTAACACCATGATGAGATCAGATATATCATTTACCTGTAACTGAAGTGGTCATTCTCAGATGTAATAATAATCAGAAGAAAAAAAGCAGAAAAGATAATATGATGAATTTAAAAACAATCTAAATACTAACCAATAATAAAAATCCATGGAAGCACTTTAAGAAAACTTTGTGGCATGATCTAATATGTTGGACAATTTCCATTATCTATCATTAAATGGTGAAAATTTTAAACTTTATTTAAACTTTTCAAATTCAAACAACTGTTAATAATAATACACAAATAGATAAACTTACACAGTGTCTGGAGTGGTATTATTCTCCCCTTTTCTTTAGATAATGCTGGCCTGACCAGTGATGATGCTAGAATGTGAGTTGAATTCACACCTTTAGATTCTTGAATATCACATTTTAAGGCAGCTATTCTAATCACTTGAGCTATTCTGTCAAAAGCTAGTGTAAGTCAGCAACATTGGAAAAAGAGCAGAGAATAATACTATCTGAAATATTATGTAGTCTACTAACCTGTGTTATAAGCCAATAAACATTACATGATCACTATTTTTTATGCTTGCTTATAACTGTTATTAAAACAGGCAAAACTCTCTATACATATTGCCACTCAGTGCAAGCCAGAGTAATCAATGGATTCCAAAAGGCATGTGCATAAAATCACCATCTAGTGCCAAGGCTCCCACTGATGAAGGCCACAAGCCAGAAACTAGTCTGGAGATATTGGATGAGTAGGCACTAGATGGGGATTTTACGCATGCCTTCTGTCATCCATTGATTACTTTGGCTTGCACCGAGTGACAATACATATAGAGTGTTACCTGTTTTAATAACCTATGTTATCTATTTATGTGTTATTATTAACAAATATTCATCTTTAAAAAGTTTAAATAAAGTATAAAATTTTATAGGCATAATTTAATGATGGATGATGTGATTAATCAAACACATTATAACATCTACAATACCATCATCACAAACCTTCAGGCAATTGTGTGACATGAATACTTATTGGATAATAACCACAATTAAATGAAAGAATAGCAAAAAATATGGCATGGAAAAGTAGAATGATGATTTTAATAAATGCAGAATGTAAATTGACTAATAATTAAATAAAGCAGAGATCAGTAAAAACTGTAAAATATTTTGTCTGAAATGGAACATTTACAGATAAGAACATCCACATGATAGCTCTGTATGAGATAAACTGATGCTGTCAGTAAATGTTACTTGTAAAATCAAACTGATAGAAAATAGTTAATGTTGGTAGAATGACTTTCGGGTGATCATTCTCTTATAATGCAGAAAAAAATGGAAAACCACTGGTCCACATGTCTTCAGCATCGTTTACTCAGAAATAAATATTCATTTATACTGAAATAAATTATGATTTTCTGTTAGTTTTACAGTTCATATTTATGAATTTTAAAACTATTTATGGTTTACCTATTACCTTTTTTCAATAACTAAATGTAACATGTAAAAAAAGATATTAAAGTTTAAAGAAAAAAATAATAATAATAATTTCCCAAATGCTATTGTCCCAGTTTAAAATTTTCTCATTTAAAGTAAAATATTAGAAACAGAATGTATTAATAATATATCAATTTTAAAGACAAATCACCCTAAGTCATAACACAAATGATTTGTTTTAAGTGAACATTATTTTAAGTCGTTTTTAATATTTAAATAAAAATGATAGCAAGCAGAAATATGTCTTTTTTTTTATTACAACGTAAAAAATTCAAAACTATTTTCCATATAATTTGATTTAACCCAGAATTTCTTTTTCTTTCTTATACATTGGTTATTTAATATGTTAATTTTAATCGTTCTTCTAAACAAATTCAAAACTCTTCAAAAAGCAATTAGTATAATAGGTTTACATCAAGTTCACAAGAGGATTACCATATCTCTATGCAATCCAAATGATGGACTTATCAAAGATTCTAATGCAAAACTCACAGTTGATTCTCAATTTGATTACTGTATTTGTAAGCTGAATTTTTCAGATATTATAATAAAGCTTCGTTAAAAATGGAAACTTTTTTGTTCTTTTTTTTTAAAAAAAAAAATGCAATCTTCCGTTTATATATGTGTGTATTAAACATTCATTTTCCAGCTACCTTACATGTGAAAAAAATTAACAAATCACTTTATAAATATATACATTTCAGGTAGTAAACCAAGAATCAAATGATTCTTATTTATTAACTACAGATTGAGTTGTTCATTTTTTTCATATTTTTTGAGCTGAATAGATGTATAATACATAGTAATTAAAACTCGTATCTGCCAGAATTTTATATATATATAAACGAAACTTAAATATATTCCAAACAACGGTAAACAATTTGTAATATAATATAAATAAAAACTCATGAAGAAATATTTTCGATTATATTCATAATCATTATTAACTCAACTTTCAAAATGGAATCATCTATTACCAACCGGAAACACATGTCGATTTAAATATCCCACAATTCCTTAATCCTAATATTTGCTGATTGTCTGTTTATTATCGTATTTTTATACCTACTAATAAAAACTGCCTCTTTAATTTTTATTTTTTCATTATCTCTCTCTTGGCCTAACAGCATATAAAGAATTATAGACCTCCACCTATCAATGAACACAAAAGAGATCCATTATTAAGCGATTTGTTTTCAATTGCTTAGTAATTAATAGAAAAAGATGTTTCATTCAGTCTACATTTATATATATAAATATACATTTTCTCACAACTCAACATAAGTTTATTGAGCACATGAAATACTATCCATCCAAAGCACAAGATAAAAACTATAAATACCTCAAAAATTCCAAGACTATTGAAAAAATTTACAAGTTTATTCAGAACACATTTGAATTAAGAATATTTTACTGCCTAAAGAGGTTCTAAATGTTTAACTCAAATCTAACATTTATACCTGGGCTACAAGTGATCTCTAATTTAAATGTTTAGTATTAATCGCTATTGTAGTTATATAAAGTGATTGGGATTAAAGTCACAAGTGAAGATAGCTAACACTTATAATACAAAGTGTAATAATAAATATAAATCTTAATATCATTGAGAAAAAAAATGTATTTTTATTACTGCCATTACTTATTATTTGAGTTTGTTATTTAAAATTCTGAAATTTTTCAATGATTTATCTAAAAATTGGAATTTTGTGTGTACATAATGTATATATACACATTAAATGTCAAAAGCTAAAAAGTAATATTAATTAAATACACATTTGATGGCTTTATTGCTTAGAAATTCATAAAAGTTTTAGCAGAAAATAATAGAACTAGATACAATCCATAAACTTTAGACTTCAGAGCCTGCCATTCTATCATTATGCCAAATCACTTGGAATATACTGTTTAAATTATATAACTTATTTAACTTGAAACTTCTAGCCAAACTTTTTTTTAGTATCTATCGATTGGTTTAGCTCCCTTGTACTATCTTTCCAAAAGTACATGGACAATAGTGATTAATAATGACACTTTAGACATTCACTAGTACAATTATTGATGAGAACTACACTCATAATTGCAAACCTTTAAATTATCATAATAGTTGATTATTTTCAATTGATTGAAATATGTTTTGAATTATGGTTAATAAACATCACATGATCACCATTTCTTATGCCTGCTTATAACTGTTGTTAAAATAGGCAAAACTCACTATACATATTGCCACTCAGTGCAAGTCAGAGTAATTAATGGATGCCAGAAGGCTTGTGCATAAAATCTCCATCTAGTGCCTACTTAGCTAGTATCCCCAGACTAGTTTCTGGCTTGTGGCTCCTCACTGAAGAGGGCCACAAGGCAGATATTAGTCTGGGATATTGGATGAGTAGGCACTAGTTGGGAATTTTATGCATAAGCCTTCTGGCATCCATTGATTACTCTAGCTTGCTGTGTGTGGTAATACGTATAGTGAGTTCTGCCTGTTTTAATTATGGTTAATGTGCTGTAGTTTGTAAATTGTTGTCAGGGAGACTTGGAAATATTATAACCCAATGGATTACAAATAGATTTGTTTGAATGAAGTGAATCTAATGAGTTTGTATAGTTTCATGGACTTAGAGTTAAACTTTCTTGATATAGAGTAAAAAGCCATTATGAAGTATAATTTAAGGTTCTTGTCCTACTATAGCCAAGGCAATAACTGTTATAGCTTCTTTTAATTCTGAATATGGATCATAACATTGAGGTAATTTGACTAAAAATGAGATTTTATTGTAACTAAAGGTTTTAATCCCAAGTTATTGAGCTTTTTTTTTTTTTCAGGAATTAGCAATGTTAATAAAATCTTAAGACAAATTTTTGTTTTATTTTAATAATATGCTATTCACTGTTTATAATTTTATTATTATTAATTTATTACTGTGTATTCTTTTATTATAAGATTGTATCAACTACTTTTATATAATGATTATGTATTTGTAAAAACCTACGAAAAGCATTTGTTTTGCCTATTAGATTTTGGTTTCATATGTAATTAAAATAAATATTTTTTTTTTCTCCATATGTCAAAGCATCGGCCGGGAAGCGAAACTGCGTGCTTGCAAAGTGGTTGCGCTGACCTCTCAGCTACCAACGCTTAACAAAAGTAATACTTGAATTCCTGTAAAATTTATGCATAAAAATATAGACTGTGCATAATATTACTATAGATTGCACATGAAACAAAATATTTATGAAATACATAAATACATATTTCTCAAAATTATTATTTGTTCTTTTGGGCAATGTTGGTTTTGAATTATAACGTGAGACGAAATAAGGTTAACAAATATTATGATTCATCAATTGTTAATGTACGTAATTTAAAGCACACATTAAAAAAAAATGTTAATATTAATAAATATTCTATTATCAATAGTAATAAAAAATTAAATTAAAACATTGATTGAAATTAAAAACTTTCTTCTCAAATATTTTTTACATTCGTCAGCAATAATTAATATCTGATTTCTCTCAGAAATATATTTATTGCCTCACAATGTTACAAATCAAATCCTAAAACTGTAATTACTTTTGTTCGCTAATAAGATTATTAATTAATTAAATTATTTTTAATTAATAAGTCTTTCTCTTCCAAATCCATCTAATTTGCGATTGTCATTATTAACTACTATTGATATTAAGATATATATATATATCATAAGATGATTATTAAATCTAAAAATAGTTTGAAAAAGTTTCCTTTAACCTTTTAATACAAAATATTGAATGTTAATGACAGTTAATTTCATTAATATTGGTAATTTTTCAAAGGAAGTCAAGAGACAAAAAAAAAGTAAAGAAAAGATCATGTACTTTTAATTTTGAATTCGATAATTCATCTGTAAAACATAATTAATTAATCGATTTTTGTATATAACATAAATATTAGAGAAATATGTAAAACATGCAATATTAATATTTTTATATCATTTTTTAAAACTTAATCTGTATAATTAATTTAATCTTTTAACTTTATATATTCTCGTGCCAATGTTTCTATCATTAATCAATAGAAAAGGGTTTGCATGGCTTTCTTTGTAATGACCTATTACTATATGTGAACATATGATAACAGATGAACAATTGAAATGTTAAACTGGATTCCAAGAAATTGTAAAAGACCCTGAAAGAGACCACATGTAAGATGGATGGATGAAATAAAAAAGTGTGCAGGGGTGATGTGGAGAAGAGATGCTAGAGATTGGAGATGGTTTGAACTTGGAGAGACCTTCATTCTGCAGTGAATTGATAATGGTTAATGATGATGATGATATGTGAACATGAATATATTTTAAATCAATTATTGAAAAGCAGGTTTACTGACTCCAAACAGACTCATGACAAAGAGTATCTTGATAAGCTAGTAAAATTTTATTGATATATAATTAAAATTAACATTCATTATCTTAATTATCACAAACCCTTTTTATCATATATAAAATGTTTAAGTGATTCACTTGAAAACAAGGTTATTGATAGTGAAAAATTTATTGGCATCATGAAGAATTATGAAAGCAATTAAATTGTTTACAATTTTAACATAACTCTTATCATTATAGTGTTACTATTATTAAAATATACATTAACTAACCTTATAGAAAACAATTTTAGGGATGTGATTAAATAAATAAATCCATTTTATCATTATGATCTTAATTGTTAATAACTTTTCAATATAATTAAAACTGTATTTATGTTAAATAGTTTTAACTGAAACACACATGCTTATTATATATCTGTGTTTATATATGTAATATATAGGGTATATGAGCACAGACTTTCACACGACCCACCACAATCTATCTCATAATACTGATACACTCGAACATATATGTTGAAAATATAAATAATCACCAATATGGACCAACTGATGATTGCTGGTTTAGCATGAAATACGTATATTGATCATTATTTATCTTTTCAACATATATGTTCGAGTGTATCAGTGTTATGAGATAGTGTGTGGAGAGTGGTGGGTCGTGTGAAAGTCTGTGCTCATATACCCTATATATGTTAAATAGTTTTGCAAATAAACATTTATGGTCTTCAATGGGATTTTTCACAAAAAAATATTGAAATAAGATAAATTAACATGTAAGTTACATAATTTGATACATATCAACTGTAGTAATTAAAAAAAACTTTTGCTTTAGAAAAATAATGATAGAATAATAATGAGATATTTAATTGTAATTATTAATTTGTAGTTTTATACTTAATCATAACAACTTCTCTTCCTATTGTATAAATTATATTTGTATATAGGTGCATGTTTATGATAAAAACCAGTAAATTTAATAACATTTGCATTATCTTTTATACTTTCAAGAAATATAAGTAACACCTGAAACATATAAAGTCATTATATCTGAAGGTGTTTTTTAAAATCTCAGACTGTAAGTCTAAATTCTTTTATAACAGTGGGTTTTTCTTTTCACTTTATAATTACAAAATATTTAATTCAAAAGTAGTTCCCCCTTAACACCAGAGTCATCTATTTTAAGTTTTAGTAATAAATTATTGCTGATGCTAAGAATGATTATCCTCAGACTAGTTGCTGGCTCATGACCCTCAGCAGTTGGAAGTATGGACTCCATGACCATTACGTACTCTGGTTTCTTTAGAAGTCTTCAATAATCCCATTTTAACTATCAATTAAATGAAATATTAATGGTTTAAATTGTATAGTCATTTTTCATCTGTTATTATAAGGGACATATATTCATGTTAAAACTTTAACATTAAATTGAGCATTGTATATCTATTTAAATATTAGAGACTGAATGGCTTTTGTTTGATGTGATCTCAACTGGTGTTTTGAATAGTAATCACCTCAGATATGATTGACAGAAACAATATCCTGCAAAAGTTTAGTTAATTTTTTATCAAATATTGCTCTGTTTAATTCTATACATTTCTATAGAGAGATATAAATAATACGATATTGAAATAAATGAGAGAGTGCAAATCTCTCAAGCGCTTATGACTACAACCAGCCAATCAAATCTTAAGCACTGGGACAGAGAATTTTAATAAGAAAAGAGCGGTTCCACTCTCTTCTTTACTTGTCTTAATATATATCCAAGCCAGTCCAAAGTACTTATATTTGAAAGCGTGAATCTTAAATATCATCACACTTAATTATCTGAATATAATTCTATGAATAATGTTAATAAGGTAATATATAAAAAGATTACATTCTGTTAGATAATAAAATAAATAATTTGCTGATCATTGCTTTTGATCAGGAGAGGGGGGGGGTTCATAATCACAACACTTCAGTTTGTCAGTCCAGTTAGTGTTATACCGAAGAAAACATGATCATGGTATTTGCTGGTTAATATGTAATTTACTGGTTGGTATGTAAATACATAATTTATATATACCACTTCCAGGACAAGGCTGTGCAGGAGACTTTTTTGTTTATCATATTGATGTTACTAGTGATAAACCAAGCTTCTTTAAATTTTCTTTTCTTTTCATTATGATAAACAAAAAAGATTCTTGCACAGCCTTATCCTGAAAGTGGTATATGTAAATTTTGTATTTACATACTAACTAGTAAATTACATAGTTACATATTAACCAACAAATATCAAGATCATGTTTTCTTTAATATTAACACCTGTTCGGATGACAAGATGAAGGGTTATGATTATAACCTGCTAAGCAAATTATTTATTTAATTATCTAACAGAATGTAATCTTTTCTTGTATTAGCTTATTAACATTATTTATAGAATTACTAGATTAAAAATATTAGGAAAAGCCTAGCACTTTATTTAATGTATAACTATTGAGAAAAAAATCTGAAATTGTCAGACATCTATATGTTTTCCAATCCAATTATCTAACTCAAATAGCCATATAGGATGTCTGACAATTTCAGATTTTTTTCTCAATAGTTATACATTAGATAAAATGCTGGGGTTGTCCTAGTATTTTTAATCTAATGCTGAATATCCTGGCACCTCACTGACAATGCCACAAGCAGAAAACGGTCTGGGGTTGAGGATATTCTCTCTATATATAACACTTGTAAATACGAGCTTTATTAAATTAGGTCATGTGACATCTGAATTAATTTTTTATCATTTTAGTTTTTGCTATTAAGACTTGGGCAATTTTATATTGCTAAAGCTATTAATATATGGTGTATCTGAATTTAGTTCAGTCCCATATGGCTATTTGAGTTAGATAGCTGGATTGGAAGACATATGGTTGTCTGACAATTTCAGATTTTCTTCTCAATAGTTATACATTAGTTAAAAGGCTGGACTTGTCCTAGTATTTTTAATCTAATGCTGAATAACCTGGCACCTCATTGATGATGCCAGAAGCAGAAACCGGTCTGGGGTTAAGGATATTTTCAAAGTTTGTTAAGAGCTTATTTTGCAAGCTCTATATATAACATTTGTAAACCCAAGCTTTATTAAATTAGGTCATGTGACATCTGACTTAATTTTTTTATCATTTCATAGAATTATATATTTAAAGAAAAGACGGAAAGTTATAGTTGCGGAGGGATATATAATTATGATAGGAAGATGATTAAAGTAATGAAAAATAACTTATCTAGGAGTTGGTCACATATTGGTTAGCTAAAAGTAGCATATGATAGAATATGAAACTAAAAATTTGTAAATGTAAATAAATAGGATTTGATGATAATCAGTAAATGATTTGGAAAGCTTAATTTTGCCAAATAATAACATGCAAGTTATTTATTTTCATAGTAACTAAATTTCAAACTACAACTAAATCAAACAGTATTCTGTAATAAACAATGAGGAGTGCCATTTCCTTAACAAGCTTTGTGATAAATGCTTAGCCTGTGCAAGCACTTAAAATATCTGCCAGGAACACCCCCCCCCCAACCCCTGACCACGGTTTTGTGCTTTGGCACTTCTCAGAGAGGTGCCAGGGTAGGGGTTCCTGACAGATATATTTTAAGTGCTGCCTTTGGCTAAGCATTTGTCACAAAGCTTGTTGAGGAATTGGCACTCCTCATTGTTTATAACTTACAAGCTTAAGAGAATAGGGTCATGTGATCTATGACTATTATTTTGAGTATTCTGCAATATTTTAAAAATATTCTGTCAAAAGATTACAGTTATATTTCCAAATGTGTCATCTAAACACAGATGCTTGGTAAAAGATATTTGTACCTGACACCAAAAACAGTCATAGTATTGGATAACACCTTCAGAAAGGATTATCAACCTTTTTGCAATCTTTTATTAACTTTCTCCTCTTATTCCGTTCAAGTTCTAGCCAACGTAGAGTATAGAAATGTATATTGTCTGCTAAAGATAATTAGTTGACAATATAATGCAAGTTCGATAATTAAGTGTAATAAACATGGCGTTATTACACATGAATTATATGTAGTATATATATATCTGAATGTGTATGTGTGAACAAATAATAATCAAATCATTATTAACAATATATGACTGATTAAACAAAATAGCATTTTATATGAAAACGATTTGCCTCAAGAAAGGAATTATATAATCAATGAACACATTTCTATAATCCATGCATTGTAGTTGTTATATGGAGCCTAAAATTACATATTAAAAGATTTCATGACAACTATGACCTCGGGATTTTTAAACTTTAGAAATCTCCAAAACTCATATGCAATAATCCTATAGAAAAAAAACCTTACTGGCAAGGAAGACACGCAAATAATTATTCATTTCAATATTTCTTCTTTATATTTATTTGTAATAATGTAATAAATGTAATATCAAGATATATCGAATTTTAATGGCTATTTGAAGTTCATTGTCAAAACAATTCATTGTTTCAACGTGAATTATGTGAATAGTTTTCATGTTTAACTGAAGGTATATGTATATTTGTAATGTGTATACTAGAGCACAAATGGTCTGGCTGGGTCTCATTTGTGATCACCTGAAGCATAAGGGTGGCTAACAGATGATTAGGAAAACTTCATTCAAGTACTTTTCCCCAACACACACACACACGTGTGTGGACACACACATACTGTCAAATTATATTTTTATCTCAGGGCATCTTTTACTTTAGCTCATTCCTATCACAACCATTTATCAGCCCAGAAATCATACCAACCTCCCACACTATAAATATACTAGAAACCTATACTTTTTCAAGTAATCCATATAGTCATTATAATTTAACTTCATTAAAACATTTTTTTAGAGATATTTAAACTTAACTTCATATAATATATATTTAAATATTTTTCAAACTTCTATTCCAATCTCACACTATGAAACATATAATCAAAGATGAGTAAAAAAGATAAATGACCCCCCAAAAACATATTTTCTGTTGAATCAGCAACCATCAGTTAGCCCAGATCATGCTCTCTTACATATATCATTATTTTTTTCAGTATATATATAACAAAACTTAAATATATTCCAAACAATGGTAAACAATTTATAATATAATATAAAATATTAAAGATTTTAAGACTTCTCATTCGATAATTTAATATACAAAATTAACAAAGCATATGACACGCTTGAATGAGAAGCTATAAAGATACACAGAAATTATTACATGCTAAGTGCTTTCGAGGCCTTTTGCCTCATATTCATAGCGGTACTGTGAGCTGCAGAATGAAAAAATAGGGCATATGCTTTGCATACTGTTTTGTTTCCTTGCCCTATTTTTTCGTTCTGCAGCTCACAGTACCGCTATGAATATGAGGCAAAAGGCCTCGAAAGCGCTTAGCGTGTAATAATTTCTGTGTATCTTTATAGCTTCTCATTCAAGCGTGTCATACGCTTTGTTAATTTTAATATAATATAAATAAAACTCATAAAAAATATTTTCGATTATATTCATAATCATTATCAACTCAACTTTCAAAATGGATAAGTGGTAATAGATGATTCCATTTTGAAAGTTGAGTTGATAATGATTATGAATATAATCGAAAATATTTCTTTATGAATTTTTATTTATATTATATATATATATGTTAAAACGAAGATTTGCACAGGTTAAATATATAAAATACATATTTTGCAGGTTCATCCATGTTAAAAACTTTTAATATTAATATACTGACGTTTCGACTTGGTACCTTTTATAACTCTGTGGATGACTTGTGTGATCAAGTCAAAATGTCAGTATATTAATATTAAAAGTTTTTAACACGGATGAACCCGCAAAATATGTATTATATATATATAGGTAGAAAATTACTGTAGTTTAATTACAAGTATTAAATTTTCTGCATACTAGATATTATTTCTAGTCTAAATATATAATGAGTGAATAATATATCTGCAGTGTATAAAGGTATCAATACCCGATTTTCTTGCACATGTCCACAGTTTTGATAACTTTCAATACACCACTCGCACAAGTCCTAGATTACATTCTGTCCCAATTTAATATGCTGTGAAAAGGTATACCATCCTTTGCACTGTAATATATTGTGAAATTATATTCTTATCTTGGTGTTTCTTCCACCACAGTTCAAATCTATCACATCCATCCATCATCCCAGAAGTAAGACTAACCTTCCACACCATGGATACATTAGAAATGTACTTTTTCAGGCAATCCACATAGTACATGTTACAATTTAATTGCATATACATATTATTATATATTTTTAGAGATTTTAAGCTTATCTTCTCATAAAATGTATTTAAATATTTTTCAAACTTCTATTACAATCATACATTACTGAAATATATAATTAAGGATTTGAAAAAAATAAATACCACAAGGTATATATATATATATATATCATGCCAAATGGCCCAGATGGAATGATAAATGGTAGAAAATATTTAAAGGGTTTATTAAATCACTTTTCTTTGTTTATGCATAACACATCCTTTGTTAATTATATTTTTATCTGGAGCTTAATTTAATTTGTATAATAATAAACTACTTGCTATATTTTCAATTGTGAGCTTCAATAATTCATAATTATCTGATGTCTTAATGTATTTTAAATATTCAACTTCAGACTGGTTTCCACCTTTTGCCTTTACCATTGAAGTTAATTCAAATTTACAATATATGACACTAGAGATATGTGCAGGCAAGTATCTGGCACAGCAGATTTATCTGGTTCTTTGAGAAATGCACCTTAGGAACATTTGTTTTTACATGTGTCCTTATCCATATGCTTAAGAATGTATTAGCATTAGAAATTTTGTTATATATTGTAACGGAATATATGCCGTTACATTATTTTAAAATGAAAATAAAAAGATCGTAAATAAAATTTGATTTATTAAAAAGAAAAAAAACTTAAAAAACTGAAAATTAAAAGTTGCTTAATATATATATATATAGATCGCATGATGGACAACTTTAAAAACTATTTTAAAAAATAAAAATATTTGAAAGTATTTTTTTTTGTTGTAAAAAAAGTAAGAATATAATAAAGATTGATATGTAAAAATATAAATAATGTTGATTTCTATAATCTAAAAAATGGAAATGATTGTCTTATTAATTAAATGATTGTTCAAAAGCAAACTAGCCCTGAAGCATTTAAAATAAATTAAATGGTCAGATAAGAGAGTACAAAGAAATTAAATGACCAATGCAAACACCAGAAATGTCAGCACGGACCGTAATTGAAACACCAGAGGATTAGTGACGTCTTGCCGTTTGAATCCAAAGATTGTATGATAAGATACTAATAAAAATATAAAAGCCAGATTATTATTATAATTGTTATCTGAGAGCTGACTATGAATATGTCATTATAACTGGCTATATTGCAGATTTTCATGATGTGGAAGTCTGCAATAAAATTAGATTTTCCGGACAACCAGCTGAGACCTCCCTATGCCAGTTAGGGACCAAAAAGGAATGGCAAGTGGTGGCTTCATTTTTAAAAAGGAAGAATAAACAATCTATATAATTGATCATGAAGATGGACCTCAGAATCTGTAAAGTATAAACGGTACTTACGGATAATTTGCCTGATGACGTATTTGACCCACCGGTTTCCCTTCCGGTAGGCATTGACGATCTTTGTATGACAACGTTGTCATGGCAACGAAGTGACTGGCGTGATTAATCCATCAGAGAGTCAATTTTTTTTTTTTTTTAACCGCGAGATTTAAAATTCGGAGAGAGGTTTGGGAAATTTTTTGATTTTTCTGTCTATTGTGATTTTGCTATCCACTTGATCACAGTGATTTTTTTCAGCTCTTCCATTGTGTCCTTGATATTTTACTTTGTGATATGGCTTAAGCTCCAAGAACCTTGTTTAGTTTACTGAGTATGGAGGAAGAAGCGATCATCTTCTTACAAGACCGCGGTCTTCTCCCCAAAAGGAAATTATGTCAAAATGGGCATGAAATGAAAAAGTATATTCACAATTCCAAGAAACAATGGCGGTGTAACTTGAAGGATTGCCTGTCAGAAATTGCAATTAGAAAAGGCACATGGTTTGTTGGCTCCAAAATGACTTTCGTGACCGCTATACGTTTCATCTATAGTTGGTCCAAAGAATTAACATCGATAACATTTTGTGCGGAGGAATTGAATATTTTGGACAAAACTGTTATCGATTGGAACAACTACCTCCGGGAAGTTTGTACCTGGAGATTGTTAAGAAATGAAAGGCGGAAAATCAGAGGTCCCAACACAATCATTGAGATTGATGAAAGCCTCTTCACAAAACGGAAGAACAATGCCGGAAGAGTCCTACCACAGCAATGGCTATTTGGTGGCGTGTGCAGAGAGACTGAGGAATGCTTTATTGTAGCCATTCGAGATAGAAGTGCGTCTACTCTCATGCAAGAAATTTTGCAAAATGTACACGAAGGCTCGACTATCTACAGCGATTGCTGGAAGGGATACAAGAGCGAAGAGTTAGCTGAGGCTGGATACGAACACCATCGTGTTAATCATACATACAACTTTGTAGACCCCACAACTGGCGTACATACACAGAATGTTGAAAGGTTGTGGGGTTTGGTCAAATGGCGTAATAAAAAACACAGAGGGACAGCACGTCAGCACCTGGACTCATATTTGAGCGAGTTTATGTGGAGGCAGTCGTACAAAGCTGATCCTTTCGCTGCAATTTTAGAACATATATCCCAATTCAGTCCTCCACAGTGAACGCTATTTGTAAGTAATTTTAATTTTTTTTATAATAATTATAATTTTAGAATTAATATTATTGAATATAGACAATAAGTAATCCAAATGCATGTAAAAGTAACGTCACCATTAATGCCATATTCGCATTAAATCGTTATTTTAAATGTACAAACAATTTTTGTTAATATTTCTTCAATTATCAAACTTCCACTTAATTACATTTAATTTGTAAATAATTTTTGTATTTTTGGGTTAATATTTCTACAAATATCAAATTATTTTTCGTAAATTCATTGGCTATACAGTACGCTTTTAAAATTAGCCAATGTATGTAAAAGTAGGGCATGTGATCGCGATTAATGGCACATTTTTATGTGATCGCCATTAATGGCACATTTTCAATAATTTTTTGTTTTTATATTTTGTATTGACCTTATTTTGTATTTCATGCATGTAAATTTTCACTAATTTGTTGGGTTTTTTTTTGTATTTTTGGGTTAATATTTCTACAAATATCAAATTATTTTTCGTAAATTCATTGGCTATACAGTACGCTTTTAAAATTAGCCAATGTGATCGCCATTAATGGCACATTTTCAATAATTTTTTGTTTTTATATTTTTTATTGACCTTATTTTGTATTTCATGCATGTAAATTTTCACTAATTTGTTGGGTTTTTTTTTGTATTTTTGGGTTAATATTTCTACAAATATCAAATTATTTTTCGTAAATTCATTGGCTATACAGTACGCTTTTAAAATTAGCCAATGTGATCGCCATTAATGGCACATTTTTAATAATTTTTTGTTTTTATATTTTGTATTGACCTTATTTTGTATTTCATGCATGTAAATTTTCACTAATTTGTTGGGGTTTTTTTTGTATTTTTGGGTTAATATTTCTACAAATATCAAATTATTTTTCGTAAATTCATTGGCTATATTTTGTATTTTATATCTTGTACTACAAGCTTCGCTTGTCAAAAAACACAAAGGGTGCCCCCCCCCCAACAACTACAGCGCTATGCGCTGTTATAATTGGCCACATTTTTAAGATTTTTGAATAGTTTGCATGTACATTTTAAATAATTTTGTGTTACTATATTTTGTATTCACCGTATTAAATTTTCACTAATTTTTTTTTTTTGTATTTTTTTTCAGGACCAAAAAACATGCTGGTGTTCAGTCGGTGTGTATCATGTGACATTCCTTTTGTTTTTTATCACATGATAAACCGATGACGTATTACCCTGAAGGCATACCGATTTAATGTTGCGCTTTTTAACGTGACGTGTTCACGTGATATGCGGACACATCTTAGTGAGTAGATGTGTCTGCAGATCACTTGGAGACGTTATCTTAAAAATCGCAACATTACACCGGTATGCCTTCAGGGTAATACGTCATCAGGCAAATTATCCGTAAGTAACGTATAAACTTTTGCCAATTGAACTTTCTTTTAAATAATTACCGTATAACGTCAATAAGTAATCAATCCAAAAAAAAAGTAATATAAATGAATGTACTCTTATCTGACCAAGAATAGAACTCTAAATCAATTATAAATATTTGTTTTTATATACGTTTGCTATTTCAATCATTTCCATTTTTTTAAATTTAATTATTTATGTTTGTGTTTAACTAGGTTATTTATTTCTATCTGTTAAATAAAATGTATTAAATTAAAGTTGGGTGTAGATAGCTGCAGGGATAAAGAGTAATAACTGTTTAAATTCGTTTATGTTTAATTTAAACGATTTTAGTGTCAGGCTATTTGTTTCGTAGTTAGGGCAATGCTTGTGGAAGGATATATGGGTGTTTATATTAATGTAATGTGAAGCGTGTTTAGCATACAGGGCAACGTGCCCAACTGAATGCATGACCCCAAAGAGGCAGTCATATCATTGAAATGGTGGCAGAGGTATTTCCTGCACCATTGACCCCTTCTAGCTCTATGGACAGGGATTTATAAGACGGCAGAAAGACCGCTTTCCCCCATACGTAGCACTCTTTAAAATAAAAAAAAAATTATATACATGATTCCTTAGTCTAACAGATGCCCTTTCCTGATCTAGACACGGATCATTTCCTTCAAATAATATCACGCCGTCAGATGCCCATTTCTGTCGGCGTGGTTTTATGCTAGCATCTTCATATTGCATTGGTTGCAAATATATATCTGGAAGCTGACATTGGGTTGGCTACGAACTTTTAGTCTGAGACTGAATGAATGTTTTGATAAGTTTTAAGTGAAAAAAAATTTATGTAGACTATCTATGCTCGTCATGCTAAAGTAAAATATACTTTAAATATCCATCTGTGCGATCTATTGAAAATAGTAATTTAAATTTTAAAAAAAATATTAATGTTAAAAATAAATTTATTCTTCAATTTTAAATGTGCGTTAATAAAAATCTATTTGTGTGTTAATTACTGGCAGTGGCTTCTTTTATTTTATTGTTTTAAATATTAATGTTTAGATCTCTACTATTCTATGAGCTAGTGACATTGGGCAAACGGTCAGAATAATATATAAATTTTTTTTTAATCTTAACTTACGTATCTGCCTACTATATAAATTTTTCTAGGTTCAAATGCCTAGATGGCGCCCGTGTAGTGCGGATACCTTTAAGGCTCATTTCATTGACCGTTAAAATATATAGAATAGAAACTTGCACTTGTTTATCATTTACTGTGTGAGTTAAAGAATTAAATAATTTGTTTTTGTCTTATAAAATCAATGACAAATTTATTAAAATGTGTTATATAAGTAATAGTGGTAAAATAAAACATATTTTTCAAACAATATCTAATATTATTTGGTAAGAAACGAAGTTGGAAATATCCAATAATAAGAAAAACACTATATTTTAGGATATAAAAGAAACAACCGTTCCTCCAAAAGATACTCTTAATTTAAGTCTTCATTTGCCAGCAAAGCAAAGAGAGCTATAAGAAATTGACATATAAAGAACAGAATTTCAAGATATTAACATTATGAGACATCGTTACCAGATCAATGTTTTATTTTAAAAGTCTGTTCATGAGATACTGAACTGGTCGAATCTCTAAATATCCTAATAACCATGATTTACAATGATAATGTTCTGTCATCTTGTTATTTTTAGTTCAATTTCTGTTTAGAAACACTCCAATATGTTCTACTAAATGATAGATTAGTATCTGTAGATCTATTTTTTGAGTTACAATTGTTTCCATATGTTAGAGGTAATCAAGTTGAACCAATCATGTCGATTCTATAGGAAAGCTTCTAAGTTCATTTCACAATTGACACTGCTTATGTTTTTACTACTACCTTTAAGTTTTATAATTATTTGTTTAATATTTTTTAGATTATAACTAAAAATAAATATGTATTTTATTATATAATAAAAAATAAATTGCAGTGTCTCAAATTTTATTTTTGCATTAACGTACATATTAGTAATGGGTGTATCACTAGGGTATATCTGGCTGCTGCTGCAATTTTTTGATTCCAACCTTCATTGGGTAAGATAAAAAAAATTAGTCTGAAATAGAAATATTCAACTGGATAATAAAATCACTAATGAATTAAGGAATACCACTGAAAACTAGAATTTACTAAATAAGTAAATATAAATCCATACATTTAAAATCTACCATTTATTAATTTATTACTTATATAGTTTAAGATTTTAATATACTTTATATTACTTTATAATTGTGCTTTATGCACATGTAATGATGCTATATAATTAATAATTTTAATTAGCAGTCAGTGCTTTCGGGAAATCTAAGTTCCCATAATTATTGCTCATTACTAAGTGAGAGATGCCGTTACAATACATAATGCCTTATCACAAGCATCTCTCACTTAGTAATGAGCACTCAAACTTCTCAAGCAACAGAGCCATTTTATTATTTTTATCATTATTAAGATGAAAATGATTATATAAGGAGGGCGAAGATAATGACAGTTTTTAATTATTTTTTATCTGCTCAACGTCTTGGCTGAAATTTATTTAAAACATTATATGAACGAATTGCATATAATTATTAATATTTATATATATATATGTATGTGTGTTTGTCCAGCTACTATCTCATACATAACAATGTGAGCAACTGATCAAAAAGGAGCCTCCTTTTGATTAGTAGTAGCTTGGACAGATGTCCATTGTTATCCTTCAGTCTACAAATCTGGTCTATTGGTTCTGAACATCAATACCCCTTGGAAGTGAATTTAACG
The DNA here is from genome assembly GCA_028023455.1 of Epiperipatus broadwayi. Classification (NCBI taxonomy): domain Eukaryota; kingdom Metazoa; phylum Onychophora; class Udeonychophora; order Euonychophora; family Peripatidae; genus Epiperipatus; species Epiperipatus broadwayi. Next base: position 1,647,614 of record JAQFVV010006394.1, on the reverse strand, counting down.
TTATTTATTTAAAGGAGTTTCCATTTATTAATAATTTACATCTACATTAACCATTAAAAATATTAAATTTAAGTACAAGACTTGTGGCTGAAGTCTTAATTTCATTTGGATCAAAGCAATTTTGCAATTTATTGCACCTCAGCTCTTATAACTATAATTTCCAGCTACTAACTCATGCAGCAACATGAGTGTCTGGTCAAAAGAAGATCTCCTTAATTAGTAGTAGCTTGGATAGATTTCCTATTGTTTTCTTTTAGCCTGAAAAATCAGTCTTATTGGCTGCTACACATCAATGCACCTTATCTGTGGATTTTACTTAATTTACTTAATGGAGATCCCATTTATCAATAAATTTACGCACATACACGCATATATATATATATAATTAAAACAATAAATTTAACGGTTTACAAACTATTGTAAACAATCCTTAAATCCGCAGAAGTTTCTTAAACCTGCCTCAACTGCCATTGAATTCAAGTTTAAAAAATTAACCGAAAGTACTTCTGCGGATTTAAGGATTGTTTATAATACTTTGAAAACCGTTAAATTTATTATTTCAATTATAATTGCAATTTTATTTTAATTAACGGACATTTTATTTATTTTGCATATATATATAAGTGGAAAATAGAGAGTAAAGAGCAAACAAATATTGGTGAGAAAAATCAGACTATTTAATATTAGTGAATTCAAAAAGTTTCTCTTTTTAGTAGCATGACCTTGTAATAAGACTCATATATTGAAGAAAAAATATGCTATTAGATTCTGATTTCAATATTTATTAAACTTAACAAAATGTAAACTGTGTAATAAAATAGTTTTTTTAAAAATATAGATTTATTTTGAAATTGTTGACATTACACCGTCTTATCTTTTTTTTTTTTTTTACTCAACTTAATCAAGATGTTTTCTGGTTTTTGATTTTATGATATTCATATCAAAAAATGTGCATTCTTCTAAGAATGTAAAACCGAAACAGTTCAGTATTTTATTAATAATTGATGCAATTAGATGTTTATCTTTGTGTATTTGCAAATGCTTTATTTTATAAATAAGTTTATACTGAGTTTCTATATATGTCTTATTTCCATCAATTTTTTTGAGAACTATTTGAAAATTCTGGTAAAGTATTTTGACAAATTCTAAACATGAAAAATTTGTTAACAAAATAACATCTAATAAATATATTATAGTTTACTAGTATATCATGATATATTCAATTGTTATATTTTTATTTACCATTGTCAAACTCACTTAACTCACAACATTGGCACCATCTACCTCAGGTAAATGCAATAATGATATTACTAATCATTTTCTAAACTAGAGATTATCTCTAGCACAAATATAAACTTTAAACCTCAGTTAAAGATTAATATATCTGATTTTTTAATTTTAAACATACACACACGTGGAGCTATCTACCTTTCTCTTGGGGGTCATTTGTCTTTTTGTGTATCTTTATTTATATGAATTTAAAAAGAACGAGGAAGTATGGAGGTTGTTTAATATATTCAGTGAACAATCCAGAAATAGATAGATGGTTAAATGAATAAATAAATGAACAAAAGAGGGGATGTTTATATGAATGAATGGTTTGAGTAATTGGTTTGTAGACCATAAATAGGTAAATAATACATATAAAATTGAACCTACAGAAAAATAGATAGACTGGAAATCAGAGATCTTTATAAAAATATTTAAATAGGGGAGAAATGAGATAAATGAAGAGAAATAGATGAATGTGGAAAAATTCTATTAGAGATACTTTTCTTATTTGGATAAGTTGATCTACAAATGGCAATTTTTGTGCTCACACACTTTACCAACTTTAAATGAATATAATCATTATTGTTAGTCAAGTATTACATCAGATATTATCATACTATTTATAATCTCAGATATAAACTTTAAACTTAACTAAATGTTAATGTATCTCTTTTTTATAAAACACAACTACAGTATTCTTAATCCATCTCCACTGATCTTTTTCCCATTTGTATTATCATAAATATAGTTTAAAACATTTGTTCTATTTACTTTCATAAAAATATTAATAAAGTTATATGAAATGGTGAATGGCATTCATGATATCTTTTTGGACGCGTCAGCCCTCTTCACTTGTTTCAGGTTAGAACATATTAAATTCAACTTCACTTTTTATTCAGTATTTACTAATATAAAAGTTATTACTGTTAGATCTACAAATGTTATATTTCTTGATAAATACCAAATAAATATTTAAAACATGTGCAAGAGGTTACCTGGGCCTGTTAAGAGGTTCTGGTTTAGTCAGAAATACATTGATGTTATTTTCTATTTTCATATATCTCTATTATTATATTTGAAAAAAGTAGAATAACATGGAGATTTTAAAGTATACATAAAATGGAGGAAAAATGCATGGAGATGAATTCATGATACATATTTGTGTTTAATACAAATGAAATGTATTAATCTTTAATTAAGCTTAAATTTGCATCATAAAAATGTTATGACAATATCTAACTTAATAAACAATTAATAATTATCATTAGCTTTTATTTAGAGTAGGTAGAATTAAAAATGAAAATAATTTGGCATTTACAGATCAAACTGTGTTAATTTGAAATTGACAGGTATTGATAAAGTGATGATGACAAGTGTAAGAGATTGTGACTAGGGCCAATTGAAAAGTGCTGATTCAGCATGAAATGCATTCGAAGTCATTTATGTTTTACAGATGATTTTAATAATATATTTCAAGCAGGTAAGATGGTAATGAGATTTAATATTATATATAATTCATAGATATGAATGTCTGGAAATTTCAGATTCTCTACTTAATAGTTATCCATTAGATAAAGTGTTGAGCTTGTTCTGGTATTTTTAATCTAATGCTTGAATATCCTGGCATCTCACTGATGAAGCCAATAGCAAAAACTGGTCTGGGGTTGAGGATATTCTGCAAAGCTTTTTAAGAGCTTATTTGCGAGCTATATATACATAAAAATATACAATTCTGAAATATAATCGGTTTTAGTAAACATATATTGTATAAAATATTAACTTTTTTTCCATATATACATTTTTGATGTATACAATGAAGTTTGTTTAACACAATAAGTTTTCTTATTATTATTTTAGTTTAATAATTTAACAAGCTTTATATCTCAAAATGTATTTATATCTTATTGAATAACGATGATTTAATCATAAATTAAATATAAAAATATTATTACTATTACCAAATAAAATCTAATCTGAGGAATGAAAATAGAATATAAGCAAATTAAATTTCAAACCAATCAACTCAAATCAATTTATGTTAATGGCTTAGAAGATGATGCTTTTTTTAAAAAAAAAAATCTGGTAAATTTTATTTATTTGTTATATAAAACACATGTACAAAATAAGGTTAGAAGAAACTACAACTTTCATGTTTATTTTTTTACTTTCAAGCATGAAGACTTAATTTGAAAAATATACCAAACAAGGCTTATATTGTATATAAATGCATGCATTTTAAACAGATTCTCAAATGTGTCAAAATAAGTTTAAAAAGTTGGTGTTATTGGAAAAGTGCTATGCGTCAAAATTGATTCTATGAGTTTATTTCTGTTTAAAATGTTAAAATAATATTGCTATGTGACATCATTGTATAATATATATAATAGCTGCCTAGTCCTTGGTTCAATTTCAGGTTGGATACATACAACAGTCAAAGCTCTTATGATTTCTGAGCAAGAAGGTCATTTGATCATTTATTTATTTTATAACAAATAACATCCTATGAGGTTTGAAGGAATAGTAGAGTGGCAGATTCCAGAAATCAAGATCCATAGAATGTCATCCAGATTTACCAATTGTGGTGCTCAAACTTTTTATGAACTTTGGAACAATTAACCATTCAAATAATTTTAGCTTTGCATGGCACAGTGCAGAGATAGCTTCACAGGCTCTGAAGTTCAAAGTCCATGGAGTATGGCCGTCCTTGGTATTTTCCAGTGCCTAAACTTCATATGAACTCTTGAGTAATTAACTATACAATTTATTATTATTATTATTAAATAATATTAATATATTTAATATTATTCAAACGGAAGCCAATCTCCGATAATGCACTATTTCTTAAATATTATAAATCTCTGTGCATTCTCCAGCCGGTAAGAGTTTAAAAAACTTAAGTGAATCACTTAAGTTTTTTGAACTCTTACCAGCGGGAGAGTGCATGGAGATTTATAATATTTAAGAAATAGCGCATTAACAGAAAGTCTTACCGGCAGGGGGAGTGCACGGAGATTTTTAATATTTAAGTAATTGCGCATTATCGGAGATTGACTTCCATTTGAATAATTTCAAAGTTTTCAGTGCTTTACTAAAAAAATATTTTTTTTTAATAAACTGAATTAAATTCCTATTAGTACTACTACTACTACTAGTACTATTGTTACTATCATTATTATTAAAAGAAAGAGTAATTTATAACTCCATAATAAGTTTGCCACGAGTGATTGCCTCTTTACTTATTAAAAAAAACTTAATATTTTTGATATTATTATTTTTAATGATTTTAATACAACTGTTAATCTCATTGAGTAAGCTAATATTACTCCAATATATATATATATATCATGTCTCTCTGCTGTTTTATAATGCTTTAATGTATATGTATTATTATGATAATGGAGTTGGTCCACATTAACATTTTTTTTTTTTTGCATTATCAACTTGGTGATTACTGATTCAAATAAACCTTCATGTCTAATATGATTACCATCACTTGCTCATCACCCTTACTGCTCATGTTAGTCTTAAAAGTCTTTGACGGAAATCTAATACATAACTTGCTTAAATACACTTAAGTAAATAACTCTCCCATTCATAGAATATCACAGGATATATGCTTTTATTATTTATAACCTTTGCTTTTAAAAATATGCAAAAAACTATAAAATAATTATATATTATGGGCCAATGATAATTTCTTTTATGTATTTCATTCTACAACATTGTCCATTATTAGTCTGAGATGAATCTGTTGATGACCGGATCTTTTGTTGATCATAAATGACTTGAGAACCAAAAACTGTCAATTACTTACATTCCTGTATTATTAATAAATCAATTATGCATGCTGTTATTATAATCTTTGGTATTTTTTCATATTTAGCCACTATTTATGCTTTCATTTTATTTATTAACTTTTTTAAAGAGTGCCTTGAAGTCTTCTCCATTTCCAATTATAAATGTATTATGATCAACATATATAAAACGTTGATGCATCTCCCACTAATCCTGAATCTGCATTTACCTTTATTTAATTTACATGTAAATAAGTTGATTAACAATATGCGATCATATTTAAATCCTGTATAAATATGGAAATATTCTGATTCATCATAGCATGTTCTAACCATACACTATAGTTCCATCTAGAAATTTCTGATAAGAAGAATAAAATGTTTCTGGCATACTCATTTTCCTAAGAATATTCTTCAAAAAATATTATTAAAATAATATTCTTAAAAAAAATATTCTTAAAAGAATATTCTTAAAAGACCCAGAAAGAGACCACATGTGAGATGGATGGATGAAATAAGAAAGTGTGCAGAGGTGATGTGGAGAAGAGAAGCTAAAGATAGGAAAAGATGGATTGAACTTGGAGACACTTCACCATGCAGTGGATTGATAATGGTTGATGATGATGATGATGATTCTTTGATTTAGCATAATCCAAGGAATCATGTGCATTCTTGTAAACAATAAACATGTATAGATTACTATTTGGTATTTCTTAATCATTTCTATTATACTATATACAATAACATTGATATCTCAAGTTCTTCATACCATCTACAATCATTTCCTACATCTGGAAGTTCTTATTCGATGCAAGATTATAATTTATTGTGTATTATTATTACAAATATAAACAAAACAATACTAATTCATTCATCTATGTACATTATATAATACAAATATAGTATTTTATTACACATTTTCAAAAACAGCTGACAGTTTCAATGGTCCAACAGAATTCTTCAGAGTAATAATGTGGAATATTATATAAAAGCCTTACCATAAGGAATTAAACATATAAAACAGAATTTATATATACATTAAAAACTGCAAAAAGAAATATTAAATAAGTTCAAATATGATTTTTTAATATTAATTTTAAATCATATTTATGTATGTAAACATTCAATTTTAATGATATGTAATTCTGAATAATTTTAGATACATCATATGTAACCTGTGATATTATATCTTATAGTATTTTTGGAAAAATATTATTTTTAAAAAACTATTATATCTGTCATTAAACTTTTTATTTGTTGATTATGGTACAGTTTGCTTGTGACATAAGATAGAATTTTTTTTTTAACACAACAATGCTGATTTCTTTGTATAGCTAAATAAATTAATTTCTTCTTCAAATCTTTGGACATTAAGTATGCCATTATATGGTCAATTTGTTTATCATTCTTTGTTTTTCTACAAACATTCCTAGTAAAACCTCACTTCTACTGCTCTTACTATTTTAACAATCATTTCTAATATTATCTGATTTTATATTTTGTCTTTGAAGGGTTCCTGATTTAAAGTATCTTATAAAAAGTATCTTGATTAATGTATTTGTAGTATATATATATATAAAATACATATTTTGCGGGTTCATCCGTGTTAAAAACTTTTAATATCAATATACTGACGTTTCGACTTGGTCACACAAGCCATCCACAGAGTGGATGGCTTGTGTGACCAAGTCGAAACGTCAGTATATTGATATTAAAAGTTTTTAACACGGATGAACCCGCAAAATATGTATTTTATATATTTAACCCGTGCAAATCTTCATTTTAACATATATATATATGTTTGATCAATTATTACATTTTCATTTACCATTGTCAAACTCCCTCCACTCACAACTTTGACACCATCCATTTCAGATAAATACACTAATGATTATTACTAATCATTTTCGAAACTAGAGATTATCTCTAGCACAGATATAAACTTTAAACCTCAATTAAAGATTAATCTATCTGATTTTTTACATTTACACACACGGAGTTATTCACCTTTCTCTGTCCCATATGTAAGATCTTTATAGATATAATAAACACCGCCACACTTACTATTTTGATTGATGTATTTGTCATATAGATCTTAGATATATGATTTATTAATTTCTATCTTCACTTGATGACAAATATTTTTTTTCTTTTTGAGATATTGGAGTATAGATTGGTGTTATAGTATTATGAAATGTATGTCCATGAAATTTAATTAAAATATGTCAATCTTTCCAGGCATTAAAAATACAATAATTTATTTTTAATAACATCTATCTTCTTTATTACTATTTACAATGCATTTTTACAATCCACTATTGATAGTTTCATTTGCCCCAGCAATGTTTTTTAGAACTTGAAGAAGATTGCTGGGGCAATCAAAACTGTCAATAGTGGATTATAAAAAAGCATTTGTAAAAAGTAGATTTGGAAATATAAGTAAAAGTTCTGAAGAAGATTACTGGGGCAATCGAAACTGTCAATAATGGATTGTAAAAAAAAATTGTAGAAAGTAATAAAAAACGTAGATGATATTAATATTATATGGATTTGGCAATGCAATAAGATAAAGTTATAATTTATTTTTTTATTGTCCTTGATAAAATATATATACTGTATATAGTATTCTCTCCTGATTATACATTTTCAAATTCATTTTATTTTAATTACCTAATTATTACAACTTGATTTGTAAGAATCAAACATTCTGCAATTATAATTCTTCTATCTTTCATTTAAGTTCTATTTAAATATTTCCAGTATTTTAAGTTTTAAAAATTACAATTTAGAATATTGTGAATTTGTAAATAGAAATCAATAGTGACATGCATGGGAGTCACTGCATTTCTTTAAAAAAATGAAATGCTCAAATGATTTATTACTTTGGAGTTTACAAAACATTAGAGCACTGGAAATGGCAGACCTGGCGGCGATCTATAGACCTTGAAGTTCAAACTCAGTCACTTTATTGCTGCATTAAACAATGGACAACATTATATCTTCTTGAAGGCAGAAAAAGTTCTGTTAGTTTATAAAACTTGTATCTGAAACATACAATAAAAAAACTTTTATATACACACACATATATATACTATTTCTATTTCCAGTAATAGTAATTAAAGTAGAAAATTTTCTATTGTTAGAATGTTTATTTTAATGGCATCTATTCATTATACAATTTAATTAATTTTTAATTAAGATTAAAAATCTTAATTACAGTTTGATTTGAATTCATTAATGTTTTGCTTCTATAAGTAGTCATTAAAAACTTGGACAAATTATCTTTGTTTTTGAGCAGTGAAAAACATAATCTCATTACATTACTAACATTATCATACTTAAAAAAAAATTAGAAAACTTTAATCTTCAATTTGTTTAGTTTAAATTACTTTTGTTAATTAAAACATATATATAATCTGTATCTGCCTTCCTTTATCTTTTTCTGATGGCGACGTTATATTTCTATAATGGAGTATTCTGTATAATATGGCCATATACAATATAATTTAAAATATGCAAAATCTGATGACGTCACAGAAATGAGGCAAAAAAAAAAAAAATACTATTACATTTATGACATTGTCACTTTTAATCTTCAATTTTCAGAAAGGAAAAAACAAACAGAATATATCACTTTCTTTTTTGTAATATAGTGTTATAGAAGTTTGTCATTAATTATAACTAAATTTTGATACTGTTTTGAGATTTTGAATTTAACATAAATATTTTTTTAATTAACAAAGAATATGACACAATTTAATTATAAGATTTAATGATATCATTAGTTTGAGATTTTTAACTTGTAATAAATTGTCGTCATTTACATAATGTTCATTTTACTGCTTTATTATTACTTTACAGCTCTTGTTAACTGATAATAAATGTCATCATTTTATCTGAACAAAAATGATGATGTCACCAGTATTGATATCAGAATAATAACATAAAGTATGATGTAATTAGAAAAAATAATGAATAAGATTATAATAATGAGCACTTAGAAAATAAAAAAATAAAATGTGATAACAAAAATTTTAATGTTTAACAAAAAAGGAAAGATAATTTTTAATGTTATCATTTATTCTAACAAAGATAATATTATATACACCAGACTAGCAAAAAAACTTAGTTATTAAAAATAAACACAAAGCATATTATAATATACATTTAAAGTATTCTGCTCTATAAACATAAACACACAGATTTTTACGTATATATTAATTGATGATATATCTTGAAAAAAAAAAAGAAGATTCATTATATATATATTAGAAGTAGCTTTGTGAAAAAATTTGAGAATATAAAAAACAATATCTATCAAATAGATTTATAATAAGTATGTTAATGATGTGAGAGGTTTATATCATAATGTTGTAGGAAGCTTTATGAGGTAACTTTGAATTTCAGGTAGTTAAAACTTTTGGATAATTAATAATGAGGATGAATAGTGCTCATTTATGCAAAGGTGTTTTAAGTACATGCTTGGGTTTCACATATTTAGGGAACCCTTAGGAATTAAATTTTGCAAAAAAGTATATAAAATATTGTGAATTTTACTTTAGTTGAGATCTTTGCAAATTAATAGTTTCTCAGGTCAGCCATAATGATTATATTTTTAATTTATATCTTCATGTCTTCAAATATTAATAAAATACCAAAAAATGGTACTAATAAAAGTTGTAATATTTAACTAATTCAAATTATATATATATATTTTCCATATGCCATAGCATCAGCCGGGAGGTGAACCAACAACCATCTGCAACCAATTACTTGCTTGCAAGGTGGCTGCGATGACCTCTTGGCTAACAACGCTTGACAATTCAAATTATATTTACCACATGTTTTTCTTTTTTAATAAATGGACTATTACTTTTAAATAATTATCTTACTAATTATAAATTCAGGGTACTTTCAACTTATGCCCCATGTGGCCGCAAGAGGTGCTGTTTCCATGTCAACCACAGAAATATTCAGAGTAGGGAGCCAAAAGCAGAGATGCAAACTTTATAGCATTATTTAGTTTTCATCTGTTAATTTATTATCTATTAACATTTTTTCTACAAATAAATTAAAAAATAATAAACACAGTCTTCTTTTTTTTTTATAAATATGTCTGAGTTCCATTTCAGTTTTTTAAATTTTCCACCAATGTCTACTTATTTGCTCAGCTGCACATAAAAACTGATAAAACTCATTTGTAATTTAATGATCATTAAATCTATAGATATCAGTGGACAATAATGAAGCAAAACAAAACATCATCCTCATTTAACTAGAGAATAAATATATTTTTGACAAAAGTATGCATTCAAACAATTTAGTTTACACATATATAAACATAATGAATTTATACTGACTTCATTATTTTATTTACATTAATATACATTTTGTTAATTTGTTAACTCAACCTACTATCATTAGTTATTATCCTTTTATATATCCCTGCTTTTTCCAGTATTATTTAGCTAAGAATAGTCAGTGTGTGTGGTCATAATTTTCAAAATCCATACTTTATGATATTAGAATCTGGATGTAACACATAAAAGGAAATAATTCGAGTCCACTAGAGGGAGCCAAGGATTCCAGTTAAAACTGTTACTGACTCCCCATTTTAGTTTCTTTTTTCTTATTTTATGGAATTAATTTTCTCTAAAATTATTCCTATTTAAAAAAGGAGTTTCTTAGCTCTCTTTTTATATACAAGTTATGTTAACACATTATCACAAGTAAGAATAATTTCAACATTTATAAAAATGCTGTGCAAATTATATGGCAGCCATGGAAATTTCAAAGATTACTACAGTGATTTTGCCTGTTAATGAAAATTCTTTGTTTCCCCCATTTTGCTGAGTGGGTGAGAGGGTCTGGTGGTCGGGAGGGACCCAGGAGTCTAAATCCTAGTTCTGTTGAATATGGGAGCTGGGATGAGGGTGTTTTGGGGATCGTTTCCGACACTGATTTTCTCATAGTAAAGGAGAAATAACATTATTTCTTAGCAGTTTTTAGCATTATTCTTATAAATGATTTTATCCATGTGTTATTGCAAAGTCAGCTGCAGTTTGGCTAATGGTTTTAATTACAAGTGATTCACCTTATTTGTTACCATTATTTCCAATGTGATTACTGACAGGGTTGGCACTTTGCTGTTCATATGGCTCTTTGTAGTGGATTAGAATGCTTTTCAGTAGAGAGATTTCAAAGCTTAGTTTTTTTCCTAGTTCTCCATAAGTCTTCCAAAGTATATTGAATTGCTCTGTTCTGGTGATATTCTAGGCCATTCTGGAGAACTGAACAATAAATTGACTTAGCCCATATTTTATATTATCTCAAGTGTTTTTCTATTCCTCAACTTATCTGCTGCAAATTGGATTTTTCAATATTGTACTCCTAAAATGCTATTCATATTTGAACTCTAGACTCTACCAATAATTCCTAATTGTAACCTAGGTTTATGTTTAATAATTAATTATCTTATGGACTAATGCTCTGAGTTGTCACAGGTTGATGAATTTTTGGAAATGCTATGGACAAAAATAGTGTATTATCTTAGATCTCCATATTATACTATGTAAACCAGTCAATGCTTACCTTGTAAAACAATTTGTACCAATAAAGTTTAATCCTATTTTGAAAAAAAAAAGGAAATAATTAATTAAAATGCAGAAAGATTATGCTCACATTAACATAATTAGTCCTTTGTTATAAATGTAATGTCTTAATCTCATGCTTCTTATTAGCAAACAAGTGTAAGAAAAAAAACTATATTTAGCAGACTATGTTTTATGTGTCCTTTAGGTTAGATTAGACAGTATGTCTGAAAATATAAATACTACTCTGAAAAAGACATTGTGATGGAAACTACTTGGTTTGATCATCACAAATAGCTAGAAAATTAATTATCGTAATATTTTATGTTTGTAAGATATAATACACCCATTGACATCTGCCTAGATTTAACTGCCTAATGTGAGACATGATCATTACATATGCATTTGTTGACTTTTGTTTTCATATCCTATCAGTTACTATATATTAATAGAGTGATTTTTGACTGATTCTTTCTTCAAGATATCTAATGTATAGTCACTCAATATGTGTTAGAAAGTTTGATCATGAATTATAACATGAAATATATTATGGTGTTTTATATCTTAACCCATGATGGATTAACATAAAAATTGATCAAAACCACTACTAAAATATTTGATATGATTCAAACTATGCATGGTAGCATTAAAATCATGAGTCACAATGATTTTTAAGTGGCTTGCAAAATTTCATGATAGCAAGAAGGGTACTGAAGATGATTGATAAACATATGAAACACATTGTCACATTTCATATTATAAGGTGTGATTCAGATATGTTAATGTCTTAAAATTTTTGTAATCAATAGCTAAACTATATCACCATGTAACATGCTTTGATTCAGAAACATTGCTAATTTGAAAAAGAAATCACTAATGGTTTTTACTGGAAATCATTATATATATATATATATATATATAATGATTTCCAGATATATATATATATATATATATATATATATATATATATAAACTCATCTGCATTAATAACATCACTTGAGGGCACCACTAGATTACTTAATGAACATAGAAAAATTATTTGGGATGACAAATATTGACTAATGATAATGAGCATCCTAATATAAATCAAATTACCTATCCTTGACATTAGATCATCTTGGAGTATGAAATTCATACTTATTAAACAATTGGTAGGCAGACACAATAAACAAACATCAGCCAAATTTAATTTAATAAATATAATAAAAATGTTTATTGATTACTATGTTTATAAACAGATTTAAAATATATATAAAAAAATCTCACCAAAATAAAATTAAATAAAAAAAAGTAATATTCCTTCATGGATGAATCCTATCAGATAAGTCCTAAATGAAAGTTGACTCAGACTGTTAATATAAAACTATTATACCAGGCCTTAAAATATTTTCCTAATTTGATAAATTCTTTTTATTTAATGTGCATTATTGTACTTTTTGTTATTACAACCCAGGCAAACTGATATGAATGTGCTAAGAAATGGTGTGCAATGGAACCCTAGCCCCACAAAAGAGAGATCATGGACTTGGATCAGGACATCTTATTGCACCTACATACCCATAGCCATACATGTTTAATCTAAACATAGAAGAAGATAGCTCACACAGGTTTGACTTTTACATATAAAACTCCTTTTCATATATACAACTAAAGCACAATTTAAAACATTATTATCAAATCTACTTAGAAAATAATTTATGAATTTCTAATTTATTTTCTATAAGAAAAAAACAAATTTGTGATAAGTATTGCAAATGTATAGTAAATGCATAAAATAAAACAAAAAAATTATATTTAAATCTAATATTAAACTTAATTAAAAAATAATGTGCATATACAAAAAAACACTTATAACACCCCTAGTTTACTATGGTATATAAAAATTTATATTACCACTAAGTCCATCAAGGTTATTGCTTTAGCTTCCTGCTATTAGCTTTTTCCATTCCATATTTGTCATTTTTCAGGTAGTATGTTGAGAGTTATCTTTGTAGGTTGGCTTTAGGAGGTCAGCATTCCAAGGATTTATAATTTCACATGTTGAATGATAAAGGTTCAACTTAAAGCATAGCCTAGCATAATTTAAAGACCACCACAAGGAAAATTTGATTTCATTTTTTTAAACTGCTGGCTATTTGTCTCAAACTGTTAATATGTATTTATGATTTTGATGAAAGAGCTGATAAGAAGTGCAGCTTGTCACACAGAATAAAGAGACACTACATCTGGATTATGATTTTTGACTTCTTAAAGAATGGAGTCATGAATGTGCAAATAAGTGAATCTAAAGAATCTAAAGAATGACTCTAATAGAATCTACTCAATCTGTATGACTCAATAAATAACAATAGAAATTAGGGAGCTTTTATACCCATTCAGTTTATTGCTCTCCCAACACTAATTTTTCTAGAATTTTCTAAATTAACATCTCAAAATAAACAGGTTTTAATTAATTGTTGTAGGACATTTCACTCATTTAATATAGAATATCTTTACATTTCACATTAATTAATTTCATTACATTTCTTATCTGAACAATCTTGACTTTTAAATTTTGTTATTACAAAAGATTAAAATTTTATTCTGATGATAAGCATTGTTCTACAAAGTTTTAAAATAATCTTATATAAAAGATAACACATTTATTTATAAAGTTTACTGTTTTGATGAAAAAGAAAAAAAAATGACATTACTTTTAGTAAATAACCAAAATTATTCTACCAATTTGTATATGTGTGTGTATGAACACGTGACTGCACTTTTAAAATGCACATTTAATATAAAATTAAATTAGCAAACATTTTTAAATTAATTTGCAGTAGAATATTGAACTGAAATCCCTATTCTTCTACAAATATAGATTTAAGACAAAGCAAAGCACCTATCTTGATGTATTTATATATATATTCAGTAATTAATGATGTCTTGCAAAAATACTCAGACATGTAACATATCAATGAAACCAAATAAAATACCAATCATATATTTAAAAGTTAAATTATTTATTTTATAGCATGAATAACAATCAAAGGTTTAAACAATATTTAATATTCAATTTCAAGTTATAAGCAATCACTATTCACAAAGAGAAATAATAAAAAAATATTTATCATAAAACTTTTCATCTAATCAATGACTGGAGTTTTTATTAAAGTTTTTTGTTTATTGTTTTATTCATTAGATGTCCATATATTTATCAATAAATCAATGGACAAATAATTTGGCGTGTGAATATTCTACTGTAAAAAATTTATGAATCTCTTCAAAAATTCTTACAATCTAAAAAAAAAAAGCTAAAGTTTCATCAAAAAGTACATTTAAGGTCATTAAATAGTGAAATCACTTATATATATAACTATTAATTACTAATTTATATATATATATATATTTGTGGTGAAGAAATTATGATAACCATATTAATGATGTACTCTATATGTACAAACTGATACTAACCAATCACAAAACTTGAAAAAACAAACCAATTCTGAACTGCTTTTACTAATGACATTCTCAATTGATTATTATTAAATTGCATTCTGCAGTATGTATGTATAGCATCAACAAAATCAAACACTCTGTCATACGTATATCACAGCAGCTTATGATGCTGCAAACATGATAGTAAATGTTATAAATAAGCTACAATATAACCAATGATCATTATAAAACATTAACACTTTTATTAATATTGACAAACTACTCTATTTGAAGATTTTTGGAGAGGGCAAATGATGGACTTTGAATTTTCCTTCACTTTCCTGCAAGTATATGTAATGCTATTTTGCTAGTTTTGAAATCAGTTTGATGTCAAAAACTATATTTATATAAGAATTTAAAAAACCTGAAAGTTGGCAGAATTCTATAGTCAAATTAAACTTCCAAGGATCTGAACCATACCTACATGGGCACTGATCTGCAAATAGCAATTGTTGTAATAACTGTCCTCACAATTGCTTTGTTCTTAATGATCAGTAAAACATTATCTGCATTGCTTTTATATGTTATTTAAATATTCCATGACTATTTTTGCACAATATTTGTACAATAATTATTTAAAAACAAGTATACATTATTACAAGTTCATTTTATTTGAATATATTTTATTTTTAAAAAGATAACAAATTAGATCATAATGAATAACAAAAAACCTATCATGACAATAAGATTGTCAATGCCTTTCTTAACACATTTTAATATGGTGCTCTGCTATGGTTGTAATATTCTAAAAATTATGAATGCAATTTTAATATTTAAAACAGAATTTGATAGATTTAGAATTTTCAGAAAAAAGAGTTCATTTCTTTACACCATCCAACCAGAAGTTCATTCTTCACATTGTGTTATATTTATTATTATTTTTGTTATATTTGCAAAGCTCAAATAGAATTTTTAAAAAAAATTTCATTTTTATATTATATTCAAATATAATGTAAAGACATAATGATAGAATTGAATTTTGAATAATTACAAAAATTAACACCAGGGAATGGAAGTTGTTTCGTCACTTGAAGGGTTAACTGAATTTACTTGCCCAATTAATTTTTTTCAGACCATCAATGACTAAAAATATATAAATGAATGGTTAGACATTCAATTGCATTATTAAAATATAGTTGATTAAAAGTAAAATTATACTTTTTAATCTTATAAATATATAATAATCAAATAAGTTGTTTTGGAACGTCATATAATGTTCAACCATCAAAAATCATATGTCAGCTTACAATCTTGGAACTTTTAGTTCTTAAGACTATACCTACATTGAAATTTACCAGACGTTTATGAAATTTTAGTGAATGAGACAAACTATGTGATATCATTTTCAAGCTGCTCTTATTACATTTGAATTAAAGTTATTTTTATAACTTTGACCCTTACTGGGCATAACTATTTAATATTGATAATGTGTTTTTGAGGTGATGGGAGTGATAGTGACTTCATGTATAAAGTTCATTAGACATTCATATTTTTTATAATATTATGAAGGTCTCCCCAGAGCATTTCTGTAGTATTTATTGTTGAATTTATATCATATATAGGCATCTTTGCTTTCTACATATTCTAATTTGACCAAATGTATACTCTTTTAATTGAATTATTCAGTTTTCTTACTATATCAAAAATCAGATATAATTCCAAATATTGTCAATACTTTAACACAAAGTTGATAATTTCATATGAAAATCATTATGCAGTTGACCATATCATATAAACTGTAAATTTAAATAATCATAGATCAAGACTGTGACTTATATGTAGAGTAAAAATATAAAAGCTAAAGGAATGTTTGTATTATCAATTCTCAGAAAACATTACATTACATATAGTGCTTACATTTATAAGTGAAGAGTCATTATCTGATAATTTAGTGCCTAAGAAATGTCATTTACTTACATCCTACTCTAAAACACTTTCCAACTTCAATTTTTAGACTTCGCAGTTTTTAATATATTTAAAAATTTTGTTTTGTATGTTTATTTGTTTTGACAGAATGTTGGACAGCCAAAACTATCAACTGTTTTTGAAAGTATAGAATAATAACATAAATATTGCATTTTCATTATGCAAAATGCAAAAGGAATGTATGAGTATCGCTGTTTATATAAAAAAAATATGGTAGAGAAAAACAAAACCCCAAAAAATTGTTTATTTTTCTGAAAAAAATCATCTACTTTGTTTAAAACTGTGGCTTTAATTATCAGTACTGTGATTCCCAACAAGTTATGCAGATTAGACAATTGCTTAATTTGCATAATATTAGCATAAAGTCTAAATATATGCTTTTTATTAGTAATTTAATCTCTCTATTCCCAAATTTATCTCAAGTAGGGTTATCTAATTCAGTCAATAATTGTAGTGATATAGCTTGTATATCTTCATAAGTTGTTAATGGAAGTTCTTCCTGATGAAGGCCAACATTAAGATGGTAATTTGATGAAATGGATTACAGTACTGTCATCTTCTGTTTACTGATTATTCATATTTGCAATAGATAGCTCTGGAGTAGAATAGGTGCATTATTACATTTAAAAGCATAGATGAAACTACTATAATTAATACACCTCTTTTGTGCTGAAGCATCACAAACTATCAATAATTAATCATACAATTATTTATTTATTCAAATTGTTGTAAACCCATATAAATGCACAAAGTTTTAAGCTATTTAAAACTTTATATAAAATGTAAAAAACTGAAATAAAATAAATATACTGCATAAAAAACATTTTTATATATTTTACATTCATAACAACATCTGAATAAGTAAACTAATTTTTTAAAGGGTATATAGGTCTTCAATAAAATATATGAAGGTTAAAAAATGACATGAAGCTTTGGGAAAAAAATAATTGTAAAACATTTTTTTACCTTTTATCTTAAAAAAAACAATTTTTTAAATAAAATTAAAACATAGTCTTTGAGAATAATTCAAAATAAAACTTTACATATATTTATATGTGTAGTTACAAAAAATGTTTTCAATTTCAAAGAATATTTAATAAGTTAATATAAAGCAAAAATTTATTTTACTGATCATTTAATGTAATATACTGAAGCAGTAAAATCTGTCATACATATTTTGCTTCAGTGTCTTGTGATATTAGTAACCTTAGACTAGAGGTTCAAACCCAGTTCTGTCTCTGTTTAATCACCAGGGAGTATAAGTACAAATATACACATGATTACTTCCCCTTTTTGCAAGTTTTAAGCAGTCATTTTAGATAAAGACAATATCTATAAAAAAATTATTCGGAAATAATTTAAGATTTCCACTGCCTCAAATAATCGTGTATGTGTGTGTATGTATTACACATATATACAAATGTCATAAATAATATTTGTTTTTTTTTTTAAAACATATTTTGTGTTTATAGAATTTATATAATTTGTGTATTTTATTATCAAGCTGATGCAATACCAGAGAAGGTTCCGGAGAGTAATTAGCATAACTTAAACTTAAAAAATAAAATAAATGTACCTTGTTTAATTTTAAAAGGTCGAGAGGTCAGCACAGCTGCCTTACAAGCAGTTGTCCCAGGTTAGTGGGTTCACTTCCCAGCTGATGCTATGACACATGAAAAAATAAAAAATAAATTTTAGCAATCCTAAATGTTAATAGAAATTATATCTGTTGAATATATTTCCAATTTAGAAATCGAAGAGAACAGTAATCTCCAGAACCATCTTTCAACTGTAAATTTTAAACAAAGGATAAGTGCAGTCAGGCCATGTAATGCACATCCAGGCACATCCAGCAGCAATGTAATAGAATTTTCTAGAAAGTTTTGTTGGCATATAAATATAGCCAAATTCTATACAGATCTCTCTGCTGTTATTTTTCAGAGAAGTATTGCTGAATGAATCCACGCCTCTCAACATTTTGATAAAATGACTTCTTTAACTCAACAAAAATTCCCTTGCAGAGTCTTTAACATAAACTCTCCTGAAGACATGAAGACAGGGATGATGATTTCAAATGAGTATGTGTTAGTAAAACATGAAGACAAATTCCTATAGGATAAACATTCACAAATTTAGATTTAATTAAGCAATCTCAAATGTTCTTAGCAAAAGCTAATTGAGCTCACTAATACAGTGCACAAATAATAAACTTTCTATAATAATAGAGATAATGGGTAAATTTCAGCTACATATTTGTTTGATATTGACCATTTAATTAATTCTGGAAATTTCCAACCTAGTAATAACTTTAGCAGGCTTCCAAAAGAACATTAACTTCCCATAAACTTCATAAGTTAGCATGAATATAATTATTTTGTTCCATTGCTAATTGTTCACAGAAAATCTGCAATTCCTTAGCTAATGATATTTTTCTTTTATAATAAGTCCACATACTGAGGAGAACAAGAAATATATAATATTAATGTACTTCTACTCAACTTAAATCAGGTACACATTAAATAAATACTAATTATTAGTTAATTCCTTGTGAGCCACACATTCACTTCTTTAATAAAATATTTTAGAAACATGGATGATAAGCATAGTTAGTATCATGTAGTAATTCAAAATATAGCATAATAAATTATACAAGCATCCTCTCATTTTAACTTTTATATAATTAGAAGAGAATTTAAACTTAGAGTCTATGATAGGCTTTGTTAAACAGTCCTGTATAAATTTCCTAAAAAGATTATAAAGTTCATGCAACTTCATTTTCTTCTTAACAATAGAAAACATAAGCAAATAAAGTAGATTTAAGTTATAAGCATATAAATACATTTCAAATGATAATGGTAATTTAAAATTTAATTGAGTGGGTGGTGAAGAAAATACACATTGTAAAAAAAAATAGCCTGACATTTTTTTCTTAAAGTTGTCTGGCAGCTAGAATTCCCATACTAAATTTTGTAAAATAATAATGTTTAAAAAAAATTATACTTTTGAGTTTAACGGACTTCATTTCTGGAAGAGATTGGAAAGAACCATGTACCCAGACAAAGTGGCAGAAGCAGAATATCCTTTATTACTATCACTTAAATACATCTTTCCATCAATCAAGAGGTCACCTTATTCTCCAAAGGATAGCTCCACCCTTTGCACTCAGATAATTAAGTAACAAATATTCAAGAAATATTTTCTTAAGAAAAAAAATCATTTTGATTTTCTAAATTAAATCAAACCGAATAAAACAAAAAAACTAATTTATACACTTTTAAAATAAATAAGCATTAATTAGCCATTAAATAAAGTAGATAATAACACAATTTAGTTTGTCAAATAATTCAGTAATCCAGAGATCCATTAATCACTCAAAATATACTTGCACCTGTTATCAGAGATATTTGCTGTAATTTTAAGTGTTTTTTTTTTGTAAAATGTAAAATTCTGTACTGTAATTAAATATGAAAATAAAATTGGAAGAGGATACAAACATACATGCACACACATATGCTGCTATATGGATACTAAATTATCTTGACTAAAATATAATTTATATGGCTATGGGTTAAACATATTTCACTGATTATACTATCTATAATGGATGGGTGTGCCAATGAATAAACAGATCAGAAAACCATCTAAACAAATGTCAACCACTATTCTACAAATAAATAAAACAAATTTGCATCAACTTAATTTTCACATTAACAACTCCTGTAATAATCCACCCCCTCTCTATCATTAAATATTTCATCAAATATTATAATAATACTAAATGCTTATAAAATTGTCAACTAACATCCATAAGCAACTCTCACATAAGATTTTAAACCATTAACATAAAGTTTTTAAAAAATTTAGTGCTATTTCTTTTTTTTTTTTTTTAGTTTAAATGCATTATTCACCATTAACACAGTATGACTTGATTAAAGTTTGTTTCTTGTGCCCATTTAGAAGGTCACAATATATATATATATTTAAAACTATGGCAGAATTTTTAGTCCATATAACTTATAAATTAGGATAACAAAAAGGGCATCATGAGCATAAATTTTTGGTGCAATGATAATATAACAAACTCCAAAGACCAATGTCCATAGATCACTACTCATTTCTAGCATTTCCGATGCTCAAACTTCTTATGAACGCCTGCAAAATAAATCATTGGATTGCATACAAGCGTACTATATTTAATATGATAATTCTCATGTGATCATTAAAGTTAAACAATTTTAAATTCAGGCAGTACTTGGATGGGTGACTGCCTGAAAATCTTGATTATATATTTCTTATTCTATTCTCAAATGTTTACAGCAGTGACAGATTAATGAACTGCAGTAACCATGAATTATAGCTCAGTTCTGCCACTTTTGATGCTTAATCTTATGTAAATATTCATAGAAACTGTCAAGAAATAAGCAATTCAATTTATCATCATCAGCATAATCATCATCATCATCATCATCATCATCATCATCATCATTATTATTATTATTATTATTATTATCATCATTCATTGGTATTTTATCTTGACTCTTTATATGATATATGAAGAATTTTAGCACAAAAATATTTTAGTCATTATTTTAAAATACGTCATTCCACTGTAATGTTTCTTAAAAAAAAAAAAGGGTAAAATAAGAGAGTCCAAATTTCATTTAATTAATTATCCACCTTATAATAAAATCCTCAATAGATATCAATTAAATTATATTAGTATGATATATTTCAATATTTTTCTGCAATATTATCCTGAAATTATGTGTAATATTTCATTAAACAGATTCAATAAAAAACTAAGGTTCCGATTAACTTTGAAAAATGACTGGGATAAATTTAACATTAGGTAATAATTTTTCATATTTCAATTGTTTGTTTCATTGTAAAAAAAATATGCAAAATTATAACATTTGTTTAACTTGGAAAACACTTTAAAGTGAAGATAGAATTGATCTTTCAGAGTTCTGGAAAATTGTATATATAATTTAGTGCCAAGACTAAGTCCGTCCACATATTTATTAAGCTTATAATTGTTAATCTTAATATTTTTATAAGTTATATATATATATATACATTTTTAATATTCAATAATAACTGTGATATTTTTATATTAAATGATAACTTCTGTTTTCATTTCAATTGTTATATTATTTTACATACATTCAACTATCCATTCTATTCCATACAATTGATACACATGACCACACATGTGTAAAGGATAAATGCTCTCTACGTACTTTGTGCTGAATCAACACTCATCAGTTAGTCCAGATCATCATGATTTATCTTTTTCACATGTGTGTGATCATGTGTATTGGTTGTATAAGGAAGAGTGGATAGTTGGAGTTTGAAAGTTTGTGTTCAAATCCCCTATAATTATATCTAAATTTCAACTATATATTGTTTTCAAATATGTTATATATTTGAATATTAATTTTTATTATATTTTAACTCCATGCATGATTTTTTTTTCCACATGGATTTTATTATAAATTAGTAAATTAAAAAATCATTATTATTCACTTAATACTACTATTTATAGTCAATATAAACGTCATTGCAATAGTATTTGTATTTGTGGTAATAATACTTTTGTTGATAACTATTGTTATTTGGGAGTTTTATTAATTCTAGTTATCTTAGTCAAGTCATATTACAATTTATGTTCTCAGTCATGCAAAATTAATTAATTGTTTATTATTTAGTGAACTATTTGCCTAGGATTGCTTTGTTGATTATTTATATTGCTTGTCATCAAAGTGTATTATCTTATAATATTTTTATTTGGAATAGTTGTTCTACCTACTCACTATTTTCATTATGTAATCTGAAAATTATGTTATATGTATTAATTTTGGCAGACTTGGATTGATTTTTGTATATAATATTTAAGATAATTCCTGTGTATTGTCTGTTGTTAAAATTTATAACATAAACCATTTATTGATATATATCAACACCATTCCTTTTTCTATTTCATATGTTCATTGTGCACACTTGTTTAGCTAAAAATCATTCAGATTTTAATGTGGAAAGTAATTGTAGATAGTGCAGTTATAATGGTACCAGATTGTTTAATCGTTTTATGCTGTTTCTTTGTTAGATGTTGACTATTATCATTTCACTACTAAGCATCACATGATCACCATTCTTTATGCTTACAATGCAAAGCTAATCTCCCCATACAGTAGCACCACTCAGTGCAAGCCAGAGTAGTCAATGGATGCAAGCAGGTCTGTGCATAAAATCCCTATCTAGTATG
This sequence comes from Epiperipatus broadwayi, assembly GCA_028023455.1. Classification (NCBI taxonomy): domain Eukaryota; kingdom Metazoa; phylum Onychophora; class Udeonychophora; order Euonychophora; family Peripatidae; genus Epiperipatus; species Epiperipatus broadwayi. The sequence continues at coordinate 1,624,290 of JAQFVV010006394.1, read as the reverse complement.
TACCCAGACTAGTTTCTAGCTTGTGGCTTTCGTCAATGAGGAGCCTTGGATCCGAAAGCACTGCCGCTAGATATTAGCTTCTAATGCAACCCTTCATCAGGCATCTTTTATCTTATTAGCTAACTATAAAGATTTGAATCAAAATAAAAACCACAATAAGGTTTTCATTCAAACTCATTAGCTTGTATAGTTGTATAGATCTGAACTCAGTTCAGCATCCATAGTTTTTATAGCATTATCATGATTGTGGTTATTAAAGAACCAAAGATACCAAAAAGTCTGAATGCTGAACTGAGTTCAGATCTATACAACTATACAAACTAATGGGCTTGAAATGAAAACACTGCATCTTCATTTTGGACTAAAAGCTTTATAGTTAGGTAATAAGGAAAAAAAGTAGCTGCTGGAGGGTTGCATTACATCCTAAGATCTAAGTGCAGTGCTCTCAGATCCTATGCTCCTCACTGATGAAAGCCACAAGCTAGAAACTAGTCTGGGGATATTGGATAAGTTGGCACTAGATAGGGATTTTATACACAAACCTTCTTGCATCTATTAATTACTCTGCCTTGCATTGAGTGGCGCTACTGTATGGAGAGTTCAGCCTTTGTGTCATATATCATCTCCTATACTGAAAAAAATATAGCAAGTCTGCCTATTGGATTGCATATAAAAAAATTGTATTAATCTTTGTAAATTTACTCAATATATATTTTGCACATGATCAATGTATATACTCTTTTCTATAATTAATGTTGGAAACAGAGTTATTATGTATAACTCCTTGCACAAGTTTCTTCTTGTTTGCAGTTATTTATATAGATTGTATGTAATCAGTCAATAACCAAATAATAATAATAATAATAATAATAATAACAACAATAATACTAATAATAATGATAATAATAATAATAATGATGATGATGATGATGATGATTTTATATTTATATTGGATGGCAAATAAACTTTAAAGGAGGGCAACAAAAGGCAAACTATCACAACATTTGAAAATTATTTTAGGAATGCAAAAGGAGTAGCATAATTCTGTTCCTGCCCATATAAAGGCAAAATTTAGATTTAAAATGGAACCTTAATCTAAACATTGGGAATGTCAGATAAATCTTAAAAAGATTTTTTGGTGGAATAAATTCTTTGAACTTAAGATGGATGTGCAGTGATAATATTTGAGTATTTAATTTTTTTAATAAGATGACATAATACATGGTCAAATTTATCTCTCCATTAGAAGGTCTGCAATATAATCACAAATAAATAGGTTCAACTTGTGAAAAATATTAGTATCGAAATGTTTACTGTTGAAAAAGTTGGTTAAATAGCTTTGAACAAGTTAGTGAAAAAGTTTTGAATATTTTTTAAACTTCTCAAATTAATTAAAAGTGTTGTCACACTAAAAGAAAACAAATGGTATGCTATAGCCTAAATATCACATGATCACTATTCATTATGCTTGCTCATAACTGTTATTAAAACAGGCAAAACTCTCCATAGAGTATTACCACTCAGTGCAAGCCCGAGTAATCAATGGATACCAGAAGGCTTGTGCATGAAATCCCTATCTAGGGTCTATTCATCCAATATTCCCAGACTAGTTTCTGGCTTGTAGCCTTCATCAGTGAGGAGCCTTGGATCTGAGAGCACTACACCTAGATCTTAGGATTCTCACTGATGAAGGCTACAAGCTAGAAACTAGTCTGGGGATATTGGATATGTAGGCACTAGATAGGGATTTTATGCCCAAGCCTTCTAACATCCATCGATTACTCTGGCTTGCACTGAGTGGCAGTACTGTATGGAGAGTTTTGCCTGTTTTAATAGCCCAAATGTAGAATTTTGCTACAGAATTTACTTTTACCAATTATAGTAGCTCATTTTAACAATAATATCATTGACTAGTTGTAATCTTAATATAGAATATAGAAAGTATAGAGAATGTATGAAATTAATCTTAGAATTAAACTTGGATGGAGTTCTTTTGATAAAAATAACAACATTAAAAGAAAATATGTGTATGTGTTTCAAAAAGGAAGATTTTTAACAGATGTGGTTTTGCACATTTTATCAGTTTTTACTTATGGATTTGAGATTTGGAAGCTTAAAAAAATTTCAGATCATTCATTGAAGCATAAAGAGATGTTTGTTGAAAGTAATAAGAAGGAAATGGAAACCATATACTTGTGTGACAGACAAATGTAGTGGACTAGACATATGGTTAAAAGAGATATTAGGTGGACTTTTAAAGTCTCAAATCAGATCCCAAAAGATTTTAAAGACAGAAAAGACAATCTAGTAGATAGTTGGGTAAAATGAAAAAGTTTATTGGTGTAATATGGACAAGTGGAGCAGTGTATATGAGAAACTGAAATAAACTTTAGAAATCTTTATCCTCATAGATGGATAATGGTTGAAAAAGTTGATGATAGAAAATAAAAAGTAAAAAGATTGGTTTTGTTCTATAACTATTTATATATTGTTAAAACAATAATTTTAAAAGTAAAAAGAATTTTTCATGAATTCTCTTTCATATGGAGTCTAAATTTGAAAAGTATTGCTGAAAAAGGGAAATATAATTGAAAGCTTTTGAGGTCTATGTGCTTGAAAAACTAGTAAAGAATATTAAGTTTGGTATTTGGGATTAGAAGATGTGATGTATTAAAATAAACAATGATTAGAAAATAACATTATCAAAATAATCAACTCAAAAAAGTTAATAGAATATGCTTTTGAATGTAAAGATTAATGACAGACATATGAGAATAAATTTGAACAAACGTAAAGAGGAAAAAATATTTAAAATGTAGACACTAGAATTATCGGATGAAAATAAGTAAATATGAAGTGGTAATATAAATTGACGCAGGATTGTAATAGCGTTGTTAACCGAGAGGTCAGCGCAGCCGCCTTGCAAGCAAGCAGTTGGCTGCAGACGGTTGCGGGTTCGCTTCCCGGCCGATGCTATGACATATGAAAAAAAATGATAAAAAGAAATTGGACATGTTTTGGAAGTAAAATAATGAGTGATTGTAAAGTGAAAGAAAAGAAAGAGAATTTACAAAATTGGGGGGGGGGGTGATGAATGTAACAAAGAAAGCATTTACGACTATAGAAAGACAAGAGTAAGAAAAAGTTTAAAATGATTAAAACATTTCTCTTTTACAATAAATGACTTGGATATTTAACACAGCGTTACACTGTTGCACATGCGCTTTGAAGATTTTAACTATAAATGAATGAATACTAACACTCAACCACATGATAAAGTCTTTGAAAAAGATAGAATGGCCTGGCCATCTATCTTTTCGAACCCAAACGCTTTTGTATGGGTGAATCTTAAGTGTTTGAAAGTGAAAGCGTGAATATATTAAATAATCACTTTAAATTACTATTACATGCTTGAATGAAAGACGCTAATGAAATTTACTAGAATTTACGATACGTCATTCTTCTTATTTGATATTAAATGTATGTAAATAAATCATTTTTTATAGCGCGATGTTTGTAAACTAAGACTTTATCATGTGGTTGAGTGTTAGTATTCATTCATTTATTGTTAAAATCTTCAAAGCGCATGTGCAACAGCGTAATGCTGTGTTAAATATTACAGTTTACAAACATCGCGCTATAAAAAATGATTTATTTAAATAAGTGACTTGGTTAAAATGGCAATTGCAGATGTGCTTTTATAATTGATATTACATAATAAAATTGATATTATATAAAACAATATAAAATAAAATTGAACAAAAGAGAAAAGTATGTCGGATTTGATTTTAAGATTTTGGGATATCTGTTAATATCCAGGAAAAAAGAGTGAGGGTTAAGGAGACTTGGAAAAATTAAAATAAATATTAGAATCTTTCTTTTAAAATATATATGATTATGATGAAGATAGAAACACTTCCCAAGTATATTATTACTCCGAAATAATGGCAAAAAATCTTAATATACAAATTTTCTTTGCAGAAAGTTTATGAAAAAATAAAGATTTAAAGATAGCATTACTGAATGATTAAATAATTTGAACTATTACACAAATTAAAAGGTAGAAATAAAGGATGGGCTCATTAAACATGAAAGAATCACATTAATATTCTATTATTTTATGTTTCAGTCAATACATTGAGTACTCATTTGTCATCCATATTCTTCACTCATTAGTTATTTTCCAATACGTACTGGATGACTGAATAATCACAGAGGTAATGATTGGTAGTATGCTTATGGTCAAGTTAAAATCAAGACCGAGTAAAAAAAAAATGTCAAGATATTTTTTATACATCTACCCCATAAATCACTCAATTATTGATGTTTACACATTCTTAGCTAAAGAGTAAAACAAAAATAGAAAAATTATTCAAATATTTACCTATTGGAAATGAAAACATGGCAAGGACATTCCTCTTCTGTTTCCCTATGAGAGGCTGTTGAAAAGGTAAATTTACCTTTTTATTGGATCATTAGATAGTTTGTTAAAAATAGGTAGATCTCCCTGAGACTAAAACATATTCAAAATGAACAAGACTGCATTTAACTACCTGATCAAGATCACTGGAGATGTAAGTGCTTCAATCACCACACCATATGTCTCTCTCAAAATAAATTGTTTGACTATCGGCAACTTAAATAACATTTTCTGTAAAAATGAAATACAAATGATTATGCTTCCTTTGTGGTTATGGAGGCTTCAAACAATACTTCGCATTAATAAGGCTGGTAAACATTTTTCATTCATGAAGTTGTATTTCTGCTTGAGACAATTTTGAAAACTTTAAAATATCTTGAGCTTATGACAATAGAGTTAAATGTACTAATTAAATTACCACCTTGTTTGGATTATATACAGTAACAATATATAAAATGAGCATGGCAATTCCAGCTCCAAGAAGAAAAACAAAGATTTAAAAATATATATAGAGAAATGCATTGTACACAGAAGCTAAACTCTCCATACAGTAGCACCATTCAGTGCAAGCCGGAGTAATCAATGGATGTAGGAAGGTTTTTACTCTGAGTCACTGTAAACAGCTTGGGTAAGCATAAAGAATGGTGATCGTGTGATGTCTAGAGATGAGTTGCATGATATATATACAAACTAATCTGTGACACACAAATAATTTCTCCTATAACTCATGCAGTTACATTTTTCAAGTTATTATATATTTAGCAGTGGTGTCTTTTAATTCTATAAACAGACATTTTTCTTTCTGAAATACTTGACATCATATATAATTGCTGCTCACTACCATGTCTGCCTTATAAAAGCTGTCAACTCTTTAGAATGTCTTTGTGATATTCCTTATAACATAAATAGGATCTACCATTCCCATGAAAGCTATGTTCAAGTTCATCATAAAATGTCAAGCGATGGTGGACCAGTGGTTAGCACAGCCTCCTTACAAGTAGTTGTCCCAGGGTTCACTTCCCGGCTGACGCTTTGACACATAAAAAAAAAGTTCATCATAAAACATCCTTTTGAAAATCATTGCATTTTTCATAATGCATTTTATATGTTCAAACCAATGAAGATTTCCATTTTATAACAATGGGCTCAACAGAATCACACCCAGCAAACTGAAGTAAAATATTGATTCATGTTATGTTTTTGCCATTGTATTTTTAAAATTTTATGGAGTATCCTTAAATTAAACTTTTCTAGATAATACGTTAGGTAAAATAACAGCTCTATATATAGCTTAGTTGGAGTTGTTATTTTTCTATGATGAAATATACTTATTGGGATCTATGATATATCTTAACATCTAAATCACTTTTCAACCCATAAAACTACGGAGGTATTTAAAATGGTTTGTCTTCCTAAGTCAATGCTCATACAAACTAAAAACAACCGAGGATTTTTCTTTCATTACTAGGTAACAAAAACTAGTCTTTCATTGAATATTAATTATTAAACCTGTCTTTATATGTTATTACTCTATACTAAAAACGTAAATTCCCATTAATTGATCTATTACCTTTCAAGTGATTTTAAATAAATAATTTTAACTTTGTGTATAATTCTGTACTTTCTTTTTTTTATATATGTGTATATATATATTTTACCAAACATGCACACACATAACTCACATTTAATGACTTTGACATTTGACGTTATGTTTTTAAATGTAAAGATAATAAAAAGCCATTCATTTTTATTAGAGAGATAATATTTAACTTCAAAATGTACTTAGAATTAATCAAGTAAGTAATCCAAGTCTGAAAAAGTTTTAAAACATCTGCTTCACTATTAAATGTAACATAATATAGATTAATGGTAACCTATATAAATACTTCATCACACACGCACTGAAATCTATAATCAAATAAATCAACTCAAACAAAAAATATCTGTTTCAAAACTAGGTGCTTCTTCATCAGATATTTGTTATATGAAGAATTATTCCTGAACTTTACTGGCTCAAAATGGACAACAATAGTCATCTGTAGAAATAATGCATATGAGGAACTATAATAATCCTACTTATTCTATAAACAGTTAAGCACTAATATATTAAAGTGTATTTTAATGGCCATCAATTGTAGTTAATATATTTAACATTATTTTATCCCCAAATCTCATTGACTTAGCCTCATATTCCTAAAGTGTCTACTCTAGACACAGACAATGGATACTAGTTTGTATCATGATTCAACATCTTCATTCCCCAGTAGTTCAATTTAATCTAGAGACATCTACTGAGAGATAAAAAGGATAAGCTATTATCAACATCTATGAACTACAGTTCTACCATGGTAGTAAACAATAGCATAACTTCTTGGTTTTTCCCAAGTCAAAGATGATCAGTGTGAGAAAATGCTGTCAAATTATTTAGAGATATTATATAACATTTGACAACAAGATAAATACATACATGTTACTTTTGGCAATACATTAAAAAAGTTGAGAAAATCTATAAAATATTGTAAATATGAAAATATTGCATAAAAAATGTTAGGAATTAAATGAATGAAATGCTTTTCTTGCATTTATGGCTGGCTGCAAGTTACTTGTCTTAACTAGCAAACCATTACTTTGGTGTGGGTTGTTTACTTAGAAAATATAATTGTAATCAAAGATGGCTACAGTTTTATAAAATGTGAAGTCACTAACATATATAATTACTGTTCTAGTGTCTGTGGATTTGGCCTCAAAATCTTAGAATAGTTTTGACTCTCAGATAATTTGATACTGTAAAAATTTCAAAATGGACGCTAAAATGTGAGCAAAATGCCATTCTACTTTGAATGTAAATACAGTAGAGCCATCTAGTGTCCATTGCATATTTAAACGTGCAAACTTTAATACTTGTTTTAATATAATAAAATTTTGCTTCTCACTGCAAATGTATATAGTGCTTACATCTTAAAAGATTATATATAAATGATTTAAAGTAATAAATCAATAAGTCTCAAACTGACACATTTAGAAAATAAAGATAAATTACAAAAATGAATACTTTTTTCTTTATCATGCGGTGTTCCTTTAGGTAAATGAAAAACTATAGAAAGATTAAAGACTTAAGTTTGATTTTCAATATATCTTCAATATTGAGAAAATGCAGTATTTATAGCTTGAGGAAGTTTGGCATTAGTGAAAAATTGATGGTCAGTCCATTATTGCTTTTAAATAAATTCTGCAATATTTCCTGAACAATTAATTGCCTTCTGTTTCACAGTTGATCCTCTGAAAAACATGTAAAGAATCTAATTGGGACTTGAAGTATTAGCTGTCTTAAAATTCAAAAATCAAACACATACACATACAGAATTATCGAGTAAAATTCGTGTTAATGCATTAGAAATTAATGGAAATAAAACACGAGCATATTATATTATTTTGAGAATTAAAAAAATAACATATGTTGCTAAGCAAATTTATTGACTCTAAAAAGTTTTTTTGGGAAATTGGTAACCATTTAATGGTTTTTTCTTATTATATTCTAACTAACCTTTAATAAAAATGACATTATTGATTTTTCTTTTGTTTTCCTTATTTTTCATATGTATACACACTATGTTATGTTTTTATCTAAAGGCTGCTTAAGCTGATCAAACAAAAGCATACTTTATTTATCATGCAGAATGTAAACAAAAACATGGATAAACAATGGGATAGATAGTGGATATACTAACTTCATGACATGAAATCGTTCTCTCTCTATATATATATTAAACACCAGATATATCTCATGCTTGAACAGATCAATAGAATTTGAACAGACCAATAGAATGCTAACAGTATATTGCCATGACAACGGGTTGCTTATATTCTATTGATTTGTTTAGCATGAACACTGTGGAATGCAATTTACATATGATAATCAGATTGCTGTTGATACTTATTAAGATATAAGATGTTATACAGTAATTAAATTCTGACTCGTAACCTGTAATAATACAAGACTCACTATTGGTTTTCCCTCTTTCATCAATTCATTAAAGTCTAAACTCACTTATTACAGAGCAGAATAGGTTTGAATATTAAATATTAGGCAGTTTTCATTTTTTGTTTCACAGTGTGAAATATGAAACACATGCAATTACTTTTTGTGATAGTTCTTACCACTAATAGACATTGATAAAGGTTCCTCTGAAATTAGTTCTTTAACTTGTACACTGTCATAAGTCACAAGTCAGTATTTGAATTTTTTTTTTATGTATTGATTAACATATATAATTATGATTAACAACATCTTTCTCCTTCCAGTTTATACAATGCAAACATAATATTTTCTATAAATAATTTTATTTCCTCACTGACGAAGGCCACAAGCCAGAAACTAGTCTGGGGATATTGGATGAGTAGGCATTAGATAGGGATTTTATGCACAAGCCTTCTGGCATCCATTGATTACTCTGTTTAGCACAGGTGGCAATACTGTATGGAGAGTTTTGCTCTGTTTATCCAGAAGTCTTCTTCAGAGCTACAAAATATTGAAATATGTATGATTACATAGAAGTCTGCTAGAAAGTCAAAACTGTAAGGAAATAAAATTATTTGAAGATATTAAATATGAATCATATAAGTTTAGATATAATTATAGTAAAACAAACCATTACTATATAATTATATATAATTTAAATATTTTATAATTCTGAAAAAAATTGCTGGACAGTCAAAGATTGAAAGAATATAAAATTATTTGTAAAATATATTACATTGGCATTGTATATAGTTGAAAAAAATATTAATTATAATTTAGCTATTATATAACATATAACTTAGTTGCATAAAAAACTAATAGAGAACACTTAAATGTTTTTATTCATGGTATTGTAAGATATATGTATATAATTACATAAGTGGTCATTTAATTAATAATACTGCCACCAGGTTTATTTTTATAAGAATAATCATAACAACAATTTAACAGTCACATGGCATGCTAAGTATACTAATAACTAAACTCAATTTTTTGGAGTTAATGATATTTTAACAATTGTCTGAGTATTCAAATCAATATGTTTTGAGAAAATTTGTTGTGTTTATTTTTTGCATTTTAATAATGTAAAAGTATAATATTTGTGATGTAATTAAAATGATGAGATGTGAAGAAAATTTTTTAAATGAATAACAAGTAATGACAAACCATAGTCTAGAGATGAGTAGATACTTTTAGTTGATCATAATATTTTACTTCTCTGTTAATTCACATGACTCTAGTAAAAACATTTACCTACTGAACAGTCATATATTTTAATACCCCACAGTACAATTTTAAACCACTAAGCACCACATGATCACCATTTTTTTAATAACAGGACAATTTTATGTATTTGTCACTTATCTTAAGCATGACATAATGTATAAAAAATTACAGTATTGAATATTACTATCTCAAACTGTATTGTGGTTATTGTGATATTTATTGTACCAACATTCAAAATTCACAAGTCATTTTAGTTCACAAGGTCAGCATTATTTCCAATACTATTTATGATAAGGTTTATTTCCATCATATGAAAACAGACATTATCTTTCATATCTGCCTTTAGATTTTTCATCATCATTTTCATTTTTGAATTATGTACTCTGTGCTACACAAAGCACATTTTTGTCTGCAACCACAATGTCAGATACCTTCTAAACACTGGGATAAACTAGCTACTTTAATTGAGACTCAGAAATGTAACTAATCAAACACTCTAGCTGACAGACAAGGAAACTCAGAGGAAAAAAACTTCTTAAACAATGTGATGGCATAAATTGTTTAGGTGTATATAATGCATATGTGGAATCAACACTATATGAAGAGTCAATGTTACTACATACTAACCTATAATCTTTATAGTATTATTTCATTATTCTATGAATAATACAAAAAAGTACACATGTAGATGAAGATAAATAGAGCCATTGGATGTAATTTTAAGTCCTAGTTGATTGCTTCTATCATTTCATGCATTAGTGCCCATGGAAAACAAAAAAAAAACAATATTTTAATGCTATTGATATAGTACTACTATCTAACTAAAATGGTTTCTTCTTTGAATGTATTAAATATAGAATCATTGATAAAACAAGTAACACTTATATTTCACAAAGTAATTTTTAACATTATTATCCTTTTACTGATATATCTAGGAATTGTCAGAATAGAATTGACCAGACCTCACCAAATCACAACATTATATACAAAGGCAAAACTCTCCATACAGTAGTGCCATCCTGTGCCAACCAGAGTAATCAATGGATGCCAGAAGGCTTGTGCATAAAATCCCTATCTAGTGCCTACTCATCCAACAATTATGTGCTAGTATGAGATGGTGATCATGTGATGTTTAGTGGTTTAACATTATATACCTTCTTTTGTGATGGTATTGCATTCTAAATAAACGTGTATATACCTAATTAATCAATTAAACTTTTTTTATTTTGAAGTTAACTTTTACCAAGACCAATTCTTTCAATCTTAAATCTTATCAACTTTTTTTTATAAGTGCTATCATTTGTTTAAGTCTTCAATAGTTTGCATCAAGCAAAGTTTTCACATCCTATATACCAATATTTAGAAAAGAATTAAAATGAAACACTTTTATTACTCACAGTACTATTGATTGCACAACCATAAATGTTAATCACATAATATTAACTTAAAAGAATTATAACAATTTTATCACAAAGACGAAATAAATAAATATCACATGATCACCATTTCCTATGCTTGCTCATAACTGTTATTAAAACAGGCAAAACTCTCTATACTTATTGCCATTCGGTGCAAGACAGATTAATCAATGGATGCCAGAATATTTGTGCATAAAATACCCATCTAGTGCCTACTCATCCAATATCCTTATGGATTATGGCCTTCATTAGTGAGGTGCCTTGGATCCGAGAGCACTGCACATAGATTTTAGGATCTAATGCAACCCTCCCACGGCCATCTTTTAACTTTACTTAACTACAAAACTATGAGAGTTAAATTGAAAACACCATAATATTTTCAAACCAAGCTCATTAGCCTATATAGTCATATAGGTCTGAACTGAGTTCAGTACCTATACATTTTGGTGTCTAATATAGGCTAATGAGCTTGGATTGAAAATATTATTGTGTTTCAATTTAAGTCTCATAGTTTTGTAGTTAAGTGGAAATAAAAGGTAGCTTCTGGAGTTTGCATTAGATCCTAGGATCTAGGTGCAGTGCTCTCAGATCCAAGGCTCCTCACCGATAAAGGCCACAAGCCAGAAACTAGTCTGGGGATATTGGATGAGTAGGCACTAGATAGGGATTTTATGCACAAGCCTTCTGGCATCCATTGATTACTCTGGCTTGCACTGAGTGGCAATACATATAGAGAGTTTTGCCTGTTTTAATTGTTACATAACTGGAATATAATGGTTGTCTTGACAATGGTGCTCATTACTGCAATGCATTAAGAATGTATTTAATATTTTCAATGTTTTCCTCAAATACAAGGTATTAGTATTGTCTTTAATTTATTACATCATATTATAACAGATGGCATCATTACCTACTAAGATCAGGTGAGGCAAATCTTTTATAGGCTGCTTTTTAGGTGCTTCTATCTTTATATTAAGCGAGTTATTAAATTGTATTGATAAAGCATAACCATTTGTTGATTGAAACTCCTGTCCCCATTTCAGCTCCATAGTAACTGTTTTGCATCATGCAAGTTTATAACTAAGAAACCCCCATTTTTGAAAACTGTTATCATAATTATTTTTTATAAAGAGGTTTGTCAAAAAAAAGCAAAAAAATATATATTGTATTTAAAATTGCTCTGTGTGTAAATAAAAAAAAATGTTTGTCCACAAAAACACATATCAACAGAGCAGAAAGATGATCAATAATATAAAATTCCTTATGATAACTCAATCCATATACTAACTTCAATGTCAAGGAACAATGAGACAAAATAAAAAATGAAGAAAGAAAAAATAATATATTGAATAGATATTATGAGAAATTTGAACACCAGATGTGATAAGATTGAGTTGCAATCCAATAAACCTTGAGTTCTGGAATCTATCATTCTGATAATACAGAATGATGAAGAGATTGAAATGTAACTGATAAAAGAGAAGATAAGGCAAAGATTGTTTGCAATAAAAACAGTACCTAACCGATCATCTAATTCTGCAAAGAGACAAATAGCAACTCTTGGCTATGTACTACTTACTGGTTATTTGAAAACTATTATACTACATGCTATCTGTGAATACAATAGTGTAATACCATATGCTACTACAACAACTAGTTGAAATTTTAATAGCTAGATAAAGTTCATTGTTCAATTGCTTAAAATATTTTATATACACTAATAAAAACCATACAAGCAAATGTATACTTGTGGACATGTTCTGCAATACCTTCGATTTAGTATATTCATGCAGAAGGAAATAATGTTATCATTTCTGTTTAAACCTGATGATAATAAATGGTAATGTACTATGTAAGCATGTTTAGTCCTACAATTTAAATCTAGGTGAAGGTGCTACAATCAACAATCATTCTTGGGTCATGTGAAAGTCTGTGATCATACCCTGTCTATTACATATATAGACACAGGTATATATAAGCCTGTGTATTTCATCTAAAATATTATTAATATTTAATTAGTGCATAGTTTACTGCAGTTGATTGGTGGGCTCTGAAGTTAAAAGGCAAAGCACCATAGCTTCCCTCTGTCATTTCTATTGTTTGAACTTCTTATAAACTCATGAGAAATAAACTATTCATTTGGTTTATTACTAACTTCCAACCACATACCATAATTTATTGCAGAATATCCTAATATAATGTTACATGATAAATTTTAACAGCCCTTTATATTATTAAGTAGGCGATATGATGATACAAAAATATACTTGGAAAAAAACATAAGTAGAAAAAGTTTTAAAATGCCTTAAATTGGCTGCTGCAGATGCTTGTGTTACACACTTTATTATAATGCTGGATTGTCTATTTTCACTACAGCATCGTGTAAGGGTGTGTTGACTGCATCTTGTCTAAATAATTGAACTTTTCAGGTCCAACTTTTTTTTCATGTGAACTGACCTACTGGTACCTTATAACAGTTTTAACAGTGTTGTCACTGTTCCATCAGGACTGTGTAACCCTAACAAATTGGAATTTAGGATGTGGACAGCACTATTTTGAAGATCCCGATGAAAGTAACATACCCATGAGAAATCGTCCAAGACAAGTAAGATGGCTGCTTCGAATTTTGAAAATTGACAATTTCCAGACACCAGAGTCAGCTTTCATTTTAATTTGTTATAATTATTAACTTTAGTAAATTGCAATCTAATTTACTTTCTCCCACCAAAATGCAGTGTCTGATTAATTACTGTCTAAAAAAGGGTAAAATTTACTTTTATTTTTTATTACAAAAAATACCATAACTTTTCCGATCCATACACACCCAAAGAATCCTGTCTCTGATTAATTACTGTCCAAATAAGTCTCCACTATATTTACTATTATTTGTTATTAAAAATGTAACGTAACTTTTTATAGATACACACACACAAAAAAAAGCCACTCTCTGATTAATTACTGTCCAAAAAAGGTTAAAGTCAGCTTTCATTGTAAAAGTTTGTGGAAGTTGTAATATAATTGACTTTGATTTAAAAACACAGTGTCTCATTAATTAAGGTCCCAAAAAGGCTAAAATTTGCTCTTATTTTCGATTAAAAAAGGAACATAACTTTTTATATATACACACACACAAAAAAAAACCAGTCTCTGATGAATTACTGTCCAAAAAAGTCTCTAATGTACTATTATTTGCTATTCAAAACTAACATAATTTTTTATCGACACACACGCGCACCAAAAAAAGCCAGTCTCTAATTAATTACTGTCCCAAAAAGTTGGCTTACATTTTTATATTTTGTTTTAATTTTTTAATTTTATGGAAATCATAATATAATTTACTTTTATTTCCTATTCCAAAAATAAAGTCAATAGTTCTATAGAATCACTGGTCTGCGACCATTATATCTATGTGTTTTTGTTTAGCATCAATGCCATCAAGTTGATGACATGATAGAACAGAACACTACCATATATGGTTATTTATCTAGTTTAAAATTTATGTAATAACATAATTGAGTTGTCTTGAATTCAAAATGTTAGCATATTTCTTAATTTCAAATTTAATAACCAAAAAATGATAAAAGTAAATGCTGAATGTAAGAAGTAGTATGTCCAAGTTCCTACTAAAAATCATAAACTAGTAAAATCAGAATGTGGATATAATTGTACAAGCATTATTAGTAATTGACTGATTTATTGCTCAAACATTTTATGTATTCTCAAGGCTCTTGTCTGACAGTCCAGAGCCTTGAGCATCTGTAAAAAGTTTGAGCACTGGAAATGGCAGAACTGGACTTCTAGACAAGAGCTTTGAGATCCTGAGTCTGCCATTCAACGACTGCATCAAAACATGTAGACAATTGCCTGCCATTAATTCCACAAACTTATAATAAAATATTGAGTACATATAAAAAGCAGTTTATTTAACTATTATTAAACATTATTGAACATACTAAACAATCAGGGCACAATTTCATACCCGCTAACCCCGTTATTTTATGCTCAGAACCAAACGACTACAGGAGAAAGATAAAAGAGGCATTCTACATTAACAGAGACATCCATGCAATCAACAGAAGAGATACGAGCTTCGACATCTCGAAAAAATGGGCTACGTAACAGTGAATATTCTCATTTACATATATTAAGTACATTTTCACGAAGGCTATGAGTATGAGGCACAGTTCCTCGAAAACGTTCAGCCAAATTTATTATTAACTATATATTTTTTCTCTAATAATTTACTACGTAACAGTGAATATTCTCATTTACATATATTAAGTACATTTTCACGAAGGCTATGAGTATGAGGCACAGTTCCTCGAAAACGTTCAGCCAAATTTATTATTAACTATATATTTTTTCTCTAATAATTTACAATTAAGTATTTTTATTATTACAAATAAGGAGAAATTAAAACCACATTTATTATTAAACAACTAAATGTTTGGTGCATAAATAAACAATCTACTTTGTGCTCAATAATTTCCTTCTAAATCATGTTCAAATGATGTAACAAATATAATCATATGGTTTTTTCATCAAGAGTCTAGAAAACATTTAAGCATTAAAATGATAAGCAAAACCTAAATATTTCACTTTATTGATAAAATTTGGATTTTTTTAAACTTCAATATTTAGGTGTTTATATGAGCACCTTTAGCTTTCCAACCCAATAATTTACTACAGTGCTAAATTGTGCTGAATATCCAAACACTGATAGTGTTCCTACCAAGTTACCCTTAATATCTGCAGTTTTGCAGTACTACCAATTGATGTTAGGTGCTATATAATTTTATCCAAATCCTGTTAGCTAGTAAACTTACATCATATATGTACATTATATGGGTGGAAAGTAAAACAAAATAGTGATCCTTTGTAGAGAAGAAAATTCCCTATGGAAACAAAAATGTTTATAAATTTCCTTTTAATTTTGCTTTTCTTCAAGAATGGTGGATATCCATGTACTTACCAATAACTATTCATATAGATGTATTTGTCTGTTTTTCAATTACAATCTACCCCCACTCTCAATGTCAAATTGATTTGAACTTCAAATTGAAAGCATATGAAATCAATGTTCTAAACATATCATAATATATATTACACCACACATTTGTATATATTGCTAAAAATCATCAGTTATATTTCACATACCAGTATCAAATTAATGGTGTTAAAATGTACCAAATTATCTTAACAATAGTTGGTAAAATTTAGCAGGTAGGCATGATATACTAAGTGTGGGAAATAATTTATATATGATATCCAATATAGCTTTTGACATTTTTCAATTTATTATATGTATAAAAACATAAAAATTATACAAAATGAATGTTGCTACAATAAACGATAAATAAAAGAAGCTATGCTAATTTCGAGAAATCGTCAAATATTAATGAATCGTCAATCATCAAACATTAAAATAAGTGAATTGTGGGAGAACTGAGTAGAATTATGGGAGTTATAAAATAACGTCTAGTTTTGATTATTCAACGATATATTGTTATATAGTTGGCAAAGCCTAAAAGGAATATAGTCGAAAGTACTTCTAACAGAATAAGTTGAACTGTGTGAATATTACTATATTTAATATATATCAAGTTGAATTATATATATATCTGAATTTAGAAAATAAAATTGGTGGGTGGGGGGTCAATAACTGTTCAACTAAGATTAGCTAGATAATCATTAACTGACCAACGTTTATGCAGATTTATTATAAGACGGGTCATTAACTTGAAAAACCTTAAAGCATGCTTGAATATTTTTTAGCTAGATACCCATACTACAGCTCCACCTGGTTTTATATTACAAGTTATAGCATTGCACCCCGTATAAACTTTTTCAGTAAAATTTGGGGTTTACTTAAATCAATTAAAATGTTGACGTAAAAATCAATTTATTATTAAATTATAAAGAGGGAAGGTGAAAATTTTATTTTAATTGTCAAATACCATATGAATTTCAAGCTTTCTTAAAATGACAAATGTGTTTGCAATCACACGTCTATAAGATGCTAGATCTCTTCCTTATTCTTTCAATCACTGATAGTAATATTTTTATTGATTTGACAAAAAGTCATCTCCTGCTGCTTTATTTTGCTTTGACAATTTGCTAGAAGAAATAAAAATCATTTCAAATTTATGAAACTACACCAGTGGGTTAAATCTATGTATGCCAGGGGCATTAGTGTTAAATCAACAACTTTCTAATTCAAACAAAAGTCAAAATGTCATTTAATTATGTTTTTTTTTTTATGTATAGATAATTGACTATCAACAAATACTCAACAAGTGCTATGCAAATGTAGAAAATAATAAGCTGCTGCATGGGAATGGATAAATAAGTATTCTACTTATTTCTATTATATGTTCATATGGCTGACAACATTTGCACCCAAAAAAATAACATATGCAGTATGATTTGCACACATTCTTTGCCCAAAATCACTCAATGCAATAGACATTATAAAAAATAAAAACACTTAGTCTCCAATACTGGCAGTTTGCTTTGTCTATAACTGATTAAACTCATATTCTAATTTACAATATATATATATATGTAAACTTTAATGATCAATTTAAAAATACTGTATAATTGTAGCTTCATTACCCCCTCTGGATACCTATATTAGGATATTCATACTGCTATGCTGGTATTAAATACAATGAATATCCCATCATCTAATGTTTATATTTTTAAGCAGTGTTCTCTGGAATATAAAGTTTTTTTAAAAAAAAAAAAACAGATAATAAATATAATTATTTTTCACTCACTTGATTTGCAGCTTTGTAACCCAGAAAGAACACTCTGCTGCAAAATTTAAATATTACATTATCTGATATATAAAAAGAATTATACAGATTTAAATAGAACATTGGAGAACAAGGGCATTTTCAACAACCAATCATAAAGGAATATTTAAAAAGTCATTATTCATTAGGTTTTCCAATTGCTGAAGGATGAGAGATTAAACAAATTTCCATTTGCATTATATTGTTTAGTGAACAATCGCTAAATATATATTTATTGACCAATACTAAATGATTAGCTTCATTACTTATAGTCCAATTATCTGAAAAGAATTCTAAGTATAAATTGAACATGAAAAGCTTTTAAGTATACTCAATTAATTTTGAATTCAGGTTATATATAGTAGACGCTTGCAATTTCATTTATTATATATATATACCAGGGTCTCATTTTATGCGGTAGATAGGTTCCTCAGAAAATGCACACAAAAGAAACCACACAAAAATAGACTTAACTTACAATGAAAAATGGAGGATAGTTTTCTGTCATTTTTCAGAAATTGCATAAAAGCAAAGCAACAAGGAAAAATTACTTTAAAATTTGCATTTAAAAAAATAAGAAAATAAAGTATGACTAATAAAAAATTTGAAATATTTGAAAAAAATTAATACAAGACAAACTTTTTTTACTTTTTTTATTAACTGCAATATTTAATTTTACATTTTTCATACATATTTTAATCATTACCACTATTTGACAATATGTGTTCATTAGTGAATTGGTAAGAAATCAGATTCATGATGTGAGGTACAACTAGCACCACTTTCAGTCTTGTGCTGTGTTAATGGTTTTCTGTTTCTATATAATGAGATCACAATCAAAACAAAAAGATATACATTATCATTAGAAAGATTATTTTCAGTTTATAAAATCAATAAAATCTTTGTTATTATTTATTTTAAAAATCTAAAAAAAATATTTATTTTTTAATATCTAACAAAATACGTTTTAAAAGTTTAAAATTTTTAAATATTTATTGCGATATTTTTATATGTATGTATAAATCTATTATTATTATTTACTCATTAGTATGAGTAGGTTATTTACATAGAATCTAAGATTCTAAATACAGCTTCAGGCCATATTCATGCTAGCTGCTAATATACCATTATATTTTTGGAAAAAAAAGTATTTCAAGTTAAATAAGTTATTAATAATTTAAATTTCTTGATATCTAATAAATATAGTGAAATATGAGAGATAGTAAGAAGAAACATGAATTGCATAACTTCAAAATCGCATTGAAATAATCCACATAAAACGAGACCCAGGAGTATATCATTAAACACCACTCAACACTTAGACAATCCCAATATCAAAAATAATCAACAATTACAAACTGTTGTCAAGGCAACCTTCTTTTAACAATATAAGTAAGATCTATATATATATATATAAGTTTCAATATATTTGCTTATATATATATAGGCTGAAAAAGAATATTGTAATTAACTAAAAAAAGGGACTATGATTCCTCTTTAAGATCATGAAAAAACGTGCAAGACAACTTTATATTGATAATTGCATTTCTATTAATGTGACTATGAATATTACAAATAGGTACTGAACATCAATAAACTGGTAATCAATATTCTTTAGCAAATGAAGTAAATTTATTGGTTTTGTCTGTAATGAACAAAACAAAGCAGTCAAACATTGTCAGCCGAGAGGTCAACGCACCTGCCTTGCAAGCAAGTAGTTGGTTGCATACAGGTGTGGGTTCACATCCTGGCCAATGCTATGACATATGAGAACAAAACAAAGCATTATTTTGTCTCAAAAATTGGTAATTCCTAAAACTTATTAGATTTTTTTTTTACATTTTCTCTTATGATATAAAATACATAATTCCATGGCTTTCAATTTCTGAAGGCTGTAAATTTATAAGATGTATAACAGTTTCTGCATAAATAAATACACACAAAGAATATTCTGAATATTGATTCAAGCTGTCTCTCTATTATGATTTTTAATTTAACTACCTACAACAGAAGATTAACTGCAAAAACAATATTAAATGGAAATTTATAGACTTTGCAAACATAGAAGGAAATATTAAAAGACAATAGATTTGCAAAATGGACATATGCTTCATTGTCATACTTTAAATGGAGAATTAATTATTATGAATAAAAAAATTAAAAAAATTATATTGTACAAAATGATACTATGTCAGACAGAATAGTTAAATTAATTGTTCTTGTTTAAAAATACCAAATGCAGTCTTAGTATAAGTTTAGTTTCATTTGAAGATTTGACACTATCAATGATATTGTAACTGTTTGGTAGCCTGATATTGCAAAAACATCATTTATCACATAATAAGATCATCTGCTTTTCTTTTTTGATTAATTTATAAACCATATGTTATCATTTTGAAACAATAGATTATCCCAACATGTGTATTCATACAATAGGGCTTTAGCTGATTCATCCCACCCTTCAATTTTTGTACAGCATGCAATGGCTGTGGGGTCATTTATGCAGACCAGATGGACCTAGAGTATTGTGTAGGGAGTGGAGTGATTTGCGAAGGAAGATTAAGGAAGCATGTTTCGTCATCTCGGATGAGCACGCATTGAACAAAAGGGAGTCGTTTTACGCCTTGTCAAAGAAATGGCAAGTGGAGGCACTCTGATTCTAATTTGCATATTCACCTAGTTTAGTTCGAATATTTTCATATCAGTATATCGTTGGAAAATGATAAGAGATTTTGTACTTCTTGATAATGAAGGGTAAGCCTTCGAAAACGTTCGGAGAATTAATAAATTGTTGATATTAGTCATAGAATGATTCAAGATAATTTTTCTTATATCATATCCGAATTATAATTTATAATTAATGTGTGCATATTTAATTCTAACATATTAAGTTTTACATTTATTACTCTATGTAGAGCCATTTTAAACAATGGGCAACATATAACCATTCTATACTCTGATTAAAGAGTTATAAATATATGTCTTATCATCATTAGCCATAAAGTAATCTCAACATTTGAATATAGCATTAGTATATAGTGATCATTCATTACTCAACTTTATAATAGATGTCTCTGGAGTACAGAATAAATAGCAAATTACTATTCCAAATATATTATTTTAATATACTATAATGTGGATATTGAAATTATAATAATGAAGTTATTTGATGGCTCTTTTGTATATATATATCAATAAAAGTAATACTTTATGTTATGGCTGGAAGGGCATTGGGTGACGTAATATTAAAGCATTACAATATATATTTAGCATTTTTTAATATTGTATATTCTAGCACGTGTGCGTGTGCGACACAACTGTTCCCAAAAGCTATAAAGTGTTAATATAAAATAGATAACGAGCTGAGCGCTTTCAAAGGATCTTGCCTTCATAATCGTAGCTTGCTACTACGTTTAATGATATGCAAATATGCTAATTTCATTTCTTCGATAAAGTATAGCACGTGTCCTTCCTATTTATGGCATCTGTGTCGTGAGATGAAGAAGGCCTCTTTGATTTTTATTTTAAGGTCATGTCTCTCTCTACACACGATTGCGGGATTGTCTGGAATGCATTATTTTATATTAACACTTTATAGCTTTTGGGAACAGTTGTGTCGCACACGTGCTAGAATATATATATATATTTCCCAAAAGTACAAAAAATATTTGACTTAATATTGTATATTACATATTTTCATCATTTAAATCACTGTTGACAATGTCTAAAAAAATGAAAGAAATATCTGACTTCAATCAGTTTAAAATGTTTAGAAATAAATTTCTTCATTGATTTCAAAAAATCCATTCCTTTTAGCTTAAGTGTTTCAGTCCTTCCTCTATATGTATAAAAGAGGCAAAAGTAAAAGACATCCTATCTTTTACCAATAATAACAATGATTCTATGGCCAAAAGGCATTTGAATTATCTATAAGAGCCGCTGCATGGAGATTAAATCTTGAAACATAATACACGCACACATCGCTTATATAGAAAGTATCCATGTATAATGCTATCTGGACAAATCTACAAAGAATTATAATCGTCCACATATCGGTTCAATGCAACTACAAGTTATTGCTAAGCAATCATAAACACGTAGCTTGTAGTTATATTAGATTGTTGTTGTTTTTTTCATATGTCAAATGCGTTGACCGGAAAGCAAACCCGGGCCAGCTGCTTGGAATGAAGCTATGCTAGCTATTAGGCCACCAATGCCCGACTAGTTATACTAGATTGTTGTACCCATATGTGAGTAGGTTATAATATATATATATATAATTATTGTATTGATATGTCAATGGTGATAAGATATATATATATATAATTGTTGTATCGATATGTTAGTGATTATAATATATATAATTGTTGTATCGATATGTGAATGGTTATAATATATATAATTGTCATATCGATATGTCAGTGATAATAAGATATATATATATAATTGTTGTATTGATATGTGAGTGGTTGGTAATAATATACAGTATATATAATTGGTATATCGATATGTTAGTGGTTATAATATATAAAAAAATAGTGTATCGATATATGAGTGGGTATAATATATATAAAATTGGTGTATCGATATGTGAGTGGGTATAATATATATATATAATTAAAATAATTATAAATTGTCCAACAGTCTGGCATTTGACATTGTAATTATATATTATTGCCTAATAAAAAAAATAAGTAAAATTTGTAATACTACTTACTTATATATTTAATGGTAAAAAAAAGATAATATATAATTAGCAATTTTTTTTTTTTTACTTGTTTCAAAAATATTTTCATTTGAAAAAAACTAAAATATTTAATACTTTTTGGATCATTTGAAAAATTTATATATGTCATTCAAAAAAAAAAAAGATTGATAAAACTGAAATTTAAAATAATAAAAAAATTAATAGTATTATTTCTAAATCCAAATTAAAAGTTGGAAGATTTAATATAGAATTAATATTAGTATTAAAAAAAATCTAAAGATTTAATATACAATTAAAAAAGTTTTTTAAATGAAAAAAAAAAAAGAAACTCTGATATATGGATGAAGGTCTTTATCTACTTCAAGAAATAATTTTGATGTGTGTATGTCGGGGAGATCTTGTATTACTTAGAATATATGGATTGCCAAGAGATATTTTTATGACCTTTCCAGAAAATCATAGACGCTCTATACATATTCAATACTCAATCAAATATTGCAGACTTGATATGTACTCATTTAAAACTTGTTATAAATTCTTATATGTGGTTTTGTACTAAATGTACAGACCAATCTCTCTCAGTATATATCCATTTCATATCAAAACTACATTCACTGAATTGGATACTTGAAATACCTAAATATCTACGCAGAAACAATAATCGTAATTTTATACACACACACACATATATATAATAGACATTCATATAACGCTATAATAGTAGCCAAAACAACAAAAAATTACTAAATTTTTACACAATCATGGTTTCATCTATAACTGTCCCTTTCTTGGGCCAGTCAGGTCCCTGATCATGGATTGTGTGTCAGCTGACTACAAGGATGTGCTATCTATCAATAGAGCTTTCAAAAATGGCTCTCTATTATCAGATTAGCCATCTTCATACTATTTGTGGTTTGGCTTATGAAGTGCAATTTTCTGTTCACTCAAGTAAAACACGGTGTCTGGTGGATATATACAAATATTATTACTAAAATCAAAAACAGAGACAAACTTTTGGCTCCAGAATGGTTATATTGGGAAACCTGGTCTCAATGCTCCTTTTCAGATGATGAGTAACCACCTCAAGATTTTCTATCTCTTCACACCAGTTCTACTGCAATTGATATTTGACTGTTTTCCATTATTACATGTTATCAAAATGTAATTACAAATAATGTCATGAATAAATTTTTCTTTTAATAAAAAAAACACATCAACCTTAATTAAGTTAATAAATGAAACCACACTTGTGTAAGAATTTTAGTGAAATGTTGTTGTTTTAGTTAGTATTGTAGTGTTATATCAATTTTTGTTTTATTTTTATTTGCTAGTATAGCATTAGGCAGTATTTAATATATATATATATAACAATAATTTTGGTTTTGAATCTTGAAATCTTTATGGTTATCATATTCCATAATAGGAGGGAATAATTTATATTTGCATTAAAACACCCATATGGCTCAGAAATATGACAATATAAGGAATATAAAAGTAATTAAATAATTAGCGTGTAATTGATAAATATCTCTAGTCAACCAAATCTTACATATTTTTTACATATTCTTCTAAATCTTTTCATAAGTTAAGAGGTATCATATTTCGAACATAACCATAAATCAATCTCTCTCACTATATATGTATTTCACTTAACCTAATTGTTTGTCAGGTGAACTAGAGAATTGAACCACCTGAATATTTGTACACACCCACATCCAACTTATCTGATAAAAATAAGCTTGTTACATATTATATATGTAAAAAAAACCACCTATGTTCTTGCTGACAGAGATACTAATAATTATATAAAATTAATATATGCCTAGCATTTTCAACCTAAGTTTTTACCAAAGCAAAAATAAACAACAACTGTATATAAAAACTAATCGATAAACATTGAAATGGCTATTATGTAAACCAGGATGAACTAATAGAAAAACTAGTCAATTTAGAGCAAGAGTTCCTAAACTTTTTTTGACCACAGACCACCTTACCAAAAACTTTTAAAATCTTCGATTCCTAATCATTACCCAAATTAATAAATTTATACAGTACTAGATATTAAATATTTCACTAGATATCAAACTCTTCATTTTAATCACTTGTAATTAATGATTGCAAAAGATAAAAGAACTATGAAATATGGCATTACCTTGTGCAACATTTAACATCGAAACTTACACTAATGAAAATTAAAGCAAAAAAGTAAGACTAGAGTCTTTTTTAATTGTTGACATTTATGAAATATATATGTAAATTCAAAATGATTACAAATATTGAAATCACTTTATTAAAGGTAAAAATGAAGTGAAATAATCAACATATTCAAACAGAATTAAAAATCAACAAAATTACAACAACAAAAGATTTTAATCAGAATTATAAAAGTAATACCAAATAAATTAGCTCTTGTATTTCCACAGATAGAATATCTTCAAACCTAGTTTTAAAGTCTAGCTGAAGAACCTCCAAATGGTTGACATATAGCACGATGTTTTCTTCTTGGATTGTGCTTATCTTAAATAAATTGGGGAACTGGGAATGCTCAAACCTTGCAATATTTTGCTTAAGAAACAATAATTTGGCAAGAAAAACTTATTTTGCTTTGGTGAGATTCAAATTGTCTCTTCGCAATTGTAAATTAACATCATTAAATTTGTCAAAGAAATCAGTTAATTAAGCCATATCTGTTTTACTCTTAAGTAAAATTTTTTTCAAACTGGAATTCCCATCTTCCAAACATTCTAAAACAGATTGAAAAAGTGAAAAAAATCTCACCAAACATAAACCTTTTGAAAGCCAGTGGATTTCGGTATGAAGAAACAATCAATAGAAATCTTCATTGCTTTCCTCGCATAATCAAATGAACAGTCTAGTGTTCAAAGCCTTACTTCGAATTTTGTTCACAGCTGTTATAGAAAGTGATGCAATTTGTCATTAAGGTTCTTGGTTATGAATTGTTGCCTATGGACTTCAGGTATGTGTTGTTTCTGGTAAATTATGAAACTGCTATAACAACCAACCATAGCTGGTACTCCGTCTGATGCAACAGATATTATATTTATCAATGGAATCACTTTTTCCCTGAAAAATAGCTCCATTAAATTAAAAATTGATTCACCTCTGGTATCAGTTTCTAAAGTTCTAGAAATAAGCAGCTCTTCGTACACTTCCTGATCTTGAATACAGTAAAAATATACCAGCAACAAAGCTTCATTACTGAGTAATGTTATCTCATCCAATTATAGGAAATAAACATTTTTTTGCAAATGATTACAGTTTTTTACATTGTAACTCATTTTGTTGACCATGTCTTAGAACTGTGGTATTGCTCAAAGGAATCCTTTTTATAACATCTTATGCAGGTTTGTGGAGTACAGTGTTCAAAACTTCTGCAACAGCTAGTAGAATCAGTTTTTCCTCTAGGGTATGCAGCTCACCAGACTTCGCAATGAGCAGGGATATGTTGTATTATGCCCATAAACCATCATTTTGATTCGATGATGAAACAAACATTATCTTTTGTCATTCTCTTCAGAATTTTACCTTAAGTGATTGAAAGTATGACAAATCTTTTTCTTTTTTATCAGGGTGAATTCTGTTCAAGTGATCTGCTAGTTTTGATGGTTTCATAGTGTCATTGCTAAAGACTTTTTCACATATGAGGCACATTGGTAAATGTTTGTTTGATAGTGATGGGAACAAATTCTAGCTTCAAATAGTCCAAGCTGTAATGTCTGCATTTTTTTTGGTTCAGTCATATTATTATCATAAGAAGTAAAAACTTTTATTAACAAACAATTTTGAGAGCCTAAAAAATACAATAAAGTATTTACTTACTTGAAGCAGAAGATTTTTGTTCAAACTCAAATAAATAAACTATGTCCTCTGATTTTCTTTTTCTTAGTACTGCTTCTCAATAATTATTTATATTCAAAGTTCAAATCACAAATAAGTACATATCACATCAAATGAACTAATTTATAGTGATTTATGAAAGCTTGACCATACAAGACTGATAGTTTCTGCTAATATCAAATATTGTTTCATCTCACCACAAGCAAATGTGGACATGCAATAATTTTTCATGTTTGCACTTGCTTTGGTGCATTTAATAAGACAATGCACTGACATGTTTGTGCTACATGTATTTTCATGCATTCTTACATGTGCCTTTTTTAATGGCACATTTCACCTTTTCATTTACAAGTTTGTTAGGCAATGTGTTTTTATCAAAAAAGTGTTTCTTTGAATTATTTTACTTTTTAATTAGATATCTATTAGAATCGTAGATATGCTGAAATACACCCGGGTCTCATTTTACGTGGATTTATTTAACGCAATTTTGAAGTTATGCGATTCATGTTGCTTCTTAATATTTTTGTATGCAGTTTTCTTTTATGTGTTAACACTGTATTAGATCAGAAATCGAACTCCGATAATGCACTATTACTTCAAGTAATAAATTTTGAGCACTTACGTCATATTTAAAGTAATAGCACATTATTGGAA
This sequence comes from Epiperipatus broadwayi, assembly GCA_028023455.1. NCBI lineage: Eukaryota > Metazoa > Onychophora > Udeonychophora > Euonychophora > Peripatidae > Epiperipatus > Epiperipatus broadwayi. The sequence goes on along the minus strand of JAQFVV010006394.1, from coordinate 1,597,190 downwards.
TTCGACTTTCATCTTAATAATTTCAATATTTTCAGTGCTTTATAATAGTAAGATTTTATGCAATAATGAAATTAAAATCATGATTTCCACATTTTATGTACACACATTAAATTTTACAAGATTATAATGTAAATTTGTTCAAACATTGTGTGTGTTAATTTTGCATTTTAAATCACATTCTGTTTTTGCTTTTTAAAAAAGAGCGTAATCAATTATTAATCATTTAGTGTCCGCAAGTTTATTTTTAAAAGGTGAGTAATAGCAGTGGGCACAATTGAATTTGACAATTAAAAATTAAAATCTGATTTTTAATTGTAATTAACAATTTAAAAATTACGTAAGGCAACCTGAAATTAATGTGATGTGAAACGAAATTTGATTTTTAAACGGAATTGAAAATTAAAAAATTAAAGACAAAAATAAGAATTTAATTTTTAGTTGTTAGATTAATTACTAATTACATTGTCACCAGAAAACCATTATCACAACATGAGAGTGAAGTTGGCACTAGTTGTATTTCCTTTTGTGAAGAATCTGATTTTTTACCAGTTTGCAAATGAACATGTTTATCGGAAAATAGCAATAATAATTAAAGCGTGTATAAATAAATGTAAATTACTGTAAATTATGCATAAAAATATATTGTTTTGAATAAAATTAAATATTATAGTTCCAAAAAGTTTGTCTTGTATCAATTTTTTTCAAATTTGAAATTATTTATTAGTCATATTTTATTTCCTTATTGTTTTTTGTGTGAATTTTAAAGTAATTTTACATTGGTGCTTTTATGCAATTTTTGAAAAATCACAGTCCGTATCCCCCATTTTCAAGGTAAGTTACGTCTATTTTTGTGTGATTTCTTTTGTGCTTGTTTTCTGAGGAACCTATCTACCGCATAAAACGAGACCCAGGTGTAATAAATAAATAGCATTAGTAAGGGGGATTATTTTTGCTGTTGTCAACCCCAATTTTTTTTATTGAAACTATCGACTCCTAGAAAGTTCAAATCAACATCAGAGGGTCGATATCGAGCACTTTGGAAACTCTTGATTTAGAGTTTACTGTGTAAGGAGTACTTTTGATTACATATGATTCTTTAATTTTACTTTTTTATCCCGTATCTTATGCATTAACATTTTAAAAGATTGTGGATGAAAATTTTTTCCAGTAGAAGATTGATGGCTATAAAAAGCAGAATAAATTGAATCACCTAATAATGCTTTATTAGAAGTGTGTTTATGTTGCTTGAGATGGTATTTCATAGTAATCTTTGTTGTTTTTTTGCCTTGATAAGGACTTAAATCGAAAGTGGTAGGGATTTATTATTATATAAGTTAGTATCTCTATCAGTATCAACAGCCATAATTAATTTTTTAAAATTATTTCAAGAATAAGACAGAAGTAATTTGTTTATTATTTTATATATATATATATAATAAGAGAGATTGGTCTGAAATATTTTTCACAATATCATAGCTTAAGCTTTAAATAAACATTTAAAGAAGTGCCTAGTAAATCTCGAAGAACAAATATAGTAATATATATATATATATTGTAACGATATATACATATGCCGTTACATTATTTTAAAATAAAAACTTAAGTTCGCAAATAAAAATAAATTTATTAAAAATCTAAAAGCTAAAAAAAAATTAAAGAGTTGTTAAATGTATATATACTTGCACAGATGCAAAACGTTAAAAATAGTTTTTTTTTTAATAAATGCAAAAAGTGTTTGAACGTATATTTTTGTAAAAAGATTTATATATTTTTGTAAATGGAAATGATTGTTTTATAAATTAATTAAAAAGCAAACTAACCCTTGGGGCACTTAAAATAAATGAAATATAGATAAGAGAATAAAAAGAATTAGCTTGTCCAATATTGAAGCGGCAAATAAAGGCTGGGACCATAAGGAAAAAATGGAACAGTGATGTTTTTGTTCGTGGAATGCATAGGCGGATTATAAAAGGAAAACAATTCAAATTAAGACAGTTTTCCTGACAGTTCCAACTTGATTTTGTGAGACAAATGATAAGATGCACTTGTCGTTCTCTCTCACTTATTTTTAAAAAATGAAATGACTGTGATACCAGAATGGAACCAGCTAAGGCTACCTCCAGAATATCGGACCGGTCTTCCATGAAAGTCTTCGTGGGAATTGCCAACAGGAACTGGGAGCTCTTCTACTGTAAGCAATTGAACTGAACAATTTTAAAATCTGAAGTAATTAAGAACTTTAAAGATTTGGTCAGTTAATCTAAATTTTAAAAAAGGAACTTTTCTCTGTCTTATGTTTCAAATTAATTATAAATGTTTAATTTTTACATATTTGTTTGCTAAAAATCATTTCCATTTTTTTTAATTATTATTTTTATTTGTATTAATATTTATCATTTAAATTATTAAATGCATTAAATTTCAATTGGGCATAGATGCTTGCATGGATTCGTTCACGTTTAATTATGTTTTTGTTTTCATATATGATTAGAATATATAGACATTCGGTAAATAATGATATCTTATGGTGAATATCTAAAATGTATTTATTCGGATGTCTTTTTAGTTATTGGTGTTAATGCAGCATCTTATGATGAATGCCATTGGGTTTCTTGTGAATTCCCTCATGCAATTACATCAATGACTTTATATTTTGATCATTTATGTTTATTTTGAAATGTTTTTGAGTGTGTAATCTGTGTAGTCGATCTATGCTCAACATTAAAAAACAAACTTCTATATATTCATCTGTGCAAATTTAAATAAATGTTAAATTTAAGTTGGGCATGAATGGCTATATAGATTTGTAAAGTTATATTAAGGGAGGGTAATCTTGGGTTATTCATTTCGTAGTTGAATTAGGTCAATAATTGGATATATTGGTGTAATTAGTATATGTAGTATGAGTTTCGCTATGGGCAGAATCGCTGTATATGCCACACAAAACCTTTTTGCCTATGGATGGGATTGTAAGTCAGCAAAAAGGACCGCAGTCCCTTCCTATGGAGTTTTTATTTTATTGTTCTTCTTGCCATACAGATGTAACATTCCTGTATTGGACAAGAGTCAATGTCTTCTCTAACTATACTGTTCAGATGTCCATTCCTGACAGTATAGTATATTGTGCTGTTGTATTTTCATGCTACATTGAATACATCAATGTATCAGATGGATTGATGCCGGTTTGACTGCGAACTTTTGGCCTAAGGTTAAATAAAGTATAGAATATTTTCTTTTGAAATGCAAATCTATGTAGTTTATTCATACGCGACAATCTTAAAATAAATATAAATTTCATCTGTGTAGATGATTTAAAAGTTTAAAATAATAATTTAAATTAAAAGTTATATTAAAATCTAAAATAATGTTATTCCTCAAAATTTAAAATGATTCAAAATTTATATGTATGTAAATAAATGTTTGTGTGTTAATTATTGCCAGTGGCTTATTTTATTCTTTTTTTTATATATTATTAGATAAGAATTTATTATAAAATATAAATCTCTGCTGTTCCACTGAGCTAGTGACAATGGGCTAACGACCAGAATCAACCAATTAAAAAAAAAATTTTTTTAACTTACGTATCTGCCTACTATATAAATTTTCTAGGTTCAAATGCCTAGTGGCGCCCTGTAGTATAGATTACGTTAAGTTGCCTTATTCCGTATCATTACAATATATATATATTCCTGATAAAATATGTGTTTTACATGTGGATGTAAGATAAAATATGAATATTGAAGACTTTATGGGTTGAAAAACACTCAAATTTCAAAATTAATCATGAATAAGACTTTCAAACACATAAGTTGTTCTATTATTTTGTAAGTGGCTGTCCAGAATTTCTTTAATGAGTATAGAATTGTTATATGAAATACATATATAGTAAGAGAGATTGATTTAGATATTTTTTGCAAGGTAACAGTATTTATTATAAGTTTCAATGGAGTGAATAATAAATCTGCAAAATTGGTTTACAAATATTTATTAACTATTTTAGTCAATTAATTGTATATGTATATATTGCTTCACTTTTCAAATTATTTTAATATGTAGAAATCATAATAATTGATTTAATATCAGACAATAACAATACAAATACTTATGGAATCAAAGAAAATATATTTTCATAATCTACTACATCAAAGAATAATGGTAATTCATATTATTGGTTTACTGTATATCTTCTCTACATACTCAGTCGATACACTGTGGTAAAATCTCTTTTTAAATCCAGTTTGTACTTTTAGGTTGACTAAATCCAAACTTCACTGGAGACAAGTTGTGATTATTTTTTTAAAGATTTTTGGAATGAATTGATATAAGACTTATAAATCTGTAATTTTTAATAACTTGTTTGTCATCTTTTTTATTTCAATATTACTTTTTTATTCTTCCAAGCATCTGTTCTGTCTTTATCATTTAAATATTTGGTATATAACTTTGCAACAAATTTTCTATTTCTTCATCTGCCACTTTTAAAGGTATATAATTCCATAATTTTCAGGAGTTCTCTTCCTTTGCATATCTTTTATTTATATAAAAATTTTGCAATTAAAAAGATGTAATAATGGTTAATAATGGTAAATAATATTTTTTTCTTTGTTCTTTATTGCTATGTACTTATTTATAAAACTCTTCCATCTGTTATTTCTCACTTTAGTAATAGTTTCATCTTTTTCTTTCTCTTGTAGAGACAATTTTCTTTCCAATACCAAGGTGTTATTTTACCCTTTTGAGAATTTTAATCTTTTTTATAGCTTTTCTTGCCAATTCACAATTATATTTCCATATCGTTGTTAATATAAATTCTTAGATATTCAATTTTTTTTTAATAGAGCAATTTAAAAATTTTCCTTTTTTCTTCATAAATTGTCTGGTCGTAGCAGAAAATTTACTGGTAACCTGTTGCTTTTTTATTGTACCAGTTATCTTTCTTGTGAAATTTTTTTTTTTTTTATTTATACACACTGCAGTCTTTCTGAAGATTAAAAATAATAACTCTTAATATTGTCTTTCTTATCAGGTTTTGTTTTTTTAGTTTTACATCTTACATTTCACTAACTGATGATTACTTCTTACATATTTTATTATCAGTTAATGCATAATCCAATTCTAAAATATCATATACTTCTATATTAATTTTTCTTTAACATTTTTTCCAAAAAAAAAGAATTTATAAAATACAACCCTCAGCACTTTCAAAAAAAAAGAATTTATAAAATACAACCCTCAGCACTTTCATTTTTCAATCATTTATTAACTCTAGCATTAGAATCTAACATTATAATTTAAAAATGGCCTTTGGATCGATAAAACAGCATTTTGTACATCTATATAAAAATTATCTATTTTCATCACAACGTGAACTTGAATCATTTGTGTTTGGAATCGTCCATTAATTTAATTTAACAACTTATCTTGCCAATCTTTCTGGTTTAAAATCATGTTCCACAAACGTGATATAAATCCCATTCAAAGTGTCTTTCCAATAGTTTGTCTTGTAGAAAAGAACATATCCATATTTTAAATCAATTATCTCTTCACCTTTTCTATTTAATTCATAAAGTCTAACAATGTTTCAATTAATCTTTCACTTGAAAATAATCTGCAGATATAAATACCTCCATAAATGATCATTTATTAAATAGAAACCTAGAGCTACAATCAGAGTTTTTAACACCCTCTGCATTGACATCAACCACTGTCATGGCTGGTGACTATACAATCATCTAGTAATAATGGCATAATTTAGTTTTGTCTGTCTTAATTGTAAATATCTACAAAAAAGTTAAACACACATTCAAACTCCTTTCTAGAAAACTCAACTAATATTTTATTTAAGAATTATCAGGAAATTGTGAGGAAAAATCCTGGTGTTAGTTAATTTTGAACTCGGAAATAAAAAAACAATAAACTTATCATGCTGGCTAAGGCATAATGATGAGAATCCCATTCATTTTTATTTACACAAAATAACATCACATGACCCCACTTCTTTTCTTTCTTTTTATTTTTTTTAAAAAAGCAAAACCCACTTTTCCCTTGCCCCAAACAGGGGGGTTGTTTTAATTTCTAGATGTAGTGTGTTTTCCTATCTCTTCTTTTTTTGTGACAACACAAAAACAACTGGGGGGGTGGGGGAGGGGGGGAAAAAAGGGGGATATGTGGTATTTGCCTCTTTTCTTTTTTTTTTTTTGTGGGATGATAATTTTTTTTTTTAATATGAAATGGAGTGGATATTAGGAAAGTTTTCTTGCTAGGCTCCTTTATGGCACCAAAGAGGAATCTCTTTTAGTTAACCACAAGTTTTTTGTAGCTATAACTTTTAAATAACTGTTAAAAACTAATCAATTTATTCCATAAATAATCAATACTGTAATATCAAAAATTCAAATAATCTCTACGACACCTTCTCTTCAAGTTACATTGTATTTCTACTAGCACTAAATGTCCCAGTGTATGTATATATGTATAATAAAAATGGATCTTATGATATGAAAGTTAATTTGTCCCCATATGATGATTGTAACCTGAATTTTAAAACAAGATTTGGGATATTTTTTAATTGCTAAGAATTTTTATAGAGAAGTTGGATCTTTTTTAAACATCAAGTTCATAATCAAGTCAGTAATCTATTTACGTATTCATCAATATATAGGGATCTATTTTAATTAGCTAGAAAATAAAATTCTCATGAACTATCAATTTAATTACTAAATAAATAATTTATTATACTTCATTGCTCCTTACCATTGAAAATAGCTGCTAGAGCAACCTTCAATCTTTGGCAATGTAATTGACATTTGATTTCCCTTATTATTTTCTTATAATTTAAAATTAAAGTTTATAATAAGAAACAATGCAATTTCCATCTACAATGTATTATGATATCTACAGCGTTATTATGTCAGCTATAGAGTAATATACACATAATAACATCTACAGTGCACCTATAATATGAAACAAAAGTTGAATTTATTTTTTTTCCGTATGTCATAGCATCGGCTGGGAGGCAAACCTGCAACAACCATCTGCAACCAACTGCTTGCTTGCAAGGGGGCTGCACTGACCTCTCAGCTAACAGTGCTTGACAAGTTGAATTTACTTTATTATATCAAAATGTGAAATCCCCAAAATGATCAAAGCTTTTCATACACACATCCAATTGTCATAAAACTCTGCCTGCTTATATTTAATAAAACTCCCATAGAATTCTATGTTAACACCATTTATTTTTAAGTATAAGTAATCAATACGTAAGGTTTGGTAATGCCAACCAAATATCTATATATTTATTGGCCCATCAATCTTCAACAGTGAGAAATATTGGATGCTATGTAAAATGACTGTATAAATTCCTGACTTAGTGTTAGACATATGTAATTATACAATTAAATTGACTTCAAATATTATGTCTATGTAAAACTTTTGAATTATTATTATGGGTAGTGTAAAAGAAGTGAAGGGGGTTTCTGGATATATATGTGTAAGTTCAATGCTTCTCACTAGTATTTGCAATAGACAAATCTAGAGTAAGGAAATCAATCGGATTTTAGCTGTTAATATCTACTTTAAACTAATGCTAGATATTGAAATGTAGTAGAGACTATAATATGCAATCATTACTTTTAACAAGTCAAAAGATGATATTTTACTAAGTCAAGCATTGATGGTCGAGAGGTCAGTGACAGCTGCTTTCCAATTAGTTGTCCCAGGTTAATGGGTTCACTTCCCGGCTGATGCTATGACACATGAGAAAAAAAAAAGATGGTATTTTACTATGGTCGTGTAATTACTGCAGTTAAAGTAATGTTATATTATCTAATTTATGGAAATAAAACTTGAACTCTTATAGATATAACATAAAGTCATTAGAAAAAAAATGTTCAAAGGTGCTCTGTAAAATTTCTGAAAATTTAATGGCAAGATCACAAGAGCAATCAATATGGCTTTTAATTTCCAAATATTATAGAATCCTAAGAAAATCACATCTTTATTGAAGGTAAATGTGAAATGAATGAAGAATACAATATTTTCTAAAAATGTATATTTGTGCATGGTTTTCATGGAATACCTCAATTATAGTATAATAAATTTATCTCAAAGACATTTTTAGCAAAAATATTTCTTTAAAAAAGTAATTGAAGATTTTCAGAAAGAAATGTTTTTTTTCCATATGTCATAGCATCGGCCGGGAGGCAAACCCACAACAACCATCCGCAACCAACTTCTTGCTTGCAAAGTGGCTGCGCTGACCTCTTGGCTAACAATGCTTGACAGAAAGAAAGAAAAGTTTTCTGAAGATGTTTAATACAGTAATCAAATAAACAGGATAATGGACTTGTGTTTTCCATATGCGGAAATATTTACGCTCATGGATTGGTTTGTATAATCATTGCAAAACATATCCCTGGTACATTTTTATTACTATTGTAGCTATTGTTGTTATAATTGCCCCTAATTGTTTGGCCCAGTTGGTATAATGTCCAAATTGAAATCAGGCGGTTCCAGGATCCATTCTGGTGCTCCCTCTTCTGTCATTCAAACTTCTTATGAACTCCTGAACAATAAAGCCATATATGTTTTTTAAAAAACATGTTAGGACAGAAACACCAATAGATATCATTATATCATTGTTACAAATACTTGTTGCTGTTAAACTATTATTTACAAATAAATGAATTGAATTATTATTATTACTTTGTCTTTTATTATTTTTTAGACTGCTTCTGGAATATAAATACTGATATATAAATAAAAACATCCAGATAATAGCTTGTTGCAAATATTTATAGAAACCTCATTGTGTAATGGTGAGTATGTAACCATCAACTAGCTGCTTTCTCTATTTGTTGAAAGTAGAAAATGGCTATCATATTATCCATTTACTCATTTTTGATGGAACGTTCATCATCATCGTCATCATCAACCATTATCAATCCACTGCAGGATGAAGGTCTCTCCAAGTTTAATCCAGCATCTCCTATCTTTAGCTTCTCTTCTCCACATCACCCCTGCACACTTTCTTATTTCATCCATCCATCTCACATGTGGTCTCTTTCTGGGTCTTTTACAGTCTCTTGGAATCCAGTTTAAAATTTCAATTGTTCATCTATTATCATCTCTTCTAGCAATATGTCCAGCCCAACTCCATTTCAATCTTTTAATTTTTTCAATGAGGTCAGTAACACCTGTTTGTTCTCTTACCCATACATTGCGTTTTCGATCTCTTCTTGTTACTCCCAACATACATCTCTCCATACTTCTTTGAGTGGTCTGAAGTCTTTGTATTGCTCTTCTATTAAGTGTCCAAGTCTCAGATCCATAAATAAGAACTTTATTAACCTATATATCAAGAATTAATACTTTATCGTTTTTATTATTTAAAGTCACACATATATGCTGCTACAAACAAACTGTTATCTAAATATTTTTATTCTGGTTTAGTTTGAAAAAATACAAAAACTTTTACCTCCTCTTTACTTTATTTGTTTTCCAAAGACTTTCTCATTTATTTTTAATATCAAAATCAAAACTTTTTCCTTCTTTGTTTATTTCGACAAAATTAAGTCTGATATTTTCAGCTCCCTATAGTTACCTATTTTTTCTCCTAGCTGTCTATTGTGTTCAATATCCTCTGTCAGGTGTGCTAACAATCTCACTTGTCATTAGTAACAATCAAGACTAACTTAATTAGAAATGTCAAACCCATCTAAGGTTATCTCATACAATTGCTGGCAGACTTTTTACAGTAAGAACACAAAAAAAGTTTCCATTTATCTATTTTTTTAAGCGCTTGTATGTAGGCACGTTTGTTAAAAATCAAGTATAGTCTTCTAAACACATTTAATTAAAGTCGATTTTAAAATGAAAAACTTGTTCTAAATAATATAGTTTATATAAAAAATAAATTTTCTTTTTCCTTTAGGTTTTGTAATTCTATAAACTTTAAATAGATCTTGTGTATACATATAAATACTAAAATGGGTATTCCTACTTTTACGTTATATATAAAGAAAGAGACGAAGAAAGAGATCACCTGTTACCGAAGGCCACACATATACACTACAGATTATCCACTTTATAAATAATATTTCTGTAGTATAATTTTCCACTCTCACGCAAAATGGAGACTGGGTTCTATCAGCTTTTAACACTTTATGGAGGGGGGTAATCATAAAATATGACCATATGTTTATGATTATACCCTCACAAGGTGTTAAAAGCAGGTAGAAACCAGTTTCTATCTTGTGTAAGAACGGTGTAGTGAAAATTGTACCACAGAAATATTATTCATTAGTTAGTTAGACAATTTGGTGAATAGATTGATATAGAAAATGTGGCAGACAAGAAGAATAAATAAATGAACAGATACAAAGATAAATACAAAATGGATGAATAGAGAGGTAAATGATCAATAGAGAGGCAGATAGGGCAGATAAAACGATAGTTCAACAAGATGGGTGAGTAATCAGAGAAGATAAATATAATTAGTACATAGTGTACCAGTTTTTACCTATATAACACTTGCATTCTTGAAATGCATTATAATGATACATATTAAGTATAATTAAACATTATGTTGAAAAATGCAAATATTGTGAAAGTTAAATTCAGACTAATCATTCCAAAACTATTTTTAAATGTACAATATAAAGTAGCCTTGGGTACCACTTTCATAGAGAAAAAATACTTCTGGATAAATCATTATCTATAATTATCAGCATCTTGATATATATTAGTTATCCCAGTATTATCCCCAGGGATTTGCATGATTTCTCAAGTTTAATAGAATATTAGTTGTATACATTTGGAATGAATTCATACAGCAAAATAGCTGTTCTATAACAAAAAACAAATTATTTATGATAAACATAAAATAAAATAATTTTTGTTTATATACTTGCAAATATCTACTTATTTGGACATTTAATAGAAGAGCAATACAGAGACTCCAGACCACTCAAAGAAGTATGGAGAGATGCATGTTGGGAGTAACATGAAGAGATCGAAAATGCAATATAAGGATAAGAGACCAAACAGGTGTTACTGACCTCATTGAAAAAATTAAAAGACTGAAGTGGAGTTGAGATATATTGATAGAAGAGATGGTAATAGATGGACAATTGAAATCTTAAACAGGATACCCAAGAGATTGTAAAAGACCCAGAAAGAGACATGTGGGATGGGTGGATGAAATAAGCATGTGCACAGGAGTGATGTAGAGAAGAGAAGCTAAAAATCAGAGAAGGTGGGTTGAACTTGGAGAGACCTTTATCCTGCAGTGGATTGACAATGGTTGATGATGATGATGTACTTATAATAATTGGAATCAAGTAGATATATATAAGTTAACAAATAGTTATGAATAAAAGTTTAAATGCAATGATGAATAAATATTCTCCATCCATACTTACAATGACCTTATTATTGTATGAAAAAAATCTTAAAAATATAAATGTTTTTATTATGATTTTGTTGGCATGTAAGCTTACAAATATTCTTATTATCAATGGCTTAAATAATAGTCTGTATAAATTCGGTCTCTATTTCAATTATCCTTCTTGGACATCAATGAGTGTAGACAAAGGAAATGATTTTTCACTATAGGTAAGTTTATAATAGATTTTACACCAAGATTCACTTCTTTACTTGTGGCATGACATTCTTATTGTAAACAATCAAAGTAATCTCTTATGCATGATCAACATTCATATTTGGATAAAACTACATAGACAGAATTGCTGCATTGGAATTCATCCAAAAAGTATATATGCATGGCCGTTAGCTAAAGAACCAACAAGTTCATTCCCATTATTTTAATCCACAACTTATCACTGGAGAAAATATGTTTCAACATTTTTTTTTATCATTTTAAAAATAAATGTCAATCCTTTGATGCACCTAATATACTCACTTGCTTGTTTGGTCACAATGATGGTAATCTTTATATTCATAAATTTTAAAGTGTAGTCAAATATTTGAAATACAGGCATTATTCATATGCCTGGAGCTTAATTGTAAATATAAGGGAATTGAACACAGACTTTCAAGCATCCTTTTACTACCCACACTATCTCATACCACTGACACACATGACCACACACATGTAGAAAAGATAAATAATCACCAATATACATATTTCATGTTGAACCAGCACTCATCAGTTGGTTCAGATTATCATCTTTCATACACATATATATAACCAGTGCTCAGTTTGTATTAAGATAACAAATCTTCATACTTTAATGAACAGGCATAAAACTACATAGACAGAATTGCTGCATTGGAATTCATCCAAAAAGTATATATGCATGGCCGTTAGCTAAAGAACCAACAAGTTCATTCCCATTATTTTAATCCACAACTTATCACTGGAGAAAATATGTTTCCACATTTTTTTTTATCATCGCTTGTTTGGTCACAATGATGGTAATCTTTAAATTCATAAATTTTAAGGTGTAATCAAATATTTGAAATACAGGCATTATTCATATGCCTGGAGCTTAATTGTAAATATAAGGGAATTGAACACAGACTTTCAAGCATCCTTTTACTACCCACACTATCTCATACCACTGACACACATGACCACACACATGTAGAAAAGATAAATAATCACCAATATACATATTTCATGTTGAACCAGCACTCATCAGTTGGTTCAGATTATCATCTTTCATACACATATATATAACCAGTGCTCAGTTTGTATTAAGATAACAAATCTTCATACTTTAATGAACAGGCATCAATCTACTCCAACCTCCAACTCTCTTTCTGTGTTTCATCATTGAAAGAAGGCTATCTGCTTGGCTGTGACTGCAGAAATGGCATATTATTAGCAATTTAGCTAGAAATAGCACCATGAAGTGGCTGACATGATAGAAAAGAACACTACCAATTAAAGATTATTAATAAGTGTATTTTAAAAATAGTAGTACTATTACTAGTAGTAGCATCAGCAGTAGTAATAGTAGTAGCAGAAGTAGTAGTAATAGTAGTAGTGGTAATGGTGATGTATTTAAGGGCAGTAGTATGATGACAATGATGTTTTTTTATGGAGCTGCAATGATCACACTCATTTGAGTGATTGGTTGCTGCTGGGTTCAAATTAAATAGAACTAGGCAACTAAACAGTCATCATTTGTCTATCAGTACACTGTATTTGTCTCAAGAGTTCAAGAGCTTGGAATACGGATGCCTCAAACTAACTAGAAGCCAAATATTTAATTATTTAAAAAAATTAAAATTTCAATATTTAAACAGAAATTCTTCTTATCATATCCTTAGATTTATTTTACACTAGTGTTTCCAATTCTATATTAAAAATATGATATTAAGATTAAAAATATTTATGTTAAATTATTTAATTTCTGCATAACAGTATAAGTGTTTATCTACTTATCTATCTACCTATTCATTTTTTTATATTTTTTATTTATATATTACATATATTAAACCATAAATTGATAATGGCAGCTGGTCACCAAATGTGATTCAAATGATAACAGTCAATTAAAATACAATATAATCGACAATCTGTTGCCAAGGCAACTTCTATAGGAATCTATTTTTTGTATTCTGAGATTGACTTGACAATATATTGTAAATTGCATTTGCCTATTAAATGCTGGTCATTATCATGTGAATTATATAAATATTGAATTAAATATTTCCATGGATTGATATTATAATAAAGAATAAAAATGAAAAAATATTATCCATGGATATTATCTTTTCATTTCTATTCTTTATAAGAACAATCCATGGAAATATTTAATTCAACATAAGCAATTCATGGAAGAAGTTTAAAATATTATTTGCAGAATGTCAAAAAAGATATTAATCTTTCACATTCTCACACCTATAAAAAATAGCTTTCTGGGTTTAAATCCACATAAAAAATTGGGTTTGAAATAAAACAGAACCCCTTTTATTTTAATAAAAACTCAGACAAAAGAGCTCTTATAAGCTTAATAAAAATGATTTAGCCTTAGGCATTGTTAATTAGTAGTAATTCATAATTTCTTGGTAACACCAAATGTTAAAGCTTATTTGCTTCTACAATAAAATTAATAAGTAATTGAGTAGTTATTGTCCAGGAATTTATAAGAAATTTAAGCACTCAAAAAATCAATGCTGCAGCTGCAATCCATGGGCCTTGAGCTCAATAATCCACAATTATATTAAATCACATAGGGTTGCATTTGTGGCAGTGAATATATATTTGTTTATTTACCAAAAAATTTAAAGAATTAAGCAGAAGAAACAGCTTTACACTAAAACACCTTTGATCATCTGAAACTTTATAAATATTTTCTCCCTGCTGTTATATTTTTTTCCTCTCTCAATAATTGTCACTTTTTGTTTGTTTACTTTTAATATTTTGAAATATTAGATAGTGTGTGTAAAATTCAATATTTAAATGCAAGTTTTTAAAAAAAATATTGTGTTTATTCACCTTTAAGCTGTTGTATACTGAATGTTTAATTAATGATCTTTGTTGTTGCAAATTGTAGTGAAATTTAACATTAGTTTTACAAAATTAACTTTAAAAACCTCACTGTTTAATTTTTGGGTAAAAATTGAGGGAAAATATTCATCATCATCATTATCAAACCTTATCAGTCCACTGCAGGATGAAGGTCTTTCCAACTTCAATCCATCTCTGATCTTTAGCTTTTCTTCTCAACAACACCCCTGCACACTTTCGTATTTCATCCATCCATCTCTCATGTGGTCTCTTTCTGGGTCTTTTACAATCTCTTGGAATCCGGTTTAAGATTTCAGTTGTCCATCTACTATCATCTCTTCTAGCAATATGTCTAGCCCAACTTAGGTCAGTAACACTTCAATATTAGTATTTATTATTTCTGTAGGCCCAGATAAATCCTTTATATATTTATATTATAAAAGTAACCAATGACTGCAAATTTCTACTTATGCATATGACTATGAAATATGATTACTCTATCCAGTATTGTATTAATATCAGTTGTAGAGTTACCAAGATTCAAAAGTTTTATTGCCTTCTTATCACTTTGACTTCAGGCTATGATTACATTTGTACCAATAGCTATTACTTTTGATATGTGTAATTGGTATTACACCATTTATTTATGGAGTATTTTATACTTATTTTCTAGAAACACTTTTTCTTCCATGATTTCCCATAAGCTTGCATTACACTAATAATACTGTTTTCTTTGGTTGTAAATTGTTTTCTTGGGTCTACTTTTAGCATTTATTTACCATTTCGACAGTTATTTGCAAATCAAAAATGGAACTAAGATATTATTGATTTATCAATTTTAAAAACATCTTGGTATGTAGTATTATACAAAGAAATTTAAAACAAAAAAGCCAGCAGTGCTAATGTTGGTAGTTTCTTTATTCTCAGGTCTAAGAACACCTGTGAAAATTTGGGACAACTCTCATACTTCTGTTTATATTTTAAAATGGAAACATATTTTCCTTAGTTTGTTTATACATTTATGATTATTTTTGCAAAATATTTTTGAAATATTACAAGATAATTTATGATGAAACTCAGATTTATTTGACATCATTACTTTTAGAAGAAAAGTCAAAAAAAATAGTAGTGACATAAGAGAACCATGTTCTGATTGGCTGAAAAAAAAACACTTTAATAATGATGGCAGCAATTATGTTTTGTCATTTTTTAAATAATTATAATTCAAATTTTAAATTTTAAAACAGAATATCATTGCTTTATATAATCTTAATAATAATTCTTTTAAATTTTAGACATGGATTTGAAACAGCTTTTATTTCATTCTTTAAAATATTTTTATTGGCAATATGGCGATTAATACAACAACAATAGCATATTGTTCCGATTTCATATTTCTGTTTATTAATTTTATTACATTTACAAAGTTAAAATATTATTTTTAAGAATAATTTTCATTTGTCAGCTTATTTTTAAAAAATAATTTGAAATTTGCAGGAATCTATTAAAGATTAAATACTAATTTATTTAAATAAAAAATTGGAAATTTAATTCAAATATCCTCTAGAGATGATCAAAATGCACAAGTATGAAAAGTATAATACATATGATTAGAAGAATAAATTTAAACTTGAGCTCAAACAGTTCAAGTTCTATATGAATTTATATATATTAATAATTTTAATACCCCTATAAATAAATAATGGCTATTAGATATATAAAATTGAGAATAAATAAAACTTTATAGAATCATTTTAATATACTTTTAAATAATAACATCTTTCATATCAATGCTAATTGTCCAGATACACAAAAATGGCACCATTTTGTTTAACCTTTTGATGGAAAAATTCATTTAAAACTGAAGTGGCTTGACGTCACTCTAAATCGATCACTTTTCGTACTACGATTAAGATTTTGCGCTCTTTTTAAAGATTAAAAACAGTTCTGTAATATGCTGCCCTCTCTTGAATTATTTTACAAGTAAAAATCAATAAAAATGGCCTTATAAGTCTAAAAAAGGAAAAATAATGCCCCTTCTTGAATCTGATTGGCTGTTAGATTTTGACAACAAAGAAAATGGCTGTCAAAAACTAAAGAGTTACGATTTCTTTTTGTTTCATTTCAAAAATGATAAACAAATGTTTTAGACCATTTTAAAAGTATTTTTTGACAAATTATAAATTATTTTGATAAAATATGCTAAAAATAAAATTATTTTAGAAAAATAGTTAAGACTTTATCAAAAATTATTTGCTTTTCTGCAACTTAAAAATCACTCACGTCAGCAAAATTTTTGGTTAGTGAGTAATATTTCCTTTTAGAAATGCCATTATTGAACATTTTTCTAATTATAAATAACAGTTTATTTTTGAAAAAACTTTTGTTCACTTTTATAATCTGACAAATTATTAATAAAAGATTGACAATTGATTTTGTTAATTGATACTTCAGTTTGTGAATTGACCAATTAAAAGTTTAGACTTTTACCTCACTCGGCCAATAAAATAATTAGCAGTTTAAGGGTTAACCTCCACATTGTTACATTGATAGTAAAATAATTTTTAATACCCATAAAAATGAAATACTATATTAGTGGAAGTCTTCATAAAGTCTTAATTAAACCAGCCTACAAATTTTATAAATATATAAACCAACATATAATTACTCACTTGTAGATTTATATAGATGCAGAAATAACACAAATTACAGCAATATTCTCAATATGCATTTCAACTGTCTGAACCTCATCTGTTGAAATAAGACTCTCCCTGTATTACATCATATTAGTTTTTTTACTTTGAGATACAAATTAATTTATTTTATCAGCCTACTTCTTTGTAGGGATCCACTCTTAATTACTTTTCTGTGAATGTATAAATGATAATTAATTATTCTTTATTAATTTAGAAAATATTACATTTTATTTATTCTTAGAAATAGACATTAAATTTAAATTTCATTTCTTACAAAATTATAAAGTGATATTTATAAACAAATATTTACTTTGTCTGTTCATACATTTCTGTCTGTACACAAGTTTTTATTTGGCACTAAAATTAGCACTTTTGTTTATTTGTCAGTTTTTATTACAGTGCTAAGAACTCAAATGTTTAAAAATGGTACATATAGAGAACAACTCAAAATAACTTTAAAAAAATTAAAGTAAAAGTTAATAGTCATACAGTTTTATTTTTAAGTCAACAGAAATAGTATATTAAAGCATCCAAACAATCACATTGCTAATTCATTTTTTCAAAGGGGCAAAAAAATAATTGTTAAAGTATTAAATTAATGCTGTTAAATATTGATATTTAAATTGTTGACTGTAGTTATCTTTTTTGTTACAAGAATTTTTAATTTTAATTAGAAAGGAATTACACTCTATACACATGTGCTATAATGTTGTTTAAATACCTTAACATTGGTTTGTTGATTAGGAAAGATACTCTTAAACCAGCTCACAAGATAGACTTTGAAAGATAAGAGCAGCCATCTTATCTTTGTACCTAAATTCACTTATATAGGCCAATCTAAAGCATCTTGGAATGAGAGAATGAAGGCATTCCATTAATCTTTCTATATCCTTTAATTTTATTCTATCTATTAAAAATCATGAAATCTTCCAATTTAATGCTTGTTAATAAGATAAAATATTAGAAACTATGTAACTCTCTATAGATTGTAATTCCCTTCCGATTAAAATTATGTATGAATACTGCACTAGTAAATTAAATAAAGAATTTTAATGTTTTATTTTATAAACAGAGCAAAACTCTCCATACAGTATTGCCACCTGTGCTAAACAGAGTAATCAATGGATGCCAGAAGGCTTGTGCAGTATAGGAAATGTGATCATGTGATGCTTAATGGTTTTATTATACATAAATATAAATATATGTTTCAGTTTCTATACAAAACACTAAATAACTCTATGTAAAATTTTTTTTATTATTTTACTGATAATACATGTAATTTTTAAAATATAAATAATCATATGAAGTTCTACTTATGTATAAAATCTACCCACTAGGGGAGCCACAATACATAAATAAACAATTTAGGAATAGAAAATATTAGGCATCTGTTAATTGAATGTAAATGCTTGAAAACAGAAAGGTCACATATAATGAAGTTATGGAAGAATAAATATGAAAAAATGATTATACAGAAAGTGGATTATTGGTTTTTAATGCTGGGTTTGGAAAAAGATAAGGGGGATTTAGATATAAAGGTTATAAAGTTGACAAAGATTATGTTGTGGAAATGGGATGGAGCAGAATATGGAAAAACTTAGACTGGGGAATGTAAAATTAAGTAGCTAACAGGTTTCTCTGGGCATAATTGCTGAGAGATTCTTGACTTTGGTTAATGAGAAGCTACAGTACATCACATCACATTTAATATTTTACATAAAAAGTCAAAATATGAAAATAATATAATTTATTTAAAAACAAGCATATAAATAATATATTTAATGGATAAACAATACTTGAAAGACAAATATTTTTAATAATATCAATGTACAAACATTGGGTGAGAAATTTTATTACAATTTATATAAAGGCAAAACAAAAAATAATATTAAAATAATACGCTCAAAATCATGAAAACAATATAATTTATTTAGAAAACAAACCTAAAGTAATTATCTTTAGTGAACAAATAATGATTTTAAAAAAAACAAATATTGTCAATAAGCATGATGAATGGAAATATGTGAGAAATTAAATTAATGATGATGATGTGATAATTTAATTTCTTTCAAAATATTTATGACTATAATTAATAATAATATTTGTTTTTCAATCTTCATGATGGGTGAAGTAATTTTAGGCTTTCATATATATTATATTCATACTTATCAGCCTTGTCTTTATAACAGCCATTTGTTACTAATTAAATTTATCAAAAAATGTTTGTCTTGACCACACATAGTGAAATCATTTTTTCAATCATCATTTGTTTGTTAAAGATATTTTCAGTGTTGTCTTCTAAATAAATAATATAACTTCCATATTACTATTTTTTTGTTTTTAATTTTTTATGGAAAAAATCAGCCTTATCTATTAGTTTCTTTTTGCTTACTTATTTATAAGTTTCTTCTTGACTTCTTTGACATGTGAAACTGGAATCTCATATGGTTTATTTTTCAGGTGATCACTTAATATCTGGTTTATTATTCAGAATTTTATAAGTTTAGCAGCAGATTCAGAAAGTTACGTTTTATACCAAAAGTTTAATTTATTTTAATTAAAATGTTTTCTTCTTACCAATAATTAATCCAGGAATATTCAGTTCATGAATCCATTCTCATTCTCATAGGAGGGGGGAGTAATATCAAATGATTTACAACTAATAAAATATTAAAAAAATTAGTAAATCTAAATCAATAACTACATTTTGTTTATCTAAAGTGAAGTCAAAGTGGTTAACAGATTTTTTTCGGGCATAGTTGCTGACAGATTCCTCTTTCCGTATAAGGAGAAGTCACAGTGCATCACATCAATGTTTGCACTTAAATATATATATATTAAACAAAGCAATTTCTTCAGTAAATCAAAGATATTTATTCATTCTTATTTATATCAAGCATTACATATTATCAAAAGATTAGATAAAAGAAGTTAGACGGCACATAACATTATATCTATCAATTGTTCTTTTTGTGTATAAATTCAAAGTAGATCAAATTTTAAATTAAATTTTTAATTGAAAAAAAATTCTTTCTATTTGGAATAAAGTTAAAAGCACGTATAATCATGATATAATTGGTGTATAATGCACTTTGGAAAGAAATTTTATGAAATCATAAAAACGATTTTTTAAGCAGTTCAATTATCATACACACACATACCCGGACATATACACATAAATTTTAATTTTTAAAAATTAAAATCTGAAAATCGATTTTTCACACAGAAAAAAATATAAATATATCTACATCAATTTCTACATTTTTATTTTAAAAAAAGATAATGAAAATCAAGTTTTTAAAAAATAACTTTCTTTTTAAATTTCATTTTGAAGTTTTTCCTGATTTAAAACCCTGTTTGATCTCTTTCGTAGAATTTTAAAGAAAAAACGATACCTTAGCAGATTTAATATAAAGACTATCTATTACTGTATTTTTTATTGAGATTTAATTAATTCTTTAAATGTATTCTGATTCAGATTTTTATAATATACATTTTTTTATTTTATATTAAAAAATGAAATGCTCAGGGCATAATAAGTTACAGACCTGTTAAAAAATAGTTTGCTACTTAAACATTTTGAAGAGTTTTTTATTAACAAAAAAAAAGACATCAAATTTTAAATTCAATAATTTTTAAATTAACTTAATATATATATAAAATTAAAGCATTGTTTTATTTTAAATTGATTCTTTTTTCTTCCTTTCTCTCATACACACACATATATGTGTAACCAAACCAGCTGATTATCCTACATTGGTTGATAATGGTATTTAGCTATTCTTAAATAAAGATTAAAATAAGAATGACAAACCACACAAGCACTTAATATTGAGCTACCTTCTTGTTCCTTCTATGAAGGACTTTTGCAAAAGGTTTTGCCCCTACAGTTGATTTTTTTTTAAAAAAAAAGGCTATTTTGTCTATATGTAAAATATAATCAGAATAAACTAATTTAGTGCTATTCAACATAGCAATCATAAATATATCCATTCAGTCATACACACAGATACATATATATATTAAATCATCTCAGCTGAAAATTTATGTAAAAAAAAAAACAAACAGAATTTTTATTAAAGTTCCCTTTGTGCTTGCAAATTTCTTACAGAAAAATCTTATTTAATTATGACAATATTAAAAAAAATGTTGTGTTTTTACTAGAAAACATATATGATATATAGTATTTTTGTTTGATTTATGATCTTTAATAAAAATTTGGATAAGTTAAAAATATAATTCACTTTAGTATTTCAAACAAATATATTTACTAGATGACATAATTTTAGCTTGCTATGTTTATTTTTAATATTTTACTTTATTACATAATAAAAGTGCTATTATTTTTATATCTTCTCCTTTACTTTTTTGCATTTTTCTTTTTAAATTCAATTATATTACTTTTTTTATAAGTCTTCTCATATACACACTAATGCAATTTATATATATATATATAATTCCTCCTCTATTTTTTTAACAGTTTCGACTATCCTACAGTCTTCATCAGAGCTTTTTTTAAAAAAAAATTGTATTCAAATGTATATGAGAAGATTTATATAAAAAAGTAATATATATGAATATTACATAATAGCTGGAAAATTGTTTTAAAAAATATAGAGAGAATTACCAGTTGTATTTTTATCATTTAAATCCATAAACCTGTGAACATCTTCTATTTATATATATATATATATATATATATATATATATATATATATATATATATATATATATATTGGATTTATTTTTATTTGCTTAACTTATGTATTAACGCTTAAGGCTTAATATGTTATTCATCATGTAGTGAGTAATCTATAATATAACTATTAAATTAAAGATAATATTAATACTGTTTCTTATAGAAAGACAATTTTACTAACATTAAATATAACTTCAAAAGCAATTTTGTTGCTAAACATATTCAAAATAAAATCAGGAATCTTAATTATATACTATTTGTATATATTTGAAAATATACTCAAATAAACCCTATTAGATTTTCTAACCATTACTAAACCTACTTCATTAATGATTATTCCTCTTTAG
This sequence comes from Epiperipatus broadwayi, assembly GCA_028023455.1. Classification (NCBI taxonomy): domain Eukaryota; kingdom Metazoa; phylum Onychophora; class Udeonychophora; order Euonychophora; family Peripatidae; genus Epiperipatus; species Epiperipatus broadwayi. Next base: position 1,574,969 of record JAQFVV010006394.1, on the reverse strand, counting down.
TTTTATATTCTCTGTCATTATATTCAATACAAGCTATCTACACTTTTTTAGAATTAAAAACATGACCACAGATGCTTTAATGTTCTTAAAATACTGATAATGTTGTAGGATCTATTTTAGATTTGTTGTATATATTTAAAAATATGCTATTGTGGATGAATGAAATATGAAAATTTGTTGGTATAATGTACAGAATAGAGACTGTGAATAAATGAAACCGAAATTAACTTAGATTAATATTTATACTGTGGTTAATTAGTAATCATTGGAGATGGTGCTATTATAGACTTGTATTAATTCTTGCTTTCAATTAATTGTAATAAACATAAGAGTAATTTGGATTTTGTTATGTAATTACATAAAAAAATGAACATTCTCCAAAATGAATTTTAATTTTGTTATTATCGATTTATGTAACAGCAATAACTTACATTGTAGTATCTTTGATATAATTTTTTCATGTGTCTTGTAACAACATATACAAGAAGAGCCATCCAATGTTTATTGTCAGTAACTTTAATTTTATATTATTTTAACTAATTACAAATCTACGTTAAATGTTTGAACAATGCATATTAGTTATAACACCTCTTTATTAATTGAGTAATAATGTTTGATACCCATAATCTTTGATACGAACTTCAAACTTGACAAATTATGGTTTGGGTGTAAAAAAATCTTGAACCTACATATTTATATCCTGAATATATAAAGGATTTAGAGTTGAAATAACCTCTAATATTCAATAAACTTAATTTGGTTAGTGTAGTTTAATGTGTTATTATTATATTATATTATATTAACAAATCAGGTATTTAATCAATTTTCTAGCTTTGTGTTAGATCATTAGTCAGTTTTTCAAAAATGCCTGAACTAATGGACTCCTTGTAAATTGAAGTTACTTTGGTGTAACTGGAATAATGTGATGTATATTTTTGTATTATTATTTATAAATTATTCACTTTTCATAATGATTCATGTAATTTATATATATTAAAAAAAACTGAACACTGATTATATATGTGTGTGTGGGAGATGATAATCTGCACCAACTGATAAGTGCTGGTTTAGCACAAAATATGTATATTGGTGATTATTTATCTTTTCTACATGTGTTGTCATGTGTACTAGTGGTATGAGATAGTGTGGATAGTTGATGGGTATTTGAAAGTTTGAGTTTAAATCCCCTATATTTATATTTAAAAATGCAGATGTGACATCTATTGAACTTATTGATGAATAATCTTTTCATTGTCATAGTTTACAATTCAGAATTTGGTTATTAAACCAGTAACCATCACACGATCACCATTCTTTATGCTTACACAAGCTGTTTAAACAGTCTAAACTCTTGATATATTAGCATGACTCATGCAAGAAGGTTTGTGCCTAAAATTCCTACCTAGTGCCTAATCATCTCCCAGGTTAGTTTCTAGCTTGTGGCTTTCATCAGTGAGGAGCCTTGAATCTGAGATCAGCTCCTCACTGATGAAAGTCACAAGCTAGAAACCAGTCTGGGACTGAGGAATAGGCACTAGATAGGGATTTTATGCACAAATCTTGTGTCCATTGATTACTTTTACTTGCACTGAGTAGAACTACTATATGGAAAGTTTAGCCTCTGTGTAATTTCGTTTTTAAACATAATATCTAGTATGTTATTTCTGAATGAAATCAATAGAGAACACTTCACTGCTCTAATTATATGCAGTGAAACTGCAATAATCTTTAATTCAACTGTTCATTATAAAAAAAATAAACATTTGTAAACAAAATATTTTAATATTTTAGTACATATTTAAATCATGTGGCAGCATGAATCAAGTGCTTAATAATATCTCTGGCATTAGAAGCAAACAGAGCTAAGTTGAATTTTGCTATTTTTAAAAAATTTTTTAGTTCTATTTTTCTTTACGGGCGAGATTGATCTTTTGAGAGCAGCAATTATAAAAAATAATTATTGTGAATGAAAGTATAAATTGTGATGGAGAGAGAAAGTTATTTGAAAGATTGAAAATTTTTGTGTTTAACTGTTTGAAAGATTTTCGTTTGCCATTTTAGGGTTAGAAGTTGTTTTTTTTTTTTAAAAAAAAGTTGTTCTTGTTGAATGTGTGATAGTGTAAGGATAATTATAAAAAAGTTGTATGTAAGTTTAATTTGGTTTAGTTAAGTTTGCTACTGAAAGTGTTTTGAATTTTAATATAGGTATTTGTTTTGAGAAGAAAGGCAACGTTTGTTTGGGAGGCCTAACGTTAGAAGACACATGGGTATAGTTTTAATCAGGTTTGGGAAAAAGTAAAAAAAAAGTTTTTATTTTTCTTTATAAGGGTGTTTGAAGAATAGGAGAGGTATTTATAAAAAAGTTGTATATAAGTTTAATTCATTTTAATTAAGTTTGTTACTGAAAGTTTTTTAAATTTTAAAATAGACATTTATTTTGAGATAAAAGGCAACATTACACGTGGCTATAGTTTGATCAAGTTTGGGAAAAAGTAAAAAAGTTTTTTATTTTTCTGTATAAGGGTGTTTGAAGAGTAGGAGAGATATTATAAAGTCAAATATAGAATAGGTGACTTGAAAAATAAGAATATGGATTGCATTTGTATGGCACAATGTATATACGATAGACAGAAAAGGGTTAGATGAGCAATAGTAGAGTGTACAGTATGTGCTGAGGTGTATCATTTGAAATGTTTAAATAAGAATAGGAAGGATGTGACAGGTTTCTGAATATGTAGTCAGTGTGTAAATGTGATTAAAGAGGTGAGAAAGTGATTTTTAAGTGTAGGTAGTCTAGAAAGAAAGTCAGAGGAGAGAGAACAAAATGTAGTTAAGGAAGACAGGACAGAGTATGGTTTTAGTGGAGTGTCAGGAAATATGGGTGGAGGAAGTAGTAATGCAATGGAGATGGTTAGCCAGAAAATAAATAAGACAGAGGAAGAAGTGAAGGATGTAGAAGTAAAATTAAAATTGCTAGAGACAAAGTGTGAGAAGATAAAGGAATTATTGAGTAGAAATGATAAGGAAGAAATGGATAAGGAGGTCCAGAAGGTGGTAGAAAAGGTTACAGATGGAGTAGAGAAAGTAGATTATGAGACAGTATTGATAGGAGATTCAATAATAAGAGAATGTGAGGATATAATTGCAAGAGAAAATAGAAGCAGGTATGTTAGAGTATGTTTGCCTGGAGCAAAAATTAGGAATGTGACAGATAAAGTAAGAAAGCAAGGTAGTAGAGATGTATATGTAAGGGTAGGGACTAATAATTTGTTAGAGCCATCAGAGAAAGTAATGGATGAGTATGTAGAATTGATTAGGAATTTGAGAGAGATTAAAGGAAGAGTAGGAGTAGTGGGACTATTACCAAGATTTGATAAGAGGCATTTGTTAGATAGGGCATGTTCTATAAATGAGAGAGTGAAAAAATTGTGTGACAGAAATAATGTTGTGTTTGTGGATGTATGGGATTGGTTTATTGGAAAGAGGGAGTTATATAGTAAAGATGGTTTACACTTAGGAAAACAAGGAAGTGAAGTTTTAGGGAGTCTGATATTTAAAGAATATAATTCAGGAAACTTTTAAAGGGGGGTGGGTTTTTAAATTGTAATATTAACAAAAAGAAGAAGAATAGAGGGGATATAAGAAACAAGTGAAAGATGGTTGATTTAGATATAAGTGTAGATGTGGAGAGGGAATGGTTTTGTAAGATTAGTGGTAAGAAAGTTTGTTATAAATATAATGGAGAAGAAGGAATCAAAAGAATTTATAAAAGAGTAGTTAGGAAAGAAAAAATTGTTAAAATTGTGTTTTTGAATAGGCAAGGTGGTAGGAGACTAGAAAAGTGGCTGGAATTGAATAAAGCAATTGAAAATGAAGGGCTTGAGGTATTAGCAGTAGTGGAAACTCATTTAAGAGAAGAAGAACCTATTTTGGAAGAGGTAGTATGGCAGGGTATAAACAGAAAAGAAAAAGAAAAAAGGGGTGGTGGTATAGGTGTTATATTGAAAAAATATTTAAATATTGTTAAATGTCAAGAGCATTTGTGGTTTGAAATAAGGTTGGATAGACAAGAATGGATGGTGGCTGTAGTGTATATTGCCACTGGAGATAGTCAAACTGTAATGGAGTGGAACAATAGTATATATGAATGCCTAGTTAAGGATAAACAGAGTTTTAAAGAAAAGGGGAAGAGAATAATGGTTATAGGAGATATGAATGGACATATTGAAGAAATTGATGATGTAGATAATAAAAATGGTCAGTTTTTGAAGGAATTTTGTCAAAGAGTAAATTTGAGCATTGGGAATTTATTAAATGTGTATGAGAAACAATACACATGGTCTAGGAATAATGTGTTTCACACAATAGATTATGTATTGGTAGAGAAAGAGGGAATGAATAAAATATGGAAAATTAAGGTGTTTGATAATGAAGAGAGAGTATGCAATAGTGATCATAACTTTATTGTAATAGAAATGGTTAGTAATGTGATGGAGGATAGAAATAAAGGTAGAAATAATAGTGAAAGATGTGGATGGAGAGTGAATGATAAGAATAAGTTGGAAGAGTATAAAATAAAAGTTGAAGCAACCAAGGAGCAGTTGGTTGGGGATGAGTATAAGGACTGATGTGGTGAAATAGAAAAAGTGGCAAATAGGATTTTAGTTGAGAATATGGAGAAGAATAAAAGTAATAAAAAATGAGAGTTAGTAAAAGTGTAAAAGAGAGGAAAGAAGCATACAGAGAATATAAGTGTGCTATTAAGAATAAAGAAAGTGAAAATGATATTAATGCTAAATGGGGAAAGTACTTAGAAAAGAAGAAGCTAGCTAAAATGGATAATTATAGAGAGAGGATGAAGTTAAATAGTAAATTGTTAGAAGATATTAATAAAAGTGGAAGAGATGGGAGTAAAAAATTTTGGAATTACATTAAAAGGAGAAATGTAGGGAAAAGAGAGATAGTATTAATAGATGATGAGGGAATAGAATGTAGCTCTAGAGGTGAGCTAGAGGAAATCTTAAATAGATATGTAATGGATATAGAAAAGATGTTAGATGTGAAGGAATTAGTGATAGAAAACATGAAAGCAGTTAGTAATGGGAATATTAGGTTCACAAAAAATGAACTGAATGAGGCAGGGAAGAGATTGAAAAGTGGAAAGGTGAGAGGTTTAGATGGATGGCAGCAGAGATGGTAATGAATTTATGGCATAGAGCAAAAGCAAAGTTATTATCATGTTTTAATAATATGGCACAGAAGACAGTTTTTCCGGGTAGTTGGAGTAATACAAGAATAAGATTATTATTTAAAGGAAAACGTAAAGATCATAGAAAGTTAAATAATTATAGACCGATAGCGGTAACATCAGTTTTATATAAAGTTTTCGCATATATGGTAGCTGGAAGAGTTGTAAAATGGATGGAAGAGAATAATGTAATGGGGGAAATGCAAGGAGGTTTTAGGTCAGATAGGCATATAGGAGATAGTTTGTTTGTAGTTACACAACTTATGGAGATGAGTAGGAATTCAGGTAGATCGTTATATATGAGTTTTATAGATATATAGAAAGCATATGATAGAGTAAATATAAATAGATTATGGGTAAGATTAGCCAATTTGGGAATGGATGAAGCTTTACTAAATATTATTAAGAAATTATATGAAAATAATTATTATACTTATCAATTAGGGGATATAGAATCAGTTAAAAATGGGGTGGAATTAAGGCAAGGATGCCCTATGTCACCAATTTTGTTTTTGTTGTTTTTGAGTGAAATGGAGAAAGTAATTGAAATACTAGGAAGAGGGGTAGAGATACCGTTAATAGGTAGCAAAGGAGTATATACTTTGTCAGGTCTTTTTTTTGTGGATGATATCTTTTTATGTACAGAAAGAAGAGAAGATATGGATATTATGTTGAGGACATGTGCAAGAGTGGGTAAAGAGATGGGGATTAAATTTAGTGAAGAAAAATCAAATATAATGATGGTTAATACTGGGGAAAGATAGGATGTAGATTTTTTATTGGGGGATATAAAGTTAAGTGTGGTGGATAGATATAGGTATTTGGGAATCATCTTATGAAATCAGGAAAATTGCTTGGATGAATGGGAGAAAAAATTGATAAATGAAGCAAAGAAAAGAAAGGGTTTGGTAAAGAAACTAACAGTATTTTCATATAATAAATATGATGTAGCTAGAATTGTAAGGAAGCGAGTTGCAGTAGCAGGGTTAACATATGGTAATGATGCATTATGTGTTAGTAAAAGGATTTTAGATTATTTAGAGAAAGTACAAAGAGAAGTAGGAAGACATGCATTAGATGCAGAGGTGTGGACAGCAAAGGATGCAATTCAAGGAGAAATGGGATGGTCAAGTTTCTATATGAGAGATGCAAAAAGTAAAATGAAAATGTTTGATAGGTTGCAGTTTATGGATAGTAAAAGAATAGCCAAAATAGTGTTTAATTGGGTTATGAGTAAAGGGCAGGTAACAAGATGGATGAAAAAGGTAATGCGGTATGCAAAAGATTTGGATAAAGAATTTATATTGGTATACTTGTATAAAAGATGGGATGATTGTGTTAGGAGTTTTGTTGAGTGTTATAGTAGTACGGAATGGGATAAAAGAATAGAAGCATTAATAAAAAATAGGGAGTTGGAGAGATGAAGAAGTAGTATGGAGGGTAAGAAGAGTTTAAATATATATAGAAGTAAACAGAATATTGAAAGTGAGTTAATTTATGATAATAGTAAGGAAAGTAGTTTATTGTTTAAGGCTCGAAGGGATCTTTAGCAACAAGAGAATATATATGCAAATGGAAAACTATGGGCGATTTAGCATGCAAATTATGTAAAGAAGATATAGAAAATATTAGGCATCTATTGATTGAATGTAAATGCTTGAAAGCAGAAAGGGTACAGATAATGAAGTTATGGGAGAATAGGTATGAACAAAGTGACTATACAGAAAAGTAAGTTATTAGTTTTTATGGTGGGTTTGTGAAAAGATAAGGGGGATTTAGATTTAAAGGCCATAGAGTTGACAAAGATTATGTTGTGATAATAGGATGGAGCAGAATATGGGAAGACTTAGAGTGGGGAATGGAAAATAAAGTGGCTAACAGGTTTATCTGGGCATAACTGCTGAGATATTCTTGACTTCGTTTAAGGAGAAGCCAAATACATCACATCACATTATATCAATGGAGTTGACAAATATTATATTGTGGAAATGGGATGGAGCAAATTATGGGAAAACTTAGGATGGAAAATGGAAAGGGAAGGTAAAGTGGCTAACTGACTCCGTATAAGGAGAAGTCACAGTGTATCACATCACATCACATCAAATACAATATTACATATTTTTATTATCAATTTTTATCACTCCGTTATTTGTATAAGAAAAATATATGGGTGTATAAGTACCATTTTTTAGGACTTACACTATTAAAAAGCTTTCACTGACATTTATATTGTTTTATATTTAAATTATTCTTTATTAAAGGTCATGGAGAAAGAGAAAAAGATCACAGTTAAATTAACCTGAAACAAACAAATAAAATAGCTTCTAGCACTGTTTTTTAAATTCTAAATAATAGTTATTGTATAAAATATTGTGGTGTATTTAGTTTTATTTAAAAAACAAAAACAAATCAACAACTATTAATTCAATTATCAGCTAAATCCAGATAAATAAATATGTAACAAAAACTATCTCTCACAAATAAAATAATAATCTGAAACACTTTCTTTTGAATTTAATTAAATCCAAAATCATTTTCTATTTTTATTAATTGTTAAGAATGTAGTTTACTATATTAATTTTTAAATTATAACATATAAATATATCTACAAATATATGTTATGATATCTGTATTTACGTAAGCATGTTTTAAACGTTTTATTATGTTAGATTAATTTACAATCCTATATATAAGATTATTTATTATCTTTAATTTACGATGTAATTCTTGAACTGTTCAGTATATAAACTTTCGAATACTTATTAGCTTTTGGTTAGAAGAACATTTATTCATTTTCAGAAGATATGCTTTGTTTCTATCAACTGAAGATGGCTAAATGTTTGGAGTCAAAATTTACCTAATGCTTTAAATGTTATTCTTTATATTTAAATGCCTCTTAATGTTAATATTATTATATATGTTTGTGCTTAATTTTGAATATGTATATATATTACAATATTTTACTTACCTAAAGACAGAAAGCAATTAAGAAAAATAAGTATCTTACCTAAAAGAGACAAAGAAAAAAGAAAAGAAAGTAAGCTATATGAAATAATAATAATAATAATAATAATAATAATAATAATAATAATAATAATAATAATAATAATAATAATAATAATAATAATAATAATAATAATAATAATAATAATAATAATAATTTGTTTATTTTTATTTATTTATTTATTCATTATGAAACAAACAATAAATGTATAATACAGTAATATAAATTCCATACAAGAAAAATCTTGAGTGAGGAATTTAAATGTAACAACTAAAAACACTAATAAAATACAAAAAGTATAAATATAACATAAAATATTAAAACACACAGATATTACATTTGGCAATTCAATCACAGTAGTAAATAATTACAACATAACATACAGTATAAACAAAAAAAAACAACAACACTAAAATAAAACTAATGCTTAGCGTAATATAACCAGTGCCATAAATGCTTTTTAAAAATAGTGTTCATTAAATTCATAGAACAATCTCTTATAAACATATTAAATAATTTAGGACTATTATAACTAAATTGCTTCCTACTGGATGTTTTAAAAAATTAGGTAAAGCTAGCTGATATTTAGTAGATAAACGAGTATTTACAACAGAAGATTTAGTATCCAAATGAAGTTTCCTACAATATATATCAAAGATCACTCTATATTTATACAAATAGAAAACATCTAGTATATTAAATGTGGAATAAATATCTTTAACAGATGTGATACGTAATCTACCAAAAATGATATGCATTGTATAATTCTGTAAAACAGACAAAGTAGTCATTGCAAAAATAGAACAGTTCCCCCAAATTGATATATTATAACATAATAAGCTTTGATAGGAAGAAATATATAAAGTAATCAAAGCTGACCGAGGAAAAAATTTAGATAAGTAGAAAAACATATAATTTAATTTACATAAATGAGAACAAAAAAAATCAATATGGTTTGACCAGGATAGTCTGGAGTCAATAAAAACACCTAGATAGCAAATATTATCAGCAAATGAAATGTTAGCTCAAGTACAAATGCTATCACAATGCCAAAAATGCTTATTACAAATAGTAATGTTAAGCGAATAAATGAATATTTGACTTATAAAAAAAATTAATAGCTTTTGTTTTACTCAGATTAATTGATAAATTATTAAATGCTAACCATTTACTAATTAGGATTAAATCATCATTATTTATTTTTCAACAAAATTATATGAAACTGCAGCATAAGATAAAGCAATATCATCTGCAAAAACATAAATTTTAGATTCTAGAGGGAAAGAAAATAAATCATTTATATAAATTATAAATAAAATGGGACCAAAAACTGAACCTTGTGGTACACCATGGTCAACTGTTATAAAATAATTTACAACACCAGAAATATTTGTTGCTTGTTTTCTATCCTTTAAGTAACTCGCAGACCATGAAATAAATCCACCACGAAAAACATACGAATATAAATGCTTAAGTAAAATTTTGTGAGATACAGAGTCAAATGCCTTAGACAAGTCTAAATAAATAGCAACAGTTTTAAAATCCTTATCTAGTGAAGTTGTCAAATTGTTTACATGACTATAGACAGTGTCCAAAGTACTTCCATCAGAAATAAATTCATATTGATGTTCAGAAAAAATATTATTTTTAGATAAAAATGACATCATTTTCTCTTTAACCACCATCTCTAACAATTTGGATATTACAGATATAATAGAAATTGGTCTATAATTGTCAAGCTGTACAGGATCACCCTTTTTAAAAACAGGTGTAATAAAACCAACTTTCAAACAAGTAGGAAACAAACCAGCATTTAAGGAAAGATTAATCAAATAAACAAGAACAAGTATGAAGACTGACTTATTTTCCTTAAGAATATTTGGGGTTAACCTATCTAGACCAGCTGAATGAACATTCTTTAAGAGATCAATTTTACCAGACAAGTCCAAATCAGTAACATCTGTACACAAAAAAGAATTTAAACAAGAATCAGCAGAAGTCAATTCTTGTACTGGTGTTCTATCGACAGATCTGAAAAAAAATTATTAAACAAGTCAGCAACATATTTTTCATTATTTTCTACTTCAATCAAATTATCATTGTGTTTTATAAATTGAAATTGATTTGACAAAGATATCATCATCATCAGGGTCTGCCATGTGTGGGTGTGCAAAGATGCTTCACCAGAGGAGGACCAAGGTGCCTAGATAATTAAATTTATATATAAATAAAAATGTTTATATTTTTAAATCACTTCATTGTTAGAAATATGTTCCGACTGTAAATATTTATTTAAATATGGATTACTTATTTATTTAAACAAATTGGACAATTGTTCCAACCTTCAATATTGAGCTCTGTATATAGTAAGCATATATTCTTATCTTTGCAATAAACTGAAGAGGCCACATGCCATTGTGTCATGATAATTAATAAAACTTATATGTTAATGTTTAGATTTCCAAATCACTTTACTGTTATAAACACATTCTTTTTTGATTTAAATATAAGTATAATACTTCTTTATTTAAACATGTTGTGACAATTTCTCGAGCCTTGAAATATACTACATATAGATTCTACTATTGCACAAAAATAAACAGGTCTATGCCTTTTTTGCAACTATAATTAATAAAATTTATATATTAATGAAAATATTTAGATTTCCAAATCACTTTTGCTTAAATATCTTAATTTATATATAAAAAAATACATTATTATTTAGATTGTAAAAGATCCAGAAAGAGACCACATGTGAGATGGGTGGATGAAATAAGAAAGTTTGCAGGGGTGATGTGGAGAAGAGAAGCTAAAGATCAGAGAAGATGGATTGAACTTGGAGAAACCTTCATCCTGCAGTGGATTGATAATGATTGATGATGATGACATTTTATTAATCATTTATTTAAAAATAAAACATATTATAAAAATATTGTCTCATAATTACAGTAATTCTGCATGTGATGAAATTATATATTATTTTACATGGTTCATCTATATTATTTAGTTTACCATAATGCTAGAGTGTCTGACGTAAGACTGTGGAATCCTGAGATTGATTCCACTGTTATCTTGGGCAAAGTTTTTAATAGCAATATTTTTTTAGTATGTGGTATTATACTTTTACATACTTTATTGAATAGATTTTATCTTTAATAATGATATTATCTTTTTTAATGTCATATTATTGTTTAATGACGCTCTATTGATTGTAGTAAATCCAAATGTAACTGCTCCATTAGGAAAGTTGCGTGTGTATATATATGACAATAGATGGTGTTCTACCAAAAATACCGTCAAGCATATGTTTGTTTACATAAACGTCAGAGCAAGCATTCACTCTCTCTAACATTTATGTAAACAAACATACGCTTGACGGTGTTTTTGGTAGAACGCCATCTATTGTCATAAATACAAGCATTAGCAAGTTTCAACTTGTGTTTTTTTGTTTTTCATATATATATACACTTTTTTAAAATAAATTATTTAAAGATTTTTATTTGTTATATATTTTTATATAATTTTCTGCTAAAGAAAAAGAGAATGTGTGTAACAAAAAAGCAAAAATAAGAAAAAGATCAAGTTTTTATTAAGCATTGAGTGTTTGGACTGTTGCCACTGAACATTCAACATATATAAAAGAGTGTGGTTTAAAGAAAGATTTTTCCCTGTAAATTTTTCTATTGTAGGTCCCAAAGCAAACCTAGGGACAATGACATGCTATCCATGTTTTATTATTAGTTTAAATAAGCCCTAAGATATATGTACATACATAAGTATTAATTTATTTAAGTAAATTCCATTATATAAACTTATTTATGTGTGTGGAGATTATTTGATAAAATATTTTTATTATTTAATTCTAAGCCTATATTCATATTCTTATACTAGATGTTTCATATGTATGTATCAATGGACAGCAAATAATCAAAGTGTTAAAAGAGCGTACAAAATATTTTATCTATTTTAGTGGAAGAATTCAGTTGTTAGAGGTGGGTTTTTTCTGCTTATTGTAATTTATTATTAAACAAAAGAAAATTCAAGCCATAGTATAATGGCTTCAAAGAATTTATTGAAGAAATAATGTAAGTTTTAAATTTTCTTTCTTTATAGTATATCTTCAAAATCCCTAGGTACCTGACTATATACCATGCCTAAGTTAAGCTGAAATAATAAGCATACAAAAATTATCTACTAGTGAACAAACATTTGAGATTGAGAAATTAATTTTGTTAATAAAAAGCATAATTGATGCATGAGAGATTACAAAGTTAATTTGAATTAATTAAAACTTTTGGCTAAAATTGATCTAGTTAAAACTGATTGTTATTTAATTAATTATGATCACAAAGTTTGGAGAGTTTATATAAATAAAAAGATAATAGTGTAAATAATTTTAATTTTTTAATATTCTATTGTGTGTTTTGTGAAACAAAATTATATAGAATTGATTTTGTTTTAATTAAGTAATTTTATTTCACAGATGGAATGGGTCTTCTTCACATGATAAAAATCATTTAGATATTTAAAAAAATAAATAATCTTACTTGCAAATGTAGATATATTAAAATTGCACAAATTGGTACTTATAATGTATAAATAATTACTTATTTATTATAAATATGATTTTGTGAATTATTGAATTAATATTTGAGAAAATAAAAGACTTATAATGCAAAATATGTATTTTACTTTCTTCAATGTTTTATTATGACTACATTAATAACATTGTCATGTGTGTGTAAATTCTGATTCCATATATAAAAATGCTAATGAAGAGTTGATTTCACGTTAAAATGTATCTGAAAAATCTGCATTAACACACTATCAATGCTTCTACAATTATATTACTTTGTATATGCTATTCATTGTAGAACTTATAAATTAAAAGCTTTGGCAAATAAAAGAAAATGTTATTTCATTTAGCATGTAATAAAATGTTTTATTTTTTGCTTTTCACAAAGATCATAGATCATGTAGACCCAGGACCTAAATAAATGGGAGGTCATGTGCCATTATAATGCTTTCAGGTTAGCTCTGTTCATGACTTCAAGGGCACTGAAATTTATCTTGCATAAAGGTACTTCATATCCATGCAGCAGCCCTGATTATAATAATAGTAACTTAATTTATGTTAAGATAATTAATATCAAAATAAATCTTATAGTCAAGCATTGGTGGATGAATGGTTAGCACAGCTGCCTTACAAGCAGTTGTCCCAGGATTTGCTTCCCAGCTGATGCTTTGACACATTAAAAAAAATAAAAATATAAATAAATCTTATAGTTATAAAAATCTAAGACAGCCATATTTTTTACATAATAGTTTTTATATTTAGAATCTTTGAGCACATAGTGAATCAAATGACATTTGTCTCTAGAAATAACAATGCTGTGCTAAATTTATTCATAACTGTCAATGTAATATGTTTGCATTAATGTTCATGTGTACATTTAAAAAATAGACAAAACTCATCAATTTTGTTGTACTAATATAATACAATTGTTTGATAAAGAAACATTGACACATCAAATATAAATAATAAATCACAAATATTTTCAATAAATAAAAACAACAACAACAAACAAATTGAATAGTTTATTACTCAGGAATTCAATTTGAATACTAGAAGAATGGATCTATTCAATAATTCATGGAACTTAAGATCTAGAGTTGGCCACTGCACAAAAATGCAGGATGAGGTTTCTGCTAGATTCGCTTCTCACTTTCTCTCTCTATATATACATACATTAATAATTTGTTTTAAAAAAACCCTTCTCGTATCTTGTTGCAAACTGTCATTTTGCTTCTATTTCAGTAATATGGTCTCTCTATGTTTAATCTATTATCTTCAATCTTTAAGCTCTCTTTTCCATAACACAGCAGAAAACTTCCTTATTTCATCCATTTATTTAACATGTGGTCTTATTCTAGGTCTTTTATAATCTCTTGGGATCCATTTTAAGACTTCAACTATCCATCTATTATAATAATCTCTTCTAGCAATATCTTTTGCCCAACTCCATTTCAGTTTCTTGATTCTCTCATGATGTCAGGATATTTGTCCTTATCTATTTTTTTTATTCTTTATCTCTTCTTGTCACTCCTAGTATACATTGCTCTATACTTTAATAAATGGTCAGAATTACTATTCTGATAAGTGTCCACATAACATGTTTACAACTAAGAACTGATCAAACGTATTTATTAACAATGTTCTTTTTCAAACACATAGAAATATTTTTTTTAAAATATTGTTTCTATCAATGTTGCCATCTATATTACTAATTTGACAAAGGCCTATGTAATTGTAGCTTTTTACTACTTCATGATTAATAATCTTTATTTATTTCTTTTGACAAAATCTATTGAACATTATTTCAGACTCTTTAGGATTTGTCTTTATTCTATTTTCTTACTTTTATCTGATAATTCTTGTACTCTTTTCTGAAATTCTGAAGCATTATTTGCAAAACTAACAATCTTCAAAACCTAAGTGATTTAAAATCCATTTATATTTACCATCTTTGCTTCTCGTTTAATTAACAATTTTTTTCATATATAAAATTGCTGTAAAAAGTGTTGACATGGTAAAATAATTCTATTCGCTACTTTATTAATGTTAATTTTATTAGTATACTATATAAATTAATCATTGGTGTTGCATTTTGATAAATATTCTTTAAAATATGATAATATCCTGGATCTACATCTTGTTGATTCAATGCTTTAATCAATATAGAAATACCTACAGAACCACATGCCTTTTCTTAATATACAAATTCAATGTGAATTGGTAAGTCATATTCATTGGTCAATTTTAAAATTTATTGTGGATGCGATCCACCATGCTAAAAATCCATCTTGTTCTTTTGGCTGGTTAAAATCCAAGGTTTAATGTTAACAAGTTGTAATTACCTTGGTAAAGATTTGAATAGAACTGACAAAGGTCTGTAATTTTTAATATCTTTATCACTTTTCTTAAAGATATTATTAATGCATATTCCCAATCATTTGCTATATCTTTATCATTTAGTCATTTGGTATATAACATTACCAATTTTTTTTCTATTTCTTCATCTGCTTTTCTTACACTATCAATTGTAATTTTACCAATACCTGCATATTTTATATATTTAATGAAAATATTGGGCAATTAAGAAGATATAATAATTATAATACTTATTTTGTTTTTTTGTTCTTTATTTCTATATAATTTGTTTTTATAAAACTTTTCCATATACATTTCAGACATTATCTTTTTTTTTTTTT
The DNA here is from genome assembly GCA_028023455.1 of Epiperipatus broadwayi. Classification (NCBI taxonomy): domain Eukaryota; kingdom Metazoa; phylum Onychophora; class Udeonychophora; order Euonychophora; family Peripatidae; genus Epiperipatus; species Epiperipatus broadwayi. The sequence goes on along the minus strand of JAQFVV010006394.1, from coordinate 1,559,445 downwards.
TTAGTAATAGTTCCATCATATCGTTCTACATTTTTTGATTTTTATTCTCTTCTATAACTTTGCTTTCTAATTTATAATTATATATTTTTTATATTGTTATTAACTTATTTTTGAACTATTTTACAAAACTCTACATATTCAATCTTCTTAATAGTTCATTTTTATACATTTTCATATTCCCTCTTTTCTTCATACATTGTCTCAGTGACAAATTCCCTGCTAAATTGCTACTTTTTTTGAACCAGCTATTTGTATTCAGTTCATAAAAGGCACATAATATAAACAAAATGTTATTTCTATTATATTAATTTACGTTTTGACTTCTATATATGACATCTTCAGTATATAATATACAACTATAGTGAAAAAATATATAATTTGCAAATTAAACAAATATGAAAATATTAAAACTTCATAATGATTACTCATATATAATGACATTTTTATGTTTTATACATATTAAATTTTTTTAATAGTAATTAGATTGCTTAAATGTTTTAACATTAGCTAAGAAAGGTTTGTTACGTACGTTAATTTTGCTAATAGCTGAACGCGACTTCGGAACAAACCTTTATTTAGCTAATGTTCGAAACATTTAAGCAAACTAATTACAAATAGGATATGAAAACGGAAAACACTTGAATCTTTTATAGACATTATGAGTATCAATTTAACCACGTTTTCACATAATTGCATTTTATTAGATATAAAATAATAACTTTTTATTTTATTAATAACATTTACTATTCAGTAATCAAATTTCTTGCTTAATATTTATATTTTATTTTTTTATTGTTGGGGTAAAATTTGATGAGTGTTTCTATAGAGAGGTGCTCTCTTTCAACTATTTACATATTATGATATGTTTATTATCTTTTTACAAGTGAACTTTTTAAATGTTACTTAAATAAATAAAGTATTTTTTTCTCTACGATTAAGATTAGATTAAATGTAAGTACGACACTTGACTTGATATTGAGAGAAGAAAAGATTTGTATAATTTAGATAATAATAATTAAAAACGTAGGCTTATAAAAACGTTAATAAATCATAATATCTCAATACTATAAATGGTAAAAGAGGGCAGTATTTTATTAAAATGCTCATAAAGACTTAAGGAAAAAGATAACTTAATTTAAATATTTAATAGTTGGTACGTTTTAAATTAAGCTTTTGTTTATTTTATCATTAAATATAAAAACGGAAATAAAATCTTATCATTTACATTAAATACATTTAGATAGAGTGGAGAGTGATGGGTCATCTGAAAGTCTGTGCTCATATACCCTATATTACACATATAGACACAGGCATATAATAAGCCTGTGTTTCAGTTATTACATTGTAGAGATGTCTGCCCATCCTTGCATATGTATTAAATGGATTATGTCCTGTACATATGGGGTTCAGATTGACCTTAGATCAACATGGGTGTGACAAGAACCTCGGCCTCAGGGTAGCCTTCGAGCATTCCATCATCAGATTTTCAATTGGATGGACAGTTGAAGAGTTGGAGTGTGTAGTAGATTGGAGCCTGTCCATTAAAGTATGGATATTGTCTATCTTAATATACATCTGAGCACTTATAGTATATATGTGTGGGAGATGATAATCTGGACCAACTGATGATTGCTGGTTTAGCATGAAATACTTATATTGGTGATTATTTATCTTTTCAGCATATATGAGCTTGAGTGTATCGGTGTTATTAGATAGAGTGGAGAGTGATGGGTCATCTGAAAGTCTGTGCTCATATACCCTATATTATATTAAATACATTTGTGTAGCAAACATATGCGATAAAATTAATAATAATAGTTTTAAAAAAATGCATATAATAATGTATGTGTTTGGTGAGAATAACAAAAATTTTAATTTCATTGTTCTAATTTATTCCATTTTATTTGTTTAATATGTGGATGTATATATTTAAAAAATACATATTTTGAAGCATGGAAATCACATATATTGTAGCCAAAATGGTTATAACTGACTGTTAATATGTCATGTGTGGGCGGGGAACTACGAATGTTACCCTTAACACTTCACTTAATGTTGGTATTGCCCATACAGCCAAATTTAGGATTGATGATAATTAAGTAAGTACATATTTCTTTAATTACTTTTTCTATAAGGTCTCTATTAACATGGCTATATTTCCTAATCATCATTTTCTGATGACTATCTTTCTGATGGCCAATCCCAAAATCACTTCACAATTATAGCTTAACTTAGAGGCTCACTGTAATGCCCAGCATCTCAGAGAATCTTCTTCCTTCACAGAAAAACCACCAATAAAACAAGCAAGACAAATCTCAATTCTACAATTTTTATTTAACTAACTAATAATGAAAAAGAAATAAAATAATAATAAGAATCATAAAATTACAAATACATTGATTGGCATTTCTTACCTGGTAAATAAACACACACATAAAAAATAAATAAATGTAAAATATTAACTAATGATTTAATATATTGATTGACAACTTAATGTCTATTATAACATAGAACAGTCGAAATAAATTTTATACAAAATATATTAAATGACAAAAAAAATAATATTAATTGTAACCATATAATACATGTACATAGATACTTTATTGTGGATTTTACAATGATTTGTAAGCTTAAAGCCATTTTATTGGTCCCATACGGACCTATTATGCTGTACTAAAGACTTCAGCTTCAGAATTGCTCAAGTTGAAATGCTTCAAGATTCTGCCACTTCAGGTCACTTGCCAGAAGTAATTCGATAAATAGTGATGCCTGGTACACAGAATCTTCTTCTCAACTAGATAGTATTGTTTATGATATATTTGTCCCAGAATTTTATTTTATAACAGGCAGTGTTACTTTCCAGGTAATACATTTGCATATAACAGTCTATACAATCAGGGCATTGCATATGTTATCTAGGCAAGCAAAACCATCATCATAATTTTTAGAGGAACATGGAGGCAATAATTAGACAGCCACTTAGAATATTTTAACATAAGCCAGGAGAAATGGACCACATCATGAATCCATTGATATTCAGCATAATCAAATTATCTATAGTGTACACAAAAAATAATTTTATATAGCCACACTATGCTCCAATATTAAATTAAGTGAGTGTTGTCTTTGTTAAATATTTTTTTTTGCATTATTCTGCATTATTCATTGACTCACTAATACATTTTCCTTCCCTACATTATTCATGTCTCTCTCTATATATATATTATCTATTTCATCTTCATATTCAATTAACATTGAGACCAATTATTACATTTAGAATCAAAATAATCGTCTCTAATTAAAGACTACATTTCAAACCAAATTATTGAAATTATTATATCTGAAAAACACAATCCCTTATAATCATTGCCTGGATTATCTTATATAAGAACTGAATTAAACCTTCTTTAAATTACACAATGTTTCTCAATTAAAAAAATGTAATCACTAATTTAACTTTCTCTTTCTTTTAAACCATTGCATAAAAGGAATTTACAAAACATCCATTTGAGCTAACACATACACAAAATACATAAAAAAAATTCAAAGTGACTTAACTTTGACATAATATAGCTTTTATCGTTTAGTTTTTCATTAATAAAATACATATCACTAGATAAATATTAACATTCCCTTTAAAGTGATGCAAGGTTAATTCGAACCCTTATTATAGAAATGAGTTGAAAAAACGATCTTAACTATACATGTTTTATTTATAGTTTTTTTAATACATTTTTGCAATAACTTTTATATAATGGCACAAACATTTAGAGTCTTTTTATCACGTTAGCTGTCAAACATAAACAATTCATAGCAAACTTAAATATACAGTTTTTCTTCTGTTTATTTCTTCATATAATCAAGCATATTGAGCCTGATCTATATTACAATGCGGTGAATTGGGAATATGCCTGCCAATCACTATATATGCCGGTTATCATTTTAAACATGGCTCTAATATGCCATAATTTATTAACCTTGACATATAACATATATTACTTACAGTGATGATGATGATTACTATATATATATATATAAATAAAAGTTGCATTAAAAATTTAATATTTGAAATGTAAGAAAAATTCTTTAAAAAAACATGAATTCATAAGAAATGCTTAATTGTAAGTATAGAGGATTTGAACTCAGATTTTTAAGCACTCTTCAACTATCCAAACTATCTTATACAACTGATACCTATGACCACACACATGTAGAAAAGATTAATAATCACCAATATACATATTTCATGCTAATCCAGCACTCATCAGTTGGTCCAGACTATCATCTCTCACACATATATATAATCAATGCTCAGTTTATATTAAGATAGCAAATATTTATATATCAGGCTTGTATCCTGTCCATCTCTCTTATATGTATTAAATGGATACTGTCCTATACATGAAGGGTCAGAGTGACTTCAGGTCAACATGGGAATGGCAATAATCTTAGCATCATCATGGGATTTGAGTTTTCATCATCAGATTTTCAATGACATGGATGGCTGAAAAGTTGGAGGTTGCAGTGGATTGAAGCCTGTCCATTAAAGTATGAAGATTTGCTATCTTAATATAAACTGAGCATTAATTATATATATGTGTGAGAGATGATAGTCTGGACCAACTGATGAGTGCTGGTTTAGCATGAAATACATATATTGGTGATTATTAATCTTTTCTACATGTGTGTGGTCATATGTATCAGTTGTATGAGATAGTTTGGATAGTTGAAGAATGCTTGAAAATCTGAGTTCAAATCCTCTATACTTACTATATTACTTACATATAAAACAGTAAACTAACAATAAAGTGTTGTTAACAAAAAAAAAATCTTATTGTAGATATCTGATATTTTAACCACTTAGCAGGGTTTATATACTGTTACTCTCTGAAAACATATTTGAATGAGAGTTTAATTTGTTATCCTAAATTCAATATATATATATATAAAGTTAAAAATCTGATTAAGAAAAAGTTTTTGAGGTGTAGACCCGAATTATTTCGTCTTTTGGCCAATTCACCCTCTAGTGAATTTTTTCATAAGTATTATACGTTAAAATGTGTTTAAAATGGTATATTTTACTATAATAAAATTTTTCCCAAAAATTGTGTGTTAAAAGGTGGGAAATTCAAAAGTTCCACTCTTACAATAGACATAAGCCCTGTCCTGATATGTTCAGACATTGACTCTTGCCAAGGCTGTAAAATGTGCAGCATTTTATGACATTGCAGTTTCCAATGACAAAAAAAATGTGTTTATTTGCAAATTTATTACGGTTTTAAATATTTTAAAAAAAATAATTTGCACTATATTTATTAGATATCAAGAAGTATAAATTACTAATAACTTATTTTGACTTGAAATACTTTATTTTTAAAAATATAATGTTATATTAGCAGCTAATGTAAATATGGTCTCAAGCAAATTAAAAAATTTTAACTTTGACATAAACAATCTACATTATATTTAAAGTAAGAAAATATCATAATTTTGCAATAAATATTCAAAAAATTTAAACTTTTAAAGCATAATTCATTAGATATAAGAGAAATAAATAAATATTCATTCACATTTTTAAAAATAATCAGAAACAAGAAATATTTTGTTGATTTTATAAACTGAAAATAATCTTTTTAGAAATAATGACATGTAAAGTCTTTGTTTTGATTCCATCCTTATTTTTTTAATATTTACAGAAACAAAATGTGAACATTTAAAATTTATTTCAGTAGTAAACAAAAATATCTATCAAATGAAGTCAAATTTATTATTTTCTAAAAAGAAATAATCATTTTATCATATATTTTATGTTGATATGTGAGACAAAGAAAAATGTCAGAAATGCTGAAATGTAAGGGGTGTGACACTACAATTTGAAATGATTAAGAAAATAAAATTAAAAAAATAATAATAATTAACAAATAAACATTTTACTAAAAATATTATTGAACAAACCTATATGTAAACATAGTATGTTATAAAACAATTTTAAATGCTGTTTATATATATGTTTGTTAATTTGAACTCTACATAGGATGATATTTATATTCCACTGAATTATGATTTGTTAAATTAAGATGAAGCATGTAGAAAAAAATAATACAACATACATATTTAAATTTTAAGTACCCCATAGAATGTGGCTGAAAGAATCTAGCTGTGGAGTGTTTAAAATACTTTATGTAGAATTCAATTAACACTATATATTGGTTTCTATTTATTATATTTGTATTTGAGGAGTAAAAAATGACAATTGTATTGTTTTTCTAAATATATTTAAAATTTTATATGTTTGAATATTTGCCATGCAAGATCTTTGCTTTTCTACTTTCACACTCTTTGTTTGAATTAGTTTGAATTTTAATATATCTAACATCAGTGTAGTATATATTCAAGAGAATTTCTTTTAAATAGGTAGCAAAATTAATATTAGAATCCGATATTCAGGAGTTGGATACTCCTACCATTACTTTAAACTGAATAAGGCATATGAACTGTCTAAAATATCATTGATTAACTTAATTTTATCACATGAAGAATTACTGTAATTATGAGGCAACAATTTTGAAATACGTTTATTTTTTAAATAAATTATTAATAGTAAGGTGTTATATTTTATATAAATTAGGATATTTAAATACAAGTGACTTGGGCAATCTAAACATTTTCATTTACATATAAATTTTATTAATTATAGTGACAAAGGACATCCGATTGTTCATTTTTGTGTAATGGTAGAATATATATATATATAGTATATTTCGAGATTCAAGCAATTGCCACATGTCTTAGTAAAAAAGTATTTAAAAAAAAGATAAAAAAGTATTCCTCTTATATCCAAATAAAAAAGAATTCTTTTTAACAATCTAAACATTTACACATTAGTTTTTTTACTTATTACAACAAAATGGTGTCAGCCTATTTGGTTTAGTACAATGGCCCTCTAGCGGAATTTATGGCCCTTTAGTGGTTTCTACAATAATCTTACTGCTCAAAATATGTAATAAATTTTGACCTTGAACCTGGAAATTTAAAGCTCAAGAAATTGTCACAATAAGTTTAAATAAAAAAGTATTCCACTCATATTTGAATAAAAAAATATTTACATTCAGAACAATGAAATGATTAAAAAATGTAAGCATTTTCATTTGCACATAAATTTTGTTAATTATCTTGGCGCACCCCCCCCCCCCCCGATGAAGCATCTTTATACTCTGCACACCTGTATGTGGTAGCCCTAAGCCCTGTATGTTGATAAAAGGTGTTTCAATGATTCTATATATGTTCTTTATACACAACATAAAAAAAGCAAAACGAAAATTATATAGTTTAAAATAAATTTACAGTTGTTAAGTGCTGTTAGCCCAGAGGTCAACGCATCACCTTGCAAGCAAGCAGTTGGTTGCAGACAGTTGTTGCGGGTTCGCCTCCTGGCCAATGCTATGACATATGAAAAAAAAAATTAACAGTTTACCTGCAATACAACTTTTATTTTCTATATTACATAGTTTTAGTACAAAGCTGTTTCAAACATGTGTTATATTTGTGATCATAATCGTTAAAGTTTGCTGAAGGGCATAAAGCTTCATAAAAGATTAATCTGAACAAAATTTCAACTTTATTGGTGTTCTGTTTTTTAAGAAGAAAATATGATTATAATAAAAGTCGATTTATTCATTTGTAAAACATGATTTCTTAAATTACTGTGATTATTTGGTCTCAGAGTTTTTAAAAGAAAAAATAATAAATAATGCAGACTTCTAGAATGTATTGATTGGTATATAACCAAAACAAAGTATCAAAACTACTTTATTCTATAAACAACTAGGATTGCCAATTCCTCAACAAGCTTTGTGATAAATGCTTAGCTAGAGAAAGCATTTAAAATATCTCTGTCAGGACCCCCCAACCTCTGACCATGGTTTCGTGCTTTGGCCCTCCTCAGAGAGGTGCTAGAATAGGTTCAGACACCATGGTCAGAGGTTTGAGGGGGTCCTGACAGAGATATTTTAAATGTTTTCTCTAGCTAAGCATTAATCACAAAGCTTGTTGAGGAAATGGCAATCCTCATTGTTTATAACTTACAAGCTTAAGAGAATAGGGTCATGTGATCTATGACTCTTATTTTGACTACTTTATTCTATATTTACTCTATATTAGATAAATATTAGTTTAGAGAGAATTCCATATAACATCAGACACTAGATGGCAGTATAATCACACTTACATGTCTAAATTTTAAGTAAATAGACTTCTAGTAGAAACAGCATATAATGACTGCCATTTATTCATGTTTGTCTCTTTACATTAATAATAAAAAAAAAATTAAAAGATTTCAAGATTTTGAATTTAATTAATTCTATTCTCTAGCTTCCAAAAAAGTTTTTTTTAATTAATGAGTTCTTGCACCTAGTATCAATGGACATCAGATATCATAATGGTATAATATCGACACTTCCAGATACGTTTCTGGTCTTAAAATATATTAGTGGTTTGAAGTCAAACCATCATGCTTTCATAGATATATAAACCTTACACTAGGTAGTGTTCATATATTTAGAGCAGAATTTTATTCCAATATGCAAAAGCCTTGTTTGAAGTGACTTTTGGTGCATCTGAAACTAGGTCCATGATTGTATATTTTAGTAAAGTGAGACTTTAAAAATTAATTTTATTTATTAGATCTTTTAAACATAGGGAACATAGAGTAGTATATAAAGAGTGAGAAATAAATTATTGCTACATAATATATCAAGTAATGATCTTGAATAACTGTCTATAAATTAAATGCAACAGTCTTAATAATCAACCTAAGGGAAGCAATTTTAACATACCTAATCCGAATGGTGAAGATGACTGATTAAGCATCATTGCACTGGTTAAATTTTAATGAAGGATTTAATGCTTTGCATAATTTAGTGTAATGGCAGAGTGCAGGATTGTGGGGTACAAGATGCATGGATCATGGCTCATCGCTGTCACTTCTGATATTTGAACAGCTTATGAATTTCCAAGCAATATATTAGCCAAATATTCTTTAAGTATTTTACTTTATCCTTTATTTGAAACTATATAGATTAAATACACAATATTAAAGATGTTATTGAATTAATTAATTAAGAAATGCTTACTTAAAAAAAAACATGACTTGAATTGTAAATGGGAATATTTTGCTATCTAAAATATTTACTGCTCCATTCTGAATTTGAAAAAATATCTTGCTATAGGTGGCGCTAGAGTGGTGAGGAATGGGATAAAAGAATAAATTTATTAATAAAGAATAGAGAGTTAGAGAGATGGAGAAATAATATGGAGAGTAAAAAGAGTTTAAATATATATAGAAATAAACAGAATATTAGGTGTGAGTTAATATATGATAATAGTAAAGAAAGAAGTTTATTGTTTAAGGCTCGAATGGGATCTTTAGCTACAAAAGAATATACATGGAAATGGAAAAATATGGGTGATTTATTTTGTAAATTATGTAAGGAAGGAATAGAAAATATTAGGCATTTGTTAATTGAATGTAAATGTTTGAAAACAGAAAGGGTACATATAATGAAGTTGTGGAAAAATAAATATGAAAAGAGTGATTATACAGAAAGTGAATTATTGGTTTTTATGTTGGGTTTGGGAACAGATAAGGGGGATTTAGATATAAAGGCTATAGAGTTGACAAAAATTATGTTGTGGAAATGGGATAGAGCAGATTATGGGTAAATTTAGAGTGGGGAATGTAAAATAAAGTGGCTAACAGGTTTATCTGGGCATAATTGCCGAGATATTCTTGACTTCGTTTAAGGAGAAGCCATAATACATCACATCACATCACATGTCTTATCATATATTGTATGAGATAAAGAATTAATAAATATGTATACTGATGGGCATTGTGAAGTTAGAAAAATTAATGAAGAGACTATTGATCTGAGAATTAAAAACATAAATAGGTACTTGATAATAAAAGCAGAAATACTGAAACAGGAAGAACAGTGAGATTCATTATAAATGAAAGATGTAAGATTAATATTACAGAAAGTGATAGTATATCTGTCAAAGCAATATTAAATATTTACCTTAATGGAAGATACCAAGTGCAAATAATTTAAGTATGACTACTAAGAAGTTCTCTTTGTGATAAAGAAATAAAGGCTTTTTAAAGGCATGAAATATACATATTTTGATTAAAGCAAACAATATTTAAATTTATCATGGAACATTTTAATACTAAGTATGAAAAATTATTGAAAGATAAAAGTACTGTGGACAAAATTATTTTAAAGACACAAATCTACTATTATTAAGTACTGAAAAATCTTAATTGTACAGGCAGGATGAAATTACTCTCTGATTGTGCACTGTTTACATAACCATTATAAATCTTCACACACTGACCCATCAGGGTTTTAAAAACTTATGTGTCACTTAAATTTAGAGTATATATATATATATATACCAACCTTTATCGACTGTGCTATACAAATTATTTGTTTTAAAAAAAATGCTTAGGAGAAATAGAAATGAACATAAATTATGTTTAGATTAAGATAAAATAATTTATTTTAAGACTTAACCTTTCTATGGATTCTGATCAACAGATTAAAGACAATCTATAATTGCTGTGCTCATTTACTTTGTACCAAGGTTTTAACAATTTATGATTTACATAATAGTGGACAAATAGAAACCATGAAATAATTAATGACTGTTGAACCTATGGCTATAGTAATAAAATTGGAAGGCTTAAGAAACTCATCTATCTTTTCATTGGTATCTGGATGTTCCTTTATGATATTGCATTAATAGTTAAGCTATTTAAAAAGCAATTCATATGTGAAATATATAAATAAATTTCAAGACTTTATATATCTTAATTGATTCAACTCAAAAACTAATCGTTGATTGATAAAATTTAAGATATACATAATGCAAAACTAAGGATGATGGGGTTTAATTAAACTTCTTTGAATTAATAATTTAACTCTTTGTAATCCAGTTGCAATGTTTCATGCTTATATAAATATCCTATATAAAGGTACATTCCACATTTATTGTTTAAAGGTGATTGTCTTGACAATAAATTGAGATTATTGATTTTGCTTCTTATTGGTCACACAAGTCATCCACTGGGTGATAAAAGGTAGAAAGACGGTTGTAGAGGCGCTACAATCACTGATTTGAAAAAAAAAGTTAAAATTCCACCAATAGCAAAAATGTTAAATTAAGAATGTTTTTCAAAAAAATCTTTCCAAATAGGAAGAAGTTTGCATGTATCATCTCGTTTATTGATACAATCTGGCCTTTTAAGTATCTCAATGGCTTCTCTAATTTTGCACTGGTAGAGATTATCACATCTGGATATGATCCTGGTATTAGAAAAATCAATTTTATGACTTGAATCCATAGTATGGAGTAAGAGTGCTGATGATGATGTGTGCTGTTTAACTGCATTAGCATGCTCATCTCTCCTAACACTGATGCGATATATATATATATAGTCTACACAGTTTTTCTTTTTAAAAATGTCATAATTTTTCATATATGTAAATGTATACACCAAACGCCTTTTTAAGGGTTATCTTTATATGACTATTATAAAAATAAAGCAGCACACAAACGTTTAGACTACTTTATAATATAATCTTTTTCAAGGAACACTAAAAAATAAAAACACAAATATATAATAATAAATATCACATATTCCAAACAAATCCAAAAATCATTAAAAAATACTAAAAAAATTTCTTTACCTGAACACCTTTTCTATTACAAATAATCTCAACACTTTAGAGATTTATTAATTAAATGTTTTTAAGGTATTTTTGGTTGATATATAAATATAAAAAAAATTGATAAAGTGTTGAGATTGTTTATAATAGAAAAAGTGTGAGATTAAACAAAATAGTATTTTTTAATGTTTTTGGATTTATTTGGAATAAGTGATGTTTTATATTTATATTTTTATTTTTTATTGTTCCTTGAAAAAGTCTATATTATAAAATAGTTGAAATGTTGGTGTGTTATTTTACTTTTATAATAATGATATAAAAACAAATTTTAAAAAGAAGTTTGGTGTATTTATTATATATATATATATATCATCAACCATTATCAATCCACTGCAGGATGATAGTCTCTCCAAGTTTAATCCATCTTCTCCAATCTTTAGCTTCTCTTCTCCACATCATCCCTGCATACTTTCTTATTTTATTTATACATCTCACATGTGTTCTATTTCTGGGTCTTTTACAATCTCTTGAAATCCAGTTTAAGATTTCAATTGTCCATCTATTATCATCTCTTCTAGCAACATGTCCAGACCAACTCCACTTCAATCTTTTAATGTTTTCAATGAGGTCAGTAACACTTGTTTGTTCTCTTACCCATACATTGCGTTTTTGATCTCTTCTTATTACTCCCAACATCCATCTCTCCATACTTCTTTGAGTGGTTTGAAGTCTCTGTATTGCTCTTCTATTAAGTGTCCAAGTCTCAGATCCATAAGGAAGAACTGGTAAAACACATTTGTTAAAAACCTTTCTTTTCAAACACATAGGCATATTTCCTTTTAGTATCAAGTTATTTTTACCAAAAAACTCCAACCAAGTTTAATTCTATGATTAATTTCATCCATTATGTTTTCATCTGTATTAATAATCTTACCAAGGTATTTGTAACTGTTAACTGCTTCTAATTCATCATAATCAATCTTTATTTTTATATTTTGAGCAAATCGATTAAACATTACTTTAGTCTTTTTAACATTTATCTTTAGTCCTACTTTCCTACTTTTATTTGATAACTCCTGCAACATTTCCTGCAGCTCTGAAGCATTATTTGCAAAAACAACTATATCATCATATATATATAATATTCAAAAATATAGTAATGAATTTAAATAAAATTTGTAATATGTTTTAAAATATTAATAGACTTTGAAGACTATTTACATCAATAAGAAAATTACCGATATTCTATTAAAATCCTCTACAAAGAAAACAGCAAAAGTCAGTAAATTTTTAAAGAAGAAAATGACTGATTTAGAAAAAAGAATAATCGGAATTGTACAAAATATTAATGACAAGAATTAATGATGACAGAAAAAATGTAATAATGAATTGGCAAAAAAAAAAAAAAACTACAAATAAAAAAAGTCTCAAAATTATTGGCATTGGAAAAAAAAATGTTTAGCAATAAGAGGAAAATATGTCACTATTAACAAAAAAAAAAAAGAAAAAGAAATGACAACTATATGTGAAGGCAAGGAATTTATAAAAAAACTATATAGTGATAAATAACACAACGCAAAGCAAGTTTTACAATTATGACAACATTTGTTGAAGTGGCAACTATATTAAATGAAGAGATGAAACATGCAATTAAATGTACAAAAATTAAAAAAAATCTCCATCTTGGAAAAGCTATTCATATGTCTACATAATAAAAATATACCAAATACTTGATATTTTAAAAGGTAAAAAAAAACATTTCAGATTACAGAAATATGAACCTCTGTCAGGTCTATATAAAATCTTTACAGAGCCTATTATAATTCATCCACAGATATTTTGCGATCAAACTTATTAGTAGAGCAAACTGGATAAAAACTGATTATAGAACCGTAGATTATAAGTGACCAATACTATGAGATCCATTCTGTTTTGGAATTATAGATTTTTGAAAAGTCTTTTGATTTTATAATAATTTCAGAAATGCATAAAATTTTAGAACAAGATATTGTCAAACCTTAAACAACATTTATCAAAATACAAAATAATGCATGAACCACAACAGAGGTAATTTCATAAATATTTTATCGATTAAAATAGACAATTAAACACGCAAAACCTTAAATTATCTAAATTTATAAATGGTACCATTTCTAGTGTTCCCACGTTTCAAAAAAATGTTTAACAGCTTTTAATAAAAGAAAATAATGAAAATTGAGAGTAATGAATTAAAAAAATTAACAAGTTGGATTTTTAATAGTTATGAAAATATGATCATTAACTTGAATAAAGTGCTTTTTAAAAATTAATTTACTTAAAATGACATTTGTATTTGCACAGCAAAAAGGATTTGATAAATGTGACTTATCATTACTCATATAAGGATTTAAGTTGTAGACAATTAAAGATAATCAGAGATATCAGACCAGACCACAAAGTAGGATGAGATAATATGTTCAGAATAAGAAGAAAGGATTCAAAATAAAATACATGAGTGAGAAATTAAACAGATATCATTTACATTAAGAGAATGAAATAGAGTTAATCTGAAAATATTACTTTAAAAAATGGCAATAGATAGATAACTAAAATTCCAAAGTGGATCTCAAAAGTTTGGAAAAGACTTTGTAAAAGATCATAAATATAAAGGATGAATGAGGCACTTATTTTTCAGCAATGAATTACAAGATATTCATATATAATAAGATGTCATCTATTAAACTAAATATGAAATAACTATGTAAATTATATTGTTCAAACTTTATTTTTAGTTGGATATTAGTAAGTACTGACTATTGAAAAGTTTGAATTGAGATACATTATTAACAATCATTTTTCATTAGCTTTTTAGGAACAAAATCTCACTATTCACTATAAAACAAGATTTATGTATGAATAATCCTTTATTTAAGTTGATTCTTCATGCATACACTTATATTTATGTCATGAATACAAAAACATGTAATGAGTCATATCATTGAAGAACAGGCAAAACTCACTATATATATTGCCACACACAACAAGCTAGAGTAATCAATGGATGCCAGAAGGCTTATGCATAAAATCCCCATCTAGTGCCTACTCATCCAATATCCCCCACAATAGTTTCTGGCTTATGACCTTCATCAGTGAGGAGCCTTGGATCTGAGAGCACTGCACCTAGATCTTAGGATCTAATGCAACCCTCCAGGAAACACCTTTTATCTCCATTTAACTACAAAACTATGAGTCTTAAACTAAAAACACCTTAATGTTTTCAATCCAAACCCATCAGCTTATATAGTCATATGGGTCTGAACCCAGTTCAGTACCAATATATTTTGGTGTCTTTGGTTCTTTAATAACCATAGCCACCACTGACAAAGGCCATAAGCCAGAAACTAGTCTGGGGTTATTGGATGAGTAGGCATTAGATGGGGATTTTATGCACAAGCCTTCTGGCATCCATTGATTACTCTAGCTTGTTGTGTGTGGCAATATATATAGTGAGTTTTGCCTGTTTTAACAACAGTTATACACAAGCATAAGAGGTGATGGTCATGTGATGTTATCATTGAAGAACATTGATTACTAATAAGAGCATGAAATTATGATAAGCACTTTATTACAACTCATAAAAATATCTATGGAATGAATCAGTTTAAAATACCACTGGTTATGAGTAATATTATGAAACTGTTTTAAATCAGTTCAGATTAAAAGGTCACAGAATAATTCACATTACATCCATCACAAGGGTAAATAAATGAGATAAGAGAGTTGGGTTGAAGTGTTATGGAAATTATCCAAGATGCAGGTTTCTAAACTAGTAAATGGTTGTGAGAAGAGTGATGAGCATGTACTGATAAAATAAAATAAAAATTGAATCATTTTGTAGGATTATGATTATTCAAAAAGTATTACAGGTAAATGAGAAACCAATGAGAGTGGCATAATAGAAAAATGTAATGTTAGCCATACAGGTATGACATTTCAGGCATTTGATATCTCTAGCACATTTGATGAGCTGAATTGTTTATAAAATGCATGCATGGTGAGAAAAATTATCTGAGTATCTGTGCAGGTAGATAATTGTGATACAGAGGAGGTGTTGTGATAATAATAATAATAATAATAATAATAATAATAATAATAATAAGAAGAAGAAGAAGAAGAAGAAGAAGAAGAAGAAGAAGAAGAAGAAGAAGAAGAAGAAGAAGAAGAAGAAGAAGAAGAAGAAGAAGAAGAAGAAGAAGAAGAAGAAGAAGAAGAAGAAGAAGAAGAAGAAGAAGAAGAAGAAGAAGAAGAAGAAGAAGAAGAAGAAGAAGAAGAAGAAGAAGAAGAAGAAGAAGAAGAAGAAGAAGAAGAAGAAGAAGAAGAAGAAGAAGAAGAAGAAGAAGAAGAAGAAGAAGAAGAAGAAGAAGAAGAAGAAGAAGAAGAAGAAGAAGAAGAAGAAGAAGAAGGAAGAGGAGGAGGAGGAGGAAGTGCTATCTATTAAACCCGATATAAAATATTATTACAAATTACAGCTTTCAATTTTGATTTCTATTTAATATTTGCCTAAAAGTTGTGATGATAGTATATTAGATGTAATAATATATTGGTCTATTTCCAAATATGTTGAACAGTTTAAATAAAGTTTAAAATTTTCTAGACATTCAACATTCAATAATAGAAGATGGAAATTGGGCAACCTATCACATTTGACTTTTTATCTGATTAAATATTCAAACGTCAAGAAAAGAAATATAAGATAACATGACAAATTACATTTGTATAAGAAAAGCTTTGATATGAATATCAAGTTTTTATTGTCTTACATATTACTGCACAGTTTATAACAAAGCATTTAATACTGCAGAACCGCTGTATATTTATGTGTACGGCTTGTATTCTTAAGCATAACTTTTATTATTTAGTTTAATACTAATAGAGAGTGCATTCTAAGACAAAGACTGTAAAGGATATGACCATCCCATTGATGAACTATTCTTCAATACCCTGTGTAAAATTAAAGAGGATGATAAACGCATCTGTCAACCCTGGTTGGTGGACCAGACTTTAGTCACATCATCGTACCGATCTCAACCGTCTGTACTCTACAGATAGTCTCAAATCCATGTGTTCCGTTGACCCTATCCCAAATCAAATCTTGATTGAACTTTACTCAAAGGATTCAGCTCTACTGAATCTTAATTTTATGAATTGTTTAATCGATAGATTATTTCATTCACTTTTTACTTGTACAAAACTCAGAAGTTGTAATTGAATTAGACCTAAATGGAATGCAAATAAATTGTTCTTGAAAATAAAATATAAAAGAATTATTAATTTATTTCAATATGTGGAAGATTTTAATTATTTAAAAATTAATCATAAACAAAAACATTAATTTCACAGATACATATATATGTTTTCCTCAAATATAATTTTTAAATATGTAAGCATTCAAAAGAATTTGAAATTTGATTAACAAATCAATTTATTTTTTTGAAATGGTTATTTTTTCAGAAATCTTAAAAATTTAATGAAAAGTACAAAAAATAAAAAAAAGACTCTTATAAAACTCCTGACATTTTCCATCTGCTTTCATCTATTCTAAAGTTTTTTTTTTTAAAAAAAAACTTTCCATTAACTAAATAATTTCATTCCAGTGAAGTAATTTCTTTTCTCAATCAAGTTATTGTTTGCCGCAAACTTATCTAGTTGCAAGAACTTGTATATTTTCCATATCCTCTAAAGTGACAGGTTAAAAAAAAAAGAGAAAAAGAATAAGATGAGAAAGGGGAAACGAGTGAAAAGAAAAACCTGGCGTCGATTGCTATTAATTCGTCGTGTTCAACTTTAAGTATTCAAACTCTTCTACGTATTTCATTTAAACAAAACCTAAAAAAGAATTATTTTAGGTATACAGATGAAAATATTATCACGATGCTTTTGAATGATAACGAAAGAAAAAAAGACAAGTGCGAAAATATAGAGAAAACATAGATTGAAAATCTATTTCTAACATAGAGTTGTATCGATTTTTATTTTGACAAGTCCCCTCCCCCCTCCACATATTCAAAAATAACCACGAATTTTTCCCTTTTAAATGCCTCACACATCTGTTGGAAAATTTCTCAATAATCTACTATATATGCTAGGTTATAAAGAAAATGAATAAAGGTGATGTATGGTTTACTGATAGAATAAATGTTTATGACATCCTAATAACAATTTAATAAAACGAAAAAAGTCACACGATTATAATACTTCACTGTTCCTTGTCTGGACTGTATATCTGTCTGTGTGTTTCTATAACAATACTAGAATTACCTAGATTAAATATTTAGATAAATTTTGAAATATAGGATTTTAATAATAGTTTGTTATTATAGTACTTTAATCTAAGAGGAGCTAAAAATTTGTCAAGTTGTTGAACATTTCCAAAAACAAACTTAAGGTCATTTTTCCAATTGTCCATTATTGATTACTGGACTACGAGATTAGCATCCAATATAGATTGGTCAATAGATGTCCAATTACTTTTAACACAAAAGAAAAATTATCAAACAGTCACCAGCCAGCAATTGACTAACGTATTATTGACTTTTCTTGTAGAGATATTGAAAAGATTTTTCTATGAATCTCAAGTTATTTCAACACCAGAAAGTCTATGAGATATGCAGAATGTGTTATTAACAATATCATATTCATAAATGGATTATTTATATTTTAATAAATGAATACCACTAATGTGTCTGTATAAATACATTGATAATGCAACTGGTTAAGACGGACAGACTGACAGAAGAGCCCACAACTTACTAAGCAATTACTATTTGATTATGACTTATTTTTCTGCAGCCATTTAATTCATTATTAAGTTTATTATATTTGAATTATATGTTACTTTTAACGATGGTTATAAATACAACTATGCGTACGAATGTATCTATTAAAAATAAGGTTTAGTTGTAGTCAATTAATTTTGAATTTTTTTATCCTAGGACTAAAAACATTGCATATATATATATATCACATCATCACCACCCGATGCTTAAATATCAAATTAACCCTTAATTAGATAACAATAGACTGCTGTCTTTTCTATTCATTTGTTTAAGCATTGGGCTATAGTAATGTGTTTTACATATGATAAAATAGCTGTTGGTGTTTATGGGTTAATATATATATATATCAAATTATTATTACTATTTGCGGGCTCTGAGGAAGGTACTTGAAATTGTACTAAAACTTAACATTTCCTTTTTCCCTAAAAAAATCCCCAAAAAAAAAAAAAAAAAATATCACTTTTTTAAAAAAAAAAAAATATATATATATATATCATACTTCGGAGATATATACTAAGACAAAATCAAACACACTTGAAGAATTGTGTAAGTATTCATATCATTATAATAGTAATATCATCTATATTCTTTACTCCTTTTTACAATGCCTTTTTACAATCTTACAGTTTTGATTGCCCCAGCAATCTTCTTCAGAAATAAAAAGTTTGAATTTAGCAGGTGAGATTTGGGAATAAATTAGAAGCTCTGAAGAAGATTGCTTGGACAATCAAAACTGTAAATGTAAAAAAGCATTGTAAAAAGAAATAAAGAATATAGATGGTATTAATATTATATGGATTTGGCAATAAGAAAGATAAGGTTATAATATTCATATCATTTGAGAAACATTATGAAGTAATTTAAATGTTTGCATATATACTTTCAGTATTGTTCTTTGCAATTAAATACATATTTCTTAAAGGATGTTGTGTAATATTCCATTGGGATTCTAATATGGATAGAAAATTATATCTATACATTGTGAGATTATATAAAGTTTCATATATATATATATATAAACAAACGCTTGTACGGAGATTTTGGTAAAGCTCCATCTATTGATCATAAATGACAAGCTATAGCAAGTTACGTGATTTATAACTTGTTTTGTTTTTCATATATATATATTATCCTTTGTTACATAATTAAAAGCCATCCCAATCTTTACAAGTCATCAATATAAATCTGTAGGCCACATATTTTGATCTAACCACACTTGCCATCAGTAAATATAAGAAGCAGATTGAAATGATATCAAATCTTCAAAGTGTTATCTATAATATTTTCATTTTATTTTTCCTTATTGTATTATGAAAAAATTGAGCCAGTCATAGCAGGACATGTGTTTTAAAATAATTGGTTTTGTCAATTGCCTTAGCTACAGTATAAAGACTTTTATTTTCATTCAAATACTATCATTAATTTCATGATGAGTAAAGATTCACACTTTAATCTCAAATATATTACAGTCATAATATTTAAATAAGAATAAAATTATAATATTAATAGTAAAATTAATCACATTCAAAGCAGTTGAGAAGAGCTGTGATTGGTTCAATTTTTTATCATAAAATGTCAGATAAAATTAAAATGTTATATATGGCATTTTGAAGATTTCATATTATATCAATTTGTTTACATATTTACAATTCAATGAATTTAAAATACCATCTACACATTTTTTCTTTTCAAAATAGTTCATAATTTTTCTTTATATGTCAATGAATACATCAAACTTTTTTTTAAAACCTGTTTTTATATTACTATAACAAAAATAAAATACATACAACATTTCAACTATTTTATATAATCTTTTTCAAGGAACACTAAAAAATAAAAGTACAAATAGATAATAATAAATATCACATATTCCAAACAAATGCAAAAATATTTAAAAATGCTAAAAATTATCTTTACCTCAACACCTTTTTTATTACAAACAAAATCAACTTAATCAAATTTTTTACATTTATATACCCATTCAAAAATACCTTTAAAAACATTTTATTAACAAACCTATTATTATTATTTTTTTCTATTAACATTCTGTTTAATTCAGGTTTAATTTTATTAATGTAAATTCCTTCCATGAAAGAATAATAAAGGAATGAATTTCCATTAATGAAATTAAACCTGACTTAAACAGTAGGTTAATAGAAAAGAAAAAGAAAATAATAGGTTTATTAATTAAATGTATTTAAGATATTTTTGGATAGGTATGTAAATGTTAAAAATTTGATTAAATTGAGATTGTTTCTAATAGAAAAGGTGTTGAGGTAAAGAAATTTTTTAGTATTTTTTTAATATTTTTGCATATGTTTGGAATATGTGATATTTATTATTATATTTGTTTTTAGTGTTCCTTGAAAAAGACTTACATAAAATAGTTGAAACATTGGATGTATTTTATTGTTGTTATATTCATATAAAAACAAGTTTTGAAAAGAAGAAATTTAATGTAGTGATTGACATATATTTACAGTTCTTGTATTTGTTTATATTTATATTATGCTAAGTTATTGGGGGAGGGGGAGAGAAACATGTTATTCTATTATTGCTAATGAACCATGGAGAAATAGGATTAATAAATAGCATAGCTAAAATTAAAGATTCAAACTGTAATATTAAATAAATTATACTGGTAATATGCAAATAAGAAGAAAGTCAATATTGATGTGTTAAGTCATCATCAGGGGCAATTGGTAACTAAAAATTAGCCATGTGTGGATGGGTTCAGTTTTTTCATCATGCAATGATAAATAAAATACTACAGATGGAGCTTTGAAAGTAGTTCTTGAAGGTTGCAATAGTTCTTTGATACATAGGTTAATATAGTGGTGCAGTGTTTGGAGATATTAATTTTTGCTATGCTTCCAGTTAAAAATGTATGTAGCTGCAAACGTAAAAAAAGAAATTCTATAAAACAATTTCAATATCACTAAACAAAAGTGTTGTTTCACTATATTGTTCTGCAAAAATGTTTCTCATTGCACTGAAAAAAAATCCATACTGAAGTCTATTGTTTATAAATTCATAGTCTTATATTATTTATGTAAAATTATTAAAAAATTAAAAAAACAATGTTTAATAATACCTCACTAATTTTACTGTGTCTGATCATAAAGACTTGTTATTTATCATAAGTTTACAGTATCAAATTCTGATCGTACAGTTAATTTTAAAAAAAATTCTGATATATTAAAAAAGTATCTAATGCATTGTGTTTGAATTTATAAACAATATTTAATATAGTTTTTACAGTATGTAAAATCAGATCTAACTAAATAATACTTTATATACAAATATGCTAGCTATGGTCCTTTTTATTATGTGTGGTAACCATTTTCTTGGAATGATCTAGTAATTTCTTAAATAATATTGTATATTGAAATGGCAATATAGAGGATAATTAAATAAAAATTAAAAGCATGAAGCTTCTTCACTTTATTTGGATTGCATTTTCATCATAAAAAATTATTATTAAATGCATAATGCATGAAATCATTTTTTTATATTTATTGATAATATGTTTCCCATAATAGCAGTTTTCATTTGACTGGAATTACCATTCATAAAAGTTTAATCTAAAATTGCTCGATTCAATATTTTAGCTATAACTTTATAAAGTACGCAATTTTAAATTAATTATCAATAGTATATTACCAAAATCTATTTTTAGTTTTATGCTGAATGAAATTTGTATTTTTTTTTCAATAATGTATTTTAAAAAGTTAACTATAATGTCGGCATTGCTTGGATATATCAAATGAGAGAAAATTGAATAAGTAAACATTATTTTTAAACTTACATTTAATAACATTTGATCAGATAAAGTTCTATAATTCAGGAAATCACCCCTATATATCTAAATATTATCCTGCACTTTTTCTTCTCAATAAGAATATATTTGGATATAAACTTTAAATATTTGCCTTTGGTAAATTTCATTTATTTTATCATACCATCATTATAATGAATTCCACTCCATTTGTGCCTTTTATCACCATTGTCAATCATCATCAATTTATTGAGGACAAAAGTCTCACTTCTCCAATCTGTAGCCTTTTTTCTCCACACTACTGCAGCACACTTCTTTATTTCATCCATTCATTTCACAGTTGATTTCTTTCTATGTCTTTTACAATCTCTTGGAATTCAGTTTAAGATTTCAACTATCTATTTTATGTCTCTGTTACTACAGACATATCAAAATGCTATGATTTAATAGTGGCTGTGGTAAACAAAGTGAATTTATATAAGTTTGACTTTTAAAAAATTGGAACCAATTTGGACTGGTCAAGTAAATAATAAAATAATTGAATGGTTTACTGAGAAGTCCAAGTACCAGAAATAAGAACTGGAGCCATGAACAATGGATATTGAATTTCAAAGTTCATCATTGCATACTATCACATAGAACGAAATGAATGAAATGTAAACTCAATTACATTGATCCTTTAGCTTTATTTGATCTAAAAATTGATCAATTATTTAAAGAAACTGTTAATATTATTGTATTACATATGCTTATTTACCATGCCCATTGTCTAGGCCTATCGACTCTTAATTATTGTCCTATGTAGTTGAGTGTTTAAGTTTCATAAATCATGCCCAGATCTGTCATTTCTGATGCTCAAATTTTTTATAAAATTCAAACAGGCAAAACTCTCCATACAGTAGGGCCACTCAGTGCCAGACAAAGTAATCAATAATAGTTATGTGCAAGCAAAAGAAGTGGTGATCATGTGATGTTCTTATAAATTCCCAGGCAATAAAGCAATTTAATCAATTTTATTTTCCATTTTTGCCTACAATTTATTGACAATTTTGTGTAGCTGATCGTGAAAAGTAAATTGAAATTCATTTTCTCTATATGGCAAAACTTCAAACACATTTTATTTAGCATCAGGTCTGAACAATTACAAAGCAAATTATTTATTACAGACTTTAGTAATTAGATTAGGTTAAAAAATAATATTATGTAATAACTATATATCTAAAATATATTATTTATTCCTGATGAAATCTAATAGTTAGAAAATGGATTAATGACACAATTTCTCTCTAGAGAGTTGAAAGCTTACAGTAGATAACCTTAGAGTAGGTTGATACATTGGATTACTGTTTTTAATGTGGATAACCAATATAATCTGGGAAAATCTTTTGATGTTTTTTTATGATACTAAATTTACAAATAATAAACAGTTATTAAATGAATGTTTAGTGACTAAGTGTAAAATGAAATTATAGAATACAACAGATGTTGAATATGGCAGTGGATAGACTATGTACTAAAAATATCAAAAATATTTTGAAAGAGAAGTAATATTAGGTACCACATTGAAGATAAGAAATAATTTTCCTCTCCTATTATTTCTAACATTTCATCACTGAGGATGAGGTCTCTCAAGTTTAATACTCTTCTGATCTTTAGCTTTTTCCCACAACACCCCTGCATTTTCTTTTTCTTCTCCATCTCACAGTGGTCTCTTTCTGGGTCTTTTACAATCTCTTGGAATCCAGTTTAAAATTTCAATTGTCCATCTATTATCATCTCTTCTAGCAATATGTCCAGCCCAACTCCATTTCAATCTTTTAATTTTTTCAATAAGGTCAGTAACACCTGTTTGTTGTCTTACCCATACATTGCTTTCGATCTCTTCTTGTTACTCCCAACATACATCGCTCTACTCCTTTGAGTGGTCTGAAGTCTCTGTATTGTCTTCTATTAAGTGTCCAAGTCTCAGTCCATATGTAAAAACTGATAAAACACATTTGTTAAAAATTCTTTTCAAACACACAGGCATATTTCTTTAGTATCAAGTTATTTCTACCAAAAGCACTCCAACCAAGTTTAATTCTATGATTAATTTTCTCCAGTATGTTTCCATCTATATTAATATCTGAAAGGTATTTGTACTTTAACTTCTTCTAATTCTTCATAATCAATCTTTATTTTCATATTTTGAGCAAATCGATTAAACATTACTTTATCTTTTAAATTTATCTTTATCCTACTTTCTACTTTCATCTGTAACCCCTGCAATATTTCTGCAGCTCTGAAGCATTATTTGAAAAACAATTAATATCTGGAAATCTAAATGACTTAAATACTCTCCATTTACTTTCACTCCTTTAGTTTCCCATTTTAATCCATAAAATATCTTGAATGTGTAAAAGTTTTGGAGATATGGATTTGTTTCTTTTAATGTTGATTTTTCAGTATATTATGTAATTAATTGTTGTGTTGATTTTTATAAATATTTTTAAAATATGAATATTGATCTATATTTGAGATCATTGTTTTAATACTGAAGAAATATGTATAGAATCGAATTTTCATAATAAAAAAAATAATAAACTCATATTATTTTCTTTTATAATTTTCCTCTCCTATTAAAATCTTATAATTAAATAGTAATACAATATATGTATTTATAACAAAATGATAATTAAGGAGAAAACATTAACAATATTTAAATAGATGGGTTTAAGGTATTTTAGGGCAGAACCACCATACATAATGTTTCAACGACTGACATTATATTATACTGCTCAATGACTATTATTATAATGGAGGATATTTAATATTGTTTGTATTTCTTCATTTAAGTGGCATTTTGTTATAAATGCACATAGTTTAATCAATGTAATAACATAAATATTAAATTGCTACAATTTGATATATAGGAACCAAATTTCTTGCACTCACATATTTAACCCCATCCACTTCAGTCACTACCCATCATAGTTATTACTAATCATTTATTAAGCTAGTAATTAGCATACCATTTTTAATACCAGACATAAATTTTAAATGTAATTAAAGATTAATATATTTATTTTTATTAAACACAACCATATGACATAATTAATTTCATTGTATTCCACGATTTTTTCCAATTATAATATGTAATATTGTAATAATTTTGTGTTGTCAAATATTGAACAAAGGTCAATAACAACATGATTGGCTAGGTTTGATCTGTGCCAACCAGAGAGGGTTGATTCAGTTAAAAATATATTTTGGGAGTTACTTATTATTTACTGATGTCTTTATGTGCTTAAAATTTTTGTGATAGAATAAAAGTTTTAAGTATATCTAACATAAATATATATCATACTCAAGCAATAAAATATAAATTAAAATATAATATTGCTTTTTAAGTACAATTTGGCAAACATAAAATTTCTATTATGAAAAATTATAAAAAGTTGTATAATCTTAGTTTTTCAAAGGGATTAATAATATCTTCTAAGTCCATACGTTGAAATATTTATGCTTAATAACCAAGACTGCAAAATTACAAGCCATTTTTTATCAATACTATTTTTTTAAAAAAATATTCTCAGATTATTTATAATTTTCAAAAAAAAATTTTAAATCAGGTTAGATGACATGAGCAGGATAAAAAGAATACATAAACTAAAATTTTTGTAGTCACTACTTAAATCCTTTTGTTTTTGTTTAATACTGTCAAATAGTTGCTATACCTGGATTAGCATGCATAAGTTGTGAGGTGAATTTAAATAGATAACCGCAGATTGAGATATGTGGTGCAATTATTATGGCCATACATAATTTAAAATTAGGTAAAAAAAGATAATAATGATAATTATGATGATAATATGTTCTTTTCCACTAAATCCAATCAAAAAATATAATCAAAAACTATATACATTCTCCTTTTTTCTTTCCAAATACTTTATTTTTTCCATCACCACTTGTTTAAATTTTTTTAAAAGCTAACACCGGTTAAGGTGTTTGATTTCTGTTATTATAAAAAAAACTGTAATTTTTTTTTTTAGCAAGGTGCAAACATAAAGGCATTTTTTTATTTCTACTGTATATGTCTGAGTTTCACAACTGTAATCTTTAATTTTAAATTTTGTTTCTCTTTGCCATTTTTATGATTTTTTTTATCTCTCAAGTAAATTCGTCTGTTCTTCGATGTCCGAAGCCATTATTCTGTAAATGCTTCTCTCAGTTGGTCTGTTTATAATCTAGCTAAGTAAGCTAATTTCAATCATAAACCCAAGAGAAGAAAAACTCAGATCACATCCTGAAAAGAGTTTATCTACAATACAAACATTAAAAACTGTAATTCATATCTATTTTTATCATTTTCTCTTTTTCTCCTTTAAAGAAAAAAAAATCAAAGAAGGAAAATAATAATAATAATAATAAAATAAATTCATGAAGAGAATTTATCATGAATGAAATTTGTGCATAAAAAATAGTATTTCAATTTTTAAATGATAAGAAATAAGGATTTTAAGATTAAATATTTTTAAATTACCATCTATGACCTCTCAAGGTCAATGCAATTAACACTTCATGTAAATAGAAATTTGCATATGGCAACATTTTTTTTGCATAAAATATGTTTCAATATTTTGATGTGTTTTTTTTTAAATCATACACAGCACTTTAATTAAAATATTTTGCTTTTAGTTATATTTTTAAATAATGTGAAATAAGATATTTTTATTATTATTTTAACACTTAGTGAACTATTTATTGATCTCAAATAATGAAAATAAAGGTTAACATTTATTTGCAATTCTAAAGCTATATATATATATATAATAGATTTTGGCAAGGATTATTATATATTAAAACAGGCAAAACTCTCCATACAGTAGTGCCACACAGTGCAAGCCAGAGTAACCAATGGATGCCAGAAGGCTTGTGTATAAAATCTCCATCTAGTACCTATTCATCCAATATCCCCCAGACTAGTTTCTAGCTTGTGGCATTCATCAGTGAGAAGCCTTGACAATAATATTGGCACCAACAAGGGATTTGAGTGCTTCATCCTTAGATTATCAATGATAAGAATGGCTGAGGTATTAGAAGGTGGAGAAGATTGAAGCTTGTCCATTGAAGTTTGAAGATTTGCTATTTTAACATAAACTGAGCACTAGTTGTATATATGTGTGTGAGATGGTGATCTGGACCAAATGATGAGTGCTGATTCAGCATGAAATATGTATATTGGATATCATTTATTTTTTCCACATGTATGTGGTTATGGTTATCAGTTGTGTAAATTGAGTGCATAGCTGTAGAGAGCATGAAAGTCTGAGTTTAAATACCTTCTAATATCACATAATCACCATTCTCATGCTTGCTTATAACTGTTATTAAAAGAGGCAAAACTCACTACACATATTGCCATTGCCACTTACTGCAAGTTAGAGTAATCAATGGATGCCAGAAGGCTTGTGCATAAAATCCCCATCTAGAGCCTATGCATCCAATATCCCCAGACTAGTTTCTGGATTGTGGCTTTCATCAGTGAGAAGCCTAGTCTGGGGATGTTGGATGAGTAGGCAGTAGATGCGGATTTTTTGCACAAGCCTTCCTGCATCCATTGATTATTCTAGCTTGCAGTAAGTTGCAATACCCGTTATAGAAAATATAATATATAAAAACATAAGTACTTAATGGTATAAACAATATTGTAGTTTAAATTTTTTTACAGCACTTTCATCAGCTTTAGCTGAATTTCAAAGTGCTTCAAAAGAATTTAAACTACAATATTGCTTATACTGTTAATTACTTGCAGTACAATTTCTAAATTAATGCATATGTCATGTAGCAACACAGTTTAATTCTTCAAAATAAAATATTTAAGGCACTACTATGTCTGAATGTGCTACATCATGAAATGTCACAGTTTGTTTTATACCTTAACCATGATGCAACAATGTACTAATCTTAAATTTTATTTTAAATTAGAAAAAATGGTTTATGATATGTTTGACATGATTCAAACTATGTATGGCAATGTAACCATGAATTGCAAAAATATTTTCGAATGGTTTGTAATGATTTGTGATAACAGGAAGAGCACTGAAATTGATCTATGAAAGTGGTAAAAACACACTCTTACATTTCATTTTATAATCCATACCCCAGATATGCTGGCATTGCAATTTTTTTACTGAGTACTAATACTATGTTACTACACAATAAATACATAAATTTAAAAATAGTACTGCAAGTAGCTTAGATATAAAAAATAAGTTACCTTTTCACTAGGACAAACAATATAGCTTTCTAATTCCTTCATATGATTTAAGAAGAATGAAGTTTTTTAAAAGATTTGATATAAGCATTGTGAGCAGGGTGGAAGAAGTCTTAAAATCTTGGGGAAATATTTGGAATTTTGAGGCCTTTAACATAAATAAAATATAGTATAAAATTTCATTTACATAGAAACATTTTGTGTTGCTACTTGTATCCATAAATTGTAACAGAAATAAAACCTTATCTAGAGGCAAATCTACAAATATATAAATGAATTGATCTTTCATTACTTTAATGATATTTAAACATTATAGGAACATTAGTATAGTTTGCAGTAGAAATTATTTCTTTCTCAAAAAAAAAACACCATAGAAAAAGTTTTATAATTGATACAAAGAAGAAAATTTAAAGAAGCTGCTCACATGGCAATGGCAAACAATCCCATAAGCCAACCTAGTGTGACTATACATAATGTATGGAAACCACTAGTAAACTTTGCTCTTAGGAAAAAGTGAAGACTATTGCTCTTGGCAGGATGGCTTAGTTGATTAGAGTGTTACCTTAAAATTCAATACTCAAGAATCTAAAAATCCAGATCCAAATATCATGCTAGTGCTGATACTGGTTAGCCCAGCAACACCCGAAGAAGAGGGGCACATAATACCTCTCAAAATGTTGTGTATATACTAACCTGTTTGATGTGTTATTACTAACAGTTGAATGTATTTGGTATATTTAAATAAAGTTAAATTTTTCTAAAGACATTCAATACTCATATTAGATGATGGAAATAGGCCAATATAAAAATACAACCATAGAAGAAATTGTTAATAAAAATTGGCCTTCTAGTGATTATTCAAAGTATACAAAGTGGTATGTAGAGTGAGAATAAAGTGGTTGCTAATAAAAGTACATGCTGTTGAAAAATGTTTACTTATACTCAATAAGTAATATATATAACAAATAAAATTTATAAAACTTTTGTGAAAGCCTTTTGACAGAATTCAACATTCTATTACGTTTTGCTAATAATAATGCAAAAGATACTCACTTTTTAAAAAAATATGTGGATATAAAATAGTTTTCCTTAGATAAATTTAGAAGCCTATATGCAACTAAAACCATCAAAGACATCACCATGTAACTGATGTATTAACCACTTCATCGTCATCAAATAGGAATTTGCCAATGATTTCTAAAACTCATATCTGCAGTATTAATTAAAAGTTTAATAATTTTTAAATGTTTATATAAAATTAAAAAGTGAAAATAAATTTCCATTGAAAAAAAGCTATATGTTTTTTTCAGTTCATAAATAATTTGAGCACGAGAAATGACATAGATGGCGCACAATTCAAGAACCTTTAGCTCAAGCGTTTACTATTCTATCACTGCACCAAAGCATGAAACAAGGTCCAATTATTTTTTGAAGCTTTTTTTAAAAAAAAAAGATTTTTATTTTTAAAAAATGATTTTAAATAAAAATAAGTTTTTTTTTTTTTTTAAAATTACAACTTAAGTGTCATTTGTTTGCATAAAAATCTTAATTTTAAAAACCGATTCAACAACTATATAAACAACTAGCTTTTTTCAATAAACAAACTTCTTACCTGAGAATATTACTGTATAAAAATAAAAAAATTTTATATACATAAAAAAAAGTAATGATTTATTTTAAAGGGAAAATGTATATATGTACTTCTCTTTCAATAATAAGATTTAAATAGTAAAGTTCTAGAACAGGGATGGGCAATTGTTTTGGCCCAGGGGCCGCAGAGGTTGGCGGAGGGCCGCATCAGGGACCACTTTGTGGAAGCAAAGGTTAGCAGAGGGCCGCACCTTTTTTATGACACAATAAACACACTGCTTTATTCTCTGTATTACCAAAGAAATATTTGTTTGTCCATTCTTCATTAAACACATGACATTCATCACCGATTTACATTTTTTCGGAGGGTTCATGGTTACACTAAAGTTGGAAATGTATACATTTGCTAATGCAAAGACAAAATTAAAATTAACCAGATCAACTGAAAAAGCACTGCACATCATATCTATACTGCACATGGGTATTGGTGTGGCCATCCTAGTGGAAAATATGAGAGGAATCTTCGGTCACGCACAGGAAGGAAATCTCAGTTCAAGGCAGATTTTTCTGATTGCCTTGGTGGGCTGCATGTGGCCCTCAAGCCACTATTTGCCCACCCCTGTTTTAGAGTATTTGTGCTGATAAATTATTTAAACTATATTCCAAATTTTAAAGTTTGATTTTCAAAATTAATATATTAATAATATAACAAATAATATAGTCTCTTTATGTTCCCATTACATTTTAACAGTGTGCATTCTAGGGAAATTTTTAATCATAAAAAATCTTTTAATGGGCATAGCTATTAAATAGTAAGTCAACAAGTTAATTAAATCTGATATATTTTGTCTGTGTTGTCAAAACATTACATATATTCTCTTACATTTTAAACATACAAATGCAATAGTTGGAAAAATTGGGGCCAGACTAGGCTTAGTTTAATTCACCCTCACCATGAAAGATCATATTTATATATCTTTGTATTTATCTGTTAACTTTTCTTATTTGTAACACTGACCGAACAGACTTGGAGCCAGACCTGATTTTAGCTTGACCCTTCTGGGACACACAAATATAGTTATTCCCTCTTGTTGATCCTAGTGCCTTGTTACCAGGCTCTAAAATATAACTCTTATATATCTCAATTAATAACTATATTACTTATGTAACCCTTATAATTTATTTTATTTAATCATTGTATATTCCTGATACATTTTCCCTATGTTTGCATAATATGAATGTGAATAAAATTTGCTTTGAAAGTAAAATAATAATTAATGGTTTTTTTTTTTTTGAAAGTTTGGGTCACCTAAAACTCAGTACTTATAAATCTAAAGGTCTCAAGAACAATTCTCATGCTAGTGGTCAATCAGCAACATCTGAAGAAGATGAGGAAAACAAACTATATGAGTACAAAAGATAACAAAGTAAAAATAAATGTATTTCATTAAAATTACATAATAGAAATATCAGTTGAAATTTTGAAAGTAAAATTAGACATTTTAATTTAATGTCTGCGCTCTTTATTTCAGTAATATCTACCAAAGGAATGTACAAATTTTACATACAAGACATACACATAATTTTATATAAAAGTTTAATATTTAAAAGTTGTGTTATCCTGTAGTAATTTATAAATAAAATGGTTAGAATTGTTTAATTATGTTTGTGTTATTTAATTTGATATATCAATTACTATTTGTCAAATATTTGTAAGTTTACCATAAATATTAGAATAATAATATATTATTCATGGTGACATATGTCAAAATATGATAATTGCATAGGAATAATGAATATGTCTTTATAATAGTTTAAAAGATGTTTATGAATATATAAAAAAATTTAAATTGTAATAATTATAATTTAAAATTATTTCACTATTTGTAATTATACGTTAAATAGTACAATTGTTATTTTACTTTCTTCATAATTTTTAACACATAATTTTATCAAGTTTGATGAATATAAAAATGTAAAAATATATATATATTCCTTTTACTAATAAAAAAAATGAATATTTTATTATGAACTATTTAATCCAGGCCATAACAATTTAAATTCTACAAAAATAAATAAATAAATAAATAATACGATTATTAAAATATTTTAAAAATTATCTATCTATCTATGACTTAAAAATATCATTCACTTGGTGTTGTATTATTATTGTTTTTCATTAGATTTCTCCATATAGCACTTGTTTTCCTTACAGCTAGTTATCAATTATGTTTTTATTATGTACATAATTATACTTTAATTCAAGCTTTTGACAATAAATAGAAAGTGTAACCAGCCAGACAAATTCTCTCTGCATAGCAAAAATTAGCTAATTTTTAGTCACAAAGTATTAGTCAAGTGTTGATGGCCGAGTGGTTAGCACAGCTGCCTTACAAGCAGTTGTCCTGGTTCGCGGGTTCGCTTCCAGGTCGATGCTTTGACACATGAGAAAAAGTATACTATTAGCACCTGTTATACAACAAACTTAGCTGAAAGACTACTTGTTTTACTTTAAAATAATGAATTAATTATTTTTAGATAAAACAAATAGGTAATGCCTTTATTAAAAATAAAAGATGTTTTACAATGTCAGACAAGAAGCTAGTCACTATATTTGGCTTTGTTTTATGTAAATACATTACATTTTAAATACATGTTTCACTTTTAAAATATTACTATCTTTATTGTTATTTTAAATATATAGAAAAAATATGCTGTTGTTGGTAATCACTAATTGTTTTGCTACTAGGATGCAGTTGCTGATATTTATTTGTCTTTTTTGACACAATGAATACTGCAGAATCAGGTTGTTTCATTGATACAGGCATATCATTAAGTATTCAGTGTTTAAAAGCAGAATCTATCCCTCTCACAATTTATACAGGCCTTTTTTCTTAGATTTTAAATTGCCTTTCTGGCTTTTTGGAATGGTCTTGGCCATTCTGTTATTAACTACTTGTTATTTTCATGTAAAACAAGCAGCTTTTATGTGGCCAACATGCTTGCAACATGTACAAACTGTATACTGGTGTGGACCTTCAGTGTGTTCTTGTATCAGTTGATCACCTCTATAACAATGCTTTTCACCAATTGTTGTTGATTTATAGCAATGGCATTTACTGTCAGCTAGGTGCTGGACCAACCCAGTTTTCTGTTCAATGGTTCCTTCAATGGACTTACTTGACTAGCTATTGATTCTACTAAAGTTACTTGAGAGACAGTGAAATTATGTCATGATCCATTAAGAGCTTGACCCTCAGAATATGGTCTCTCATTCCACAAGTGAAACCATCTTGAGAATTTTATTCAGGAGGTCTTTGAGATTGCATTTTAAAGCTAGTTTTTTAAGGTAATAGCAAAATCTCTAGTCTTTTCCTTTTCCTCTTGTATACAAAAATTGAAATGATATCTCTGCATTATTGTTAGGGGGCTGGGAATGAACAAGTTACTTAGTAGAGACAATATCTTGTCAAAATCAATGTCATCTGGCCCTTAGGGGTTGTTTGGGCTTTAAAAACCTCATAAGTCCGAGATGCAATAATAGACATGAGCATATATAATTTTAATCAGGCCTTTGTGTTTGATTAGCCTATAAATAGAAGATTACTTAATCTTTACAGCTTAGCCAATTATGTGGATAGGCTGGATCTAATTCCTTAATTAAGATAATTTTAAATATTTTATCTTTTCCCTCTTTGTGCCATGAAAGAAAATAATAATAATTTTATTTGCGAGAGTAACCACTCAATTTGATTTTGAACCTTCATTTGAGAAGCTATTGTTTGCATACTTCAATCTTTAATTCAAGACAAAATGTAACAGCCCACTAAGGAGAGGTGGATTAATCACAAAATCTAACAACCCATGGATGCATGATTTTATTATTTTAAACTTTTCTTTCCCAACCATTGTAACATTGTTACTTAATGTTCAAGTCTTTTAACACATCTGCGAGGGCTCTGTGTCAAAGTATATCTCTAATGTGTAAGGAATTTATTAATTTATATTGGGTGGTACTCTATAATTTTACAAAATTTATATACACAAAAATCTGTATTCTAATTATTTAAGTGTTAGAAGTTTCTTGATGCTAAAGGTAATAACATTCATGAGGTTATCCATTGTTTTGAATCTTATTTATTCTCAAGCAAAAAATAAACATGTATGCTGACAAATAGTGAATGTTTATCTGGATTGGTTATGGGTGGTCTAAATGAAATCCCTAACCTAATGATAAAAAATTCAAATATATCTAGCCTTGTTTCAAATTCAGATCTTACATTTATGGTGGTAAACATTCTACTATTGCATTAAATGATAAATCAACTATTAGGATTTGTGTTCCATATTTAAAAGGAACTACAGACAGTATTGGACATATATTAAAATGCTATAATATAAATACAGAATTTTCTACTCATCAAAAGATCATCAATATAATAACCAAGCCTAAGGATTCAAACCATCTTGAATCTCATGATGTTTATCAAATCTCATGTGAAAATTATAAGGCTTCTTACATAGGTATGAGTAATCATTGCAACAGTGTTAGTACAGATGAGCATGCTAATGCAGTTAAACAACACTCATCATCATCAGCACTCTCACTCCATACTATGGATTCAGATCATAAAATTGATTTTTCTAGTACCAGGATCATATCCAGATGTGATAATCTCTACCAGTGCAAAATTAGAGAAGCCATGGAGCTACTTGAAAGGCCAGATTGTATCAATAAGTGAGATGATACAAGCAAACTTCCTCCTATTTGGGAAGATTTTTTTAAAAAACATTCTTAATTTAACATTTTTGCTATTGGTGGAACTTTAACATTTTTTTTTTTCAAATCAGTGATTGTAGTGCCTCTACAACCATCTTTCTACCTTTTATGACTCTGTGGATGACTTGTGTTACCAAGTCAAAACGTCAGCATATCAATATTTAAAATATTTTAACATGGATGAACCCGCAAAATATGTCTTATATATATATATCATCAACCATTATCAATCCACTGCAGGATAAAGTTCTCTCCAAGTTCAATCCATCTTCTCCAATCTTTAGCTTCTTTTCTACACATCACCCTGCACACTTTCTTATTTCATCCATCCATCTCACATGTGGTCTCTTTCTGGGTCTTTTACACACGCACACACACGCATATATATATATATAATACATAAATATATTTTAAACATAATAAAGTCATTTCCATGGAAACAACTAGAAATACATTTACCATATAATACTAAATCATCCATAAACTTTACTACTGTTACACAATGCTTTAATTACCACACTCTTTTACAGTTTACAGTTTCTATTGAAATACATTTACCAGTAATGTTTCTAGGAAAAATAAAGCTAAATCTTTTTACTCTAGTACTCAATAATAACTTTTAATCAGAAATAAAAAGGTTTGTTTTATTTTTAATTCATGTTATTATGTAAATTTTAAACCCTATTTTTATAAGACTGAAGATCTACAAAACTTTCACTTACTAACATCCTGTGAATAATAATTTATCTTCCCAGAAAGGTGAATATTTTCATGTATTTATTATGATGCAAACAAAATAAAGTGTGAAGTCATCGTTATGTTAACAACAGAGAATATATTTAGCAGTGATGTTGCCAGGGAAACCAACAATTATCACTGAGAGATCTAAGGCTAAAACACTTTTTAATATTCAATAATAGCTTCTTTTGTCTTCACTTTAATTAGAAGTAGTACAAGTTGTTATATGAATTTTAAACAAAGATAGCTATTTTTATATGAATGAGGACATTCCAACTTAGATTAGAAATAAAATGCAAGATGAAAAAGTTAATATTGTGTATGAGAGTAAAAAATAGTTCAATCTCTGTACTACCAGTGGTGATTGATAGTTTCCTTAGCAACATCACTGCTAAACATATTTCTAATTACTTACAAAAAAATGACCCCACACTTTACTTTGTATATATCATAATAAATCTATGAAAATATTTAGCCTAACATATAAATAGTAGGTATACTTAAAACTCTCACACCATCACACAATTTTGAAACATATGAAAAAAGACACTTGGATTTTTAAGTATATCTAAAAAAAATGTTATACTTGAAAAATAAGAGATAAAGTGAATGAACCCGATTATTTATTCTTAATTAAAAATATTTATTAACTGAGATTTAAAGTTTATTCCTGGAATACTGATAATTTAGTTTTAATAAATAAAATAGTTATAATCATTAATATATTTATCTGAAGTCATTAGAATCAAAGTTGTGAGTATAATTGATTAGTTAGAGGGTGAGATAAGGATAAAAAATATCCAAACTGTCACTTACTAGGAAATGGGGGATTTGGTGGATTCTGCTGTTTTCATTATTTCTGGATGAGTGCTGTGGGAAGGGTTTTGAGTTAAAACTTTTCCTAACAATGATATCAAAATTGGTAAGCATCTCTTACATTTCAATTTATTGGCTGATATAATTACCTTTATCAAAGAATAATTATCTTCTATATTATTAGCAGTTTAGCATAAAATGCGTTTTATTTATATGTAATATTGAAATATAAGTATAATGTATATACTTAACCAAGATGTAATTAAAAGGGATTTGAACCCAGACTTTCAAGGTCTCTACAGTCATCCATTCTATCCAATATAACTAATACACATGACCACATACATGTGAAAAGATAAATTATCTCCAATATATGCATTTCATGTTGGACTAGCACTCATCATTTGGTCTGGATCTCAGTTTTATATTAAGATAGCAAATCTAATTTGTACATATATAATTATTTACATGAGTAATTCTAAGATTGGTAGATTTTATGTATTAAAATAGTAAACTAAAGCTGAAGTTAACATAAACCTCTAGCGAGCTATATATAAACTGATACGAATTCATCAATAAATGAAAAACTATAGAATGAGCCCACTTGTATTTTAACTCAAATACTATTACTGTAAAAGTTTAGAAAATCTAAATGATGTATAAAGAAATAATATTACTTCATATATATATATATTGTAATGTTTTTATCAGTGAATTTCTCATCTCAACTTCGTCATATTACAATCATTCAGTGCAGAAAGTCAGATCAGCCTCATCATTATGTATGCATTTTAGGAACAACCTTTATTCTTCTGGTGAGCTAGAGATATCACTCACATAAATTTTCACATTCAGATTAATATCATGATACATTTAACAATCTCATGGAAGTAAAAAACTAGTTTCTATTCACTTTTAACACTTTGTGAATTTTTACCAGAATTTATGTTTTTTTTATTTGTTTATTTTAGTTGATAATTTAATAATATATTACGTGAATAAAAGGCTGTCTGTATATATTTTTTGTTTAAGTGTTATATGACAGAATTATTTAAGCTTTTCGTATATTCAAATTGTCTGGCAATATTTTTATAAATTCATTTTAGTTCTCAAAATTTATTAAAGACTCAAAATTTAGATTTTAAATATTAAATTGTCTGTATTATTATAAATGTAAAGTGGATGCCATGTTGAATGATGATATGTATGTGTGGAAGTGTGGGTGCATGTAAAATGTAATAATCCCTTCGATAATAGATATGATCTTCCTGTTGCTGAAATTTAGAGATGGGGATAAGTGAAACCAGCCAAACTTTTACTTCAGTGCTAAAATTGGGACAATTCTATATTCTTCATAGGGATTAAATTTTCTGAAAACTGATATTGAGAGCAGCTTTTTAATTTCTCCTATTTAAAATAAAATCAATAATATTGAAGAAAATTAGATTAGCATGAAAGGCTTGAGAGAACATCACAACTGGCTGTGACACGTATATGAATTAAAATTACAGAATAATAAAAAATCTATATTTTCAAATAAACTACTGCTGCTAGGTTGCGCAAAGAATCAGGATATAATTTATTAAAATTTAGCTAAAAATAATGAACTGACAGGCGTGTTTATAAATTTTAAGAAATTGCAATTTATGCATGAGTGAACGTGTGTAAATTAAATGTTTAGGATTGTCCATTCAATGTTTAAAATATCCCCAAGTTATATACATACACATGTGTATTGAAAACATCGCTAAAACATTGAACACAAATATATGCATTATTATACATTATATAGTTCGATAATATATGCAGTTTTTGATTCTGTTACTTATACTTATCAACTGTTTTTATTTCCTATTTTCAGTGTCTCAACCTACTTAAACAAATATCATCTTAATAATAACCGTATCATGCATATATAAAATCATTACAAACTGCAAACAATACATATAATAATTAAATTTGTGAATCGTTAATTTTTATTTAAGCTTTCACTTCCAGTACTTAACATTTGCCCATATATAAGCACTTGGGTCGGAAAGAATAAGTGGATTCATTTTATTCTTTCCTAAATTCTATATCTTGTGTTGGGAGTTAAAGTATTCATTTATTATTAACACTCATAAAAAGTGTATGGACAATAGCTTGAAAGGCTGATCTTTATTGTATTACAATTTATAAACATGCACTATATAAAATAAATGCTTATTTATATATGTTTAAGTTTCATTTGAGAATGACGTTTAGTAAATTCTAGATAATTTCATCGATGTCATTCATTCATACATCGTAAACAGTAATTAAAAGTGAGTGGTCTATCCTCACACTTTCACTTCCAGTACTTAAGATGTGCCCATATATAAGCATTTGGGTTGGAAAGAATAGGTGGATTCATTTTATTCTTTCCTAAATACTATATCTTGTGTTGGGAGTTAAAGTATTCATTTATTATTAACACTCTTAAAAAACGCATGCACAATAGCTTGACAAGGCTGATCTTTAATGTATTATAATTAATAATTGAAAAAGCATTTTAAGTTACTGTAATATAATCTTTTTCAACTGCTTTTACTTTTAAAATCAATATGCATAATGCAGTTATTTAATGTTATAAATTAAAAGTTATTGTCCAGTGAATATATTTAGTTGTAAAAAAATAGATAAAGACATCTTAAAAATATAGAAAAATATCTGGAGAGTTATATCTGATATTCATGGTGTTAAAGTTTCATTGTTGTTTCCCATATGCAACAACTTACTCTATAATAGATATTCAACCTTCCACATAGTTGTATTAGTTATTTATCTTACAATCATATGACAAATCAACTGACTTTGATGTCAAAGCATGAGCGTTGTTACTGGTTTTTCTATAAATTATTCAAGATGGAGTCAAAAATTAATTTTATTAAATAAACTTGATCAAAAAATTTCAACATCAAAATATATAAAAAATATACAGGCAAAACTCCCCATACATTAGTGCCACCCTGTGCCAAAACAGAGCAATCAGTGGATGCTAGAAGGCTTATGCATAAAATCCTCATCTAGTGCCTACTCATCCAATATCCCCAGACTAGTTTCTGGATTGTGGTCATCATCAGTGAGGAGCCTTGGATCTGAGAGCACTGCACCTAGATCTTAGGATATAATGCAACTCTCCAGAAGCCACAAGCCAGAAACTAGTCTGGGGATATTGAAAGAGTAGGCACTAGATGGGGATTTTATGCATAAGTCTTCTGGCATCCATTGATTACTCTGGTTGGCACAGGGTGGCACTACTGTATGGAGAGTTTTGCCTGTTTAATAACAGTTATGTGCTAGCATAAGAAATGGTGATCATGTGATATATAAAAAATAGATGAATTCATCTTGAAAGTATATAAAAAAATTCTGGAGAAATATTAGGTCCCATCATTGTGTGTTAAATATTTGCTATTTGCCCATCACACAAATAAATCAACATAATTTTACTTTACAGTAGGAATACATTTCAGATAACAATATTTGCAACTATCTTGGAGGGAATCCAATCTCTTATGTAAATAGAAAATGCAAATATTTTCATGCAAAAAAAAAATTCTTGCATTGATTGTAAAAATAAGAACTGACCATTTTCTGATCCTAGTCTTCACGACTTTATGGGAGGTGTCAAAATTTAATAGGTCATTTTTCATTCGATTACAAATAGTCAATTTAATACAGCTTCAGTATTCTTTGACCATGAAAAAACTTGTAATTATAAGTTTACATTTAATAGTAATGAAATAAAAATATTAATGGAAGAAAGAAATCATAAAAAGAGGAAAATTAAAGAGGCACTATTAATTGATAAATATAAGAATGATGTTATTAATAGGCAAGTTGCGAATACTGCCATACACAGCTTATGGAAATATAAGTAACATTAAGTTTAAAAAATTTGAAATTCAGTTAAAGCTGATGAGGATTACCATGTAATCGAAAGTGCTACAAAAGAATTTAGACTATAACATTGCTTTTACCATTAATTAATTAATTTATTTATTTATATATATTTTATAATGGGTATTGTATTTTATATATATAATAACGAAAATTAATTGTGTTTATTGGAATATGGCATTAAATGCCTTAATCTAATGGTACTGTAAGAATAAAAATGTCATAAAACAAAAAAAAAAATGTTATTGAGGGATTAAAGCAATTTGAAGTATAAGTAAAAATCATTAGAAAGAATTGTTTTATTGTAGAATGAAATATAAAAATAAGATTATTAACACCATTCACATTTTGCTCTATATAGAGTATTAGAATGATGGATTTAAGAATGAAATACCGGCTAATTCCTAGCTGAATAAAGACAAACTCAACAAAGTCATGTTGATTGAAATGTACTCAGTCTTCCATTTAGGTATTTGAATATTATATTGCCATTTAAAAAATATAATATATTTTCTTTTTACTATTTAATTTAACACGTATTTTATAAATGTAGAGACTATCTTGACAATAATCTTAATAAAGCTTTTCCCTTTCAGTTGAGACTTGATTGGCAACCAATGTATTAAATTAATGTTAATAATACTAAAAAATGGACATGTAGCTATTTTGATAAGATAAAAAGAAAAGCTATATCTCATTATCTCAGATGACACAAAGCTTTTCTGCTGCAACACACTAATGTAATGCACTATGGCTTCTCTTTTCTAGGAGTCAGGAATCTCTCAGCCATTATACCCAGAGAAACCTGCTATTTATTCTACTATAACTCTACCATCTATTGGAAACTTTAATAGTCAATAGATGTTAGATATAGTGATTATAAAGTCCCTATCCAATGGCATTTTATCCACATTTATAGTCGAATACTTGAATGCGGATGAAATATTTTTCATATCTCATCATGATTGGAAAAAAATGGCATCCTAAATTTCTTTATTTTGAACCCTTATAATGCATCATCTTTTATAATAATGATGAACAAAGTTTATAAGATATTTATAAGTCTAATAATAAATGTATCTTCTAGTTATATGAGCACAACTTTGTATTAAAAAATCAAATGAATAATCATTAAACTAATGCGAAACTTGGATTTATGGATAAATATATATTTTATTAAAAAATTAATAAACGATAGCTAAGATTGCGGAAGATTAATAACAATTTTCTTTAAAAAGAATAATTAATTTATTATAATACAAAGAGAGGTGAGAAACGAAATAAAATATTAATCATAGTTTCAAAGTTTATATTCAATAATTTAGAATAAGTTAACTCTGAAAAAGTTAAAAATTCTGAAGGAGTAAAACAAAAAGAACGAAAAACCAATGAATAACCTAGAGAGCCATTTTAATATTTAAGTTGGAGCAAAACACACACACAATAGAAAAACAAAAAAAAAACTTCACATCATAAAATATTTAATAATATTAAAACGGTAAAATCAATAATAATCTTTTAAAAAAAGTCAAATATTTCCCCAAGAAAAAATAAAAAAGACAAAATTGTAGTTAGAAATATTAATAACCTATAAATGATATATAAAAATCAGATAATAATGGATAATTAGAATTATATGTAATAAATATTGAAATTGCAGTATAATAAAATATGAGTAAAAACAATATATATATAATATCATTAATCACATTTAAATTCTATTATGGTATATATAGAGTAAAATAATTTTTAAATACCCCACTTAATTCAAAGACCTTTTTATTAGAACCCCTCCTGAAAGAGAAATATTAAAGAAAAAGACATCATTGACCAAGGTTTCCAATTATCAGGTGGTGTGCATTTGAATATTTTTTCATTTTTTGTTCTCTAGAAAATAATATCCAAATGCCCATTTATCAATCTAGATTGGATAGTTATCGGAAATCCAAAATGATGACCTCATTTCAAGCACAATCACTAGCATAAAACTTTCAGAGCATTTAAAATGTAATTTAAAAACAAGGGGTCTATTTAAACACACCATTAAATATAATACCCATTTTTCTCAAGAGTACA
Source organism: Epiperipatus broadwayi (assembly GCA_028023455.1). Classification (NCBI taxonomy): domain Eukaryota; kingdom Metazoa; phylum Onychophora; class Udeonychophora; order Euonychophora; family Peripatidae; genus Epiperipatus; species Epiperipatus broadwayi. The sequence goes on along the minus strand of JAQFVV010006394.1, from coordinate 1,516,946 downwards.
TTATAAAACAGCAGACATTTGAAGAAATCATGTACTTCAAAATTCATACCTTCAAAATCTCTTAATCAACTTACTGTTTTATCTTAGATGAAAATCAAATGCATGGTATGTCTTAGCAAATGACTTGCAACTTAGCACACTTGAAAAACATTGATCAAAGGATTTTTGCAAGAATCATGTTAAGAAAACTGTAAGAACCTATTCTTACCAAACCTACTATATCACATTATTAAAACAGGCAAAACTCACTATACGTATTTCCACACACCGCAAGCTAGAGTAATCAATGGATGCCAGAAGACTTGTGCATAAAATCACCATCTAGTGCCTACTCATCCAATATCTCCAGACTAGTTTCTGGCTTGTGGCCTTCATCAGTGGAAATATTGGATCAGTAGGCACTAGATAGGGATTTTATGCACAAGCCTTCTGGCATCCATTGATTACTCTAGCTTGCTGTGTGTGGCAATACGTATAGTGAGTTTTGCCTGTTTTAACAACAGTTATACACAAGCATAAGAGGTGGTGGTCATGTGATATTTATTGGCTTATATCACATTATGTAATAAATGCTTAAACATCCTTTTTAAGACATTCTTTTACTATAAGAATCACTCTTGATTGCAAAGCCAATTGAGTATACAAATTATATTGTATGTCAAATTGCTTTTATATCTATGTTTAATCTAGTTCGGCAAACTGTCAATTTTTACCAGAACCCTAGCACTCTGTAACTGCAATCTAGAACTATTTCAATATTTGAGAAATTAAACTAAAGAATATATATATATATATATATATATATTCTTTAGTTTATATATATATATATATATATATATATATACAGTTTCAAATTCATTTGGGGTATTCTACAAAGTTCAGTACTTACATTCATGATATTTGGATTTATGTAGATCCAATAACTAGTTAAACAACTAAACCAAAACAGGTTATTTTCTTGTGCATCTTCAAGACAAAGACTTCATTGATGAGGTCCTTATAATCATCATAGGACTTAGTGACATCCTGTGAATTGTGATTTAAACAATCCTAAACAATGATTACATCCAAAATATATAGTTTACTTCTAATACACTTTAAACGTATAAAGAGAAAGTACATAAAGATTATCGCAAGTAACAAAGTTTAGCTTAGTGCTTTCAGAGTATGTTTACTTCATATTCATAGACATTATTATGTGTTAAATGTAATGAATACAAATTTATGCAAATCATTATCCCGTCCATTTTTTAGATATTGTAAAGCAGGCATCCCTTTGATTGATGGTGTTTGGAATGTCCACAATGAAATGCGCCTCTTTTATTTTTCTTTTGGTATCATTTCTTTCTTTGCAATCAATTTCAGCACTAGAAGGTTCAAATTTATTATTAAATGCTTTTTAACATTCTGCTACTATTGAATTGCCTTCATTTTTGTTTACTACTCTGTTGTACATATATATGTGTTGTCCTACTCTATTGTTTACTGTGCTCCAAGTTTTACCATAATATGTATCTTTACAGCCAGTTTGAGGGCAGATAATCTTATATACAATGTGGGAGGCTTGGTCTGACTCTATTTTGTCCTTTGTGTTGTTGATAATTCTATTTGTGTTTGGTGGAATTCTGAAGCCTATTTTACATTCATTAGATAAGTTTTTCACTAAATGTTTGGCCACTTTGGGAATATAAGGCAAACTTAAATGTGTTTTGTCTTTATTGGGATGCTCCTGGGTTAACTTTCTATAGAAAAGCTCAATCCTATTGGCTATAGCTTTGTAGGTGTATCCTATTTTTTATTAAGTCTCTAATATAATAAGTGATGTTAAAACTTACATAATGATTCCTAAATAAGAAAGCTGAAAGTTCTGTCAATTTGTGACACTTAGGTGATTTGAGTGTGGGTGTGTGTAACCCCTTATTTGCAATGTTTTTATTATCATACTGTAATTAAGGCTTGTTGTTTCCCTTTGTATATTTAATCTAGATATTTCAACTCATGCTGTTCATTTTCCCATGAATAGTTTAAGGTTAAGTATGTGTGTGCTTGCAGATCCTTCTGAACGCTTTTAATTAGGTTATCAGGTGCTGCAAAGAATAAATTGTCTACATATGTTGTGTATATTATTATAGATAGTACAGCATAGCACTTAGGAAGAACTTGTTGCTCAAAACAGTTTAAGAAAGTATTTGATACAATCCCACTAATTGGAAGTCCCATAGGCCAACCATCGATCATTTTAAACCATTTCCCCTCAAATATTGCCACAATCGAGCCATTTTAAGAATTCTACAATAAAGTCAACATGTCCAATCAGACAATTTTTGTTTAATAATTCCTCCCTAGTTATACAGATAGATAGCTTCCAATTTATCGATCCATATAATTCAGTTGTCTAATGCGGCAATTTTAAAATCTGTATTTATTTCAGTTCCTCTAATTTCTTGACAAATTCAAATGAAGATCTAATGTGTATACACCAAAACCAATGCTATCGACTAACCATTGGTTTACTAATTTAGCTGTGTTAAAATAAAGGACTCTGCCAAAATCCAATATAAGTCTTAAAGGCACTTTTGGGTTAGTGAACATTATTGGCTGTATAGTAGCAGAAGGGTACACTTAGAAATATATACTTTACCAAATCTTGCATGTGCAATTTGTCTGCAGGCCATAAATTACAATTATTTTTAAGGCAAGTCCTTCATTCTATCTAATCAACCTACGTAATACACAATTAAGTCCTCACATAAATCATCTTATTGTGAACAAACTTAGTGAAAAATAAAAATATTTTGTCCACAGTTGCCTTACCCTATTATGAATATTTGTAAAGTTAATGCTATACTAATTTTGCCATTTGCATTTCATAGTCCATCATTACGGATTTGTATCATTATTATTAAGAATCTTATGTATATAATTAAAGCATACGAGTTTTTATTTGTAAATATGTCAGTATTTATAAATATAATGTTTATTAATAAATAAAACATATATCAAGCACTAGAATTCACTGCACACACACACACACACACATATATATATGCCTTGACAACAGGTTGAGATTGTTGATTGTTATTGAAATTGGGATTGTCTAAGTGTTGACTAATTTTAATGATTATATATATATGTTGATACGAAGATTTTCATGGGTTGCAGGTATAAAAGACAAATTTTGCGGGTTCATCCATGTTAAAATATTTTAAATATTGATATAGTGACGTTTTAACTTGGTAACACAAGTCATCCACTAGGTAATAAAAAGTAGAAAGATGGTTGTAGAGGCGCTACAATCACTGTTTTGAAAAAAACGTTAAAGTTCCACCAATAGCAAAAATGTCTTTCTACTTTTTATTACTCAGTGGATGACTTGTGTTACCAAGTCAAAACATCAGTATATCAATATTTAAAATATTTTAACATGGATGAACCCACAAAAATATGTCTTTTATATATATATAGTAAAATCACTAATTCCCAACAAGTAGATAAAAATTCAGCACCACTTCCTGTGAAACAAACACAAAGTCTGAATATAACATTACAGATAAAAGATAGTTTTCTCCCCACAGGCACCACTGCTGAATATGATCTATTCATTAAATATGAACAAAGTGATTATACAGAAAGTGGCTTATTGGTTTTTATGCTGAGTTTGGGAAAAGATAAGGGGGTTTTAGATCTAAAGGTCATGGAGTTGACAAAGATTATGTTGTGGAAATGGGGATTCAGTGTAGAAAAGAATATGGGAAAACTTGGGGTGGGGAATGAAAAGGGGTTCAAAGTGGCTAACAGGTTTCTCATGGCATAGTTGCTAAGAGATTCCTGACTCCATATAAAAAGACACAGTGCATCACATCATATCACACTAGAAAGTAGGGGTTAATTATATTCAATTATCAGTTATTGTTAAGCAATTTATTTATTTCATATATATATATATATATATTTTTTATTTTTTACATATATATATATATATATCAGTGACGAAGTGTGACTTTTTTAGGAACAGCAGCACACTACATCTTTTTTTTAATAATGTTTTTATTTTATTTGCCACAACAATTTTCACATATTTAAAAGATCATGTATAATTTAAAATGTGATTTAGTTTAAATTATAAATCAATTTTATATTTTATTGGGCTTAGATCGCATATATATATTGAACTGGATCAATATCCGATTCAAGAATTTTACTGCCAAAATTAAAAACTTAATTTTGTTAAATCTTATCTAATGTTAAATTTTTTAATTATTATTTAAAAACAGTACATGTATTAAAACACCTACTCGTTTATATTTAAAATAGATCGTTTTAATGTTTTTAAAATAGTTTTCTTATACCGCTTGTTTTTACTTTTTTTTAAATCAATTTGATTTACAGACAAGCTGGCTAGCTAATTACATTCCTGTTGCTTTTATTTTAACCATTGTAAAATCATTCTAAAAAGCGGAGATTTGATTTGTGTTGCTTTTGTTTCAATAAACCCTGGGTAGAATTTGTAGATAAGATTGAGCTGGAGATTAATATTTGCCCTGCCTTAGGTGTAGAATTCAACAATAAGGCTAGCTTTCATGGGAAATCGAGTGGAGGTATAAATAACACCAAAAATTTCATGAGTCTAGTCTAGTCTATTATATCCTAGAGAGATTAAGTCAGCACTTCATCAAAGCGATTCATTCAGTTCCAATATTCATTCGGATTAACCTCTTCAATGTTTGTACCATTAGCAGTTTGAACAATTAATCTTAAAAAGCAAAATTTGCAGTTACTAATACAATTTTGCTTTCTCCGTGATGTCAAAATATACTGTTTTATGTTTTATAACCAACAAAATGTTGTGCTAGTTTAACTCAAAAGGATGGACCCATGCCTGCCAACTCTCCTTCAATCCTGCCATGAACACCTAAAATAATAAAGACCACCCTGCCTCTATCTTGCTGCTGTCAAAGGACCTGAAAACAGACTATAATAATAGTGCACTCTCTATGTGAACTGTGTTTGACCGTAAGATAACTATTTTCTTTTATTCTTCCAGGGTAAATTTCTTTTCATTAAATCTCCACTCAATCTAATTATAAATCTGTATTCCTAAGTAATATTTAGCCTCATACTTAATATTTATTGTGTTTTCCTGTATTTTGTAGTGTGTCTTGGAATCTTAGTTTTAAGATTCCAAGTTTGCTTTCAATTTTTGTTTATTGGAGAGTGACGTGTGAGTTTTTATATTTTTATGCCTAAAACCTTTTTATAAATGCTTTGGTAGTCAGGTATATTTTAAATGCTTACCTGTAATTATTTTAGTAGCTAATAATTATTTTTAAATTATGTGTTTGCACTTTTGTGAACCACCATTATCTTTTGGCTGGCAACTTTATTTTTTTTTACTAGTCTTCCGCAAGTAGGGATTTCATTTCTTCATTTCTTGTGTTTTTAAAGTGGAAACTAGAATTGTTTTTCTTTGTAATTTTATAAGTCGCCAGCAGAAAGATAATATTTATCCCTTTGTAAATTACAGGTGAGTGAGACTTTCGTTCTGCTAAAGTATTTTAAGCTTTTATATTTTCGTACTCATGTGCACTCTCCGATAGATTTATTTTGTATTTACGTGTAGCTTAATTTATCAGCGCGTGTACTCAGAACTTGTGTCCTAAATGTATTTCTTAATTATAATTAATTGTAATTAATTTTCTTTAATTGCTGGGGCAGACATAACTGGTTTTCTAATGATTTACTTGTCTCTTATTGAGACCTTTAATTATGATTCTTAGAGTAATTTTTGCCATTTGTTTGGTTGGTATTTGCCAGAATTAATTGTTTTCCTTTCATTTTCAATCATATTTTTCAGTTGTTCTTGGGGTAAATCAATCACCTTTATTTTATACATAATAATAGGTGCAGCTTCTACTGACATATGACATTCGGGGTCCAACCCATTTTTTGGACCTCAGAAAGTTCGCTGGCGCTGGTTTTCATTGATTTATTTCAAGAATGTATTGTTTAAATATCTGAATGGGAAAGCCAATGTTTGGTTGAATCCTCTGCTGAATGAAATTTGCTTCCTCCCTTTATAATTCGTTATTGGAAGATCAGTTGGTCTGCCAGAGCTTTGCGTTTAGTCTTTCTGGTACACACCTGAGCTAACCCTATTTACTGGGTCATAAACTTATACTCCCAATTTATTTTCTCTTAAATAAAATATTTTAAATATGTTTAAACTTAATTTGGCTGATATTTGTCTTAGTGTTTTTGTTGCTCAATTGTCTAAACAATTTTAAGATCTCTTGTTTCTCCCTGAGTTTAGTCAGTGTAAACCATCATCATCATCTTTTTTGATCACAGTAAATAAATTTTCCAGATAAGTAGTGGTCTGGTGGCGCCCTCTGTATCAGAATGGATTGAATCTCCGATACATAGGATAGTAATTTTTAGCGCAGCCAACGTAGGGCTTCGAGTTTTAAATCCCGTGTGAGATTTTGTTTAGACAATTGAGAAAGATTTCAGGTGTAAGAGGCAAGATTTAGTAGGTGGGGTCAGTTTTGATAATTATTGCAGGTTTTGTTGGAGCAAGTTTGGTAGAAAGGGGTTCATCTTCTTTTTAATATGAAATAATTATAAACAGTAAAAAACGTATTTTCTAAAAAGTCTGTCGGAGTTGATTTTTTTGAAGAGTTAAATATAGTTTGTCTTTGTCATGAAATAATTTACAGAAAATCAGGTAAGAGTCTTTGAGTGAAACTAAAAATAAATTGGTTTTAATAAATGTTTGTTTTAAATATGAATTTGAAAAGAAGAAGAGAGTTAAAAAAGAATAAGAAATATGATTTTGAAGTAGAAATAGAAGCCATATATAGAAGGATCTTAGGTCAAACATTCAAAACATTCGTAGATGATAAATTCTTTCCATATATTAATGCTGATACTGTGAGTAATAAAATGGGACACTTAGTAGAAAGGTGTTTTACTAGGTCTAAAGGCTTTCAGACAGATGAGATAGGAAACAAAATAGAATGTGAAAGAAACAAGAGAAAATTTTATAAGCCAAGGAAAGACAAGTGGAGGAAAGTAGGTCATTTCAGTAAGTTCGTAGAAAAAGTAAAAAAACCGCCGGACAAAAGTTAAGGGTTCAACTTTTAGTAATCGGAGGATTGTTTAAAAAAAAAAAAAATTTTGTTAATGATTTATGAGAATGGAGAAATGTTTAAAATGAAACATTATTTTGTTTTTCATGAGTGTGAAGCAAATGTTCAGCCAAATTTCTAGGTATAGTTTTTAAAATGTTTATAGTTTTAAAAAAAAAAGTTACAAGAATGTTTTTTTTTATTTTTTGATCACATCTTCAGACAGTTGAATCGGATCAATGTCCGATTCAAGGATTTTACTGCCAAAATTAAAAACTTAATTTTGTTAAATCTTATCTAATGTTAATTTTTTTAATTATTATTTAAAAAGAGTATGTGTATTAAAACACCTACTCATTTATATTTAAAATAGATCATTTTAATGTTTTTAAAATTGTTTTTAAATTGTTTTCTTATACCGCTTGTTTTTACTTTTTTTAAATCAATTTGATTTACAGACAAGCTGGCTGGCTAATTACATTCCTATTGCTTTTATTTTAACCATTGTAAAATCATTCTAAAAAGCAGAGATTTGATTTGTGTTGCTTTTGTTTCAATAAACCCTGGGTAGAATTCTTAGATTAGATTGAGCTGGAGATTAATATTTGCCCTGCTTTAGGCATAGAATTCAACAACAAGGCTAGTTTTCATGGGAAATCAAGTGGAGGTATAAATAACATCAAAAATTTAATGAGTCTAGTCTAGTCTATTCTATCCTAGAGAGATTAAGTCAGCACTTCGTCAAAGTGAATCGTTCAGTTCTAATATTCATTCGGATTCACTTCTTCAATGTTTGTACCATTAGCAGTTTGGACATTTAATCTTTAAAAGCAAAATTTGCAGTTACTAAAACAATTTTGCTTTCTCTATGATGTCAAAATATACTGCTATACGTTTTATAATCAACAAAATGTTGTGCTAGTTTAACTCAAAAGACGGACCCATGCCTGCCAAATCTTCTTCAATTCTGCTATGAACACCTAAAATAAACAAGACCCCACTGCCTCTACCTTGCCGCTGTCAAAGGACCTGAAAACAGATTAAAATAATAGTGTGCACTCTACGCGAACTGTGTTTGACCGTAAGATAACTATTTTCTTTTATTCTTCCAGGGTAAATTTCTTTTCATTAAATCTCCACTTAATCTAATTATAAATCTGTATTCCTAAGTAATATTTAGCCTCATACTTAATATTTATTGTGTTTTCCTGTATTTTGTAGTGTGTCTTGGAATCTTAGTTTTAAGATTCCAAGTTTGCTTTCAATTTTTGTTTATTGGAGAGTGACGTGTGAGTTTTTATATTTTTATGTCTAAAACCTTTTTATAAATCTTTGGCAGTTGGGTATATTTTAAATGCTTACCTGTAATTATTTTAGTAGCTAATAATTACTTTTAAATTATGTGTTTGTGCTTTTGCGAACCACGAAAATCTTTTGACTGACGACTTTATTTTTTTTTACTAGTCTTCTGCAAGTAGGGATTTCGTTGCTTCGTTTCTTGTGTTCCTAAAGCGGAAACTAGAATTGTTTTTCTTTGTAATTTTATAAGCCACCAGCAGGAAGATAATATTTATCCCTTTGTAAATTACAGGTGAGTGAGACTTTCGTTCTGCTAAAGTATTTTAAGCTTTTATATTTTCGTACTCATGTGAACTCTCCGATAGATTTATTTTGTATTTACGTGTAGCTTAATTTATCAGCACATGTACTCAGAACTTGTGTCCTAAATGTATTTCTTAATTATAGTTAATTGTAATTAATTTTCTTTAATTCCTGGGGTAGACATAACTGTTTTTCAGATGATTTACTTGTCTCTTACTGAGACCTTTAATTATGATTCTTAGAGTAATTTTCGCCAATTGTTTGGTTGGGATTCACCAGAATTAATTGTTTTCCTTTCATTTTCAATCATATTTTTCAGTTGTTCTTGAGGTAAATCAATCACCTTTATTTTAAACATAATAATAGGTGCAGCTTCTACAGACATATGACATTCGGGGTCCAACACATTTTTCGGACCTCAGAAAGCTCACCGGCGCTGGTTTTCATTGATTTATTTTAAGAATGTATTGTTTAAATATCTGAATGTGAAAGCCAATGTTTGGGTGAATCCTCTGCTGAATGAAATTTGGTTCCTTCTTTTATAATTCATTATTGGAAGATCATTCGGTCTGCCAGAGCTTAGCGTTTATTCTTTCTGGTACACGCCTAAGCTAACCCTATTTACTGTGTCATAAACTTATAATCCCAATTTATTTTCTCTTAAATAAAATATTTTAAATATGTTTAAACTTAATTTGGCTTTACATTTGTCTTAGTGTTTTTGTTGCTCAATTGTTTAAACAATTTTAAGATCTCTCATTTCTTCCTGAGTTTACTCGGCGCAAACCATCATCATCATTTTTTCTGATCACAGTAAATAAATTTTCCATGTGATGTGATGTGATGTATTATGGCTTCTCCTTAAACGATCTCAGAAATTATGCCCAGATAAACCTGTTAGCCACTTTCCCCACTCTAAATTTACCCATAATCTGCTCTATCCCATTTCCACAACATAATTTTTGTTAACTCTATAACCTTTATATCTAAATCCCCTTTATCTTTTCTCAAACCCAGCATAAAAACCAATAATTCACTTTCTGTATAATCACTCTTTTCATATTTATTTTTCCACAACTTCATTATATGTACCCTTTCTGTTTTCAAACATTTGCATTCAATTAACAAATGCCTAATATTTTCAATTCCTTCCTTACATAATTTACAAAATAAATCACCCATATTTTTCCATTTACATGTATATTCTTTTGTAGCTAAAGATCCCATTCGAGCCTTAAACAATAAACTACTTTCCTTATTATTATCATATATTAACTCACACCTAATATTCTGTTTATTTCTATATATATTTAAACTCTTTTTACTCTCCATACTATTTCTCCATCTCTCTAACTCCCTAGTCTTTATTAATAAATTTATTCTTTTATCCCATTCCTTACTACTATAACACTCAATAATCCTCTTAACACAATCATCCCATCTTTTGTACAAATATACTGATATAAATTCTTTATCCAAATCTTTTGCATACCGCATTACCTTTCTCACCCATCTTGTTACCTGCCCTTTACTCATAACCCAATTAAATACTATTTTAGCTATTCTTTTATTATCCATAAACTGCAATCTATCAAACATTTTCATTTTACTTTTTTGCATCTCTCATATGAAAACTTGACCATCCCATTTCACCATGGAATTGCCTCCCTTGCTGTCCATACTTCTGCATCCAATGCAATGTCTTCCTACTTCCCTTTGAGCTTTTTCTAAATAATCTAATATCTTTTTACTAACATATAATGCATCATTACCATATGTTAACCCTGCTACTGCAACTCCTTTCCATATAATTCTAGCTACATCATATTTATTATATGAAAATACTGTTAATTTCTTTATCAATCCCTTTCTTTTCTTTGCTTCATTTATCAATTTTTTCTCCCATTCATCCAAATAATTTTTATTCCCAAGTAACTATATCTATTCACCACACTTAACTTAATATCTCCCAATAAAAATTCTACATCTTCTCTTTCCTCAGTATTAACCATCATTATATTTGATTTTTCTTCACTAAATTTAATCCTCATCTCTTTACCCACCCTTGCACATGTCCTCAACATAACTTCCATATCTTCTCTTTTTTCTGCACACAAAAATATATCATCAGCAAAAAAAAGACCTGACAAAATATATACTCCCTTACTACCTATTAACGGTATCTCTATCCCTCTTTCTAATCTTTCTATTGCTCTTTCCATTTCACTCAAATACAACACAAACAAAATCGGTGACATAGGGCATCCTTGCCTTAGTCCCACACCATTTTTAACTTTAATTGATTCTATATTCTCTAATTGATATATATTGTAACGTTTTTCATATTACTAGGCCCTTATACACCTCAAATTTATATTTGAGCGTGAGTTGATCAAACTGTATCAACATAAAAAAAATTGTATTTTAATTCTTAACACAGCTATTTTTCCTGATCAACTTCGGACTAGAATGATTACCGGGTACAATCGTGAGCAGAACCAGTTTTTAATTTCTACTTGAGGGCGCCAGGGTCGTTAGACCCACTGAGACTGCGTCAAATATTGTAGCCCGTAAGGTAATAATTATACGATCTAATTTAAATAACTAAAGGTAAAAAAAAAATTACATAGAATAGTATTAATTTTTGACACGTACAATGAAAGTGAAGTTAATAATAAAGATTTATTATAACTCGTCAAACATTCAATAATTATGATTAAGACAGACATTACAACGTTGGAAAGGATTGTGCATATGAATTCATTAATCTACGTCGAATATTGGAGTATTAATTATTTAGTCTGATTTTCTGTAGCAACATTTTGGTTCATTTCTCAGTTCGGAAATCTTCTGATCCAAGAAAATTTTATGGGATAACATTTCCATTCAATTCATTATTCATAAAGCTTTATGTAAAAAAATTTATGTACATTTACTTACCGGTAAGTTAACATTAAGTAGGTCATCGATCTTCCCGACATACAATTCAGTTAGTGAGTAGTCCATAGTAGTTGTTTTTCTTTTAGTTTTATTTCCGAATCTCCGATCTAATTTAGGTAAGATCGGAAGAGCGTCGTGTAGGTGACTTTTTCCGAGAGAAAGTGTCGGCAAACGATATCGTTCTACTCACTCATGGCGAGCGATTTCAGTTTGTATCTAAGTGAACACATTTTATTAAAAGAATATGAAACACTTCCAAATGCTCAGCACTATTGGAACACCCAGGTAAAAAGACCCCTTTTCAAATCTGTCCGCTCCTTTTATACTCTTCGATTCTTTTTAGAAGCTCTGCGCACGTTCTTTCTTTTTCTTTGTTCCACTTTATAAACTTCTACATTCTTCTCCTTTTCTTTTTTACAAAGTCTGTTTTCCGCTAAGAATTTCGGCCATTTTTAATTACCATCAGAAAATTGTTTCTGATAACAATCTTTCGCCTTTTGAAATTTCCTTTCGCTATTTTAATCAATGATTCAATATGCACTTTCCAACATTGAATTTATTTTAGTTAACTTATTTCTAAAAAAAAACTAAACTTTCACTGTACGTTTTTTTTTTTCTCTTTTCAAAACATTATGCTACAACAAATAAAGATCGTGTTCGCTTTCTTTCTTTCCTCTCTTTTTTTATAATACCTAATATCAAAAAGTAATTTGTACTTTATATATAAATAAATGGTACAATACCACCGGGGCAGGGGAATGAGAATAAAATATGGGTTTGAACTAATTTTATTCTTAATAAGTCTTTATGGAGTACTTCTAACCCACGTCCTAGTCTTATATGGTTTCAGTGACCTAGCGTTATAGGTACCCCTTTCTCCTTCACCATTCTTTAAAGTGAAAGCATTTGGACCATCCTGTCGGCTGATTTGGTAAGGTCCCTCATACAAATTTTGGAACTTCTTAAAAATATGCTTCCCAGTTTGACTCACAGGGTTCGTTTTTACCCATACTGTATCCCCTGTTTTAAACTTATCAGTCAGGCCTCCTTTCCGCTGGGTTCGGAGCTTGGCACAGTGTTCCAATTTTTTCTTGCTTCTTCATGATCTCTCCCTTTTATCAATGTTTTCTGGACCAGCAGGTAACTTGGATTGGTACAACCTAGGTATTGCTTGTCCGAAGTGAAGTCTTACAGGTGCAAATCCGTAGATTCATTATGAGACCAATTTATGAAATTTAACACCCTTGGGAGTTGTTTCACCCATCCTCTATGGTTGGATGCAGTATATACCCTGAAGAGGCGTCCTAACTCTCTCATCACCCACTCACAAGGGTTTGATTGTGGATTTCGTATGGATGACAATATGTGTTTTACCTCCATCCTCTCTATCCACTGTTGCCAATCATAAGATGTGAATGGCGTACCGTGGTCCGACAAAATAGCTTTTGGTTTGCCTACCCTTTTAAAATATCGTACCTCAAGGGCTCATATGGCATTCTTGGTATTGGCTTGGGTCACCAGATATGCTGACACCCATTTTGAAAAAAGGTCATATACTACTAGTAGATATTTCATTTTCCCAAAAGCCGGCAATGGTCCATAGAAATCAATTGCCACCAGGTCATTTGGTTCTTTAGGGATGATAGAATTCAATGGACCTTGATACGACTTGTTTGCTGGTTTTGTCTTCTGACACATTTCACATGAGCTTACTATCCTGGTGACCTGTGCTCTCATATTCGGCCAGAGGAACCATGTCCTCAATAAGGCTTCCACTTTATTTACACCATAGTGCCCATACAAATGATGTGTGTAGTCAATAAGTCCTTCCTGTAAACTTTCTGGTATGATCATTTTCCATTGATCCTTTTGAGGATCGGTGATATACCATAGGATCCCTTCTTTCAGGCAGTATCTCTCATCAGTGCTAGCATCTGCTGTCTCTCTTGCTTCATCTTTGTCTTCTAGTTGATCAATAATTTTCTTGTAGGTCAGGCTTTGCCGTTGTACCTTTCCTAAGTGTCTCAATCCTTCTTCTACTACAGCATCTGTTTCTACTTCTACACTTGCCAAACAGATATCTTCCATCTGCAAATGGTCCTGGGTATCAGGAACAATATTCTGGCTCAATGTGTCGGCTACCACATTTTCAGTGCCCTTACAATACTGGATGGAATAATTGAACTCCTGGAGAAAAAGGCTCCATCGGATTAGCCTACTATTTGTTAAATAACTGTGATTTAAGAACTCTAGGCTCTTATGATCTGTCCTAACAATCGTTTCCGATCCTATCAAGAATTGGCGGAACTTCTGAAATGCCCACACCACAGCCAAGGCCTCTTTCTCTGTTACACAGTAATTAATCTCTGCACCTCTCAGTGGTCCGCTGACAAAATAAATTACACCCCAGGTACCATCCTCTTGAGCTTGCATAAGAGCACCTAACCCATACCCACTACTATCTACCTGAACAATAAACGGTTTCCTTAAGTCAGGGTAAACCAGCATCACTTGACTAAGGAATTTCTCTTTAATAACCCTAAAATTGGTCTCATGCTCTTCCATCCATTTCCATGACATTCCCTTACGTAATAATTGCAGCAGAGGCTCCATGTCTGAAGCAAAGTTTTTGTAAAATTTATTGTAGAAATTACACATCCCAAAAAACGATCTCACCTGTTTTGGTGATCGAGGGGCTGGGAAATCTCGTATTGCCTGGATTTTGTCCGGGTGGGGTCTAATCCCATTGGCATTAATTAAGTGCCCTAAGAAATTCACTTCTTCCGCTGCTAAACAGCTTTTTTGCAGATTAATGCGAATATCCTTCATATTGCACTCTTGTAGAAACAACTTGAGGTGTTGTAAGTTTTCCTGGGCGTTATTGGATGCAATAATCACATCATCCATGTAAACAGTGATTAACTTTTTTATTTCCGGGCACAGCACATGATCGAGACATTTTAGCAGGCCTGCTCCACTATTCTTGAGACCAAAAGGCATTCTGTTAAATTGGTACGATATACCATTATATCGAAATGCTGTGTACTTCCGGTCAGCAGGGTGTAACCTGATCTGCCAATAGCTGGCAGTCAGATCTAACGTGGAAAATATCTTTTTTCCCCGGAATTTATTTACCAACTCATTTATTGGAGGTGGAACATTTTGATCTGGCCATGTAATCTTGTTCAATTGCCTGGCATCCAAACACAGTCGTATGGTTCCATCTTTTTTTTTTACAACCACCAATGGGTTATTATATGCTGACAAACCCTTAGTGATAATATCACACTCCTCCATTTTAGCTAATTCTCTCTCTACCTCAGCTCTATAGTGGTGTGGCACTGGGTATGATCTTGCCTGGTATGGTGTACTGTCAGCGATCTTGATCCTGTGCTCATACCCTTTAATAACCCCGGGTTTATCTGAAAAATTTGATTTATATTCATTTAAGACTTCTTTTAGGTCCTCTTTCCATCTTTCCTTCACTCCCTTTATTACTTCATCAATCCGTGCCTCTATTGAAGGCTGTTCTGTCTCAACCTCCATATTACATACATTTTGATGGTTCATTCTCATCCACGACCCAAACTCCACTTCTTCCCCATCACAGATAATCTTTTCATCTTTATAATTGATCACACACCCAGTTTTGTGCATAAAATCTGACCCCAATATGGCTTCATGTACCAACCCTTTTAGAATTAATAGCGTGTGGGGCATAATTTTATCCCCTATCTTAATTTGCACCCAAACCTGTTTTGATCCCAATTGTGCCTTTTTGTTATTTGCTAATGTTATTAGCGTGCTTTTCACTAGTAGAATTGGTATATCTATGGGTTGGCTCCACATGCGCTCATACGTTGTTTCCGACATTACCGATATCTGGCTGCCAGAATCCCACAATGTCTCTACTTTGACATTGTTTATTTGCAAAACAACCTTTGGGCATTCTTGAGATGTGTACTTAATCGATTTGCCATCCCATTCACAAATAAGATTATCTATCCTCTTTTCTTCTGTTGTTCTACTGATCACTTTATTTCTTTTCCTTTTTTTTTTACTGGTTCTTTTATTTCTTCTTTTAATCCTCTGACCATCTCTGTCATTTCTTTTTTTATTTCTTCTTTGAATTCTGTCATGCATTCGTATAATAGTTTTTTTATTAAGGGTTCTGAGCCCTCTTTTAATTCTTCCGCGCCTTCTGCCATATTTTGTGTATTTTTATTACTTCTCAATTTCATATATGGCCGTGTTGCTTATTTTTGCTACAGTAAACAAAATCTTAACGCTATCAATTTTTACGATATAAATATAATATTTTATTTTGCTTTGCTAATAAATTCGTTCACCGACACCCCTCTCTTTTATCACCCTATAATCTCCCATCCCCCTCTACCTTTACCGTCATTTCTTACCTTTGATCGGTTTTATTTATTATTTAATAATTTATAAGCTATTATTTTCTTTCAATATAGTCCTTATTTAAAATCCTACTCTAAAAAAAAACTTTTGTAATCGTACGCAATAACTTTTTAGACTTGCGCACTATTTGTGGTCATATTTATTTTCTGGCTACGGACATTAAATTCTCAATTTTATGCCGTTTTTAAATTTTCTCAGGTCGTGGTTTTTTTTTTCTTTTCGTAAGCCTCGAGTTGGGTCGCCATTGTAACGTTTTTCGTATTACTAGGCCCTTATACGCCTCAAATTTATATTTGAGCGTGAGTTGATCAAACTGTATCAACATAAAAAAAATTGTATTTTAATTCTTAACACAGCTATTTTTCCTGATCAACTTCGGACTAGAATGATTACCGGGTACAATCGTGAGCAGAACCAGTTTTTAATTTCTACTTGAGGGCGCCAGGGTCATTAGACCCACTGAGACTGCATCAAATATTGTAGCCTGTAAGGTAATAATTATACGATCTAATTTAAATAACTAAAGGTAAAAAAAAAATTACATAGAATAGTATTAATTTTTGACACGTACAATGAAAGTGAAGTTAATAATAAAGATTTATTATAACTCGTCAAACATTCAATAATTATGATTAAGACAGACATTACAACGTTGGAAAGGATTGTGCATATGAATTCATTAATCTACGTCGAATATTGGAGTATTAATTATTTAGTCTGATTTTCTGTAGCAACATTTTGGTTCATTTCTCAGTTCGTAAATCTTCTGATCCAAGAAAATTTTATGGGATAATATTTCAATTCAATTCATTATTCATAAAGCTTTATGTAAAAAAAAATTTATGTACATTTACTTACCGGTAAGTTAACATTAAGTAGGTCATCAATCTTCCCGACGTACAATTCAGTTAGTGAGTAGTCCACAGTAGTTGTTTTTCTTTTAGTTTTATTTCCGAATCTCCGATCTAATTTAGGTAGCCAGATGACGATCTAGGTGACTTTTTCCGAGAGAAAGTGTCAGCAAACGATATCGTTCTACTCACTCATGGCGAGCGATTTCAGTTTGTATCTAAGTGAACACATTTTATTAAAAGAATATGAAACACTTCCAAATGCTCAGCACTATTGGAACACCCAGGTAAAAAGACCCCTTTTCAAATCTGTCCGCTCCTTTTATACTCTTCGATTCTTTTTAGAAGCTCTGCGCACGTTCTTTTTTTTTTCTTTGTTCCACTTTATAAACTTCTACATTCTTCTCCTTTTCTTTTTTACAAAGTCTGTTTTCCGCTAAGAATTTCGGCCATTTTTAATTACCATCAGAAAATTGTTTCTGATAACAATCTTTCGCCTTTTGAAATTTCCTTTCGCTATTTTAATCAATGATTTAATATGCACTTTCCAACATTGAATTTATTTTAGTTAACTTATTTCTAAAAAAAAACTAAACTTTCACTGTACGTTTTTTTTTTTCTCTTTTCAAAACATTATGCTACAACAAATAAAGATCGTGTTCGCTTTCTTTCTTTCCTCTCTTTTTTTATAATACCTAATATCAAAAAGTAATTTATACTTTATATATAAATAAATGGTACAATATATAATAATTATTTTCATATAATTTCTTAATAATATCTATTAAAGCTTCATCCATTCCCAAATTTGCTAAACTTATCCATAATCTATTTCTATTTACTCTATCATATGCCTTTTCTATATCTATAAAACTCATATATAACTGTTTATCTGCATTCCTACTCATATCCATAAGTTGTGTAACTACAAATAAACTATCTCCTATATGTCTATCTAATCTAAAACCTCCTTGCATTTCACCCACTACATTATTCCCTTCCATCCATTTTACAACTTTACTAGCCACCATATACGAGAAAACTTTATATAAAACTGATGTTATCGCTATCGGTCTATAATTAATCAACTTTCTATGATCCTTACCCTTTCCTTTAAATAATAACCTTACTCATGTATTACTCCAACTACTTAGGAAAACTCTATTCTGTGCCATTTTATTAAAACAAGATAATAACTTTACTTTTGCCCTATATCCTAAATTCATTACCATCTCTGCTGCCCATCCATCTAAACCTTTTGCCTTCCCACTTTTCAATTTCTTCTCTACCTCATTTAGTTCATTTTCCAGATATGTAGTGGTCTGGTGGCGCCCTCTGTATCAGAATGGACTGAATGTCCGGTACAATATATACTCCACATACCACCATCACATATATATATAGCATCTTGTTATTTAATTAGTCATTTAATTTTTTAAAATTATTTTAAAATCATGCCAGACCTGCATTCAGTATAGCGAGATGATGAAATAAAAATTTTATTAAAGACAATAAATCTTTGTCGAAATATATTTTAAGTTGTAAACAAGATTTAGCCAACTGTGTCGATTGCTAAAATCTTATAGGAAATGACCAAATATAAGAAAAAATTCTGTTTGTGGATTAAAACAAAAGCTAAAAGTTATTTTGGACTCTAAAAATATCAAATTTCAAAGGTGCTAATTGCTAACTTTACTGGGAAAATTTTGTTTATTAAAAATGTAATTTCATCATGAGCATATATAAATAGGCTGTTTTTTGCTACATATATAGTCATCAAATTTTAGAAAGGTCTGCAAGCCAAATCCATGCCCGTTTAAAATTTTAGGATTGCCAAGTAGTTAGAGGGATTGTGCTGTTCCTCACACCTGAGAAACGGTGATCTTCATCCCCATTCTATGTGCCAAAATGGTACAAGCCAACATAGTGATGGATAAACTTCCTGATAGAAACCTATTGCCATAGTACTTCAAGTAGAGAGCTGCTGCCTATCCAGAAAACAAAGCCAAGAGACAAGCTGCTGCCCAGGAGTTAGATGATAACCTTCATGACTATTGCAAGATCTTTCAGATGAACTTTATTATTAATTTTCAAAACTAAAGCTATATTAAATTTAAATAAATGCCCAGTTTAAAGATTAATAGTTCAAATCTTTCTTTTACGTCAACCTGTAAAACCAATAATAAGTACTCCTTGATTTACTGTAAAATAGCTCTGTAAAATCTATTATCTCGAACATGTTAAAGTGATAAACTTAACAATTATTTTGTTAATTAAATTCTGTTTTACTCTCGTATTTGCGATAAAATCTATGCTCTTTTATATATTTAAGTTCTTAATATTTCATTTAGATATGTAACGATATGCCAAATATATTTCGAAACTGCGAGCAGATATATTTTAATAATTTTATCCTGAAGATAATATTTTTGTCTTCAATTTAGTAATTATGATATAACACTTAGTTATATTACATCCAAGTTGCTATTTCAAAATTAAAATTCATTAATTAATAACTGATCGCCTTGTGATCGTTGCAATAATTTAAATCAACTCTGAATTGGTTTTCATATATAATTGTTATGGTTTGCTTTGTTTTACTGATAAATTATGATTTTTAAGCATAGTTTTACTTAACTAATAATAGAATTCTGGCCAGGTAGATATTAAGAAGGCATATTTAGTTATTTTCATTAATTCTGATCCTCTTAAATATGCTTTCCCTCTCTTTTTATTAAATCTGATTAGTGATGCAAATTAATTGATTGTTAAACGAGGGTATTAATATATTTAAGTAACCCCTCTTTCTTTATAACATATTTTAAGTGCCTATAGTGAATGTATGTAGGGTTAGTTCAACCACTTCTCTCTCCATAATATATGTTATTCAGATTTGTCTGAAACTAAGATAATCTTTAGTTCGATGGATGATGATTCACATCATTATCGAGCTATATTATTAGGCTCAAATATTAGAGAAACTTAGTAAACAGTCACAATATTATCACTATAGCAATTAAATTATATTTCTGGCTAGCATTGTTATTTATCACTTGGCAAACTGTGATATTAAATGAATGTTATGTTGGCATATTAAATTCTTATATACATAGATTATTCACTGAGCATGAAAGTCAGCTAATACATTTAAATGAGTCAGAACACTGTATTACACCACTGATTACATTCCATTACATAATGCCTGTGAGCATTTATTTGATCTCAATGTGATCTCTAAATAGTGTAATTTAATTTATTTTGTTTTTCATTACTAATAATTTTAATAAATTTATTTAAATTTATCCTGTCTTCATTATTCTTTTATCATATCCCAATCCGATCCACTTACTTATTAATTATATTACCAGATATTATTATACAAATATCAATATTATATTATCTTATCCATTAATACATATTTAGTTCAATTTTTTGTGATGCGTGTATGGTTAGCCATAGGGTCTCATCTTTCTCTCTGTGTGGAGCTGGTTCACAATTAAAATTAAGACCCATGTTTAACCTCAGAAATGTTGTTAAATCATGGAGTGCTGCTGAATGAGTTAGAGCTTGGTTCAAACTCTGGATCTTACCATCCCACTCTGATCGGATTTAGTGTATTGGACTCTGGATTTTGTTATGTGAATGCACAAATCTGACAGTTACAATATAGATTAATACATTATCAATATATTTTTATCTTGCAAATGCTTTTAACATTCTTAAGTTTTAATTGTAAATTAGATTTTAGCATTGTGGGAACTTCTTATAATCAACCAATAATAAGTTGGTCAAATTCATTCCTCATTGTGGGTCAAATTCATTCCTGGCCATATATATAAAAACAATTCAACTCTTAGTAAAAAAAGTTGAAAGTCAACAGAAATTCCATACACTAAAAAAAAAAGTTTGAATAGTAGTTGAGATTTTTTTTTTTTACATTTTGCAAAATGGCTTATATACACTAATATACTTATTGTTCTTACTACACTATTGTATGTGCAATTTGTTGGATCAATTTTGTGAGGTTGAATATGTACATATTTTAGTGAATTTTTTTAATTGAATTTTAATTAAAGCTTTTGAAAGTTTTAGTGAATTTTTCTATGGAAGCACTTATTCCTTTCAATACATGGTTGTTTCATCCCTGATATATATATAACATATCATGAACTAGCATTAGACATATAAAATTTCAGATTTTTTACTTAATAGTTATATATTAGATAAAGTGCTGGGTTTGTCCTGGTATTTTTAATCTATTGCTTGAATATCCTAGCACCTCACTGATGATGCCAGTAGCAGAAACCGGTCTGGGATTGGGGATATTCTGCAAAGCTTGTTAAGAGCTTATTTTGCAAGCTCTATATATAAAATTTGTAAATACAAGCTTATTAAATTATGTCATGTGACATCTGACTTGATTTTTTTTTAATATAAAATTATATACGAAGGTAGGAGTTTTTAAATTTCAGTTTATTAGATTAATAGTATAGAAAATTTAAACATTATAGCTAGATTTTAAGTGCAATGTTCTTCATTTCTGAATATGATCAATAGCCAAAATCTAATCTGAGAATGTGGGTATAAAATATTATTTAATATCAATTATGCTTTCAATAGTTATGTCTAGAATAGAGTGAGTACAATAAATTTCTGCTTTCATGTCATGTTTTTATGGTATATAAATTCTTAGCCAGGGATAAGTGGTACTTACTATAAATACAAATTGGACATAACTCAAACTTGTAGTTACTGCTCTAATAGTAGATAAATAAAACTACAAATCAATTTGCTATTTGCTTTTCAAGAGCCTCAAAAATGAGTTTCTTTATATAATGACAGCCACAAAAGGATGTAGACTCTATTTTTGTTTTCGTTCAGGATGATAATTCCTACTGTAACTGAAGATGATTTACATTTCATTTTAATATTTTTATTGATCATCACTCACAGGAATTGAAGATTTTTTACTGTAGTCAATGATATTAACTATAACTTACAATTATTTTTTACTTATCCTTGATACTACTTTGTTATTTTCAGCCAATTTACATGTTCTATCTAGAGGTTGAACTAAAAATGGAAGAAAAGATTCAAATCTTGGACTCTAAAAAATATTGCCTTCTTAATTGTTCCAAGTGGGGAAGATGAATGTGAGACATATTTTTTGTTCTTTATGGGTAAATAAAAGTTATTTTAAATTACATCAAAATAGTTCTCAAGAACTTAGACAAACCAATGAAATAACAGCAATCTATTATCTAGACACTATTACAATTAGAAAATAAGCAAATCATAATCATTTAAAACTAGAGAATATAAGCAATGTGTAATCAAGGCAGGTTTGCCTAACTATAGTATTGCATTGGCAACAGATTTCTGATATTTTATTGGTTTGTTTAAGCATGAGGATTGTGGCAATATAATAACCAATGAATTGTTGGAATTTATATTTGTTTACTTTAAAAAGTAACCATTTGTTAATAGTTTAATATAAACTGGTTCCGATGAAGTCATTTCCTATCTTATCAAAATTTAAATTTTAACAAATGATAAACACATATTCTATTTTAAAAAATTAAAAATTCATACTTTATCATTTATCTATCAGATGACAAAGTAGTAAATTTCAGAAAACCGATTCTAAATAGAATAAAATATGTTTTCATATCCTGTGGCAATTATTTTTTGTTTTGTTATTAAGATAATTATTATTTTTTTTTTTTTTTTAGATATTTAAAAATATATTTATTGACTTTATAAAACTGAACAGATGCATAATAAAAACACTTTGTAAATGTTGGCTCATCCATTGCTGGCGTTGGTCTGGAAAAAGTATGCAAGAGCCATTCTCCGCACTAGCAGGTTATAAAATGAGCAGATACGTACTATTTAGTTGGCATTGCCCACCCCTGCCAGTGCAAAGAATGACCCAATAATGCTAACTTATCAGCTGGAATAGATGTAGTATGAATTCAATGCCCCTCTAGAAGAATCTGACATGTTGCAACACAGACTACTTCTTCTACAATACCCTACAATGTGGATATATCGGGTCCAAAATTCATGTAGAGTCTGTAGGCCATACTAGTAGGCTCCATGTATTGTTAAACAAAAATCTAGAGGATAGTATCTTATCCTTGTCTTGAAGAGCTTTAAGCTTATCGCAAAATACAGCATTGGGATCCGGTGTTGGTTGTGTGAACTTTGTCCTGCACCTTGTGTACCAAAAAGCATATGTCAGGAAGATTGATAACCTGATTACTGTAAAATCTCCAGAGAAGAGACAACCCCTGATGTCCAGGATTTTATCCACTGCTATAATGCAATGTTGAGAGATAATTCTTCGAATACTGTTATAGCCTGGACATACATTTAACAGGTGATTAAAGGACTCCTCTCCTCTAGAACAGGCATGACAAATAGGGTCTATTTTATTTAGAAACCGTTTGTAGTATAAGAATGTATTAGTTGGCATGGAATCCATATTCACCTTAATCAGATAATCCAAAAGTTTGGGCTCCAGTAGCAGATATTTAAATATTGAGGTGATTTTATGATTGCTGCACCCTAGGTGAGCATAAATAACTGTATTAACAGGATTCAGCAGGCAATGTGCCTGCCAGATGTTGATTTTATTATTAAACCCTGTTATTGAGTGCCCGATGTATAGAGATTGTTGTTTAATAATGGTGTCAATCCATGTGTGTTTACTGGGGGGAGGTCTGTCAGTAGGTATTACAGTCTCTATAATATTTGATAGAGGGTATTTTTTCCCCAGATTTACTAAAAGTGAATGCCCT
The DNA here is from genome assembly GCA_028023455.1 of Epiperipatus broadwayi. Lineage (NCBI taxonomy): Eukaryota > Metazoa > Onychophora > Udeonychophora > Euonychophora > Peripatidae > Epiperipatus > Epiperipatus broadwayi. Next base: position 1,493,201 of record JAQFVV010006394.1, on the reverse strand, counting down.
TTTTGGAAATTGATTGTCTGTATTGAATGGAGACCCATACCATTCTGTTTCCTGTGAAACTGAAGTCTGCGGATGCTAATTGCAGTGGTCCGACCTCTCCATAAGAGCTGACCACAGAGCCTCTGAATCTGTAAGGTGAATAATTTGGTAACTGACATTATTGGCAGGTAGTAATTTATGCTCGCCATAATCTTCATATTAATAAGAGCAATCTTCCCTTGTAGGGACAGGTATGTCCTTGACAGCGACTGAACCACCTTAGTAGCATTGCTTATGATGGATTTTTGTAGGCAGACAGACATAGCAGTCTGTGACTTGAAAATAGGAAACCCCAGAAAACACTGAGGTTCCGCTAAAAAATTGGATAGTATTTTCCTACCAGTGTTGATGCACCAGGATGACGACTTGTGAGGATTGATGGATAATTTATAATCTTTAGTATAATTGGTAATTATGGAATGAAGTGTCTTCAGATATTTACGAGATGGAAGAATCACAAGTATGTCATCCATGTATGCAAAAACCTTGTTGTTTTTCTTAAGCCGGGGCACATATATACCTGGAAGCTGATCGAGCTCTTTAATCAGAGGGTCGATGTACTTTATGAACAAAAGACCACTCAACGGTGAACCTTGTGGTATGGATCTTGAAGGGCTAAATCCATCTGAGTAATGTCCATTTATGGAAATATGAATATGCCTATTATTCAGGAGATTGTCCAATATCTGAATTATCTGTTTTGATATGTCCAACTGAGATAGCAATTCAAGAAGAATGTTGACATCTACTGTATCAAAAGCATTGGACACATCCAGCTGGACTGCCACAGGCCGGGATTTTCTGTTAGATCTAATGTGATCAAGCAGAATTTTCACTTCGCCAATTGCAGTCAGCACCGATGATCCCCTCCTTGCATATTGAGAGGCTGATATATCCTGTAAAATGGCATTCTGAATTTTTTCTTTTATTATACCCTCCATGACTTTGAACAAAATTGGCGTCATCGATATTGGTCTGATACTGCTAAGAGAGGTAGGATCCCGGTTCTTTTTAATGAATGGAACCATGGCAATTGGATATAGGTTAGGAATTACTCCTCCTTTCAATGGCGAGGTAGGTTAACATGTTTAATATAATCCTCGAGTAAAAAAAATTAAGTGAGTGAACACAAACTTCGGGATAGCATGAATCCCAGGATGAACACTGTCAGGGAGACCCTGCAACCTACTGGTGATGTCTTGGAGTGTAATACCATGATCTGCCTCTCCGGTTGTGCTCACCCACTCCAAGGCAGGGTTTGTGCGGTGACCTAAGAGAAGGTTTTGAAAGTGGTTCTCTATGTGTAAAATCATATTCGCACCAGTAAGGCTACCACCATTGATGAGCAATGAAGTAGGAACCTCCTGTTTCTTTCTGGCCCCCAGAGCCCACCTGAGATAGCCCCGGGTCCAGCAATGTTGAGCTGGCAGGTAATTCTTTGCATTTTTTGTAGCTATTATCTCTGCTACTGCTGATTGTTTTGATCTGTATGAAGCTTTTAACTCAAGTAAGTATTCAATGTTGTGATCCTGACCATTGAAGTTTTTAATTTTCCAATTCAGGCTGTCTAATTCACGCATCAGTGTGGTTGTTCCCTTAAGCTTGAAGGTGTATTGAGTAATCAGTGACTGAATAATGCCTATAAATGTACTCCAGGCCTCGACCGGGTGTAGGTATATGAGGTTCACCTTGTGAAAAAGAATGTAGGCCTCTGAGAAGAATGCCTCAGTGGCGTTGGTTTTAGTGAACATTCTGAGACTCCGGTTGACTTTAATTTGTTGAAAGTTGTTCAGCTCTATGGATGCCATAATCGCAAAATGATCCGAAAAGGCTGTCGGTTGCAGTTTAGCCTCTATCCCATAGTGCAATTCGGCCGAGTAGAACATTAGATCAATGAGTTTATGACTGTTTTTTGTATAGAATGAATATTGTAAATATACGAGCACTTATTTAATTA